>OY856411.1:248399338-249013088 GCA_963693085.1 Alisma plantago-aquatica
ATTGTGTATACAACACCATTTACAACAACTTTTATATTATACTGTCGTATAATATCATTTTTGTATATCATCTTTTTCTTTTGGGTGTGAGTTATTTGTTCATACATTAATATTAGGAGTACTACTTTTTGTACATGAACAATCCTTTCCTTGTGAATAGAATCATGTTGAGTAGTTAATATACATTATAGAGCATCTTGACATGTCAATAAAATGTATAAATATATTAGGCAAACCATTATTGACAATATAAGAACAAACTTTTGGAAGACATAAAAATTCCCCGCTTCACCCTTACCCTCCCCATTTACCCTATTGGGTAAGAGGGTAAGGGTAAGGGGAGGGTAAGGATATCGGTGGAGTGGGGAATTACCCATACCCTTACCCGCCACACTTGGTGGATAAGGGTAAGGATAAGCCCTTACCCTCCCCATTGACATCCCTAGTTGCAATGGTGATGTTTGTCAAGGCTAGTATATAGTAGTTCTGTATGCGGCAATGGTGCCTTCCAGATTCATTGACAAAAACACTTACAATACCTTTAGATCTCTTATTATCTAGTTGAGTCAAAATCTCAATAATTTGATTGAGTAACAAGACATGGATCATGTTTTTCAACTGATTTCTCAAAGAAAAATGAAGATTAGACATTGCATGCCTTGTCGTCTAGAAAGATAACAGAACGGTCCGTGAGATTTATTTGAATGCAATTGTGCATTTGGCTTAAGGTCTTCATTTACATGTTTGGTTTGCTTCATCATATCATGGCATCCAAGTAGAGAAAATGTGATGTAGTGCGACATTTGATGCAGAAAAAACAAAGGTATTGGTGAATTTTCCTAATTAATTACTTATAATTTATGTGTTGGATTTAGATGTGTCATGCATAAAATGATTTGCTTGCATCCTAGAGCATTAATAAATCATTTCTTATAGTTGGAATAATATATGACATCTTGTCAAGTTTATGTAAGAGGAAAAATTATGATAACTAATTGTTTTTAGGTTTGATTTTCGAGCAAGTCATGCTAGTCATACCCTCTATGTCATTAATGAAACATACCACTTCTACCTAAAGTTACCAACACAACGAATTTCCCTAAGAGAGATATAGGGAGATGATTTAATAAAAGTAGTGACACTTGTACAAAAAATCATATAATGGATGTACGTTGAGAGTAGCTATCCTAGCTAACCAAATTCATAGCTACAAATATACCTAATTGATGAGAAGATGAAGTGTCTACTTCATCAAAAGACAAAGTGTAGTCAGTGGAAAGTATCTTTTCAGAGAGAACAACATATAAGACTGTCTTATCATGCTCTAGGGAGGAGGATGAGTGTCTGAAGACTATGCATATTGTTGAGATTTTGAACGAGAGAATATGGCGAGTTCAATGGAACAACAAGATGAGAAGAAGCAAACGATCACATAATAAAAGAACAATGGATTTACGTGGTTCAGTTGGGATGACCTACTTCATAGGAGGGAGGGAATTTTCCACTATGTTAGAGAAGAATTACAAAGAGGAGCACTCTCAAAAGAGGTAGAGTACACCTTGAGTACGATGACTACTGTCTATGTAAATAGAATATAAGATGATGCTAAAACCCTAACTAGGGCGCATATATTTATACATGTAGAACCATAATCAGATTCCTCTTAGGATCAGGAAAATAGATCATACCATACCTCAGTGAAGATCCATTTAAATTTTGGACCAGATCTACAACTAGATCAACATAACTCTTCAAGGCACATAACAATCTCCACCTTATTGAGAAGTCTATACGTCTTTGAACAAGAAGAATAGTACATCATCTCTCCTCCTCCAGCCCCTAAGGATGTCATTGTAGGATGTGTAGACTAGCCAAGTCCAGAAATCATCTGAACTTGGAAACTGACAATGGTTTTGTCATCATATCAGCAGGTTTTTCTTTACTAGCAATCTTCTTCACCATAATCTTCCCCTACGCTATCACCTCTCTCATTAAGTGATACTTGGCGTTGATGTGCTTTATTCTTTTATGAAACATCTAATCTTTTATAAGGTGAATTGCACTTTGACTATCACAGTAGATGGCCATTGTCTTCTTAAGAATATAAAATTCAACACACAATCCTCTAAGCCATGTAGCTTCTTTTATGGCCTCTGTCAATGCCATGTACTCAACTTCAGTAGTAGACAATGCAACAATGGGTTGTAATGTAGCTTGCCAACTTACAATACAACCACTGAGAGTAAACATATAGCCAGTAAGAGAACACCTTTTATTATCGCAGTTATTTACAAAGTCAGTTTCAACATAACCGACAAACGTCTTTGTGCTCTTTCATAATTCAAGGCATATAGAAGACGTATCCTTCAGGTACCTAAGAATGTACTTGACTGCTTGCCAATGTAACTTTCCTGGATTGGACATGTATCTACTCACCATGCTAACTACTTGAGCAATGTCTAGGTGAGTGCAAATCATAGCATACATGATGCTGCCAACTATAGTGGAATAGGGAACACAAGAAATGTAGCTTTCATCCTCTATAGATTTTGGTGATTCAACAGATGAGGGCTTCTTGAACTAGTCATCTAAAGGAATAGATACATGAGATGCATCAGACATAGAGAAATGTTGTATAACTTTCATCAGACACTTCTCCTAACTGAGAAATAACCTTCCAACTTTACAGTTTCTAATAATTTCCATCCCCAGAATTTTCTTTGTTGCTTCCAAGTCTTTTATTTCAAATTCACCACTAAGTAACTAATGAGACTACAAATTTTAGAAATAGCTCTTTTAGCAATCAACATGTCATCAACATAGAGCAAGAGGTAAATAAGAGACTCATCAGGAAATTTCTTCAAGTAGACACAAAAATCATATATGCTCCTAGAATATCCATGCTTGACCATGAAAGAATCAAATCTACGATATCATTAATGTGGGGATTGCTTCAAGCCTTAAAGAGACTTCTTCAGTTTGCACACATGATCCTTATTTGCAGCAAAAACATAACCTTCAGGTTGTTGTATGTCAATTTGTTCCTCTAAGTCACCATGGAAGAATGCGGTCTTTACATCAAGTTCATCAAGCTCTAAATCATATCTAGCAACTAATGCTAATAGAAATATGATGGGGGTATGTTTGACAATGGGAGAAAACACATCATTGTAATCTATATGTTCCACCTAATTGTATCCTTTTGCAACTAGTCGTGCTTTCAACCTTGCAGTAGTATCTCTAGGACCAACTTCCTTCCTTTTGAATATGCATTTGCATCCAACAATATTCTTTCTAGCAGGAGGATTTACAAGCACCCAAGTATTATTCCTTTGAAGAGACTCCATCTGTAACATCCCAAGATTTGAGGCCTCGGATAACATGATCTTAAAAGGAATGATTGGACTACCCATATCACCAAGGTGCACCTCCTTTTCAGGGAGCCCATCTCTAAAGAACTCTATAGTTAAGCGTGCTCAGCTTGGAGTAGTACTAGGATGGGTGACCAGTCGGGAAGTTGATCCTGGCTTGCGCGTCAGTGTGGAAAAAGTGCACAGTTAAGGCTAGTGGTGGTCTGTGGGGCCAGTCGTCATTCCTGAAACTCTACTAGAGCCTTGGGCAGTGGGCCCGGTTGTTACAAATGGTATCAGAGCCATAACCCCTCCAGTAGGTGGGGCCCACATGGGCATGTGGCATGCCAGTCTTGAGCCGTGCGGTCCAGGCAAGTTGGAAAGGGCTATCCGTAGAGACGAGATGGAGCTGCCCTTGCGCTGGTAGCCGTGGATGGGAGCTGGGTGTCCATGGGCCATTGTGGGTCTGCACTGAAATGGGGTCAGATTATGAGGCCATATAGTTGAGCCTTGACGAGGACGTCAAGATTCTAAGTGGAGGAGATTGTAACATCCCAGGATTTGAGGCCTCGGATAACATGATCTTAAAAGGAATGATTGGACTACCCATATCACCAAGGTGCACCTCCTTTTCAGGGAGCCCATCTCTAAAGAATTCTATAGTTAAGCGTGCTCATCTTGGAGTAGTACTATGATGGGTGACCAGTCGGGAAGTTGATCCTGGCTTGCACGTCAGTGTGGAAAAAGTGCGCAGTTAAGGCTAGTGGTGGTCTGTGGGGCCAGTCGTCATTCCTAAAACTCTACTAGAGCCTTGGGCAGTTGGCCCGGTTGTTACACCATCTCTTCCTTCATAGTTGCAATCCACATGGCAGAATCCTCCACCTGCTCTGTGGAAATCTGAGAAACTACAACATGAGAACTAACTACATATTGTTTTGTAGAAATCATGGCAAACTCATTGAAAGTGACATTTCTTTGGTAAGACAAGGTAGGTTGTTGTAGAGATGACTTCTACCCAAAGTCTTTGGTAAGACATGCACTAATGAGCATGCAACGTGCACGATCTAGAAGAGTTATGTTCATGTATGCTACAATATTGTTCGGCTCAGGTGTATGTCTAACTGTGCAATGTCTTATAATGCCTTCATATTGACAAAATTCATTAAATTCACAAGAACAAAACTACATGTCATTATCTATCCTCAGTGTTTTGATGCACCTTGTTGTTTTCTTTTCTATTAGCATCGTCCACTTCTTAAACGAATCAAAAGCATCAGACATATGCTTTAGAAAATATATCCAAACTTTCCTTAAGAAATCGTCAATGAAAGTAAGCATGTATCTAGCACCTCTCTTAGACGGGACTTGATAAGGACCCCATATGTCTAAATGAACATAGTTAATGATACATTTTGTAGTATGGTTTGCAGTAGAAAAAATAACTGTTTTCTTTTGTCTAAATGAACATAGTTAATAATACATTTTGTAGTATGGTTTGCAGTAGAAAAAATGACTATTTTCTACTTTCCCATAACACAGTGCTCATACAAGTCTAACTTTCCAATACTAACATCACCTAGAAGTCCTCTCCTGCATAATAAATCTTGACCTTTCTGGCTCATGTGCCCCAGTCTCATATGCCACAATTTGGTGGTATCCAGATCTGAAGTGGTTCAGGAAGAAACAACAAAAACTACATCGGTCACAGTTTAACCAATTAATTTGTAAAGGTTTCCATGAATATGTACTCCCTTTATCTAACAACATCTCCTTTAGTAATGGACACGATTCTATCTTCGGCCCTGTCATTTGCTTCAAGTAGGCCAATTGAGATTAGGATTTTCTAAAGGCCTTGAACATGTCCGACATTTGAGATAGTTCAGATGACTCCATCAAATATCTTGATACGGATTGACCAAATACCAATAGTCTTGGAAGTGGTATCATTTTCCATGTTTAGTATGCATCTGTCAAAGTGTTCATAAGAAAAAAATTAATCTCTATGTGGGCATATGTGATGTGAACAGTTGAAGTCCATAATCCAAGAAGTTTGCAAATTTACAGATGTGAAAGAAGATGAGGATGCCATAAGAACATAATCTAGATCTTCTCATACTACATTAGCATGTGCAGGTTGTTCTTGTTTTTCATTCCCTCTCTTCTTCTTATTCTGTAACTTGTAGCATTCATCAATGATGTATCTAATATTCTTACAATATTTACAAATCTTCTTGGATTTATACTTAGATCTCTATGTCTCCTTCTTATTGTTTCCCTTTTCCTTTGTTCGACCCCTCACTATAAGAGCCTATGACTGACTCCCGCTAGAAGAAGAAATTAGGTCCTTATCAACCATGGTCTTTGACAACAAGGAGGATATAATATACTCCACCTTGATTGAAGATTCACATGCAGAATAATTTCACAAAATTTCTTGTATGAGGGAGGGTAAAGAACACAACAAGTTAAGGGTTTTATCTTCATATTTGAGTTTAATATCTATATTTTCTAGATCCATAATAATAGAAGTAAACTCATCAATGTGATCATGAGCAGAAGTACCTTCATCATGCACAGTAGGTAGAGATTCTTCTTGTGATAGAGTTTGGTTTTGAGAAACTTCATCATATAGAGATCTTTGAGTTTCTTTCAAATCCCCGCAGCAGTAGTTTCATTTGCAACTTCAGTAGAAACTATAATGACCTTAACATGGGTTATGAGTTAACCCTATTTGTTTTAGCTAAGTAAGTTTCTTAGAACTTTAATATAATCCTCTAAGGTATTTTTTTATCATGTGACACACTTATGTTCCAAGTTTGGTCCTGATTGAATGTTGTTTGAGCATTGTTCCTTTGTTTTGGACCAAAGTGCAATTTACCCAAGATGAGGGTTTATTGCAATATGTCACATGTTGAACGTGACTTAAGTGTTTTAGAATCATAAGAAATATAATGATGATAAGTGGTGGCTTGTGAAAAACCGAAATACCAAGTTTGAACTTGTTTAAATAATGCTAGTACCTTGTGCACCAATTTTGGTACAAATTATAATTTACCCAGAATGTAGGATTTATATGCAAATTACCACCTCTAGAGTGTTCCTACTTCCTATATGTATCATTTAGAGGAGATATAATTAATGATGCACCATGTTTGAATCATTTATGAGTGGTAGTATTCTTGGTGATGAAAAGACCAAGAAAAGGGGTTGAATGGAAACCCTAATTTGAGCTTGTATTGAGTGTATCGAGTTGTAGTGTTAAATGGGAAGTCCCTATCAGCCAAGGAGCCAAATAGGAGACCCCCATATCGTGTTTTTAACTATTTGACTTTGTAAAAAAGAGCTAAGCACCTCAATAAAGTAATGGATATCGGCTTGTAACTTTCCTTGGGAAAGGTTGCATTGAATTGTGAATATAATAATAATGTGAGTGGAAGTGGCTTGTCCTAGAAGATAACCAAAGGGGGCCGACCCTTATCCCTTCCATTATCCTCAAGTTTCTATTTTTTCATGGAAAGATAAAGATGGAGTGCATGCAAGTACATGTGTCAATCCATGCATGGCCATGTGGCACCTACTAGTAGTAAGTTGATGATACCTCTTACACTTTCTCCCATGAACCTCAAGTATATATACCCTTCCTTTCACCCCTTAGTGAAAATTTTCAAATCCTACCACATCCTTATTCTTAGATATCGTGCATAGAGCCTTGGTATCATGCATAGGAGATGTGGTATCGTTCATAGGGCTTGGGTATCGACCATAGCAAGTGGTATCGGCCATAACATGTTGATATCGGCCAAGTGAAGTGATATTGGCCACAAGTGAAAGGGATATCGGCCACAAGTGAGTGCATATCGTGCATGAGTAGTGAGGTATCATTCAAGGTGCTAAGGATCAAGAAGGAGCTAAAATATTCACCCTAAGGTAAGGCCATGATCATCTTCAACCTTGGAATTGAAGCATGGATCTAGGGTTATGATCTTCCTTTCTTTTCTTCTTCACCAAGTTCTTAACTATGGAGATTCCTTGTATATGAAAGAGTTTTGAACAAGCATTGGATTTTTGATAAGTCATATTCAACCTTAGGAACGTGAAGCTTTGGAGCTTGGACCTTTGATGTTGTTCTTGAGGCGGGTTATATAACTTGAACCCAATTATATTATTATGCACCTTCAATTTTGTCATACTTGTTGATCTACTTGCAATTTCAATTTCCCTTGAACAATTGATGATCCTTTGAGTTCTAAAAGCTTCATGGGACTATTTTCCATGACTTAGAATAGTAAGAACAAGAGTCTAGAGGTTGATGGTGATGACATCATAACGGATAAAGTGATATGGTGTGAAGCACACACACACCTCTTTGCCCGATATGGTGTGAAGCACACACACACCTCTTTGCCTGATGTGGTGTGAAGCGCACACACACCTCTTTGCCCGATATGGTATGAAGCACACACACACCTCTTTTCCTGATATGGTGTGAAGCACACACACACCTCAAAAGTGATATGGAAGCAAGCACACACCTCTTTGCCCGATATGGTGTGAAGCACACACATACCTCTTTGCTAGATATGGTGTAAAGCACACATACACCTCTAAAATGATATGGTAAGCACACATACACCTCTAAAGTGATATGGTAAGCAAGCATACACCTCTTGCCCGATATGGTAAGCACACATACACATCTAAAGTGATATGGTAAGCAAGCATACACCTCTTGCCCGATATAGTAAGCACACATACACCTCTAAAGTGATATGGGTAGCAAGAATACACCTCTAAACCGATATTGGGTTAAGCATACACCTCTTGGATGATATGGTGTTGAGCACACATCTCTAAAACAATATGGTGGGTAACCCAATACACTAGATGACAAAAGTGTTAAGGTGGCTAATACCCTAGAATATGTGATGGCGAATACACTAAAGAATGGTGTGGCCAATATCTTTAAGAGAGCCAAGGATGTTACGCGCATGTATGGTGAAGGTGATACACCATATGATTGGTAAGGTTGATACCTTGATGGGTAAGGGTATGAGGGATATGATGATGTCTATCCCAATAAACACCTAACCCAATACATGTGTTCAACTTGACATACATGATTCAACCTAATACACCTTGTAAAGGTGAGGGTAATACACTCTTAGGAGTGATGAGTGTAACACCAAGTAAGGGTGTGGCTAATACTTTGATAGGTGAAACACCTAAAGTGGTTGATAATGGTCAACCCTATATCAACAATACCTTAACTCGAGATGAGTCCATATCACTTGATGATAGTTGGATAATTCAAATACATGATAAATGTGATGAGTTAGTGCATATAGTATTAGGATAGGAAATACCCTAATACAAGATAAGTTGATAAACTTAAGGAAGTTAAATTTATGAGGGAAGTGATACACCAAGGCATGATAAATATCACATCCAACACCTCAAGGATGATATACCTTGATATTTTTGGATGAGTAACACATGAAGTGTGTCATGTCAATTGTTACATTAAGATGTAATGAGTTTAATGCACTTTGATAAGCATAGGCTAATATGCCTTGAGAAAGGGTTAAGCCAAGTTAATAAAGTATGATGTAATCAACATCCTAGTGAGGATGAGAGAGAAACTCATACTTTGTGTTGATAATCATTTAATGATAAATGACGAGAATAAATAAGTATGATTGAATACTTATGATTTCAATGTTTGCTCCTAGAAGTGTGGAGCAATGAATTAGGGTTTGGATTAATAATATGAACTTGAAACCCTATTTGGCTATAAAGGGAAACCCTAACCCTAATAATGGCCTTGTGAGCCATGTGTATAGTTATTGCCTAGTGAGAGGTGACAAGATGTTCAATGGCCTTGAGAGCCATGTAAAATAGTTGTTGCCTAGTGAGAGGTGACAAGATGTTTAAATGGGCCTTGTGAGCCATGTGTATAGTTGTTGCCTAGTGAGAGGTGACAAGATGTTCAATGGCCGTGTGAGCCATGAAAAATAGTTGTTGCCTAGTGAGAGGTGACAAGATGTTCAATGGCCTTGTGAGCCATGCAAAATAGTTGTTGCCTAGTGAGAGGTGACAAGAAGATTAAATGGGCCTTGTGAGCCATGTGTATAGTTGTTTCCTAGTGAGAGGTGACAAGATACTTAATCAAACCATGTGAACTATGTGAAATACTTGTACAACAAGTGAAATGAATACCTTGGTCTGAGGACCTAGAGGTAATGGTTACCTGTTACAGAGGTAACCATGATGTGTGCTGATCTAAGGGTTTGAATACCTAGATCCAGTAATCATGATGATGACAATGTGAAGGGATGATAATTCCCAATAATGTGATAAGGGACTGAGATCCCAAGTGTTCTGCATTTAAATGTGTTCCTCAGATTTGAAAAGTACTTGATAAATGTATTACAACTTTCTTTGTAGCATTTGTTTATGATTGATTCTTATAACTTGTTTGATGCTAAAAGAATACTGTAATGCACTTAATGTATCACTAGAAACCATAAAATGTTACCCTGACCATAGATCCATCAGCATCAGGATTTGTTGAATGGTGAAACGGGTTCCCCACGACATAACCTGGAATGCATATTTTTGAATATGTTGGGGGCGTAAGCTTGGACAACCATGTGTGAGCCGATCCCCTTACAAACTCGAAATAAATGGGGAAATTATCTGTGTGAAACCATATCCTGGCTCAAGTGCAACTTTCATCTTAGACTCTATGTTGAGCACGGTGAAATGGCTCGTGGCTCAGAGTACGGCTATATGCCATGACTCAATAATTTCATAACTAGGGATAGTTTTTAGTAGATGTTCCCCTAAGAGAGTGTAGTTGAGACTGTAGCTCTGAGCGAAGATGCCTAGTACCCTGGCACGTTCTTTTGTAGATTGACATGAGAAATCACTATTAGTGGTCTCGTACTGACTGAGACAGCTGAGGTCATGGCAACCGGCTCTCCCATTGACCTTGTATGGTACCGACTTGTGAGAAATTTGTGATCGGTTGGAGATGAACGGGGTATACTTCAACCCCTTAGGGCATAAGTGTGATTATAAAATATGATCAGCCATGTAGCATATTTTCTTAAGGAACGAATACAAAAAACATTATTTGATGCACAATTCAGTTATACATCTTAGCTTAATAGATATTATTTATATTTCTTTACATTCTTTGTAAAGTAAATAGATGGTTTATTACTCTACCATGGGTAGATGCATCATTTTCCTTAAGTAAAGGGATTACTTTGTCCTGTTTATATAGTGATTAATCGTGCATGTTAATATAAAAGAATCTCTGCTCAGTTTTATAATGCTCACGGAGGGTCGAGACCCATTTCGGGGCGAGCTTCTGGCTGTTCTTAGAGGCATCAGGCACGCGAAGGTTTTCAACCTTATTGACTTTATCATCCTCAGTGACTCTAAGCTTGCTGTGGATTGGACCACACACTGTGCTCCCACTCTATCCAAGTATAGGCGTCTGGTTCAGACCATTGAAGATGAAGTCGCCGGAGGTCCTCCAAAAGCTATCTATCATGTCCGTCAAAACCTCAACAACCTTGCTGATCTGCTGGGGAAACATTGCCTGAAGCAACCAGACAGAATCTTCTCGTTCAATTCCTGCCCCCAGTTCCTTTCTAATTCATATGCGGAGGACATGACCTCCTTTCCTACTATGTTTCATGTTTTTCCTGTTTTTCCGAATTTTAGGGTTTGATGTAAGTAGACTATAGTCTACTAGTACCCAAAAAAAAATATGGTCGGCGGAGAGTTATATCTCTCGTTGGGACAATTGTCTCGCCCCGTGGGATCCACA
Source organism: Alisma plantago-aquatica (assembly GCA_963693085.1). Classification (NCBI taxonomy): domain Eukaryota; kingdom Viridiplantae; phylum Streptophyta; class Magnoliopsida; order Alismatales; family Alismataceae; genus Alisma; species Alisma plantago-aquatica. The sequence goes on from OY856411.1 coordinate 248,410,529, forward strand.
ATTTTTAGGTAGATGTGTACGAGGTGGTGGAGACCTTTCTGTAGAGGAGGAACAATAGCTGGGGCAGCAGTAACAACTCAGGTTGAGTGTACTATCTGTCGTGTCTTGTAGATAGAAGTCTTATGTGTCGTCTCTGTACTCTCAGGTCCTTGGAGTCAGTTCGTAATGGTTTCATGAACAATTTGAGGATTTTGACTTGAATGCCTCGAGGTTTTAAGTTTTTTTAGTATATGTGTTGATAGAGCAACTGTTATATGTTGTCCTCAAGATGAGAAGAAACAATGTTTGTACAATGTGAATCGTGATATGTATATGTTTTGGATCTTTCAGTAAGAGTTTCCTGGAAGAGAATCTACTTGCAAATGGATTTAAATTTTAGTGATTTTTTGTTAATCCTCTGTTTATGATTATTCCGCAGTAATTAGTAATGATTTGGCTGTCGAATTGGTGGCAGTCGTTACAAAAACCTTGTAGTTCAGGGATAATTGGATGACGGTAAGAGTCTTCTGGTTCATCACCTTATTTTCTTCATCCTTCATAGTGGCTGGCATCTTCTCGATCCCTTCCAGAGCCTCGGTGACTCCTTGTTGAACAAGCACACCACGCATCATAATCTGCCACAGTCCAAAATTGATTTTATAATCAGACTTTTTGATCTGGTATAGACTCGTCATCGTTCCGATCTTATACGCAGGATCTGATATCAATATGTTAACATTTTGAATGAGAGAACACGATGAGTTCAGTAGAACATCAAGATGAGAAGAATTAAAAGATCACACAACTAAAGAACACATGATTTATGTGATTTGGTCAGGATGACCTACTCTACGGGAGGGGGTGAGATTTCCACTATATTAGAGAAGAATTACAAGGAGGAGCACTCTAGAGAGAGACAGAGTACACCTTAAGTATGGTGACTTCTGTCTATGTAACTAAATACATGATGATGCTAAAACCCTAACCAGGGCGCATATATTTATACATGTAGAACCATAATTGAATTTCTATTCAGATATGGAAAATAGATTGTACCATACCGTGAGGAGGCATTAGATGGGTCGGTAAAGATCCATTTAAATTTTGGACCGTATCTACAATTGGATCAACACAATTCTTTGAGGTACATAACACATACCTAGACGATTCATATTCTAGCTTTTCCCAGTCAAGGACTCTATAGATACCAACAAAAATGGATGGACATACCTCATCACATGAAGTACTTCATTGGAGTTGGGATCTGTAGTTGAGAAGTCGGCATCATCAGATCCATAGGTTTGAGCATGGATATCATCCATGGACATTGCAGTACTATCAAACTCTAGCCAAATGTGGACGTCATGACTCATGTTGTTGGGGACCAAGAAGACTTGCAGGTATGAGCATACACATCTTCCATGAACATTGCAGTATTGTCTAACTCTACCCTGATGTGGGGATTATGTTGTTGGGGACGAAGAAGAATTAGATGTGTCAAGTGTAATACCCAGCTACATGAGCTTTTCATCAGGTTCAAAATGCTATAATCCAACAATATGTGGAGATGCAAGGCGAAATGAGGTAGTCAAACTACAAGACAAGCGGTAGGCCTGGGGAGCGCTTGTGGAACTAAAAGTGTACACATAGGTGGAGGAGAAGTGGGTAGGAGATAATTGTTTATGCAAACATAAAAAGAAGTGTAACTACAGTGCAAAGGCAGGGATACGCGGTTTGTCTGCACAGTCCGTATTATTACGATGTCTATGATAGATCATGTCCATATATATATATATATATATATATATATATATATATATATATATATATATATATATATATATATATATAGAGAGAGAGAGAGAGAGAGAGAGAGTCAGGCTAGTGTACCGGAGGCACCATACACCTCAGTCATTTTTTAAGATGCAGTAAATTTTAGAAAAATCTAAACTGTTGATCTTCTTAATTATCATAAGATTGTACTATATAATAAATTTTAGCTCATTTGGAAATTTATAGGTCGTGCATCTAAAGGAGGAAAAAAATCATATTTTTCAAATTAGTTTTGTGCATCGATTTTGTTGTCCTTGGATGAGTGACTTACACTCATCCAAATGAGTTCAAATTTTGTATGTGACCTATTATTATTGTAACCATGAAGATCAATGGATTAGATTTTGGAAAAATATGGTATAGATAGGCAAATACCATTGGAGTGTATGGCGTGATCTGTACACTCGATTGTATTCTAGCCTGACTATATATATATATACGCACACATGTTTGTATATGTATATATATGTATATATATATATACATGTATGTATATATATACATGTATGTATATATATACATGTATGTATATGTATATATATGTATGTATGTATATATATGAATGTATATATATACATGTATGTATATGCATATATATGTATGTATATATATACATGTATGTATATGTATATATATGTATGTATGTATGTATGTATATATATGTATATATATATGTATGTATATATATATATATATATATATATATGTGTGTGTGTGTGTGTGTGTGTGTGTGTGTGTGTGTGTGTGTGTGTGTGTGTGTTTGTATGTGTATAGTGAGAGAGGGGGGCTAGAATACACTCAAGTGTACTGATCTCGCTACATTCAAGTGTGGCTATCATATCAATACATATTTTTTGAAAAATCTAAATTATTTTTCTTCACTAATATAATAAATATAGGTAGTACACAAAATTAAGCTCATTTGGATGTTGGTAAGTCACTCAACCAAGTACAACAAAATTAACACATAAAGCTTTTTAAGTGTATCATTTTTGTGGTCTTGAGATGCATGACCCATATATGTCCAAACGAATTCAAATTTTGTTTGTAGGCTATTTATATTTATTTTTTTAGAACTTGTAGGTTATTTATATGATACTTAAGAGGAACAACAATTTGAATTTTTAATATAATGTTTATAAAGTACAAAATGACTTGAGTATATTCTGTCTCTATTACACTCGAGTGTATTCTAGCCCGAGTCTCTTTCTCTATCTCTCTCTCTCGATCTTTCTCTCTCTGTACATACACACACACATATATATGAGTATACATACATATGTATATATATTTATGAGTATGCATGTATATACACATATATGTGTATATATATACATATACATATATATGTATCTGTATAAATATCTACATAAATGTATATGCATATATAAATGAATTAGAAACATAAAAGATCGAAAACAATTAGAGAAATTCAATACATTTTCTCATTATAATATATATTCATGTGTTTCTGGAGTTTTATCTATCACTTAGAACTCCAAAGGCACCCGACTCATTTTCCGATCCAAGCAACAACAAAAATAAAGAATACACTCAGTTTATTCACATATGAATGAGGCCTATAGTGCAAAATCTTTGCAACATTAAACCAACAATTTAATCAGAAAATATCAAATATGAACAAGGCCCATAATTCATAAACTTTAAAAAGTTGCAGTATCAATTAAGACTTTAGAATCCAAAATTGATACATATTTTTATAAAATTACTATCAGCGGTGAGAAGGAAGAAATGAATGTATATAAAATAGTGAAGTGGATTTGAGAGGAGATAACAATGACACAAAATCAGAGGGTGTAGGTTGGAATCGCAGTTTCATGATGCTCGTGGTGGTCTATGAGGATATTGTATGCTCAAGTAGTTAATGGATGAGAAGTGGAAGGTAAAAATATACATAGAGGAGGGTGTGTGCGTATGCCATGCCAAATTTTTATGAAACTGAGGAACATAGAGGAGACTATTATGAAGCATGAGAGTGGACATGAAGATACATAAGGAGAAGGAAGAAGAAGATGGGCCTATGGGTAGGAGGAAAAGGAGGTAGAACTGGACACTTCTGAGAGGCATTTGTGACCATCTTGGACATGTGCCCGACACAAAAATTCCATAGAAACGTTTTCTATGTGTCCATCGTGTTTCAACCATGCGTCCATGATGGCGTAAACAATCTTTGAGAAGTATTCATGCTTCTTAGGAGGTGGCATGCATGATAATTCAAGATTAACTTGTTATACACCAACTTTGAACAAACAAAGGACAAACCAAAGTCCTAATTAGTATTTTTTGGAAAGATGTGAGTCTAGCATATTGCTTCTTAATTGTTAGATATTATTCCATTCAACACAAGAAAGATCCAAAAGAAAAGATACATGAAGTTATAAGTAGGTAAAACTGGTTGTAGTAGGATATTCGTCATACTAGTTATAATGAATTGTCATGTAAACGATTGTCAAAGATAAGTCATTCTTACAATGTAGAAAACAGCTGGATTTTTATTCAGGGCACTTGTATGCTGCCTCACAAAAGATGTCTCATGGGTGAATCTGAACTTTGAAGGATCTGAAAAGGTTGAAGATTTTTTATCAATGTAAGTAAGCACTGTGAAACCAAAGAAATCAATGCTTTACCATTAGATTCTTGGGTGGCAGCTTCTATTTCCCACTCCTTCCAGCCACGAATCTATATTAATACACATATTACCACTAACAAAGAATGTCCTCAATCTAGTTTTCATGGAAATTTGGACTTACCTTTGCTCTTCCTAGCACCATGGTTATCACACTGAATATAACATGGAAGACTGCGAGGAAAAATATAAAAATGTGCAACTGGTGCAGTCCATTTGTAGATACAAGTGAGACCTTTCCCTGTTTAGGCAAAAATGAGACATAACATTGTCAGATATGACAACCACGTGGAAAGAGCAAATTTGTCATGCCCAAGGCTAACTTCGTTGTAAGATATAACATGTCCTATTTCGAGCTATATATTGTTGCTAGGAGATACTGAGACGAGATCCAACCAACTCGCTATATGGTTTAAGTATCTCACCTCATGGCAAGGAGATCCACTTCCACTATCCATTAGAGACCTCCTATGGGAGGAACTAAGATAAGTCAGCAACCGTCTCTTGTGGTGCTCTTTACCGGTCTCTGTCTCCACAGTTTCAGACCGCAGGCCACAGGGCAACATTGAATCAGCAGCATCCTCAGGGATGCAGATACTAGCTATATACTTTTGCCCAAATGTCAGCAACAATGAAATGAAACCAAGAACCATGAGCTCTGCAAGATCAATTATTAACTTTTAAGAAACATATTGCTAGTGAAGTGAAGCAAGCTCATCATCAATAATCTTTCATGCAAGTCAAAATATCTAGTAAAGCCTTATAAGGAAGGGTTAAAATCTTCTGTGCCCGGGACAATGTGTCCAACACATCGGGGCTACACACTCCGCTATGGGGCCCACAAGTCTATGGATGAGATGTTGTGGGCACAAAGGTGGACACAGAAGTTGGGCACAGAAGATTGATACCCTATAAGGAATGGCAAAGAGGCCAACTTAAACTAAAATGAATTAAATAATATCAATGATGGCATGTGTACATAGACTCACCAGCTTTGACCTTCTCAAGAGCCTCATAAAGAGCAGGTTTCTTTCTGTTCTCGAAAAACTGAAATGAAGTTTACCAGATATTAGTAGGTTACGGATGGTACTGCTCTTTCTTAGATTGAGAATAAGAAAGGTAAAAACACTAATCAATTTCATGCCAAAAAGAAAGAGCCAGTCACCAATCATATTAGATTTTCCCATGAGCAAGAGAACTTAATAACATTATCGATCAAGCACTATTGAAATCGCAAGAGAATTGAATGACATATTCGACCAGGCAGTACTGGAGTCGAAAGAGAAATGAATGACATATCCGATCAATCTGAATGCACGATCGCTACTTAAACCACATTTTAGCAATAAAAAAAGAAAAAAAATATATTTGAATTGATAGCTAGTTCACCCCAAATAGTCAAAGAAAATCCCACGTCAAAAGAAAGTTGCTCAGCAGCATGATGATGAATGATGTTGAATGATTTCTGTAGCTGGTTACCTCCCCAATGTGGTGCAATATCTTCTCCAGGAAGATGGAAATGAGGATGATCACGAGGACCACGGATGCCACGGCCCATGTGGGTGTCTGATCGAGCTCCCTGGCAGCACTAGCCGCTGCTGCACCGCCTCCCCCTCCGCCACCTCCACCCATTCTCGTAGAATCCTTACACAATAATCAACCAACTCTACTTTCTGTTCAACTATCCTGAAGACGACGACGGTAGCGTTGGAATGGAAATGGCCCCTGGATCGCTTTCCACATGCTGGACGTAGGTGCTCACAAGCGGAGACAGACTAGAAAGTGACAAAGATGAAATAAAACCGACGTCAACGACGACTGATGTTTCAGCAAAGTGGTCGGGATGCAACAAGGGGCACCCGTCCTCCGATGGTCGTTTTCTGCACTTCAATGTAAGATCGCAAGATTGAGTTGTAAGGGCAGAAAAAAATGTAAGAAAACAAATGGAACGAAGGAAAAAAAACAGTTCAGTTACCTCTCAAACGGTTGAAATAATTTGGACCATACACGATCTTTCGTTTAAAAATAGACAATAGCACCATGAGAGATTTTGCCTTCGTTGACATGTTCCATCTTCCCTCACGGGGATGAATCCCATGGATTCCCACCGTCCACATCAACCGTAATTTAATGGACAGTTGATTTCTAATTGGTGAATCTCGACGCTTGTGATTATTTGTTGAGAGACCAGTAGAATTTTATATTTGGCATTGTAATGATTTTTTTATTATTTTTTAAGGGTCATCATTGAACAAAATGATAGTATAAGACACGACATGTACTTTTTTCTATAAAACTCATGAAAATGCACCGTTTCACCTCAAAATCACAGCCCCTAAATATATTGGAGAAAGAAATAATGACTATACTGATATAAAATCTTGTTAATCTTCTACCTAGTTATTATAAAGTGTATTCTATAATAAAGACCCCACCGATCCCTTTTTATTGGGCTCCGACATAAAAATTCAAGAAGGTTTCTTATATTATATTTTTCCAGTTAACGACCACAAAAAATGACATTTATGAATACATTAAATATCCTATAACTAGTAACGTGACTCCTATGCATATTTAATTAAATTAAGAAAAAGTATAAAAATGGAAAATGGTATACTTTCCTATATAATTTTATATTTGGCATTGTGATGATTTTTTCTTTTCATTATTTTTCTGGGGGTTGTCATTATAAGTAAATGGTAGTATAAGACACACCTTGTACCTTTTCTGGTATAAAACTCACAAAAAAGCATCATTTCACCTCAAAACCCCAACCTTTAAAAATATTGGAAGAGAAAAATAATGACTATATAGTGATACAAAATCTTATTAGTCTGCTATCAAGTTATAATGGAGTGTACCTTATAATAAAAACGACAGTGCTCCTTTTTTTGGTCTCCTACATAAAAATTATAGTGGGCACTAGGCATCTTATATCATATTTTTTCAGTCAACGGTAATGGACGTCCACAAGAAAGACATTTTATGCATTCATCAAATATCATGTTGTTATGTATAACTAGTAGCATCACTCCTATACATATTTAATTAAACTAAGACAAAATATAATAATGGATAAAATTGGTATTTTTTCCTATATAATATCATATTTTCCATTATAATGGTTTTTCTCTTTATTATTTTTTCTAAGGGTTGTCATTAGACGAAAATAGTAGTATAAGACATGCCATGTACCTTTTTTCTATAGAATTCATAAAAATACACCATTTCATCTCAAGACCCCAAACCTTAAAAATGTTGGAGAGAAAAATAATGACTATACACTGATAAAACATCTTGATAGTCTCCTATCAAGTTGTAATAGAGTGACCCCTATAATAAAGACATCAGTGTCCTTTTTTTATTAGTCTCCTACATAAAAATTACAGGAGCATTCTTATATTTTTTCGATCAATGACAAGGGCGTCCACTAACAGATGATATTTTATGGATAGATAAAATACACCATTGTTATGTATAACTAGTAGCATGAATCTTATGCAATTTTAATCAAACAAAGAGAAAAATATAAAATAGAGATAAATGTATTTTCCTATATAATTTCATATTTTCCATTGTAATGTTTTTCTCTTCATTATTTTCTTAAGGGTTGTCATCGGACAAAAATGATAGTATAAGACACGCCATGTATTTTTTTTCAATGGAACTCATACAAATGCACCATCCCAAAAAATAATGGAGAGAAAAAAATTGATTATACACTGATACAAAATCTTATTAATCTCCAGTCAAGTTATTGTAGAGTTCGCCCTATAATAAAGACATCAATGTTCCTTTTTTGTTGGCCTCCTACATAAAATCACATGATGATTCTTATATAATATTTTTTAGTTAACGATAATGGGCGTCCATAAAAAATGACATTTTACAGATACATCAAATACCCTATCGATATGTATAACTAGTAGAATGTATCCTATGCATATTTAATTCAATTAAGAGAAAAATATAAAATGTAGGAGGGTGGTATTTTTTCTATATAATTTCATATTTGGCATTGTAATGTTTTTCTCTTCATTACTTTTTAGGGATTGTCGTTGGACAAAAATGGTAGTATAAGACACGCCCTATAAGTTTTTTCATGTATTATTCATGAAAATGCACCATTCCACCACAAAACCCCAACCCTAAAGTATTGGAGAGAAAAATAATGAGTATACACGGATAAAAAATCTTATTAGCCTTCTATCAAGTTATTATAGAGTGTTTCGTATAATAAAAATGTCTGTGTTCCTTTTTTATTGGTCTCCTACATAAATATTATAGGAGGCTTCTTATATTATATTCTTTCAGGTAACCATAATGGACGTCTATAAAAAGATGGCATTTTATGGATACATCAAATACTTTTTTTTTTATGTATAACAAGTAGAATGAATCCTTTACATATTTAATTGAATTAAGAGAAACATATACAAATGGACGGAACTGGTACTTTTTTCTATAGAATTTCATATTTGGCATTGTAATGCTTTTTCTCTATATTATTTTTCTAAGGGTTGCTATTGGACAAAAATAGTAGTATAAGACATGCCCTGCACTTTTTTCTATGGAACTCATGAAAATGCACCATTTCATCTCAAGACATAACCCCTAAAAATATTGGAGAGGAAAGTAATGACTATACATTGACACAAACTCTTATTAGTCTCCTATCGAGCTATATAGTGTTCCCTACAATAAAAACGTCAATGTGTCTTTTTATTGATCTCTTACATAAATACTATAGTTGGCTTCTTATATTATATTTTTTTGGTAGAGTAATAAAAGGAATTTGTATGGTTATTTCAGGATCTTATATGTGTACTTGCTTGGATTTCTTACTTACATGGATTATTCTGTCTCAAATCAGCCTGACAGGTATGTGGTTACGCTTATGAATAATCTCTCTAATTTCACGGCGATTCCCGAATATTTTATCGGTTGCTTGGAAATAACTGTTGGATGTCTATTTATTTCATGCAACTATAAAGTGACTATGATTATCACTATAAATGTGCATACATGACTGGCTCAGATATCCACACAAAAATGACATATTATGGATATACTAAATACCATGTTGTTATGTATAACTAGTAACATGACTCTTATGCATATTTAATTAAACTAAGAGAAAAATATAAAATGGACTAAATGGAATTTTTCCTATAGAATTTCATATGCATTATAATGGTTTTTCTCTTCATTATTTGTCTAAATGTTGTCATTTGACAAAAATGGTAGTATAAGTCAGGTCATGTACCTTTTTTCTATATAACTCATGAAAGTGTGCCATTTCAACCCAAAATCATAACCCCTAAAAATGTTGGAAAGAAAAATAATGACTATACACTGATAGAAAATATTATTAGTCTCCTATAAAGTTATTAAAGAGTGTGCCCTATTATAAATACGTTAGTGTTTCTTTTTTATTGGGCTCCTACATAAATGTTACATGAGGCTTCTTATATTATATATTTTTAGTTAAGGCTCCAATTGGTTTTGTGTAAGTCATTAGTTATGTGGAACTCATTTTCTAGGACTCTAGTTCAGTTTCCAGAACTTAAGTTCCATTCACTTCCATGTGATTAGTTTTTTGTAAATGTAAACATGGAAATCAATTAATTTTTTTTTAATTTTAATGTGTGATATATAAAAAGTAGGGACATCAAAGAAATAAAGGAAGTTCATATTCATGTCTAATCATAATATTTTTAACCATAATAATATCAATACAGTCATGATGTGGATTTTGCTCCTTTAAAAATATTTAATGTAGTATAATTATAATTTTTTAAAATTATTATGGTTTAAATCATATTATAATATTTTATTTCATATTATATGTACAAACTATTGTAATGATATGTATATTTTATGTGTTTGTATATATAAGTTTTGGTTCATCATTGTTTAACAATATGTATAATACTAATTTTTAGTATATTCTTCGCGTATGATTATAGTTCATAATCTTTTTCACATCATATTTTTTAAACATGAATATAAAAATATGTTAGATAAATCATACATTTTTGTCACATGGTGCGGCGTTGTTATTTTTCATGGTGTTTGTATATTTTATATTTCATAGACCACCATGATAATGGTAGTTGTTGTGTAAAATATTTTACATGATGCCACTTATGTAGTGTATAATGTTTTGTCATATTATGTTATGATTTTTCCAATAAATTGTATATGCACACTAACGTTCATAGTCATAAATATTTTGCATATGTCATTTATAAAGAATGAAAAATATAGTTATACAAGAAATGTTGTCAATTCTTCCAGAACTCATTTCCCCCTCTTTTAAGAGGGAACTCACAAACTCTATTTTGTATGTAACTTTGTAACCCAACGGAAGTCATGGAACTCAAATTCCAGCACTTACTTTAAACCAATCATAAAAAACTACTATAACAACTCTAGTTCATAAGTCTTCCAGACCAGTTACAGCAAACCAATCAGAGCCTAACGGTAATGGGCGTCCACAAAAAATGGCATTGTATGGATAGATCAAATACTCGATTGTTATGTATAACTAGTAGCATGAATCCTATGAATAATTAATTAAATCAAGAGAAAACTACAAAATAGATGAAAATGGGTTTTTTTCCTATAGAATTTCATATTTGACATTGTAATGGTTTTTCTCTTCATTATTATTCTAACGTTTGTCATTGGATGAAAATGGTAGTATTAGACACATCCTATACTTTTTTTTTCTATAGAATTCATGAAAATGCACCATTTCACCTCAAAATTCCAACCCTAGAAAATATTGGAGAGAAATAATGACTATACACTATAATCTTATTAGTCTTTATTATAGAGTTTGCCCTCTAATAAAGATGTCAATGTTCTATTTTTATTGGTCTCCTACATTAAAATTATAGGAGGCTTCTTACATTATATTTTTTTGGTTAATGCTAATGGTGTCGACAAAGAATGACATTTTATGGAAACATAAAATACCATGTTATATATAAATAGTATCACGAACCTAATGCATATATAATAAATTAAGAGAAAATTATAAAAATGGACGAATATGGCATTTTTCTATAGAATTTGATATTTTGCATTGCAATGGTTTTTTTATTTTTTATTTTTCTAAGAGTTGTCAATGGATGAAAATGGTAGTATAAGACACACCATGTGCCTTTTTCTCATAGAAGTAATGGAAATGCACCATTTCACCTGAAGACTCCAACCCTAAAGATTTTGAAATGAAATATAATGAATATACACTGATATAAAATCTTGTTAGACCCTATCAAGTTTATAGAGTGTGTCCTATAACAAAAATGCCAGTGTTCCTTTATTTACTGGTCTCCTATACGAAAGTTATAGAAAACTTCTTATATATTATTTTTCGATTAACGGTAACGGGCATCCACAAAATTGACATTTATTGGATGCATCAAATTCATTTTCATTATGTATAACTATATCTTGCCTCTGATGCACATTTAACATGACAAAGTAAGAGTAAAATATATAAATATTTCATGTGTAGTTTTTTTGTAACAATACGTTTCCCATTATGGAAAGAGGTAGACTCTTAAAAAACACATTATTTTATTGATTTCCTTACGATGACATAAACTATAATTATTATATTTGCACTACAAGTTATATAAATAGTTGTTAAACTTCATGTTCATTGTGCTATTATTTTTCTTCTTCTTCTTGTCTTCCATATGTATTTAGGTATCTTAGTATGCATCTTCAACAATTAGTCAATGCAAAGATATACTTATCTTTTCTCCTTTTTGACATGACATTTTTATTTTTATCAAAGATTTTGTTGGCTCTTCCTCTGTGTGTTTGATATTGTACCTTATTGAAACTTTTTATCTCAATCCCGACATAAAAGCTCCACCTCCATGATATTTTGATATTTTTGGTATTGATTCTTGTATAATTCAACATGTTTGTTTAAAAATTAATAGCAAGCTGCCTATGAATGGAAATAACTTCTAAGGAATCTTGAACACACAATTTTCATATGTGTAATAACTAACCATTATCATATTCAAAAAAATAAAAAACTAAATTACACTACTACAGAAAATGCTTTTTACAACGGGAGATAGACAACAGTTCTGATGTTTGTGTTGTAGTTAGCATACTTATCACAACGGGCCTTTTTTCGTGTTGTATATTGTATATTTTATACAACAAAAGTCATTTACAACATGCCAACCCCGTTATAGTATACATGGGATACTACAACAAGTGTTAAAGTATTGTAATAGGTTGTAGTATTACAACATATTCAACCCCGTTGTAAAAGACGTTAATTACACAACATATTGTGACCCATTGTAATAGTCACACATGATAACATGTTGTAATAGACCATCATTACACAACAGAAACTGACCCATTGTAATATATGGTAATTACACAACATGCCTTTACATGTTATATTTGATACATGTTGTAATAGACCACGATAATATAACATATTAAAACTCGTTGTTATATCCCAACATGAGACAACAGACTCCAACCTGTTGTTATATATTATAATTACACAACATGTTGTGACTTGTTGTAATATCCACACATAACAAATCGTTGTAATAGACCACTATTACACAACGTAAACTAAACCATTGTAATATACTATTATTACACAACATGATATCACCTGTTGTACTAGCTACATGTTGTAAAAGACTATAGTAACACAACACGCTATACCTGTTGTTGTATGCCAAGATCATACAATAAACTCTGACTTCTTATTATATACTGGGAACCGAGCCGAACCCAATTTCTTTTCATAGAATTTTTTCATGAACATGTAATCAGATAATTATTTTTTCATATAAAATTATTGTCAAATATGGGTCCAACTTCTTTTTGCGATTTAAATTTCTCAATATGGGTGTTTTTTATAGATATGTGGGAACCACCCCCGAGGACGGGCCGCGATTAAGCGAGACCCACAACGTTAACCCTTGGTCCCCCCTCGCCTACCCACACAACGGGGAGAACATTTAAATCACATAGTGACGGGACAAATCCATTTCCGAGGAGATGTGTTTGACCTGGGTCCCTTCATCGGGGAACCGACCTCTTAACCACCCAAGTTACTACCTCACTAGCAGTATGGGTGGATTTTTGTTTGAGAGGTCAGTTGAACAAAATCCAATTTCATGTGGTCATGAGAATGATAGTTTTTCACTTTGGGTAGATTTTTTGACCCGAAACCGACCCAATCCCAATATTATATAACACAAAATATAATCAGGAGCATCGAATCAAAGAAATTTTTTTATAAATTCATTGTCAAATTTGGCCATGTTTGCTTTTGAATTTACTTTTTTCAATATGGTTCTTCTCAATTGAGATGCATATCGAACAAAATATAGTTTCTAATTTCGGTCCGATACTGACAATTGAACTCCATGGTCACATTTGGACCTGTAAGAGACTGATTCGAAGCGGATTATCTAACACCCAGCGTGAGATTATCACATAATAACTAATTAACCTACATATATTTACATGTTATTTTAAAAAAAACTAATTAACCTACATATATTTACATGTTATTTAAAAAAAAAACTAATTAACCTACATATAGGAGACACATATCTATAATATATAAAGTCCGTCCAGGGTTTTTCTTGCAATATTTGCCATCATTTTCCTAAATTCCAAACTGATCCTTTGTTATGCAAACTGGTCTTCATTTCTATAATATATAAAGTTCGTCCAGGGTTTTTCTTGCAATATTTGCCATCATTTTCCTAAATTCCAAACCGATCCTTTGTTATGCAAACTGGTCTTCATTTTACGTAAAAAGGTATACGAGGGGTACAATGTAATTGTAACACCCATTTGTTGCCAGAAGAATCTGGTAGTAGTTTCTCAGCACCGACTTTCTGCATTTTCGGTTTTGGTACGCAGAGTCTCCGATTGACGAGAGTCCAGGGGATTATAGGACCTTGAGTGAGAGACGAATCCAAAGTGGTATTGTCATCGACATGTCTTCTTCCGGTTAGGTGGCAGCGGTGCTCGTGTTTCTTTTTCAAGCCGACCGTTAGCGAGCATCTAAATTGATCTGTGATGGACGAGATTATAAGTCGCTAATCGCCGCCTTTTCGGCACCCTTCTCGACTCTGAGGTATCAAATGTGAGTACTGTAGCCGCAGCAAGGTCAATTTTATGCCTGTAGCTACCAACGCTTTCATCCCTCTCCTCCCTCCAGTTTTCCATGTGATTCAATGGGTTTCTTACTTTCTGGTTCTATTACATGTTTTCTATCTGTAGAGTGCACGGCTGAGACATTACTCCTTTGCCACACTGAAGAATGAGCCAAACATCACAATTCATAGTTGTGATGCCGCCGTTTCGTTGTTCCACCAGAGAGGGAAGGTGCTATTACAAATCTCCATTCAGGTCTGTTCCATTCCATATTGAATGATGTTAACGACGTGCACGTCTTCGAAAAAGTGCATGCCAACTAGCGTCTTCCTCCCTGATCCGTCTTTTTTTCTCCTTTTCCTGCCATCCCAAGCGTAGAATCTTGGCAGTGTTAAATTCTTGCTTTGTATGATTAGGATAAGTATCCTCGAGGTAAGTGGAGGAGAGATTGAGAGTGGAGGATCTTTATTTGCCTCTGAATTTACCAGCGTGTCGTCTAACTAAGAATAGTTGGAGGGGTACTCTGCAATAAGCTTATGGAACTATATAGATCAAGAAAAAATTATAACTTTGTAAGAACTTGAGGTCCTAGCTTATGTATGTAAGTGCCCCTTATCAATCAAGCTATATTCAGTAAATATATATCTGTATTATACTTTTTAGATATTTTTGTTCAACTCTGGTGTCCTCTGGAATTCTCACATCTTAGATCGTTCCTCACACTTTCAATATCTTAATTTTCCAGCTAAATCTTTTTCCCATGACTGATACATCCGATGATTGGGTGATTATGTTGAGCTAGATATGCATAGTTGTCATGGCAACGTCTATTATCTAGGGCATCCCTGTGGTGATACTTCATATGAAGTCTGCTATAAAGAAAGAGCGCATTCTCGATCCCTCGTGTACGTCCTCATCTTCCGCCGGTTCCTGCCCCTACGCCGATTCCTGCCCCGCGTGCGATCATACACTCCTGCGCGATCCTCCGCCAGTTCTTGCCCCAGTGCGTGATCATCGTCTTCCTCCGCCGATTCCTGCCCCTCCGCGAACCTCGTCTCCTGCGCGCGATCCTCCATGGATTTCTGCCCCTCCATGATCCTCATCTCCCTCGCGCGATCCTCCACCGATTCTTACCCCTCCCGCGGGTCACATCCTCATCCTTCATCTGCCGGCTCGTGCACCAGGTGTCCTCGCCTCCTCCTCCTACGACGCCGCTCCGCTAACCCAGTGAGACGGCCGCGTGCGAAGATAGCAAGGCCGCATCGATCCTCTGACTTTCTCAGGGTGCCAGAACTGCCTTCTCTAGGCTTAGCTCGAGCTTTCTTCAGTCCAATTTGGTAAGCCTAAATTTCTATTCTAACTGCACCTCTTCCTCCGCAAATTGGCTCTGGCGATCCTCTATTCTAACTGCACCTCTTCCTCTTCATCTACTTGAACAAATCGCTAATGGGTATCCATCCTATTAGAAGACATGTTATGATTTAAGTAGTGATATAAAGAGTTAGGGACATCGACTACTAACCCAGTCAGTTGTGGCCACATCTACCCGAATAGGAACCCAAACGGGTAACATTGGTCGTACCTTAATGCAAAAATCGACTAGCCTCACAGCTTGAAGATCCTCAAGCATTGACATATATAGTTAAAATGCCCTCTCAAAACTTGATTCACAACTAAATGTTGTAAAAATTCCAAGTACCTATAGTCCACTCTTATAATATAAATTATGTGATTGTTTTAGAAGTTTTCAGTAGTACATCTCTTTCTATGGACATGGCTTAGATCAAACTGTCAAATATTTTATTTCTCGTTACATCATTTCTTAAAATATTAGGTTGAAATGCTGTATTGGTTAGACCTTATCATTGAAAACCCAGAATATATCAAACTGATATAAGAAACTGATTCGATACATCCTTCTTACAAAACTATATCCATGTCAAAATGTTGCAAAAGAATTCAACTCCATATGACCCTGATCCATGTCAATTTGGTAGAGAATTTTGACACTATAAATCTTATTTTTCCTAAACAAGAGATATTCTCAGAGTACATGGCTAAGTTGCATGTGGAGTATATAGAGGCCGCAGCAGCCACAACGTATTCCATCTCTATAACTTCACCATTCTTAAACCCTGAGTTGGAGCTTGGACCGGAAAGACAGTATGCTTTCATATATTTGAGACCCCTTTCACACTGCATTTGCATTTCCTTAACTTGCTCCAGCCAGTGCTCCAGTCCTTTACCCTCTTCATAGAGCCTTTGGTCCATCTGACTAAAAATGGTCTTCCATCTAAAAGCATGAGTATGTACATTGGCATTTCCTTCTGAAGATTGCATGGCATTTTCCATATGGTATACATTTTCCTTTGAGAGAAGATAAGGTAGTTCAGTCTGTATCATATTGTGTATTCTCTTTCTACTTCTCTTAAGTGCATCTAGACAACCTCTAATATCCTGATATAAGAATTCCAGCCACTGGAAAGCAACACTTGCACCTCTAAAAGAAATTGATTTTAGATTCTCATGACAAGGTAAAATGTAATCAATAGAAATTTCTTTTGTATGCTCTGAAAATGTGCCAACCCCAGATGATAGTTTCAAGGTAAGTGAGTCGTCATAACTAGATGTCATGCATGAATAAGGATAACTTTCAATGGAAACCCTTTCACTTCTTGGAACATGTCTGTTATCATCATCTCCATACTCAGATTGTGACGCTAGAGTTGATGTGCATGCTGACTTGTCTGTCTTGGGATCAATAGTCATCTCATCAGTGTCATCATCAGTGTCTCTACCTGAGTAACTTTGAGCTTGATCAGCATTTTTTTCTGATTTCACTATTGCCTCAATTATGTTGTACACCTGCCTGTGGTTCCTAACATGGTTGATGATGCCATGATTCAATCCAGAAAGCAACCCACTAGGAGCAGCAGTTTTGGAAAATTTGTTGACCTGTTCCCGCTTAGCAAGCTCTGCATTTTTCTTCATCTCTGCAACTTTGTTTTTCTTGGGAGGGTGCCCTCTCTGCTTGGGTAATGGTATTCCTCCATGAGATGTCGAGAAAAAGTCATTTTCCTTCATATCTTTCCACAGTTTGAGCGATCCACTTTCTCCAAGAGGGCATGTACTTCCACACTCTGATACCGGGGATCTTGCTTGGCTCACGTTCACAGGATAAAAAGAATTGAACTCTACTGCACCAGATGTGTCAACTACGTTGAGATCCAAATCAAGAGGGCCACATGCCACTTTGTTGCAATCTTGACTGCTAGTTACATCTGTAGGGACAACTTCCTTTCCACATTCACGGGTAGGTATCACTAGAGGATCAATATACATTTCAAGAGGTGTTTGAGAATCAGCACTTTTTCCTTCAGAATAAGGACAACCTAAGTTAGAACTAGATTGTTGGGAGGAATCAAACTGATTTCTCTCCAATGCATCTTCTGAACGTAAAGAAATATCCTCCTCAAGTCCCAAAGGTATCTGGGTTCCTTTTAGGCACACTGTCAGAGCAATTGGTCCTGGTTCCTTCAGATTGGAGGACAGTCTTCAGATCCCTCATTTTGACACACTTGGGATCAATATCCATGGATCCATCTTGATCTTCCTCCCTGTTGGCCCTCTTCTTGGAAGACAAAGGGGCGCTCGAGCAATCCATTTCAACTAGAGACTTTCATTCTCCTCAGTGAGAGGTATGGTAAGATGCGATAACCAAATACCATAACCACCATTGCAATCACCTCTTTAAATCCATTGTCGAGATGTTTGTTATATACATACAAAGGTACTTGTCCGTAGTGCACCTTCAGTAGCAATCAATATGTGTGGTAGTTGAAAGAAATGTACCGTGTCCATGATACAAAGATAGGCACTCTCTACAAGATAGCAAATGACATTTTAGATAATACAGTACTTCTTACTATTATTTTTACTTACATGGTAAATAAGTCACCATCCCTAGTTTTAATGAATAGTTGGGAGTATGCTACTATAGATTGTTGAATGTTCCATGTAGTATAATGTTATACATGTCTGAGAAAATTGTTTACTGTTTGTGAGCAACTATTTTAATGAGGGTTTATTCAGACAGTCCATGGAGCATCTTCTCCCTTGCTCTTCCATCCATCAGCTCATGCTTTTGTTAGTATATAGTTGTATAATTTTTAATTCCACTTGAAGTTGTGTCGCTTCCACGGAGCTAGAAGTGATTAGTAAAAATGGCATGATATGGTATGAGATTTCTGTGCATGCATCGAAGTACTGGAAGTTTTAATATCTAATCTTTGTTGATCGAATACAGAAATTTTTGCCTTGATCCAATTCACATATATGGTGTGTTGATTCATATATAGTTGCATTTTCATAAGCATTATATTGTAAGATTATATGCATATAAAAATTAAGGGAAATTCTTATAATCAAGAAATAGCATTCAAATGGGTTAAAGATATCTGTATGATCTAAAAGATATTTCATGTTATTTTTAACAACACCTAATTCAAACCATATTTGTGCCATTCATATAGCTGGATATAAAAATACTCATTAATGATTTAAATACAAACAAATGTAGAGTTATTTATACCATCAGGTGGTCAAACCTAGTTTTCTATAGATAATTGTGATATCCTACTTGGCATAGTAAGTTCTGAATTTTCATAGTCCCTTTCTCCAATCGAAATTAAGCTGGAAAAAAATAGGCATGCACATTCTTTGAACTTTTTCACAGCTTTTGTAATAATTCTATATTTATAGATTCATCTAATGATTTTTATACAGTGTTTTTGTACAATGTCTTTTTCAACTTTTTTTTTCATATAATAAGCTAATGAAGGCCATTGCCTTGTTTTGTGATCATCCTTATGTTGGATCTCTAATATTTCAAAATCTTGATGGCATATCAATACTATACAAGAAAGTGCGTGGAGGGTCTTCGTTGCAATTTTTTCCAGCATTTTTGTAAATTACAAATGAATCCTTTGTTCTATAAAAAAACGCTAAAGGGGCCATGTACAATTGTCACAGATGTTTATCCGAGAAGCGGGCAGTCCGTGTTATCTCCGCCTTATCTCCTACTTTAACCTGGACACCTCCCCACTCGCACGACACCTCAACACCAACCACCGCAGGCCTCGACTCCAGCCGCCTAAAGTCTTTCTCCATTCTGCGCCAAGAACAACTCTCTCCTCCAACACCACTAAAGCCAAGAGGATCTGCTGCTGTCAGCATCAAGAGTAGCTGTTGTTGCCATCGAAATCTGCTGCAGCTGTAGCCGGATGCCAACAACCACTCCCAGTGCCACCGTAGTCAAGAAAACAATCTTGCATACTTCTTCCACCTTCTGCAACTTTCAAGTACTCATCTTCCTTTTTTGTTTTTCCTTATCATAACTCATCCTCTGTCCGTCTTCTTCATGGTGCTGCTCTCCCTTTGACATTCTCCCTCATTTACCACTTTGTTCTTTCCCTACACTAGCAGTGTTGCGTAGCCGACAACTTCGGTCTATGTTTTATGATCCTAGGGTAGGATGCATTGAGATTTAAAGGGAACTATAGAATGAACACTATTCAGACGGTTTCCCAGGTCCCACTTTCCTCCCACTATCCACTACAAAAAATTTGGTCTTTATTGAAGAACATTTGTGAGGAACCGAAAATCGTGAATAATGATGTCTATTTGTGAGGGATCATCCTTCAAACATGGGACCATATCCCTCAACCGTGTTTTTTACATCCTTAGACCTTTTATGTGAACACTAATCCCTCACAAATACATTACTCACTAATCACCCCGTGAAAAATGCCATGCCAAATATTTCCCTCCATCTCATAACCCTTCCCTCTATTCTAAAAGACAACATTTGCAAATCAAAAATAAAAAAAAGATAAACCCTCCCCTCTCACGCCGTGCTCCCTCCTGCGTCGTGCTCCCTCTCATGTCCTGCTCCTCCCGCACCGCGCTCCCCCTAGCCGATCACGGGGTGCTTCCGTTCCTTCCTCGCCCTAGCCGCCGACGCCCCCAACACCTCTACGGTCGCCGCCGACAGGTGCCCTTGCCTCCATTGCGCTGACAGCTGCCCCCCAACTCCACTACGGTCGCCGCCGACAGTGACTGCACGAGGTTGCCGCCGCCGACAGGTTCTGCCCCAACTCTTTATTTCTATTTCTACCCCTTTCTTCATACGATCTTCTCTCTACCTTTTTCCCATTTTTTCCCTATTTCCGTTTTTTCCTGTAAACATGGAGGAAGTCTGAACGCTCAACATGGAGGGCAAGAAGAAGAAGCGCGCTGGTATCCTCCTTGCTCGACCTGACTACAAGAAGGTCTACGTCACCCTGCGCATGCTGCTACCCATTCCGACGAGCTTCTTCCCCATCCTACAGATCGAGGAGGAGCGGTGCAAGGCTCTGGAGCAGCAGCAGAGGGGGCACAAGGGTAAGTTTGTCATGGTGGAGGAAGCCAAGGTGAAGAGGCCCTGGATAGATGAAGAGGACGAGGTCGTCGAGGTGGGCAGGAACAAGTGGGATAAGGAACGCCGGGGAAGGCGTGATAAGATGGAGTTGCTGAAGAAGTGTCTTGTAGCATGCGGTTCAGGAAATAGATGTGCATCTGCTGAGGTTTGATGTAGTTGCTCATTAAGTGTTTGCTAAAATGTTCCTCAGAGTATAATCGCTTGTCAAAGTTTCTAGGGCGTTGGGATTAACAATAATTAATAGTTCTATGCTTCCGGTAAATCTCCCTTCTTTCCTGACGGTCTAAAACTCTAGATAGAAATGCATCCCCTAATTTCAAGTGTGTTGATGGTGTAGGGATTAGATTGCGTAGATACCTACCTGAATGTTAAATTTTTTGGACAGGAAGTGCCTATTTCATAAAAGAGTGTGTTGATGGTGTAGGGATTAGATTGCGTAGATACCTACCTGAATGTTAAATTTTTTGGACAGGAAGTGCCTATTTCATATATGTATTTCATCCTAATGCCTAATGATAGTAGGGTAATGCACTGATTTATTGTTGCATTTCACAGGCTCTTTATCATGTATTTGGTGAACTTCTTGCTCAGTTTGATATTGTTGTGCTTGATTTACATTAATATCCCACGACTCTCAATTGCATCAAATAATCATTATTTTTATTGTTCCATGTCTATTTATCAATGATTTTGGAATTGATGATCTTTTTGTTGATTTCAAGAAAGTGACAAGAATTGACTCAGCTCACTATTACTGACATTGCTATCGGTGGTACCGACAAGTGTATCAAGTAGAGGATTGATCATTTTGGTCTCCTTGCTCCTGAGGCCATAGATGGAAGGTAGCTGAGTGCCTGCATTAGATTCCACATGAGTTGTAATTTGCATGGTATTGAATTATCTATATTTTGCAGTTGTGATGAGGTTACTGCATCGAGAAAGATACTAGAGAAGGTCAATTTAAAGGGATACCAGGTACACATTAGTACCTCTTGCTGCATTTTTTTGTCATTTATTGCTTCAACTTAGTTATAGATTTAAAAATCTTCACCGATTTGGATATCTTCTATGTTTTTGTGGGTTCCTTTCCATCTCACGACACCATTTTAAAACTTAAGAAAATGCAGACCACATGGAAGCCAGTTGTAGTCTGCAAGGTTGGCTGTCTTAAAATATAACAAGTCTTTTCACTTGTTCCAAGCGGAAGTTAGGTGAATGAACTTCATGTAATGTATAGTGGGTTTATTTTTAGATTCCTTTGAAAGAGAATAAATCAAAGCATTTAGATATTTTATAGAGCTGAAGTTGTAAGCTAGTTTGAACTATTACTTGACATAATCAAAATCTGGATTGTTATGTTTCTTGAATATAAAAATAGAAATGCCTAATTGATTGCAATTATATCTTAAGATTGCCAAATTGAACTATGACGGAAGCTGTACAATCTAAAGCACGAATGCTAGTCATTATTATAGATGTTCATTGGTCGACATTGTAGTGTAAATTCTAATGTGGGATTCCAATGTGTAGATCGATTGTAACGTGGTAATAATTATCTTCTGATAAAGGACCATTTCTGATTATTCAATATACCATGTTGTTTGGAAAATTTCATATTATGGTTTACCACTTAAACGGGTTAACTCAGTCGCATGTTCAAATATTTAAAAAAGATTAATTTGAAGGACCCACAACATAGCTGGGCAGAAAAGAAGGATCAATGGAGTCGACCCAACATGGTTGGTATTGACTATTGAGGCTTAGATGCTAATGATGAACCAACATAAATGACCCTATCAGGGACATTTTTTGTGTAATCTTCTATATGTGAAGCATGATTGTGTGCATGCCGCCTTGGCGGACACTTGAGCTACTGATCCTGGGTGTCCAGCCTATTAGGCGTTTGGGTGGTCCAAGCTGCTGCCTAGGCGGCTGCTGGGCCTATATTGGGCTCTTTTTTTGTTTATTCTTTGTTCTCATTTCCCCATTTCTCTGTTTGTTATGTGCTGTCATTCTTTAATTACAATCTTGTTTTTCCTTTTTCTCATGGTTCACCAAGCAGAACTTTGTTGTTGCATGCTCCTCCACTTTTCAGCATCTTTTTTTTTAATCCTCAGCTCAACCAAGCAGCAAGATGCTGCCATGCTAATGAACTTTTGAGTTTCAACTTACTGCTGCTCCACCATCATATAGTTCTGTTTCCCCTAATTGCTCTACCAAGCAACAACACTGCTGCTCCACCATCACATGATCTCTTAGTATTTCCTAGTTGTTTTATCAATTCACGACGCTGCTTCTTCACCATCACATTATTTCATTAATCCCCTTATTGGCTCTGCAGCATATTCCTTGCTTGCATATTCATTGTCCTTACTCCCTCATTTCTATATCATGTTTATAAATGTATTTAGGCACTATATTCATACTAAAGTGCACATAGAGTAATATATAAATACATATATAAATGTAACATAAAAAAACGCCTAGGGAGAGCTGGGTGCCCCTGGGGAACAGGAACACCTGGCTGCCTAGCCGCCTAGACAACCTTGATGTGAAGCTCTGTTTGTTCTTTTGTGTGTAGATACTTTGTAGCCTAAGGAGCCAACATGGCTTTCTTCTCAAGAATGAAGATCCAATTTCGGGATGTTGTCAAACCACATTGAATCTTCTTGTGATGGATTTCTTCTCTTGTTAGATCCAACATGCCAGCAAAACTGATTAGATCATGGAATCAAATTTCTCCCAATATATTATATATATTAGTTATATACAAAAGAAGCTGCTTGGGCGCCCACTTAAGCAATTTGGCCCATGCACCCGAGGAATTTTGGCTGAAGCGGCTGCCGAAGCCTTTTGTTGTTAAGGAGGTGCCTTTTTCCACTTTAGCCCACTGTATCCTGCTTCACATGACCCTGTTAGTCGAGTGCTTACACTTCAGTAAAACTATACAAATGTATTGTAAATATTACCATGTGACTTGACTACCCTGCTACAAATTTGCAAAATTTGCATTCAATTCCACTTGGGCAATCACAACCATTTGAGAAAAGGCTATTGGAATCCATATCAATAATTAAGTAGCATACATGTATGGTAGGTACTAGGTATAAAGCTCCATTCACATTCATGTTATAGATTACATCAAATTGCATTATATACTAAAAGGGAAACAATTGTTCTTTTCATTATATACACAAGGTTTGGAACATGGCAAGAGGTTTACTTTAGGATAAAAAGTTGTCATTATTACAAACGTTGTTAACACACAAATTAAAGATTACAATATGGCTTGATATACTTACTAGAGACAAATGGTAGGAAGTGACTACAACAAAGTTTCCTATTCAGTTTCACAATAGTTTCTGTAATTCGCCTACTGAATAGTTAATAGAAGCTCCAAAAATTCTGGAATTTTTATATGTTATACCTAATGAAGTTTCAGACCTCCAGTAAAAATTTGAGATCATTTCTAGTTATCAATAAATAATTAAAAATCAAACAGTGCACTGCTATATTGCAGTCTGCAGCAGATTCGGTCGAGTTGCAAACTCGACCGACAAACAGGTCTGAACATTCTTCATAAATTCTGATATTTTTCAGTAGTGTTCCTATTTGAGGTATCCAAATCATATCCAAATTTGAGCTAAATCAGAGTTACACATAATATACTAAAAATCATTTATCGAGACGCTATAGTCATATCCATTACAACGTTAAATACCCTATTGATTATCTTCAAGTGTTATCTGATAAAGGGGGAGCTTTTTCATGGGCATCACTTCGTTTAGTACCATCCAATGCCGATTCAACTCATTTTTGGCTACATCCGTCACAGCTACCAGGTACTGTCTAACTCTTATTCAACTTTTCTTGGTTAGGTTCGTCATTTATCACAGCTTGTGGTTCACAAATTACATGTTACCATCAACATTGCTAGCCTGATCACTATGAATCAAGGCAATCCTTTGATAGTTGTTAAACCAATATTTCTATTCATCCATTCAACATTGTGGCTGTTGAACCCGTCCAGTAGGCTATTTTGGCTATAAATAGACTATTCAAGAAGGACACTTGTACTTCGAGTTCACCCCTTGTTGAGATCAGGGAATGTCTAGTGGTGTTCTTGTCATTTCAATAACGTGGTGTTCTGTTTCTATTTTGTGCTTTTAAAAAAGTATTACTTCTTTTTGCAGCAGGAACCTATTGAGTTCCCTTTCCATTGCTCTTTGGTGGAAGAGACTGTGTTCTTGGTATACAACTTGATTTGGATACTCTGAATTTAGAGTCCCCTATCCTCCTTCCTTCCAAATGTCATAATAAGAGACATGGATGTCAATTTCTAACAGTGATGGGAGAAACAGGTGACTGCTAGATTCATTTCCCATGGATGTCGATATCAATGATATGGTGGATCGTGTTGATGCATGCACATCTGAAGATTTTTAGTGTCCTGATGGTCATAATGTATTTGCTTACACTTTTAGCACTTGACCCATCATCTTGTGGTACTGCAGCCTCTGCTCTTCAAAATGAGGTATGAAATTAATTGTCCAGTATATAATAAATACAACACTCTGAATTAGTGACCTTGATTCTTTTTAATTTCGTTCTAAGTGTTATTAGTGGTATCGTTGCTAAATGAGCATCATGTTTTTGTATTCTTCAAAACCCTATATATGCTATGTTGAGTCATCTTGAAGCACCACTGGAAAGCTAGTCTCATCCATATAGAAATGTCATGATGAATTGAGGTGTGTAAATTATCATCGAGGTGATAAAGGGGAATCTATTTTTTCTAGAGTAACAATCTATTATGGAACTAGAATCATATCTCTAGTTTCCTAGATTTTCTTTTTTTAAGCAAGTGTCCATTCTATTCTGCACATCAATGCTCTGGTTTTGCTTCAGATTTTCAAATATACCTCCTCCATTTCCTGGATTTTCTGATCATACATGATTGGTCACTTTAGAAATCTATTGTTATTACCAACTACTCAAATTTGTTGATTAGGGTATAGGTAATATTACCAACAACTCAAATCTATTGGATATTACTGTATCTTCACAAATGCTAATCATTTAGGCTTTGGAAATATGTATAAAACTGCTTCATGTCAATTGTGCAAAAAACCAGAAGAGACACCCTTACATTCCTTAAGAGAGTGACCCACTACTAACCAAGTAGTCTCGTGCACTAAATACATATGATGCACTCTCTTTCAAACATTTTGAGTTTGTATAAGCTGTTGTTAACTTCCAAATTTTTTATTTTGGTACTAGTTTAAACTGTATATTCTAAACATTACACTAATCTATAAAAGTCCACTGTTATATTCCAATTGTCCTCATATACAAATTGTTTTCTGCATCACTAACTATCCTATTAACTATTTACCATAACGTATGTGTAAACATGATGGCCATTACAATAACTTATAGATTAATACTGAAATGAAAATGAAGGTAGCTAGATAAGTTTGGAAATTAATGGATTCAGAATTCAACTCTGGATTTCCATGGGGTGTTGTTGGGACACCCATCCATGCTAGGAACTATAAGTGTCATGGGTAGATCATATCATTTATAAAGTACAATGATTTTAAAACATCAACATTCAAACAAAGTTGTTCTTAGTAAATATCTATAATATTTGAAATGCTTTTTATCTTTTATATGTATCTACAATCTTCTTTAATATAAAAGATACAATCTATAATATTGTCAGTGTTATTTGAAATGCTTCTTTTAATCTATAATATCTTTTCAGCTACCATGTTAATAATATAAAAGAATGTAAAAGTTATACTGACAAGAAGCTCCAGCTCCCGCATAGATAGGGTGGGTCACACACAAAAATCAAACAACACTGAATGGCAAATGCGTTACCAGACCAGGTCGTAGCACATGGTACAATTAATGACAAAATAACTCAGAATTAACTAGCATTTGTCTCATGTTTCCATTCAAAGGAATATTTTGGCAGAATCTGTAGCTCTTATTCAGTCATGGGGAAAGCTTTAATATAAAAATACATCTAGAATCATACCATGCTCGCTGCACCAATGCTGTTAGAATGATGTTGTACCACTATATTGTGTGGCGTTAATGCTTAGTTTATTTCTGATGTTAGGCTTTATTCTATCTGTATACAGTGAAGGTGATGTCAGCCTCTGTTTTCAAGACTAAAAGGTTATGGGATCTGGGATCTGGAGGGAGTCATCCCTTTGGACTCCCATAGGAATATGACTTCCTCAAAAGAAAATTTAAGCAAGCATCGCAGCTAGATTAGTAAGTCTCCCATAAGGTAATCAGTATAGTTCCCTGCAAATTAGGCTTCAGACCCATTATGTACATATATTTTGTCTATACTGTTTGTCTTTTGGTATATTGAAATCTGCTCTTATCTCTTTCTAGGTGGCAACCGTATGAGGCATGTCATTGATGAAGAGCACCACACCATTTGAAGGAATATAGAGACATTACAGATCTTAAGAATTTCTAGCATGATATGTTGATTGTCATCAATCTCAAATTTTAGAATCATATGTATTCATTATTTATATCAATGTTGAGCACACAATGTACGGATAATATTTTGCTTCATTAATAGAAATTGGTTTGAGGTGATTTAACATTTTTATGTGTCATTTTGGTGTTGAAAATTCTTATGATGTCATGTGACTCTTATAAAAATATTGCTTGAGGTTATATATACAAAGTTTTCATTTAAAATTAATTAACATTCAACAAATCATTCAATAAATCAATAACCAAATCATTTACAATAATCCCTCAAAAATATATTAATGAAGGTCTTTAGTCCCTCAAAAATGAGATCCAGATTGACCATCAAAATTGCATTGATGACGACCACATAGCCCCTCAAAAATAATATTAATGAAGGCATTATCCTTCAAAAATATATTCTCCAGGACCATCAAGTCCCTCAAAAATGTATTTATGAGAACGAAATAGTCCTTCAAAAATGTATTTATGAAGGCTAAATAGTCCCTCAAAAATGTATTTATGAAGGCTAAATAGTCCCTCAATATAACATTCTTGAGGGTCAGTTGGTCCGTGACAATTGTATTCGTGAGGGCCACTGGTATTTGTCACGTGAGTTCTCTTCACGGACCATTTGGGAGGGCCAGACCCACAACCGTCCCTATTTCTGAGGGCCTGTAGAGAGGGGTTTGTGACAGGACTCTCCCGTGAATAATGGCCCAATTTTTTGTAGTGATCTAGCGTCTGACTCAGCTATTGTCCTCCTTTCCGCACTCAACTCCACGTGCTACCCTTTTGCCACCCTTCTTAGCATCTCGTCCCTTCTTTGTATACCATGGAAGTAGTAATAGATGGTCATAGCAGCCTGTTCATCAAGCACTTGGCTCAAACGAGGTATCTAGAGAAATCCCCCATGTTGCCCAGTAAGTGTGTTGAGGCGTATCTTTTGGTCGTTGATGTATCTAAGAGGAAAGGTGAATGGTGTGCGACATGTGTCGCATTTTTTTCATGCTTCCACGTTTTGCACAATCATGAACCTTCTCGTCAAACATGCCTTCCTTCTCAGCAAGAAATCTTGATAGAAGCTAAGGCTTTCAGAGCATGTGGTCATTAAGGATCTATTTTGCTTAGGAGGACTCTTAGACAATCCAAATGTGAGAGTGATAACAACTCCATAATCAAATTCATAGTCAAATTGAGATTCTAATCACAACTTCATTTTTGCAAGTTGCATGATGTTAATGCCATATCCTAAATCCAGGGGATTGCTGGTGAAGGCCCCGTATGTAATTCATGTATTAATGACTTCTGTGGACTTGTGGAGTACGTGAATTCAAGTCCATCAAAGAATATGTGGGCACTCTTGTCTGAATATCCAATATGCATGCGTATTGATTGATGGTACCAGGACGACAGCAGACAAAGTGGTTAGGAGATGTAAAGAAGGACAAAACAGTTGTTGTGGTACTACCTTTTTTCCATCAACAAACCAAGTGCATTGAGCACCTGGATGACTCTGTTGTGAAGAGAAAGGAAGTCAAAAATTGAAACAGAATAAAAAACAAATAGGGCCATAGGCCGGTGGTGTACCACCTGTAGTTGTTGTGTTTAGAACCAAATATGTTGTTGCATGCTGATATATTAGTAATTTTTATACTGATAATGATATGTGATTTTGTAAAGAAGGATGACTACATTGATTTTAGACATTCTGTTTGCCAAATATTAGGCCGGTAGATTCTGTTCAGATATCAAATCTTTGCATTTTTTATCTAACATATTTTTATTGAGGCACCATTTAAATCCGAATCAAAGAAGACTTTAAGCAGTTCTTATGTCAGTGACATTCATCGTATGCACTTTTACTACTCTAATGTCTAATACCTAAGCATTTCAAAGACAACCTTGAGTTCAATTTTGATCGGATCATATTCTCTTTCCCAATAGTTCTTGTCATTGTGACTCATACAATCATTTTGTCTGTTCCACATTTTTATATGAATGAGACCCTTTGTATGATCATGTTCTCGTATCCAATGTGGGTGGGGTGCGTACGAGAAGTACAATTGTTAAGACTAGTGCTATTGGAATGCAAGTCATTATTACTATCTTTGATGAGATTTTCAAATATTAACAATTCTTCATATGTATAAAGCAGATTATCTAGAATGCAAGTTATTGTTACTATCTTTGAAGACCATAGGATAAATAGTAGTAGATACCTAATGAGTTCCACTAAGGATATAGATTATCTGTAATGTAATTATTTGTTAAAAGTACCAGAGCAATATCGTCTTTTCATGTTTAATGGATTACCTTTACAAAGAATCCACCAGCAAGCATGAATGTCATGACTGTTACTGAAGCTAGAGTTGTTTCCTTCTGCATGTCCATCACAATAGCTCCATTTGCTAGGCCTAGTCCCTGCAATTCACAACGTATACTTGATGGTTTTTATTCTATATTTGGCCATGATAGTTATGAATGGAAAAACCTTCAGTAATACCTGAGCTGCCACTATGCTTAGAAAGACTATTAGCATACTAAGAAAGAAAGGAACTACACTTAATCTCAGTCCTGCCATGAAGTAAGCGATCATGAGAAATACTACTGGTAGAAAGAGGTCCAGTGGTAGGTCACTTGTAGTCCTAGCCATGAAGTATGCACTCAACCTATACATATCCACTGATCATTCTTTATTTAACATGGCTCTTTATTGCAGAAATGTGAAGATGGCAGTGAACACAGGGAAGAATGAAGTTGGGATATATTGTGGATTAAAGGTGCCATCTATAACAAAATGAAGTTGCCATATGAAATGTAACAAAACTCTCTGTTTTATACTTGGATATAAAACAAAATGAACACCGATAGAATAAAGTTGTAATTCTAGATGGGATTAGGGAAACATCTATAACAAAACTCTCTGTTTTATACTTGGATATATTGTGGATTAAAGGTGCCATATGAAATGTATATCAAGAAAATCACAGCTAAAGAATGCTCATCGGATAGAATGTCGTAGTAATTCTAAATTTGATTAGGTAAACATCTACAACACAACTCTCTGTGTTATATATTGTGCATAAATATCAAGGATGTCGTCGTGCCTTTACTGCACAGACACATCTGGAAACTGTTAGACCTAGAAGAGAGTAATGGTGCCTAAGGATAGAATGCATCAACTTTGACGAGTTTCTTAAATAGACAGAAATATGACATGCATCTTTTTCCTTATAAAAGACTCTTCTAAAAGTAACAATGATAATTGATACTCCTGTTATTGGACATTTGAACCAACTAGTTCCCTGACCTTCATTTGCTTATATGTATCTCACAAAAGTTGGTATGAATCTAGCTTAGAATTGTCATAGGCTTTGTTTTTCCAAGCATTACTAATTTACTATGCTTTCCATACGGATCATACCTCTACATCCATTATCTATCCATATTACTAGTCATGCATGTTTATCTTATTATTTTGTGTGCACACAGAATACCCTTACTGCAATTAAGGAACATGTAGACTAGTAAGAATGATAGAAGTCTGGACAATGGAAGATATAGGTATGTTAAATATGCAAGTCATGTTAAAGGATACACAGTAGTATTCCGTGATAGGAAACTCAAGATTTGTTGCCGAATATTATTGTGATAAGAATTGTTTTTTAATATGACTGAGGATGAAATGTGTCCTATATTGGCAATGATATCTTTAGTTCTACCTTATCATTTTAGAACTAAAGTATTTGCAAGTTTGAACTTATCTTTGAAATGTGACTGTTCTTATATCAGAGATGCAGACCAGCAACTGCAGATTATTATGGTAGAAATTGTTGCATTTATCAAGGACTATGAGGGGAATAAGATAAATGTAAACTGATAGATCGTCTGGATGTCATATCATATTATTGATGATTATCTTCTTCATTATTTGGTTGATTTTTCAACTGCTACCTTAATTTCTAATGAAGTAAAGAGTATGTTGATTGGTATCCGGTCTGAATTGTTTCAGGCATTCCTACTATTCGGGATCACTCAGGAGTATTAGGACTCCTATGGAAAGTCCAAGCTACATGCTTAAGGATGAATTATGTAAAAGAAGTTTTGCTGAGCATGATCCAAATGGTAAACATGAGCACGTTTATAAGATTACTATATGTTCTATCGAAGTTTTTTTTCTTGACAATAACTGTTAAAATTCTTCTTCTAACTGTGATGTTGATAGACAGATGAAAAAGTTTTTTACCTGATCTTGCTGGTTACTAGCTGTGTTGCTGTCTGAGTGCCACTAGAGTAGGCCAAGGATAACTGCAGTTGCCAATACTTGTGTGATCCTCATCCAACTTAAGTAATCATGTCGCCTTTCTTTTGTTCCTCTCCAAAAAAAGATCTTATATTGTTGCTACTAGCTTGTCCCCCATTCTTTTTTCGGTGATGACACCTTTGCCTTCAAGTCTGTGTCCATTGGTATTGACACTAAAAGCTTTTGTTTTTCTCTTTCAGCAGCTATTGTCTCATATGCTTCCACAAGGTACTGCAACAAAATAAGGTTCATCTTACTCTTATCTTGATCGTAGTTGTCTGCTTTATACATTCAATTAGATGTCAGATTCTTGTTTTGTTTTACTGTAGCTATCATTATCTCAATTTTCCTGAACTCAGATCTATGTAGTCTAGATTTTCTCTGTGGGCTCAGATGCCTGAGTGCGAAATGTATATTAGCAAACCCATATAATATCATAAGATTTCTGGATATCTATGACCCTTACATGACGGGATGTCGTACTACTTGCATATCTATACTATATAGGAAAGCCCGTTCGGGGTTTTCTCTGCAATTTTTCATGTTCATTTTTCAGAATTACGAAGTGGTCCTTAGCTCTTGTTGATTCATAGTCTACCGTTATAGGGGGTTATTTGTAATAATTACAGCTTCAATTAGAAAAGCCTTTGACAGACTGTCAACTCTGGAATGTTCTAGCTCTATTTTTCGTCCACTCGCGGCTAGGCTGTTCATTGCAAGGGTTCTTTCTAGGATTCCTAAGCAGAAGAAAGTGGAGGTGCTCAACTACCCAGTTGGTAGCATGGAAAAGGTGGTGAAAGCGTCATGTATCATTACTCACACTTTGTCGATCTTTCTTCTTGTCATCTCTTCTCTTACCGATTAATCCAATTGATGAAAAGGGATGGGGAGCGTACTATATCATGGGTGTGCATTTTCGTGGTAGGTGTTTATTGCAATCTTCACATAATTGTAAGAGGGGTCACAGTAGAGTCGGTAGTTCGACTCATCTCCACTGTTTCTCATCCCTTCTTGGTTCTCCACTCGGTGTTAGGGTTTTGGCAAACAGTGAAATCCCAGGTCAGCAGTCCGTTTGGAGCTCTACAAAGATACGAAATCAGAGTACACGAATCCTTGGTAAGAGTACGCGTTTGATAGTGATAGCGGAAACTGGTCTCATGTTTGGTAGCCATGACCAGGTATTTTCATTTTCCTCTCCTCTCTTATCGTATGTATTGTGCCTCGTGCCCTCAATCTTTCATTGTTCTTTTCTTGTGCCAGCTTCTGGACTGGGCAGGATCCGGGTGATGAGTTACAGTGTGAAAAGTGAAGGAGTAGCAACGGCGTCCACATCTTGCACGTGAATTTCTTTTTGTTCCAAAATGGTCATTGATTATCTTCGCCTCGATCATGTCGATTAGTTTCTCATCTCTACCCATTTCTGCGCTTCACACTACTTCTTACTTCGTTCCCTTTCCCTGATAACTTTATCTGGCTTTGCCCACTTCTCACTTTGACAGAGATAGACCGGGCTCAGAAGAGTAGTGAATGACCATGACAAGCCGAAGCTACAATGGCGGCGATGGTGACTCCTTGTCGTCGTGTTTCTCTCTCAAGTAGTCGTATATTAGCATCTCAATGCTATCAGCGTCGGGATAAATCGCAAGCTGCCGACTGATGTCGGCACCCCTATCAATTTCTAGGTCCAGGTGAGCGTTGTAACCCAAAATCAATTTTATGCATCTGTAGTTTAGTTTGTTGGGTCCTTTGGTCTGGTTAATGTCAGTCAGCCTGGCCAGTCTAGCTTCATTAATTTTTTGAGCAACTCTCTCTACCTTATATGGCCTTCCATTCATTACTCTCCCTACCTTCACCAATCTTCTTTGTTGGGAACCGATTTACTTGGAATCGTATGTAAAGGCTCGGAATGATGACACCGTGGGAGCAGAGTTTATTCTTGTGGCATAGGTTGTTGTCTGAGAAGCCCATCAGTTCATAGCTTCTTACTTTTCTCTTTTCTTCATGGTATTCATGAACTTATTGATGTCTCTACACCCATCTTTTTTGTCTCGTCATTGTAAAAAAGTAATTCGTGAAAGCTAAAGAGTTGATTTCATTCGATTTGGTCTCAATTGATGGAGAAAGTGGATGATGTTTTACACTTGGCCATCGTTTAAGCTGCCAAAAAGGAGAGTTTCAAGGGGGAAAGAGAGGACTGCTTGCGGCGTTGGCCGAAAAAGTAAGAACAAAGTAAAAAACAGAGAAGATAGCTTAAATTTAAAAACTAAGAACAAAGTAAAAAACTAAAGCTAAGAACAAGTATGCATCTTCTTTTTTACTCACATACATTAATTTCTCATCATTTAGTTTTTATTTATGTATTTATGTTTAGTCAAGTAAAGCATGTTTCAAAAGGGGAAATAAATGACTTTAATGCCAATATATAGATTTTCTGGTGTTTATAAGAATACCATCAAATTATGAGACTAATATAAGAGTTTACTTGATAAATTCTGAGGTTAGATGCTTAGTGATTACGTTGTTTGATACTCTATTAATATACATCCTCCTAGAAACGTTAGTGAATTGACATGAATTTTTCCATTTAGTGGTATGCAATGATTGTGCTCCCACATAGATTAAATCTATCCATTTCTTAAATTACAAAGATAGATATTTTTATTGACTGGTACATCTAGTAATTCAGTGATCACAAATATCATTGCCACATTTATAATCTACCGATGCCCTATATTGATACTTAATATGATATCCACAGATCTGTTGTAGGAATAAATGTTTAACTGAATACTTTCCCTATTAGTGGTCAGAAGAAGCTTGCATCCATAACTTCGTGGTAATACAAAGAAACTAACATGTCAGAAAAGTCAAACAAAGTTGAAGTATTTATCCATAACTATCTTTTTCACAATTTTTATCTGATAAAATGCAACTCTATTGCCAGTTTAAAAACATCCTGTGGCTATTTCTCCATGACTCTCAGGCAACCTTGAGCTAATTTGGCTAACCGACTTACTCGGCTGCTACAGTTGGAAGTCTCCTGATCATCACACATCTCGTGACTATTTCTCCATGGTAATCAGGTCAACACATCTGATGTAATTTTTTTATCAACTTCTGTGTTTTATCATCGCCTGTATAATTCACTTCCAATTTGCTAATCAAATGGATAAGGGAATCCGCTAACCCTTCTAGAGACCGACAATCTCTGGTAGGATTCAGTTTTTGTCAGATGGTAGCATCAATTTTGAGTTAATTAATTTGATTCTTGCTGCTAAGACACGGTCTGGTGTCTTTGATGTCATTTCTTTTTTATTTAAACTACCATGTATACTATGTTAACTTTCCGCTTCAAGGAGATTCTTAATTAATTTATTTCTATCCAGACTAAAGAATGAATGTCTCATCAAACTATGCAATTAAATTCCTAAAGGTCTACCATTGTGTGATCCCATAAGGACGATTGTCGGATCTATACTTCCTCTTCTTTTTTTGCATGGGCGGTAAGTCACGAAAAGTTTTAATTGATATTTTATGGTCTTCAGGGGTGCTTTTGACATCCGATAAGCCTCACACTGTACTCTTGATTTCCATTTCCAACTTTAATATTTTTCTCGTATTGTGAAGGAAAATTGACCTTTATGACCCTAAAGAGCTTCTTTGAATCACTATCATATGTTTTAAACTTTATAGACACCCTCTATCATAGATTTAAAGTTCTATTTGTTCTTTGATGCCTATTTTTCATTACTAAGACCTATGGTTTTTAAAACCCGCCTTGAGGCTCAAGAGGTCTCGAAGCGGTGTCCGGTACGCCTCGAGGATTAAGTCTCAGTCTGCCACTGAGAGGTGTGCGCCTCAGTTTGTGTGAGGGGTATCGAGGCACCAAGGAGCCTCAGACTGTGTGTCTAAAAGAAGACTATTATCCTATTTTGGGCTTAATAGGGGAAAAATTAACCCAAAATTATATGTATATAGAAATTATGTATGTACATGTTTGTTTGTCGTTATATGCCTATAAAGAAGGTGAGGGAGACAAGGGGATCACAACCAGTTACCTCAGGGGGACACAGAATCTAATAACTGATTATATTTAGTAGTGTGAAGGAAAAGAACAAAGTACAAGATAGTGCTGCCAGCCCATTAAAATTCAGGGTCATATGTAAATCAATCCAGATGATATTTATCCCTAACATATGATATAATTGTTGTCACGTATGTTACTTATGTCAATATAGAAAAAAGATCAAAAGAAGATGCTTATTAGGAGTTTTTTTTAATAATAAACCAAAACAAATCACCAGTCATACAAAATTAGATTCGCATACTCAAGTATGAAAATGCTCTGAGGGGTTGTTTCCCTCACCCTAATTTTGGGAAATTTGTTCATGATAATATCTCATTATGTATTTTTATAATATTCTTTTCCTAATATTTTTGTTTGTTCCATCAGTTTCAGAAGTTTGAAACCTACACGACCATCCTTCACTTGTGCTCTGTGCATACAATGTTAAGCTTGCCATTTCTTATTGCTGGTTTAATGCTCTTAGGTGTAGTGGTTGTTGTATTTGCTAGGTTCCTATACATTCCATCTTTGTAATTGTTACTAAATTCAGTTATTTATGTTTGCATGTGGTGTGCACTTTAAAACATTCATTTTAGTTGGGTTTCTCAAGTTTGTGCAAACTCTCAACTTACAGAGTCGGCTCACTCATAAGTAGACATGATGGTGCGTTAGCATGCTTTGGTAATGTCATTTGTGCTCAAAATTGTTATTCCGTTTGGATTGAAGGTCTCAACATAGCTTACACTTACTACCAATTGGGTTCTCTTCCAAGTTTCTTGCTTCATCTGCAATTTATGTTCTATATTTCTACTGCTAACTAATAAGTAGAAAAGAAATATGCTTCTAATAGAGGTGATTATGTATGCCCTCCAACAAAACTACTTGAGGTAAATATTCTGAATAATGCATGATCGATCTTATTTATTTATTGATTGTGTATTTTCTGGTGGTTCTGTTCACTGTTTTCTGAAATTGATAGTGTGTGCAGATTGGATAGTGGAAGTTAAAGCTTTTTGTGTATTTTTCGGTGGTTCTGTTCACTATTTTCTGAAATTGATACTGTGTGCAGATGGGATGTACACTGTTGGTATCTTGGGAGTACCATATCACTGTAGTACTCGAGCAGGCTGGGAATGCCAGCAGGGCATGAACGTGAAGCATATAACTTCTAAAGCATATGCAGTTGGCAATTTATTGGGATGAGGAGATCGATACTCTTATCAAGGGAGACCATTGCTAGGGGACACCTGGTGGTGTTTATCTTGGGTCTGTTTGTTGTTGTGTGAAGTGTCTTATAGGAAAAAGATCATTTGCTGCCAAACAAAAGGCATTCCAGTAGTTGAGTTAAATGGATCTGGAGAAGAGTAGCCCAACATCTCCTTAGGATTTCTTCAGTAAATGGGAGACCTGGTCAATGTAATTTACAAATCAAGAGCATCATGTATATCTTATATTTGTTATTTTCTTTATGAACGCAACCTGCTAGCTGAAAAATTAGTTTGTCTCCTGTTTGAGCTTTATTACATTTTTATGGAGTCTAATATTAAGTCTGTGCATCGCACGGGTTTTATCTAGTAACTGCTAAAGAGAACAACATTTCACTAGATAATATTAAATAAAAAAAGACTTTCTTGTTTGTGGATTATAGCATATTGGTTATAACATTTTTGATTCTGTATACACATACATTTTATTAAGTTTTATGTTTATTTATACTTTTCCATCCTCTTATTTGCTAACAAGTTCTCACAATTATTTGGATAACAAATTAATATTTATTTTGTATAGTGTCCAAAGCAGCCGAACAATACAGATTGTGGGTATTATATGCTGAAGTATATGAAAGACATCATTGGTGTGAGAATTAGAAATATTTCTGAATGTGTAAGCTACTTAACATTATATTCTTTTAGTTTGTTCAAATTTCTAAATAAATTGAAAAAATCACAATATGTTGATACATTTGTCATATGATTGCAACATTATTCGAAGTATATTGGTCGTTGCTTCAACCAAGAAGAAATCGACGAGGTCTGAAATGAGTGGGTGACGTGTTCTTGAGCACACAAAAAATCATATGACATGTGGGGGAGACATTTATCTTTAGCATAGACCAACGAGTGAAACTTTTTTAGTTAGTTTTTGGTTTGATTCTAGAGTGGATACTCGGTACTTTGTATTATTGAATCTTTGTATGGATGATTTAATATTAATTAAATTTAGTACGAGTTTCTTTCAAGATTTGATGGAAATTTTGTTCAATTATGTGCTTGTTTGTGAAACGAAAAAGTACAATTGTATATTTATTATAATTTATTAAATATGGTTAATTTGATCAATACAATTGGTTCGAAATATGACCTGTCAAACTCTAATCAAAGACAACAGTTAATGATATGTTGTAAAATGTATGATTCTACAACAAACAACACATGTTGTGTTATCCACACCTATTACAACAGGTGTATCAGGAAAAAATACACCTATTACAACAGGTGTTTCTAGTGAACTACAACATGTATAACTTGTTGTATAAAATGTGTATATTACAACAGACACACACCATATTGTATAAACAACCCTATTACAACGGTTGAATGTATGGAAAGACAACATGCTTCAACTTTTGTATATACATGTATATTACAACATGTGCACTACATGTTGTAATAAACCTGCCTATTACAGCAGGTGAGTTTAGTAAAAGATAACATGCTTCAACTGTTGTATAATATATATTACAACGGGCGAACCACATGTTGTAAAAAACACCCCTATTACAACGGGTGTATTTAGCGAAAGACAACGTCGTTCAACTGTTGTATAATATTATATTACAACGGGTGCACCACATGTTGTGTAAAATACCCATATTACAGCAGGTCATTCCTTAAAAGACAACATGTTTTAATTGTTGTATAAAATACATCTATTACAACATGCGATCACATGTTGTGTAAAGCACCCCCAATAAGACCACGCGATCTAATACAACGGTTAACACCTGTTGTAAATTTGAAAAATGAACTGTTGTAAAAAGCATTTTCTGTAGTAGTGTTAGTTGCTAAATTAGAAGAAAGTTGGACATATTGCTCTTGCACCTTCATGTATATGTCACTTATTGAAAATATCCACTTTAGATATAAAAATGTATATTATTAGCCCACTTTTAATATGTGTGATATGGTTATAAACTATAGTGGTCAATGTCATTTACTCAAATCCAACCTTTTCTAATGGATCTTTTTATCCACTTGGGATTATATGTTTCATCATTATTTAATGATTTTACTTTTCTCAATGATGTCACTAAGCAAAAGAAGTTTGAGTTTTGATACTTCAAAAATATTAGATATGACAAAAGAAAAATGTAATAAATGAAGATCCAATTCATATTCATCGAAGATATGTGTGTATTAGTCGGTAGACATTGGGGGCCAGATTTAGAAGTACATGTTTAGTTAAGTTATCGTAGTCAAGCTAATAAAATGATAAAAATTGCTAGTATATTTTATGATTTTTTTGTTATTTAGAGCAAGGATATTGTACTCTCTAGTAGTTAACTACTACATTAATATTCATGTTCCATGAAATTCGTTGAATATGTTTACGGTTGAGGAGAGACAACATCTCACTTGCAAAAGAAAATCACATATATAAGAACTCTATTTCCTTTGTTCTAAACATGAGGAATTTACCTTGAGGAGTGCGTCACCTTTAATTCTTGTCTATCTATACATTACACCAAATTCATTAAAAATGATGACGCTTAAAACAAGTAAAAATTATCAACTATTATATGTATACTTTTAATACTATTCACTATATTTAGTATGTTGTATAAGTACAAAAAAAGAATATAATATTTTTTTGAAATATTTTGATAACTAAATTCACTAAAAGTTGTTGAGTTTTTTACGATGAAATGTGAGTAATGGTTAAGTAATAAATAATGATACGACACACGTAATTCAATAACTAGTGATGTTTTTCACTTCACTTTGAATTGGAATTATTTAATGAGTCAATTGTGTCCAAGTACCAATTCGAGTGCTACCTAGATAGTATAATAGAAATAGAATATATTGAAGGTAGTTCATACCCGCACATTCAATATCCAGTAACAAGTCAAGTAACATTAAGCACATGACTTAATGTACTTTCACCTTTGAGCTTGCAAGTATTTCAACCTAGATGTATGATGAATGTGTTTTTGTGTATTAATGAATTACGATATAGTACCCTATTTTTACTTTATCAACACTACAGTGCTTTTGAGATATATAATTAGTGTTGTTGCAAAACCGGAACAAAACTTCTCAATCTCATTGTTAAAGACCGTTTTTTTGCATAAATTGACATTATGACACGTTGATATTAGTGTATGTTCTCAGTCCGAAGTACTTATTTCTTTATTTGAGCGGGTGCGGATTTGGTGGATGGCGTGGACATGGAGATATTGAAAAGACTATGGAAACAGGGATGACCGCCAAAGCTGAAACACTTTGTCTGGAGAGCTTTAAGGAACATTCTTCCGACCAAGGCAGAGCTTATGAGTAAGCAGGTGACGCAGGATGATGGTTGTCACTACTGCGGATAGAGGGAGGATATTTCTCATGCATTGTTACACTGTGATCGAGCAAGGCAGATATGGGCTATGGGAGAGTTTGCATGGACGGGACAGCTAGGAGCACATGATTTAGGGAGCTTTGTGAGGAGCTTACTTGAGGATGGGGACAGTCGTCGCAAGGATGAGGGGGCTACTCTTTTGTGGGTGGCATGGATA
Organism: Alisma plantago-aquatica; assembly: GCA_963693085.1. Taxonomy (NCBI): domain Eukaryota; kingdom Viridiplantae; phylum Streptophyta; class Magnoliopsida; order Alismatales; family Alismataceae; genus Alisma; species Alisma plantago-aquatica. The sequence continues at coordinate 248,451,301 of OY856411.1, forward strand.
GCTATGAATAAAGCTGTTTTCGACGATCACCCACCTTATCTTCCGGGTATGGCGTTTAGCTTCATCAACCTCATGGCGGATCATGCACGGTATCACACGAACGTGGTTAATTCAGCTACGACGCCCAGATTGGTTATATGGCGGCGCCCACCACCGGGCAGCGTAAAGATCAACACGGATGCGTCTCTCACCATGGCGGAGGACAATGGCTGCGGTGCAGCCATTAGGGACGAGCATGTATATCTTTTGTGGACTTTACGGTGTCACCTAAGCAGCCGTACTCAGTACTTAGTACGGAGGGTACGGTTGTTTTACACGGCATACGGCTCGCTCTCAAGGAAGGCTACATGGACGCCGTGGTGGAGACGGATTGTTTGCTTCTGGTGGAGGCAGTGAAGAAGGGACATGGTGGACGAGGATATGAAGAGTTTATCATTCGTGACATTGTCGATCTCTCTCATAGTTTTCTTTCTTTCAATTTCATTTTTGTTAGAAGGCAAGGCAATAGAGTAGCACATACCTTGGCCTATTCAGCTTGTCATTTTGTCAACCCCTACTTGGTCAGTGAGGGGTTTGAGGGTCGGATCCTTGTACTTGTTGCAAACGATTTGACTACTTAATAAAATAGCACACACCATTTATAAAAAAAACACTATATAGTCTTGAATATAACCATCTAGGCGGTGCTAGGTTTTGAACTGGTCCCTGGCGATTTCGAAGGCGAGTCGTGTCCATGAGCATGGCAACCCCCCGGAACCACCATCGGTGACGGAGGGGAACCACACAAAACCTCCTCCCTACTTCAATGGTACAATTGTTGATACTTTGTAGTAAGCAGGTATCCATCTCAACTAAGCTTCCTGGGCAAATCCGAAACAGACTTCAGACGCACAAAGAGACCAGGACGAGCACGCAATGGAACAAGATATTCGCTTTAATAGTGGAGACTCTCAGTCCTTTTCGGAACTAACCGGAAGTCAGAGCCTTGAACGAAACTAGTACGCTGCCCAGGAGAACACACGGACGAGACTCATACAGTCAGGCGCATAGAGGGGCCTGAGAACCCATAAGCGGAGGGATTATCCGACTGGACGACAGGATGCTGCTACTGAATGATGAGAATTTCTTAATTGACAAAGATGCGGAGATACCGGAAATCGATATAATAGAAGCATCATTCGAAAAAATCATAAAACCATGGAGATACTCCATGGTGGTCTGGGTGATGGCATGAATGATAGGATATGTAAATTTGAAAGAGAAAATTCACCTGATGTGGAAATCAAAAGGTGCATACAGAATCATTGATTTGGACAATGGTTACTACCTAGTCCAATAAACTATGGAAGATGATTTCATTACTGTGTTGATGGGAGGTCCTTGGCCAATGATGGGTTTCTACCTTACCATACATAGATGGCGACCCAGTTTCAATCTAAAAGTCTATACACCAGAGCTCATGACTATCTGGATCAGGACCTAAAACCTACCACCATGCATGCATGAGGAACAAATCTTGGAAAGGTTTGGAAATTTCATAGGCAACACAGTGAAAGTGGACAACAATACCTGGCAAAAGAAAGGTGGTAGATTTGCAAGGATTGCGGTAGAAATCAAAACAAATGAACCTCTTAAACCACACTTGTTTATCATGAAGAAAAGATATAGTGTGGAATATGAAAATGTTCCTACTATGTGCATCAAATGCGGATGCGTTGGCCACAATAGATAACAATGTGTACGTACGCAAACTCAGTCAGGCCCCGATGAGAAAGGATTCACAACCAGGAAAATGCAACCCTGAAAAACTAGGATTGTCGGTGAAAATTTCCGTGCACAAAAAATACCAAGGATGGATACAGGGCAAAGACAACCAAAATGGAACCAACAAGATAACTACAACAACCAAAATGGAACCAACAAGATAACTACAACAGTAATAGATTCTCAGTTCTTCAAGAGGAGGGTGATGAACAGGAGCAACCTAATTCAGAACTACCTGGGAAAAACAATTATGACAACCAAAGAAACACAGGAACACAATTCAATTCCAAGAAGAACACTAATAGAAGCCAACAAATACCTAGACAACAGGTGCATAGACAGTGGAGACCAACCAATACATATGCTAACTCAAATGACCAACAAGAAGAAAGAAGAAGCAATGAGGGACCATCCAGATAGAACAACATAGGCAAAGGAAACCATGTTGTAGTAAATGTCGATGGAGATGAGATTGTTGAGGGACGAGGGACACAACTTCAGTCACATAATGATGAAACCATCACGGTATTAACAAAAACATTTTCCAACCAAGTTTCATTTTCAATTTTGGTGAAGGAAAACCACAAGATGAAAGAAGTGGAAACAACACATCCATCCACCATAGAAATAGGAAGGTGGATAGATTATATCAAGGAAATGGAGGACCCTCTAGGGAAGTGAGAAACAATCCCACCTAGAGGATCTCGAACAAGAGGTAATCAATGATAGGAACGAGAATCATATGGGTGATTTAGATGGAGGGGAAAAGATTTCAACCCCCAATCTATTTGAAATGTTTTTAGTATGGAATGTTTAGGGTGTGGCAAAAGAACCCACTCAAAAATATCTGAAAGAACTCACGGTCAAGCATAAACTAAAACTTGTCGTCATCCTAAAACCAAGACTATAGTTTTGAATGTTCCACAATCTTCAAGTAAGTTGTCTTTCTACCTCTGAACTTAAAATTTAAGTGGATTCAAGATCATAGAGTTTGATACGTCATGATGTCATTTTTGTAAATCAATTTAGATTTTACTTTCTTATTGATAGTTCCAACTTGAATGATTTAATTGTTGTTGTATTTATTTATTTTTGTGTTGTTGTTATTGTTGTTGTTTTTGTCATTGTCGTTGTTGTTGTTGTTATTGTTGTTGTTATTGTTGTTGTTGTTGTTATTGTGTGTGGGGGGGGGTAAGCAAGCATCGATCTCCTCTTATATTTATTTTTCATAGTAAGCCCTTCTTCGCAGTTGTTATTTTGTATTAAAATTATCCTAATAAGTATTTTTAAAATAAATAGCATTCACAAACAATTAATTTTAAAAAGAAAGTACTAAATATTGTAAGAAGAAAAATAGTACAAAATAGAAAATAATTTGCATGGAATCAATCATTATTTGCATGACTAAAGTCTATAAAAGGAAGCTTAGGTAAAGATTTTTCTTAATTTTTAATAAATTTAAAAATATTGGCATTAATAATTTGTCATATCTAATTTAAAATCTTAACAAAGTTCTCTATGTAATGATATACGGATTCTTGGTAGCTTATGTAGTGCAACACCTTAGTATTGATGTTGGTCATGCACAAGTGACATATTCAAATGATTTGATTGAACTTTAATTACTACTATGAATACGATCATGAGTCCATGGACAAGGGGTTCAATGATAAAAGTACAACAAAATTGTAGTAAAGTGATATGGATAGCAATCTTATGTGAAAGTTCCTCATTTGGAGGTCGTGTGCCTCAAGTTTTAAGTGAGCCCCACTTGAGTCGCATCCTATCCTGAAGTTGGTAGAATATGAGTCAATGTAATATACAACATTGTAATAGTTGCACTAGTCAACTTAGAGTATACCAAGTGAGAGCATGGTTCCAAAACCCTTTTGACTTCCCTAATAATGCAACCAAACTGATTAACATGATTACTTTTAAAAATCTTAGATCATATTAAAGAGTGATAACATCTAAAAACATGTTTAAACTTGTGTAAATACATATATGTGTAAAAATACACTACATTAAGCTACTAATGTAACACTGTAATTAATAAATCCAACTTAAATTTGGTATCACAAGGGATATTGTACTCAAAATTATCCTTCTATAGGGAATTAGCAAAAGTTGAGCCATCGTTGAGGGTCAAGGTTGTCATCCAAAAGTATGCTTGCCTCAAAGAGGTGACCATTATATATGACACATTAGGAAAACAAAGGAGACGTTTATATAAGTCACTACATCTTAACCTAGCCTAGATACGTGATAGGCAAGAACTAAAGCACATGGTCTAGAAGCCTAAACCTAATTACCGTTTGGATTTTATTATTTATAAAACTTGATACTAAATTAAATCCCCACAAGTATACCTGGTCAATCATAGTATTGATCACAAACACATGGGCGTTGCCAATAGGAAGTCTAAGATCCAATTCGTACTAGTATAAAGGATAAGTTTGTGAAACAACTATGTATAAAAAATATAATTAAACTAAATTTACCTATAGTTTTCATGTCCTAGAAGGAAGAGGGGAAAATGTATGAGCTATATATACCACAAATTATACTAACTATGTACTCAGACCTTGGGCATAGACGATCCTTAGAACCTAAGAAAGAAACATCATGCCAATCTAGAATGAAGCATGGAAGTTGCTCTGGGGTCATTCTACTCACTCTATATGGTATTATGAACCATGTAGAGGTTTGTTTACAACTCACAAACTCTCATAATGAGAAGTCTAAACCCACTTACCTACGACCCAGTCATCCTCTAAAGGCCACACAAGCTTCCCTCCATGGTTGGTCACTTTTCACTCAATTATGGCTAAATGAGGAAATCCATGCAATGAGGGAATCTAACAACCAATCATTCACAATCATGAAGAGAAGCTAGACAACAACATGTAAAAGTATAAAATGAAACACAAACATGGTATCAAAGTAGATAAATAATACAAAATGTGCATCATAGCCTAGATGGAGTCTACCTAGCCATGAACAAGCTTAGTAGGTCACATACATACGAAAAATACATTGAGGGAAGTAGTAAACAAAGATGAACAAGAGAGAGAAGAACATAGAGAGAGGAATATATGTAACTATCTCTGGATCATCTAGGTATCTCTTTTTCTCCTACTTTGCACCCTTCTCCTCCTACTTTAACCCTCTTTATCCTCCATGTTCCTTAAGCACTGCCCATTTGTGGGGTTTCAATGAGTCAGTTGTCCATCAAAGTTACAAAATGTTTCACCAATCAAACCCATTCCATGGATTCGTCCCAGCAAAAACAACATTGATGATAATTAATGACAAAATATGTTTTTGAGTATGCCTTAGCTTGTTTTGTTAGTGACATTTGTTTCTCTTCCACATCTAAATCTGTAATGGAGTTGTGCAGCAACAATGTCAAGTTTGTGCAACAACAAGAGTGAAGAACCTTCCTTTGGTGTTGAAGACAATCCTCCAGCCTCCATGCATGTGCAAATGCCTCCATTTCCATGTAAATTTATGGAACCCTCAGGGAACCATGAGAACTTACAAGGAGAAGTTACTACAACAAAAATACCCATTAGTGGCATTTGACAAATATCGATAAAAAAATATAAATGCTAGTAGAAGTATTTAGTATCAATTGTTGACAGTAAAAAGATGCCTCTAGTGCCAATGCTACTAGAGAGATAGTGGCACACGTTATAAATGCCACTAAACATCCAGTTTAAAGACTTTAAATTAATGCAACATAAATGCAATTATAACATAATTTGGCTTTTATTCAAATACCACTATTTTTTTTGCAAATACTAGAGATTAAATACCACTATTACATCAATTGGCTTTATACAAATTCCACTATTGTGTATTAGGATGTTGTATGAAAATGTTCTTGTTGATTATAATGGCTTGTAAAAAATGCCACCATAATGGTATACTTGTTGTGTATTATGGCTTTTGTGACTATTAATAGTTTGATTTACATATAGTTATGTAGATTTCAAAATGAACACCGATTGCATTTTGAACTCACACTTTTGAAAGAGCAATTATGAATATCAAATATAAATTATATTTAATAAAATTTAAATTACATGAGGAGGATGTTGGAGAATAGGGATGATAGGGAAGGCAGTGATTTACTCCTATTCCTTTAACAGTAAATCGCATCAACAATGATATATCTAGGAAAGAAGGGTAGCAAGAGATATACCTGACCTTGGAGCAAGTCCAACAACTACTCTTGCATGCTGATGTGCACTCTTCGCAAGACACACACAAACAACTAGTTACGGCCTCCTGGTGCAGCACCACAATTGGCGGTAGTTGTTGTCCTCCTAGCATGGTGACAATGGACTCTATGCCTCTATATAGTCCATGCAGACCACCAAGAACTCCTTGTTGTACTACTAGAGCCAACAATAAGGAGTTGTTGTTGACTCAAAATCTAATTGACTCTCGAAGTCCAAATGACTAAACCCTTATTTTGATGATGACTAACCATTCCACTTATTTGAATCTAATGCTTATGGTTGAGTGATTTCAGATTAGATATAGACACACTCCAAATGTCCTAACTTGCACATCCCAAGTTGGAGAAAAGACAAGTCAAAATCAATAAAAGTGCACTTTTGTGGAAAAGGCCTCAAATCCATTAGAATCATGTTGTAAATCATTTGTAATGATTCTATAACTTGTAATAAAGCTTAATAAAAATCAAGAGCACTTAAAATGAACATTTAAGCACTCAAATGGTAATTTTAAAAATTCATTACAGGGACCCTTGTTGACTGAGTTTCATCATTGATAAACTTGACTGACACCCTTGAAGGATTTTGGTAAGTGCCAAGTTTGGCCGAGTTTACCTCAGGATAAACTTCACCGACACCCTACATAGGCAAACCAAATTTAAGCCATCAGCTGGTTTCATTCATGGCAAACTCGGTCGACACTTCAAATATGATTTGTCGCATAGTGCTATGCGTCGAGTTTCTAAAAAGTAAACTCAGTCGATTGCACTGTACAGAGTGTTCAAAAAAAGTGTTTTGGTTGTTGGAGTGTTGCAAACATAAAAAATAGATATGTTACAACACCCCAAATGACTAGAATTTGTCCTTAAGTGTTCCCACTAGCTAGTAGGCATCATCAACTATATCATCCCATGGTTAGTGAAGCATAATGAATGTCCCTATATTATAGTTGACTGCCTCCAACAACCTCCTTCCACTCTCAAACTTAATCACTTGCTACTTCTATTACAGTGAGTAGGAGATTTGTAAGAGAGCTAGTTCTACATGTATATCTTATGAGGATCTCACTTCCTCCACCTCCCAATCTTTCCTTCTACCATGAAGATGAAGGTTCTCTCTCTTAGCTAAGATACATGAAGAAGAAGGGAAGGATTCCCTTGGTGAAAGCTTCTCCTTAGTGAAGGTGAAGTCAAAGGTGGAATATCCAAGAAGAGTGGGTAATTCCTTCAAGGTAGAAGACTTGTTGCAAGAGTGGATAAGTCCTCGATGAAGGAAGAAGACTCAATGCAAAAGTGGGTAAGTCCTTGGTTAGGTTGAAGACTCTTGGTCTTGGATACGTAAGTTGTTTGGTAGGTTATTAGATCCCTTGTCCTCAAAGGGAAGGATGTGTATCCTTGACTTGGAAAGGGTAGGTCATATGTTGTAAATCTTATAATGTAATATAAGGAGTGAGACATGGATGAAAAATCCTAGAGGTTGACCTCTCTAGGTAGTGGACGCACTTCTCCTAGAATGGAGGTAGGAACCACTATACACAGCTTGTGTTACTTGGGCTTGTTCAATCTCTCTCTCCCTTTCTATGTATGTTTAGTTGCACTCAAAGTTCATATTTTCCATATTAACTTAGAAATTTCTTGAAGGTCTAATGAATTTTTTTTAAGTGCATTTATCTCTATTCACCCCCTCTAGATCCCATCCTAGATCCAACAAGTGGTAGAGCGAGTCTTCCCTAAGCATATTTCCACAAGTAGGAGAAGATGGATGATTATCAAGGTGGGAGATACCTCATTAACATTCCAATCATTGATGAGTGCAACTTCCTCTATTGGAAGAGAAGGTTCCAATACTGCACTCAAGGATCAAGTCTTGAGATATGGAGAATGGTGGACCTTCCTAAAAGCTACCAGAGACAAAGACAGAAGAATGGGATGAAGCTACTTTGAAGAAAGAAACCTCGAATACTAGATCCATCAACATTCTCTATGCCTCCATTTCCCCCTCTGAGTTCAACTAGATTTCTCCATGTGAGACAACCTATGAGGTAGGGAGAAAGCTATATGTCACTTATGAGGGGACAAAGCAAGTGAAAGAAAGCAAAGTCTACACGCTCACAAGATTTCTTAAAAACTTCAAGATGGGAAAAAAGGAAAGGGTGGCAGATATGTACTTAAGGCTAAATACCATTGTAAATGGTCTTGCCGTCCTAGGTCATCCTGTGACTAGAGGAGAAATCAACTCAAAGATACTTAGAAATCTCCCCAGGAGGTGGGAATCCAAGATGACTTACATTGAAGAAGAAAAGTCTCTTGGTGATATTCCTATTGATGAAATCATAGGAAATCTTCAAGCCCATGAAGTTACACTTGACAAGAAAGAGGAAGAAGAAAGATAAGATGAGAAAGAGCTCAAGAGAATGAAGAAGGCTGAAATCAAAGTACAATTTAAAGCCATTATTAGTCAAGCTTCTACATTCTCTGAAGTTGAAGAAGATGCTATGTACTCTAAGGGTAGACTCTACAAAGGCAAGTCCTCCTCCTTCACCTGATGCTTCAAATATGGAAGGAAGGTTCACTTCAAGGAAGATTGTCCACAAGGCAAAAAGATCCATCATCACAAGAGAAGAGAAGAGAAGTACAAGAAGAAGGAGAAATGGCACAAAATCTCTAGTGACTCCTCTAACTCAAGCTCAAGGAAAGAATCAAGTGGAGGATCTAGCTCTCGCTCTAGTGAAGATGGAGAATGTCATTTTTCTCTCATGGCCTCAATAAGTGAAGACTTAAATGAGGTAAATCTAAACTCTTTGAATAAAGAATCTTCAATTGCAATTATCCATGCTACACATGTATCTCTTAAGTCTTCTAAAAAGAAAAAGAATAGTCCTGCTAGAATTGTTGATAATTTGCATGTAAAAAAAAAGATCTTGAACATGCTAATATTTGCTTGTAGAGGAAAACAATCCTTATCTTAGTCAAGTAGACTCTCCTAAACTTAAAAATGCTAGTTTCCTTGATAAGATAAGATTTTTAGAAGCTAAACCTCTTATGACTAGTTCTAATGAGGAGCATAGTAATGTTGTGAATTCTCTCATGCTTGATATTGATGTTCTTAAAATTGAAAATATGGACAAAGATGTTGTTTTGCAAGTATTAGATCTGAAAATAGAATTATCTTTCTAAGATTTCTTTGCCTGAAAAAGAAAGTGCTTCCTTGCTTTCTAGAATCAATGTCCTTGAATTTTTTTCTAGTTCTACTAGTAGAGATAATAATGTTTTTGCTCTTCATATTGATAAATATTCTTATATGGCAAAAGCTCTTTGCTTAGAAACCTATCTTTTGCATGCTAGAGATAATATCAATCAATTGTTGTACACTATTACTTCTCTTATGCATGAAAATGATAGTTTGAGATCTTCTATGCAAAGATTCTTAGATGATAAGAAGAATATTAACCAAATCCTATATCATACTACTGACCAAATGGGTAGAGATAGTTTTGGACTTGATAGAGGCCAAAGGAACAACAAAGATAAAGGACGTAAATTTTCAATGAAGAATCCTCTAGTTCCAAGGCTAAGAGATCATGTAATCATTGCAAGAATATTGGTTATTACTCCACATATTGTCCTTTTAGGAAAACACCCAAGAATAATAGGACTTGGGTTACTAAGCTAACCCCTTCGGACCCAAAAATATGATTGGGTAACATTTCATCTTTCTTCTTGTAGGTCACTTGCTAATGAATTAACTTGAGATATTGATTTGCAATTGACTTCTCAATCCACATGAAAGAAGAAAGGTGAGATGTGTATGGGGTGGCAACAAGTGAAAAAGGAATGGTCAAATCAGGGGTAATGTTATTCTTGTTCATATCCAATCATAATGTGTTTTTTCTTTGTATGAACTATAAATATGGTTTTTTAGTCAAAAGGGATATATTGTGATTCTCATCACTTTCTTGCTCAAAAATTGTTTATGATGCTTTCATAGTGCATTACTAACTTTCTTACACATGTTTGGATATGGTTTTATATTTTTATCAAGTCTTTATATATGATTTTTTTTAAATATATATGTTTTTTTACAGCAGTTGTTGTCGGCCGAGTTTGCCCTGAAAGAAACGCGACCCAAAAGCACCAATGGGTGTTGCAACAACTATTGTTGTCTGAGAAGTTCAAGCCAAAAACTCGATCGACAACATTGTGCACTATAAAACACATATGGCTTTTTGGATGTGAATTTCCCTCTCAACTGAACTTTCTTAACTAATGGCCTTATTGTATGTCACCCTCCTTGGTACCTTTATATATACATATTTCCATGCTGTAAATTTCCTACCTTTCATACAAATCTATCTCTCTAATTGCTATATTGGTATTTCTATATCTTGCAGTTACATATCTTGAGTTGTTATGCATGTTTTGATGATGATCTCTTTATATCTCTTGGTTGTGTCTTGAATTGCTTATGTTGTGCTCTCACTTGCTACATCTATCTAGTAATATATATTTTGATTCAACTTGAGGTTCTTAGTGGAAATCATCTTTTGGTAATGATCCATATTTCTAGTGAGCTATATACTTTCATGCTTCTAAAATTGCACATCTTTTTATTTGGACGTATCTCTAAATCTATTCATAGATTTCTCTTTATGTTGTGGATCATGTACTATGATATAGATCCTACTAGTAGTACTAACTTGTGATATCATCTACTGGTGGATTATCTACATGTAGAACTAGACTTGTTTATCTTTTGATATATAACACATCTAGTTGTATTCAACTATATGTTATGCTTGTATCTTGTTTTATACATACTCACGCTTGTTCCTTGGCCTCCATATTTTATATCATGAGTTACTTGCTTGCATAGTGTTGCCTTGATATTTTCTAGAATTACATTAAGGGTTGTTATAATGCATGTCTTGATTTTCTTTATATACTATGCTTGGACAAGCCCCAAGTTTTTTCTCTTCTACTCTCCTTTCTAACAGTTGGTATCTTCTTTTACTAACAAGTTATATTTTTCACCCCCTCACTTTTTGAAATAACAAAGGGGGAAAAGACATGTCTTATGTAAGGGGAGATGTAAAGGGGAGAACAAATATATGTAGAAGACATATATGAGTAGAAGACATAGTTTCTATAAATGTTATGAAAGCTAACCATGCAAGAGAAATAGCATCAATTGACGGGGAGTATGAGAACTCCATGAGCATCAATTGACGGGAAGCATATGAATTCAATTATATTGAAACCCCTAGGTTTTCCAAAGTTAGTATCTTACTTCAATGGTTTCAATACATTTCTAGAATGGTTTGTCATCTTCAGAAAAGGGGAGAATGTTGACTCAAAGTCTAATTGACTCTCAAAATCCAATTGACTAAACCCCTATTTTGATTATGACTAACCATTCCACTTATTTGTGGCTAGTTCTTCTACTTGAGTGATTTCATATTAGGTATAGACACATTCCAAATGCCCTAACTTGCACATCCCAACTTGGACAAAAGACAATTAAAAGGAAATGCAAGTGCGCTTTTGTGGAATAGGCCTGAAACCCATCAGAATCATGTTGTGAATCACTTGTAATGATTGTATGACTTGTAATTAAGCTTTGTAAAAATTAGGATCACTTAAAACGAATATTTAAGCACTCAAATTACAATTTCCAAAATTCATTATAGGGACCCTTGTCGGCCTAGTTTCATCCTTGATAAACTCGATCGAAACCCTTGATGGATTTTTGGAAGTGCTAGTTTGACCAAGTTTACCTCAGGATAAACTTGACCGACATCTTGCACAGACAAACCAAATTTACACCTTTGGTCGAGTGTCACCCAAGACAAACTCGATTGACACTTCAAATTTGATTTGTCGCATAATGTTATCGGTCGAGTTTCCCAAAAGTAAACTTGACCGATTGCACTGTGTTGAGTGTGTAGAATAAGTTTTTATAGTCATTGGAGTGTTTCAAACATCAAAAATAGATTTGTTGCAACACCACAAATGACTAGAATTCATCCTTACATGTTCCCATTGGCTAGTAGGCATCCTCAACCATAAATAGGACCCCATGGGCTTCATCCCATGGTTAGACAAGCACAATGAAGGTCTCTATATTATAGTTGAGTGCCTCCAACATCCTCCTTCCACTCTCAAGCTTAATCACTTGCTACATCCATTACAGTGATTAGGATATTTAAAAGAGAGTTAGTCCTACATGTATATATGGGGAGGATCTCACTTCCTCCACCTCCCGATCTCTCTTTCTACCATGAAGATGAAGGTTCTCTCTTGGATAACAGAGCTGAAGAATAAGAAGGGAAGGATTCCCTTGGTGAAAGCTTCTCCTTAACAAAGGTGAAGTCAAAGGTAGAAGATCCAAGAAGAGTGGGTAATTCCTTCAAGGTGGAAAACTTATTGCAAGAGTGGGTAAGTCCTTGGTGAAGGTGGAAGACTCATTACAAAAGTGGGTAAGTCCTTGGTGAGGTTGAAGACTCTTGGTCTTGGATAGGTAAGTCCTTTGGTAGTTTATTGGCTCCCTTATCCTCAAAGGGAAGGTCGGGTATCCTTGGCCCAGAAAAGGAAGGTCATATTTTGTAACTCTTATAATCGAATATAAGGAGTGATACATGGTTGAAAAATTCTGGAGATTGACCTCTCTATGTAGTTGACATACTTCTCCTAGTTTGCAAGTAGGAACCACTATACATAGCTTTTGTTACTTGGGCTTGTTCAATATCTCTCTCTCCCTTGTTATGTATGTTTAGTTGCACTCAAAGTTCATATTGGCCATATTAACATAGACATATCTTGAAGGTCTAATGAATTTTGTTTTAGTTCATTTAGCTCTATTCACCCCCTACTAGAGCCCATCCTAGATCCAACAGTTGTCCCTTCAAAGGTCAACATGCTAGCATTGATTTGTTGTCCCTTGTTGTTTCTCCCTTGTTGTCTTCCTTTTTACAGATAAGACTTGCTCAGGCTCTCTAGTTACCACAGCTATGAGAGAAAAACAATTGTCAAAGCTTTTTGGTGTGTCTTCTGAAATCCTTGACTACCGCTCGATTTATAGGAGGGTCGGGGTTTGCATTTGCAGATCAAATGTGAGTAGAAGAAATGAATTTTCACAAATTTTTAGTTGTTGCAAATCACAAATCAGTTAGTTAACTTCTAGACCGGTCTATTCATTTTTTAACAAGTCATTTCACATGTGAAATGGTCAATTCAACACTTGAATTGGTCAATTCACATTATTTTATATTTGCAAATATATTGTCTTTCAATGTGATGATTAATAGACAACATGATATCAACATAAATCCTTGATCCAGCCATATTGATTGCTCAACTGGTCATTTCATATATGAAACATGATATCAACATAAATCCTTGATCCAGCCATATTGATTGCTCAACTGGTCATTTCATATATGAAACAGTCAATTCACATTTTGAAATAGTTTGTTCATGTATGAATTGGGTGATTCATATTGTAAACCGGGCAATTAAAATTCTAGTTCAAAAAATGTACAAGTAATGTTGCTCAAGTCATATACATAAACACTTTAGTAATCAAGTTCAACCATATACATGAGTAAACTCCTTTTCGAGGTGCATCCTATGTGTGTGTCCCTATAGATCCCAAGTTACGTTGGTAGTGAATGTCCATAACCATCTAGCAAGACATTATTGCTACTCAAGTAATTGGGAAGTTGGATAACAACTTCAACCTACAATTTGTGATATGTGTTATAGTGACCATATAGTTCCTTTGTCTCTGATATCCAGATTGAACTCAAGGCATGGAATCATCATCCTCTCAACATTTAATCCATGTTCCTTGAACCATATCAGATTGTATGAGATGCATGTGAGCTCACATATCATATATTGAGTCACATGAGTATGGCCATACGTTTCCCAATCTCTCTTATCAAGTGGCATGGATATCAATCTCTTGTAGGAGGGAGAAATCCCATCTGCATCATGTACACTCAATCCCATATGTCACAACTACCCAAGAACCACCTTTATGGCAACCCTTATTCAGGGTCACATTGGATGGTGTCATAATATATTGAACAACATGTGATGAGTTTAGAGAATTTAGGTTTAATAACCACAATTACCAGTATCACTACTAGAGTTGATTCTGACTACCATTACATGGTCTCCATGTATTATTCTCAAGGTGGGTCTCTTCGGTACATTATTCTCTAACAAGAATCTATGTGTTTCACTTGATATCCCATATCATGACTAATGAGACTCTATCATCAGTCAACACAAACACTAGTTTTATGTTTTATTGTGGTTTATTTTTCTTACACAGTACTATCTGAATAGTGACATAGAGAGAATGTATCTACTCTTATCATACATATGATCTCATTATTTAGGTCCTCAACATGAAGACATATGTCATCAAGTAACATCATTCTTTAGACATCTACTATGTTTGTGTCATCATATCATGATTGATACAAATATAATAGATATAATTACCTTTGTCATTATCAAATTAGGTATTTGATGCCCCATTACAATCATCATATGATTTTCTCTCTGGGCATAAATACCAACAGACTCCCACTTGTACTTAGGGCTAATCATCCATGAATCTTATTCCAAGTGATCTTAACGTGTCCATCATGTTTTTGTTGCACAAGTTCTTATGTAGAGGGTTAGAAACATTTGTCTAGTAGTTATATTGCAAGTTTTCACATCTCCTTAGTGTACGAATTCTCACATGAGATGGAATTGTTGTAGTATGCTATATGAAATTCCTTATATATCTGGTAACTTCGTTGTTGTTATAGTATTTCTACTATGTCTTCAATGGTTGGAACCTCCCATGAGTTCATCTATGTGAACTTCTTGATCGAAAAATTATCCTCTGTTGTGCTTGTAACAACATGGTACTTGATTTCTATTGTAGAATTAATAATTGTCTCTTGCTTAGAACTTTTTCGGTGTGTAATTCTATTTTAAGGTCAAACAAAAATTTAGATTCTCTTTGTCATTTTGTAATCTTGCATCAGTGTAATCCTTTACACCCAACTCTTCCATATTACTATTATCAAAGAACTAGTCATTAGTGCTTCTCAAGTACTCAAGGATGTTCTTTATGGCGGTCCAATGACCTTCATTGGAATCTAACATATATGTGCTCTTCATGTTCAATACATACAAGACTACGGGACGTTTACATAACATTGCATACATGATAGATCCAACTACAAATGTGTATGGCCTCTTTCTCATGTTTTCCCATTTTTTGCAAAAATTGGGACACTAGGCTCTTGAGAGACTAATTCCATGGAACATGGACGAACTTTCTCTCATTGATTCTGGCATGTTGAACCCCTTCAACATCTTGTCAATGTATTCTCTCTTTACTTAGGTCAAGAAGCTTTCTAGATCTATCTCTATAGATCTTGATTCCTAAGATATAGTATGCTTCCCCTAAGTTCTTCATAGAGAGGGTACTTCCCAACCAGTTCTTTAATATTTGTAGGATAAGGACATCATTCCCCATCATTATGTGGAATATAAATATGCTCCCACTAAATTGTTGTAATAAAAAATTTCATCTTCATTGTGACTAACGCCAAACTCTTTAACTATATTGTCAATATAAGATTCCAACTCTTGAGATGCTTTCTTAGTTACATAGATTGACTTTGTATCTTATAGACTTTATTTGAAATAATTGGATTTATAGAACCTTCAGGTTGTGTCATGCCCACATCCTTTACAATATTCCAATTAAGGAATGCAGTTATAACATATATTTTTCAAATTTCATAGTCATACTAAGCTGTAATGGCAAGCATGATCCTGATGAATTTAGCTATGGCAACTGGTGAAAAGATTTCATCTTGTTCATCATTTTGAACATGTTTGAAATCAATCTACACATATAGGTTTGTATACTACCATTCATGTCAATCTTCTTCTTGAAGACCTAATTGTACCCTATGGGACTTATCCCTTTAGGTGGATCCACCAAGGTCATACCTTGTTGGTGTACATGGAGTCCATCTTAGATACAATGGCTTCAAGCAATTTCTCAGACTCTGGTCCCTCAATAGCTTCTAGGTAGATTATTGACTCGTCATCTATGTGTTGGGAAATATCAATGAGATACAACAACGGAAAAAAATGTACTACCTTATTCCCCTTAGATAGTAGATTGTGTCAACAACTATCAATTGGGAATAAAGGTTACAAGAGATATGTCTGGTCCTAGAACAAGTCTAGTGACTTGTCCTTGCGATAACGTGATTCTTCTTCAAGCATCACTCAAGAAATCATCACTAGCAGTCTCCTGGTTGATCACCACAGACGGTGGTTGACGACGTCCTCCTTGAAGGTGGCAGCAGCCTCCACACCTCTGTAGTAGTCCACATGGATCACCAGGAACTTCACATTGTGCTACCAGATTCAATGGGAAGGAGTTGTCCTTTTGAACATCAACCTGTTAGGGTTGAACACTCTCCCATGTTGTCTCTCCATTGTTGTCCCTCCCTATTATGGTTAGTCCTTGATCGGGCTCTCTAGTTACCACAACCGAGAAGACAACATTTTTTTGAGCTTATTGTTGTGTCTCTGACAGCCTAGACTGCCCCACTTTATATAGGATGGACAGGATGAGGGTTTCTAGTTCATCCGAGAGTCAAAGAGATGGAATTATATGAATTTTATGGAAGCTACAAATGGTGAACCAGCCGGTTCACTGTTGAACTGGTCAGTTCACAGGTGAACCAATCAGTTCACAAGGTACTCATCTTCTATTGTATAATTAAACAACTATCTCTTGCTTGAAACTTTTCCATCTTACAGTCTCATTTTAAGGTCAAACACAAACTTGAATTGCAATAATTAATTTTCTTTATAATTTTGGAATATTGCATCAGTGTGACCCTTTAACCTATCTCTTACTCATTACCATAACTAAGGAACTAATCCTTTTAGTGCTTCTCAAGTACTTAAGGATGCTCTTTATGGTAGTCTAGTGACCTTCACTAGGATCTAAAAGATATCCTCTCACCATGTCTAATACACACGAGACAAAGGAATGAGTACATTACATTTCATACATGATAGATCCAATTGCAAATGCATATGGCATTTCACTCATGTTTTCCCATTTTTCACAAGATTTGGGACACTAAGATATTGAGAGACTGATCCCATGGAACATTGATAGATTTTCTCTCATTGAATCCTGCATGTTGAACCCCTTCAAAATCTTGTCAATGTATGTCCTCTTTCTTAGGTCAAGGAACTTTCTAGATCTATCTCTATCGATCTCAATTCCTATCACATAAGATGCTTCACCTAAACCCTTCATAAAAAGGTACTTTCCTTGCCAAGTTTTAATATTTGTAGTATAAGGATATTATTCCCCATCATTATGTGGAATGTAAATATGCTCCAAAAAAATTCTTGTAATAACAAATTTCATCTTCATTTTTACTAAATTCAAACTCTTTGACTATCATGTAAAATTGAAGATTCCAACTCTAAGATGCTTGCTTCAATCCATAAATTGACCTTTGTAGCTTATAGAATTTATTTGTATTATATGGATTTATAGAACCTTTAGGTTGTTTCATGTATACATCCTCATAAATATTCATGTTAAGGAATTTGGTTTTAATATCCATATGCCAAATCTCATAGTCGTAATAAGCTACAATGGCAATCATGACCCTGATGGATTTAACCATGGAATCTGGTGAAAAGATTTCATCATATACAACACCTTAAACTTGTTTGAAACCTTTTACAACCAATCTTCTCTTATAGGTTTGTACACTACCATCCATATTGGTCTTCTTCTTGAAGACCTAATTGCACCCTATGGGTTTTACCCCTTCATGTGGTTCCACCAAGGTCATACCTTATTGGTGTACATGGATTCCATCTTGGATCTCATGGCCTCAAGCCATTTCTGAGACTCAGGTCCCTCAATATCTTTCTAGGTAGGTTGTTGACTCATCATCTATGACCAAATCACCACCTTCTTGAGTTATAAGATATCATAATCTTTCAAGATGAAGGCATGTTCAACTATATTTATGAGGTTTTATGTTACATAAGGAACTTGAGATTCCACAACAATTTGTGGTTCTACTTGTTCATAATGTGCCTCTTTAGGTTCATTGTTTTCTTGTTTGTCTCAAACTTTTTTATTTCTACTTTTCTCCCACTGATTCATTTGGAATTAAATTCCCTTTTAGGAATACAGCCATCCTGGAAACAAAACACTTCTATTGTCAAATTGAAATATAAAATTATTATTCAGCAAAATAATATTGATTTGTGGATAAATCTCTTTTAAGAAAATAATTTTCTTACACAAGAATTAAATCCTAATCTTGACAAAAAGACATATCAGGACACCTCCCATGCCATATCTAATATGGTGTCTTTTGAACCATTTTAGACGATACATTGTCTTAGTCTAAAGCATGTGTTGAAAGGAAATTGGAAGATTAGCTAGATTTATTGATGATCGCACCATGACTAACATGGTGTGATACCTTCTTTATAATACATCGTCATGTTTTAGGTGGAGTTTATTATGATACACTATCACAATCTCTCTAGAAAGTTCTCAAACTCTTGGTTTAAAATATTTCAACATCAATCATATCGAAGTGTCTTAATACTTTTACTAAGTTGGTTACATACTTCATTCATGATCTCCTTGATCATTTCAATAGATTCATAATTATATTTCATTAAATACAAATTTCCATATCTACTAAGATCATCAGTAAATAAAATGATTTTCACACTCAAATTTCCATATCAATACTTTTACTAAGTTGGTTACAAAGTAATCGTGGTCTAAGACAAGGAGATTCTCTGTCACCTCTTCTCTTCACACTTGTCATGGAGCAATTAACAATGGTGATCAATAATAAAGAAGCTCAAAGGGTTTTAAAACCTTATAATATCAGAGGCACACCTATTTTGAGTCATCTAATATTTGCAGATGACGTTCTTCTTTTCCTTAATGGTTCTATCAACTGTCTACAAGTAGTCAAGAATGCATTGCAGATCTTTGGGGAGAGTACTGGCCTCTTTGTCAATCTGGGCAAGTCCTCCATTTTCCTTTCCAAATCGGCTTCCAGCAAAGCCAATATGTATGCTCACGTGTTGGAGATTCCAGTACATGAACTCCCTTGCAAATACCTGGGGTTCCCACTTAATGCTGGAACGGTCCTTGCACAAAATTATGGCATGTGCATTGATAGTATCTGAGGCATGGTTGATCGATGCCCCCCTAAGCGCACCTCGTTTGTGGGAAGGGTGTTATTGATTAAGTCCAATGTTACAGGTCTACTCACTTACTGGTGTATGCAAGGTCATATTCCAGGTGTTGTTCTGGAGAGGCTACAATCGATCACCAACCATTTCTTATGGGGTGAGACTGCACACACCATCTCTTGGAGCAGAATGTCCTTACCACTCGAAGAAGGGGATCTAGGAATCAAGCAGTTCAAAGACATTGCTCGATGGGCCCTATGGAAGAAAATTGACAAGTTCATCACTCATTCAGAATCGATTTGGTCCAGTTGGTTGAGAAGAAGATATGATACTTCACTGGAAGGTCAGGGGGATATGCTTCAGGGATTCTCCTGTACTTGGAAAAAGATGGTTGAGGAGTTTATACACTGCTCACATCTCTACTCTAGAACCACTGATGGTGTACTCAAGAGAAGAGATGAAAAAATCAATTTCTGGGATGCAATGAGACCACGTGCACCTCCTTGTGACATGGGTAAATTTCTTTGGCATAAATACAACATTCCGAGATGGGCTATGACCATATACAAAGCTCAAAAAAATGGACTGACTACTACTGATAAGATCGGACAATGGAATCCGGACTGTCCTTCAGGTTGTGTCCAATGTGATGAACCTGTGGATTCGGCCACTCATCTTTTCAAGGATTGTCCTTACATCAAAGAGGTGGGTTATGTACTTGATCTCAACTACAGAACTGATGACTGGAACCCATGGTCTAATCCGAGTATGATTTCTGAAGACAACAACATTAGAGAGTTCATGATTCTTGTACTATCTGCGATCACTTATTTCATTTGGAAAGAACGTAATAGTAGAATACATGGAGGAGTGATCCTATCTGCATGGAAGTTGGCCCAAATCATAAGAAAAGCAGTGCGCAATGTACTATTTGCCCATGGTTCCTGGAGAGATTCATTGCCAAATGACATCATTCTTACTTGGGATGTACACTGAATGATCACTGCATGGGTGGGGAGAGGAAAATGAGCTCTCGACCAACCCATGCTTTACTCACTTTCAACCTGCTTCAGTTGCATGTCATGTTGGTTTCTGGCTACTCATTCAGAGTATGCATCTTGTAACATGAGAAGCAATGCTCAATTGGCACTTCGATATCCCCTTCCCTAAAACAAGACCAATGTGAACAGACCTAGTTTGGACACATATTCTTGGATAAGGGTTTAGGATTCGTTGGACCTTTAGGTTGATTTTTGTAATGGTTTATCCTTCAAACCATTTTTAAGTGCACTGTGTGCAAGGGTTGGACAATTCGTCTTAACCCATTGGAATAAAATTACCCAAAATTCTGATCAGTAAATAAAATGGTGTACTATCAACCACCTTTAGCATTTATTCTAAAATGCCTATATACATCAGTATGTATGATCCCTAATAGAATACTAGCTTTTCCATGACATCTAGCAAAAGGTGTTTTTGTCATGTTGCCCAATAAATAAGAATTACATGCCTCTATTATTCATTAACCAAAAGAGTCTAGGAAACCATCATTATGATTCTAGAAATGCCTTTCTCATCATGTGCTCTAGATGACCAATGCTATAGGTATTCATTGTTTGAGTTATCGAGTCACTCAACATATTATATATATATATATATATATAGAGAGAGAGAGAGAGAGATAGAGAGATAGAGAGAGAGAGAGACAGAGAGAGAGAGAGAGAGTCAGGTTAGAATACACTTGAGTGTACAGATCGCACGAATACACTCAAGTATGTTTTCATATCAAGACTGTTTTTTGAAAAATGTAAACCATTGATCTTCATTGTCATACTACAACTAGGCTACATACAAATTTTGAGCCCATTTGGATGAGTGTAAGTAACTCATCCAAGGACAACAAAATCCATGTGCGAAACTAATTTGAAATGCATAATTTTTTAGGTCTTTATAACATGACCTATAAATGTCCAAATGTGTTCAAAAAAATTTATGATATATTCGCAAGATGTTTAAGAAGATAAATGAACTAGAATTGTGACAAAAAAATATTGCATCATGAAAAACTACATGAGTGTATTCTGTTCCGAATACACTCGAGTGTATTCTAGCCTGACTCTCTCTCTCTCTCTCTATATATATATATATATATATATATTTGTCTTCAGAACTATCAAGTATAGACTATGAGACATATGCCACTGCCATACAATGTCTTATCTTTTAAAATGAAACATCAATTGATTCATAATATTCTTGTCCATACAAGATACATGATGTTTTCATCAATGTTAAATACTAAATAGTAATTCATTAATTTTATTACATGCCTATTAATAAAACATTCCAATTCTAGTAGAAACAACCCTTGCTCCATACAGTTCTAGGTTACTTCTTCTCAGGTCCTGAAGTGGAGATCTATATCTCCTTCTTCTTTTTGAGTTCCTCTATGTAAAGAGGGTAATTCCTTCTTCAGTGTCTGAACTAGTGACAGTTGTGGCACTTCCCTTCCTTATTCACTCATCCCTTAGCTTTCAAAGTAGAAAACTTTGGCTTTTGGCTAACTTTATAACTCTTTTAGCTTTTCCTTTGCCCTTCGACATCCCCCTATTGATCATCATCACAAATCCGGGTTTGTCCTTCTTCATCTGCACTTTAGTTGTCCACAACATGCTAAGTAACTCTGACAAAGGCTTATCAAAATCATTTATGTTGTAGTTCATGACAAACTGGTTGTATGATTCCGATAGTGATTGTAGAATCACATTTGTGGCCAGTTCTTGACCCAAGGGAAATCTCAGTCTTCCATGGTTCTCCACATACCCAATCAACTTGAGACTGTGGAGACCTACTGGATATCTTTCAATCATATTTCACTTGAACAACGCCTTTGAGATATCATATTTCTCTTTTCTTTCTTGGGTTTCGAGCATGTTCTGAAGATGTTTTACCATATCAATAACATCCATGTTCTCATGTTGCCTCTGCAACTCATAGTTCAATGAGCACAACATTAGGCATTTGACATTCACAACATCTTCAGAGTGCTTCTAGTAAACATCCCTGTCAGCCTTAGGTTCATTGGTAGCAAGTTCATCTAGCTCTAGTGTCTACAGGACATAGGGCTTGTGCTCTTGAGTAAGAATGATTCTCAGAGTCCGAAACTAGTCATGTGTAAAGACTCGATATTTACGGTCAAATATTTACAAAATATTATCAGAATCATAAACAATATTTATTACAATCATGATTTTACATCAGAGTCGAAGAAGCTCTAAACATAATATTACATGATTAAGAAAAGACATTGACTCATGCCTAGTCTTCAACAGAGGAAAACTCATGCACATATTTTCTTATCCTTCTTTGTATCACTTGTCGATGAGTTCTCGAAGGAACAAAACCACACATGGACCCCATTGAAAGGAAAGTAAGGGTCAACTAGGATGGTACTAAATTCAATTATTGAGCTATTTAAAAGAAAGAATTATGAGATCGAATTTAGGTAAGATTTCTTGTTGGACTAGGTATTCACAAGAGAATAGCCTAACTATCATGCTAATTTCTAAAAAATACAATAATTCAAAGTGGTCACAAGAAAATAATAAAGAGATTCTCAAAGTAATATCAAGATTTCAAAATGGAACAATTTTTCTCAAAACTAATATCAAGATATCCAACTATTCAAAATGCAAGGATTTATCAATTGGCACAATCAATCTAATATTTTGTCTTTGCTAGTGGCTAGGTGTCTAGAGTTCTCCCCTCTATGAGACAAAAATACTTTCACCTGTGGGGGTAACCAATACTGGGGGACCTCTAATTATCTATTATCCAATGCACAGGGTTGGTGGTCGTGACTCGCCGAATCTAGTGAGCCAAAACTCTCATTCAATATTTTGAATTTTTGTACCAATATCAAAATCTAACAATATTTCAAATTTTCAATAATATTCAATATTCAAAATCTAGTCATGGTGAACTTCAACAAAAAGGAAAAGACAAACAAAAATATTTGTTCACCAATTTGCAAAATTTTATATATGAAACTCAAGAGGGAGGCAAATAGTTCAATAAAAGAATAGATAATTTCGTACCTGTTTCAAATGACAATTTCTAGATCAAGGTGCCTGTAAGGATCAAAGATGGCATTTCCCACAAATCTATCAAGAGAGAGTACTAGGGTCATTTAATGCTTCTTGGCTTGCAAATTACATAAGAGGTTCTTATAGGGTGAAATTACAATTTTTCCCTTTAGGGTGTTTTATCTTGAATAATCACTTTTATTTGTTAAAATATTTAATATTGAGTTCATCAATACAGTAGTCATCCTTGTAGGTGTAGTCACATATAATATTCTAATAAGTACCCATGTTTGTCATATAATAATTCACGTATTTATATGTTATGTATCAATTATGTAATACATTAGTATAGACCATATGCTTAAATATATAATATACATATTTTCTTTACAAAAAATAGTTTATAAGAATCATCTTCCATACCTCTTTTGGTTGCAACATTAATAGCATACATATAAATGGGATTTTCATCCATGAATTTTCCTCATATTTATTCCTTAATTTCCTTACTTGTCCCTTTGTAAGATTGTAATCTTCATTATATGAATCCTTACTAGTATCATTCATTTAGGTCAACTATAGTCCAACCTATGGATTATTTTAATTGGGAATTTCCTTTGATTTTATTTATTTCCCAATGATACATCAATTTATTATACAATTAACTAGGGCATACGTAAATACATGTGTGTCAAATGAGGACAATGTGTACCTAGGTCTCAATGTACATATATGACTATGGTCTACACATTGATTTACCTTGTATTTTTTGATCTTAGGGTCAAGTGCATACATATATCTATTTAGTGACGATGTAAATCTATATACATTCATGGGTTGGGTGTCACTGATTTTCATCTATCCTATGATTATTGGTATGTGAATGGAAGAAAGGGGAGATGGAATGAGTACCTTTGGATGGAGATGAGATGAACATGAGTAAACTATCATTACTTTAGGAGGCCACAGTGAGTCTTATGTGTGGCTATTGGAGGAGCAGGCTTGGTTGGAGCCTGCACTGTGGTCCGTTGTGATGGAGGAAACAAGGTTGTAGGTTCACTTGTGGTATCCGTAGATCATGGTGGTCTGGTTGTGACCTCAAATTTATTGGAGGACCATGGTGTTTCCTGAAGGATCATCGGTGTCATGGTGCAAGGGTGGTGGAGGTCATCAGTTTTGTACCTAGGGAGGTGGTTGTTGTGGATGATAGTAACAGTTGTAGGTTGGAGATGACATAGTGATTATGTTTGATAATGGAAGCTAGAACTGGCCCGACAGTGCAACAGGAGTAGGGAATGGGAACATAGAGGCTAGAGTGGGTTGTGAGGTCATGTCACGATGAGTATGGAAGTGGTACGTAGGTCTAAGAAGGAGAAGAGCATTGGTATCGTTCGTTGTAGATCTCAGTGGCCGGCTGGGGTGACAGGGATTTATATGGGATAAGCAGACCTTGGGTTTAGATTTTAGGGTCAAGGTGAATCTATTGGCATTCCTAACTTGGCCTGAGGTGGCACCATGAATAACCAAGGTTCATTGGTTGTTTCCCCTATGGTCATCAGAAATCAATGGCCCTTGTCATTTTTCTTCGTCTTGGCCCCAAGTGTTGTATTGGCGGTCTTGGAAGAAGAGAACTAGGGTAAATGAGGGGTCAAAATGGAGGGGAGATAGAATGGGGGTGGCACACTTCCTTTGCTTTTCTCTACTGTGAAGTAATAGTCGCGGACGAACCCTGGATTGTGGGTTAGGGGGGCACTTATGGGCCTCAGTCAAATAGATTGTTTGACTGCTGATCAATTAAAGTTTCCTAATTTTGTTATTCTTTATTTTTTTTCTTCTATATATGTTGTGATCCCCAACTCTGTTTCCTTTGAAATTTTAAATACCAATCTAATACATATTACACTATATTTTAAAAACAGTAACTCATCTATTCATGATTCAAAAGTGGTCAAAATATTTACTTTCAACTTTAGTCCATATATTAATGTTTAAATATCAACAATGTCTTTTATGTGATTCCAAAGCCAAGAATGACTTAATTGAGTTTAATTTCTCATTTTTGGGTTTCAATTGGGATAATTCAATCAAAATGAGGATAAATTGCATTTTAGTGCTTAAAATTCAAGGTAATTCCATGAAATGAAATTTTGAGTGGGAAATTTAGCAAAAGAGGTTTTCAAGAGAGAAATATGAATAATAGCACAAAAATTTAGTTTCATACTAAAAATCCAATATGTTACAATTCTCCACCCTTAAAGTGATTTCATCCTACAAATCGACACAACCAAGGTCTAGCCAGATATTATTCTCCACCCCTTAAAAGGATTCAACTAGCAATCTCAATGGATATATCAACTACAATGTAGTTTCCTTCACTAACTCTAGGTTATTTTCACCTCTAGCATTTTCTGACACCTTCTTGATGGTGACTTAGCTCAAGAAATCATTGATAAAATGCATAAATTTATTTTTCTTATACATATATATAAAGAAAATAATATCTCAATGGAAAACCTTTTCAATGCAAAACAAAAGGATGGCCAAAATCAATTCGAGAACTAAGTCACAATCAACATTTACCATACTAATCACTCCATCCTATTAACTACTTGACTCAATTGTTCATTTATGGTATAGGGAATAAGGATGGCGTTCACAAATTTGAATTTGGTTTTCTAGTCTCACTATTCACCTTTCACTTTCTAGGTTGTTCACATTTTCCAAAACCTCAACTCATCTCTCCTAAAATGGTGATGTTTCATCTTCAGTAATTGATGAGTCATATAACTTTGTAAAAATAACTCCACCTATAATTTACTATTTTCATTTAATTAGCTAAAGATAGCAAGACTAATGTTGGTACTAAACTACTTGACTAAGTTCTATGTATACTAGTTTTTAACTCTAACTTCCATGAGACGTGCATGAGTGTCGACTGTTTATGTCTCTGATAACACATAGTAAAGACTCAATCTTTACAGTTGAATATTTACAAAATATTATCAGAATCATAAACAACCTTTGTTACAATCATGCTTTTACATCAGATTTGCAGAAGTTCTAAACATAATATTCCATGATTAATAAAAGACATTGACTCCTATCTAGTCTTCATCAGAGGTCAGCTCATGCATATCTCTTCTTGTCCTTTTATCACCTGTCCATGAGTTCCTAAAGGAACAAAACCACACATGGACCCCATTGAAGGGAAAGTAAAGGTTAGCTAGGCTGGTACTAAATTCAATTATTGAGCTATTTAAAAGATAGAATTATGAGATCAGATCTAGGTAAGATTGCTTGTTGGACTATGGTATTAACAAGAGAATAGTCTAGCTATCATGCTAATTTCAAAAAAATACAATGATTCAAAGTGGTAACTAGAAAACAACAAAGAGATTCTCAAAATAATATCAAGATTTCAAGATGGAACAATTTGTCTAAAAACTAATATCAAAATATCCAACTATTCAAAATGCAAGGATTTATCAATTGGCACAATCAATCTAATATTTGTCTTTTCCAGTGGCTAGGTGTCTAGAATTCTCCCCTCTATGAGAGAACAACACTTTCTCCTATGGTGGTAACCAGTATTGGGACCCTCTAATTGTCCATTATCCACTGCGTAGGGTTGGGGTCGTGACTCGTCGAATCTAGTGAGCCAAAGCTCTTAGCCAATATTTTGAATTTTTGTGCCAATATCAAAATCTAACAATATTTCAATTTCTCAATAATGTTCAATATTCAAATCTAGTCATTGTGAACTTCAACAAAAAGGAAAATACTAGCAACAATATTTGTTCACCAGCTTGTAAAATTTTATATATGAAACTCAAGAGGGAGGCAAATTGTTCAATAAAAGAATAGAGAATTTAGTCATGTTTTAAATGTCAATTTCCAGATCAAGGAGCCCGTAAGGATCTAAGATGACAATTTCCCATAAATATAGCAAGAGAGAGTACTAGGGTCATTCAATGCTTCTTGGCTTGGAAATTACATTAAAGGTTCTTATTGGGTGAAATTACCATTTTTCCCTTTAGGGTGTTTTATCTTGAATAATCACTTTAAGTGTTAAAATATCTCATATTGGGTTCATGAGTATAGTAATCATCCTTGTAGGTGTTGTCACATATAATATTCTAATAAGTACCCATGTTTGTTACATACATGAATCATGTATTTATATGGTATGTATCAATTATGTAATACAATAATATAGACCATATGCTTATATATAATTTACATGTTTGCTTTACGAAAATAGTTTATAAGAATCAGATTCCATACCTCTTTTGGTTGGAACATTAATAGCATACACATAAATAGGGTTTTCATCCATGAATTTTCCTCATATTTATTCCTTAAGTTCCTTATGTGTTCCTTTGTAAGATTGTAATCTCCAGTATATGAATCCTTACTAGTATCATCCATTTAGGCCAACTATAGTCCAACAGGTGGATTATTTTAATTGGAAATTTCCTTTGATTTTCTTTATTTCCTAATGATGCATCAATTTATTATACAATTAACAAGGGCATACATATATACGTGTGTTAAATGAGGCCAATAGTACCTAGGTCTCAATGTACATATATGACTATGGTATACGCATTGATTTACCTTGTATTTTTATGATGATCAAGTACAGACCCTATCTATTAAGTCACAAAGTAAATCTGTATATATTCATGGGTTGGGTGTCATTGATTTTCATCTACCCTATGATTACTGGTTTGTGAATGGAAAAAGGGGAGATGGACCGATTACCTTTGGATGGATCTGATTTTAATAGGAGTAAACTATCATTGCTTTAGGAGGCCACGGTGAGTCTCCTCTATAGCTATTGGAGGACCAGTCTTGGTTGGAGCCTGCACTATGGTCTGCTGTGATGGAGGCAACTAGGTTCCAGGCTCACTTGCAGTATCCATAGATCATAGTGGTCTAGTTGTGATCTCAACTTGATTGGATGACTGTGGAGTTGCCTAAATGATTGTCGGCATCGTGGTGCAAGGGTGGTGGTGGTTATTAGTGTTGTGCCTGGGGCGGTGGCATCCGTGGATGATAGTAACGGTTGTAGGTTGGAGATGACGTAGTGATCTCTAGTTCATAGTGGAAGCTAGCACTGGTCCGACAGTGCAACGGGAGCAGATAACTGGAACAGAGAGGCTAGGTGGGATTTGAGGTGGTGTCATGATGATTATGGAAGTGTTATGTAGGTCTAAGAAGAAGGAGAGCATTGGTGTCGTTCGTTGTAGATCTCAGTGGCCGGCGGGGGTGAGAAGGTTTTATATGGGATAAACGGACCTAGGGTTTAGATTTTGGGGTAGATGTGAATCCCCTGTCGTTCCTAACTCATCTTGAGGAGGCACCATGAATAAGCAAGTTTTGTTGTCCATTTCCTCTATGCTCACCTCCAGTCAATGGCCCTTGCCATTTTTCTTCATCTTACCCCCAAGTGATGGGTCGACGTTCTCAAAAAAAAGAGAATCGGGGTAAAGGAGGGATCAAAATGGTGGGGAGATAGAGTGGGGGTGGAACGGTTCCTCTATGTTTCTCTACCATGAAGTAACGGTCGCAGAGGAACCATGGATCACAGTTTAGGAGAAGTTGGGCGCTTATAGGCCCCGGTCAAACGGATCGTTTGACTGCTTATCAATTAAAGTTTCCAAATTTTGTTATCCTTTGTTTACTTTTTTATGTATATCTTGTGATCCCCAACTCTATTTCCTTTGAAATTTTAAATACCAATCTAATACCCATTACACTATATCTTAAAAATAGTAACTCCTCTATTCATGAGTCAAAGGCGGTCAAAATATTTACTTTCAACTTTAGTCCATATATTAATGTTTAAATATCAACAATGTCTTTTATGTGATTCCAAAGCCAAGAATGTCTTAATTGAGTTTAATTTCTCATTTTTGGGTCTCAATTGGGATAATTCAATCAAATTAAGGAGAAATTGCATAATAGTGCATAAAATTCAAGATAATTCCATGAAATGAAATTTTGAGTGGGAAATTTAGCAAAAGAGGTTTTTAAGAGAGAAATATGAATAATAGCTCAAAAATTAAATTTAATACTAAAAATCCAGTATGTTACATCATGGATGTTGTTCCTGTTCAACTTGTCCTTCTCAAGTACAAGTCGCAAAGATAACATGTTTGTGCGATTAGTTTCTATAAAAGAAATTTGCAACTTTGTCAAAATATTTTTGATGAATTTGATTTCCTAAGTTTGACGATATTAATTAGGCCTTTAATTAATTACCGCTCCCACTATTTTTTTCAAATTAATAGTTGTCACATATCAATTTGAAAGATTACAGCATACAACCTTCTAGTGATCCAAGACCCAAAACAATTGATTTATTACCCAGCCAATGCCAGCGTCGATAACTAATTATCTAGGTAGGTAAATTTTTCTAATTGCATCTCATGCAATTCTTGGATAGATGGTATCTGCAAATCTTTTCCATAGTCCATCTACATGCTTCTAGGTACTTAATTTCATTAAAATCACCTAGTTAAATCTGACCCAAAAGCCAACACGATAGTAATGCACCTTGCTTGGTAGGCCCACATGACTACCATCACACTTCCACGAGATGGACAACGCACCATTCTTGGTGTGCCCAATCATAGTCAATCAAACTTTTTATGTGTGTTTCTTATGGAAAACAACTAAGACTTAATATTAGATTGAAGTATTTATATTTATATAAACATATATACAAATCCAATCAACACATACTTATAGTACATATCTTATACATGCTATATACACAAATTAAACATGCAATTATAAGACATAAGGGATGGTTATCGCCATACTAATGTAATTCCTTGGAGCCGCAAGGAATTACTACCGCCTAAGGTCTACATCATATGTAGCAACCTTTTATTGATGAAGATTTGTGCTCGAACTGATCTTAATCAATCAATTCAACTCTTGAACCAATCAGTTTGGCTCCTGGTCAGTCGGTTGGTCTCTCATATCGGTCATATGGTCTCCGATCCAGACAATGTCTGGATATCTCCAGTTGATTAGTTGGGCCATCGGCCGATCAGTCAGTTCCTCCTGTCGTCCGGCCTCCTCAGTCCTCTAGCCGATCAGATCATCTTCTAAAATGGTTTCTTGGTCTGGAGCATAATGTCATCATCGACATAACATGAATTAAAACTATACTAATCATATTTAACATATTGCATGATAAGGAAAGTTTGATTTATGTTCGGAGGGAGCATAGGAAGGAAAGAATTAATACTTTTACATGTGAAAAAAGGAGAAAGAGACTTGGTATTCAAATCGAGATATATAATAGGAATAACAACCATCATGCCAAGTAGAAAGATTTAGGTTTATTATCCATAACCATGCTAACATCCACCTTCAAAACAAACTTTATGGTGAAACGTGTTCATTGCATATATATCATATCATGTATATAGTGATCATATGTGGTATTTAAGCAGATTTGCACATTAATCATTTAACCATCTGTATAACATGTAAAAAATAAATGATAAAATCAAAATCTGATCATTTTGGTTAAATTCTAAAACATAGTAAATTGATGTGACTCTAATACCACTATTGGGAAATATTGCATGAGATACGACAATAGAAACAAAACTTTTACTGCAATATTCACCTTAGACAGCAAATTGTGTCAAAAAACTATGAATTGGGAATGAAGTTTGCAAGAGATATACCTGGTCTTGGAACAAGTCCGGTGACTTATCCTTGTAGAATCATGCTTCTTCTACAAGCAGTACTCGAGCAGTCATCGGTAGCAGCCTCCTAGTTGATCACCATAGACAACGGTTGATGGCATCCTCCAAGAGGGTGGCAACAACATCCATGCCTTTGTAGTGGTCTACGTAGACCATTGGGAACTCCATGTTGAGCTACTAGAGCCAACCAGAAGTGGTTTCCCCTTTGAATGTCAATCTACTAGGGTGGATTTTCTTTCCCATGTTGTCTTTCCTTCGATGTCCCTCCCTTTTACGGGTAGAACTTGCTCACCTCTTGATGCATGGGGTTTTAGTCATTTTCACAGGCATATTTTCCTTGGTTTTATGTGTTGATTCATCATATATTTGATTAATTATGCATG
Source organism: Alisma plantago-aquatica (assembly GCA_963693085.1). Lineage (NCBI taxonomy): Eukaryota > Viridiplantae > Streptophyta > Magnoliopsida > Alismatales > Alismataceae > Alisma > Alisma plantago-aquatica. Next base: position 248,482,799 of record OY856411.1, read on the forward strand.
AAATGCTATTAATGGCATGTTCTATAAATGAATCAAATTATATGATTTTTACTATCTAAAATGGTTTAGTATTAATCATGAGTAGTTATCCACGTTCTTGTGCAATTTTAGGTACAATTGTGCTTCACAAACTCGGTACTACCAACACTAAAAGTTGATGTTACCAACTTCACATCAGTATTGGACCAGAAGATTCACCCAGACTCAATACTACTGACACCCAAAGTTGATAGTACTAAAACCACATCAGTAAAGAGCAAGAATGAATCGAGGAAACTCGGTACTATCGAGTCCAACGACTCTGTACTACCGAGATGACATTAGGGAGGCAATGCTCGAGCGACCTAAAGACTTGGTGCTATCGAGACAAGTTGATAGTACCGACATTGTGATAAATCGTAGCTACCCTAGAGACTCGATACTACCTACTTTCCAGTTGATACTACCGAGTCTGTCTGATCAGGCAATCTAAAGATAACACTCTAATCCAACAACTGGTGTTATTTTGAACCTTAAGTGATTCCTATGACTTGAGGGGAGTTTGACCAGACCTCAGGAGGAAGCCATTTTCTATTGCATGACATTGGAGAGAGAGGAGAGAAGAGAAAGGAACCAAAGGCTTCACTCGGGACGATCTGAACACCTCTGGAGGGTGAATCTACAGTCGAAAGACAGTAAAAAGCATGTACGACGTATGAGATCCTCTGAATCAGCCATTCTTCATGGGTTACTTTAGTTTTTCTAATGTTTCCCACATTTTTATCTTTCTCTACCATGTATTCATCAAGGAAGACCATGCGGGGCTAAACCCCTTGATTCCTTAGGATCTGGGCTATGCATTGTAATTGATTTCCATACATTAATATCATCGTTACCCCTATTTTCTAGATATAAATCTATGAAATTGTCTTGTTCTATTTATGGTTGATCACCATAGAAAGATTATCAGACCCTCAATCATTTTGAAAGAGATGTTAAGCGTTGGAAAATCATAGATTTACCCATTTATTGCACCCCTTCGGAAAGGTGGAGAATAAACGGGAGGAGAAACCCAGAGATTAATCATAAAGCACCTAACTAATCAACCAATTACTATGGAAATAGGATTGGCATTAGAATAGGTAGTAAACTACACTACTAGAGTCGGTAGTTCTAGCTACGATATTTATCTAGGGATAGGCATAATAGATATTAGTGTGTGGAGTTAACTGCAATGTTATCTATGGTGAAACTATTGTCCTGAGGAATTCCCTTTAATCTAAGTAACTCAATCTTTAAGCTTGTTGTATTTCTGCATTTATTTCTATTCAATCGACCCAGTTTAACTAATTTACCAGCCTAGATGATTAGATCATAGGTAGTAGTAGTCTTCTGGAGCATGTTTCCCTATGTTTGACTCGTGCCTCAAAAGGGCATGTATTACTTCAATACGTTCACTTGCGTATAATGCACGGTAAACATGTGTCATGTTTTTGGCATCGTTGCTGAGGAAACGGCAACATCCAACACTACCAATGATGTGGTCGGCTACTCTAGGCCAACCCTTTTTATTTTTAATTCTATTTCACTCAAAGCTGAATCATAACATCATTGTTGTTTTTAGATCCTTTATCGTATTCTGACAATTATTTTGCTACTTTCATGTACTAGTGTATGGTGCATACTCGAGCCCACAATTACGGAGAGCCATCTTCACTGAGTTTCATGAAAGAAGAACTCCTTCATAGAGAAAGGGAATTTGGAAGATCTATAGACAGATTCAACTGAACTCCACCACTGACACCTCCACCTGAAGGACCTGAAACACCAGAGGAACCTGAGTCAGCAGAAATGGGTGATGGAGCAGAAGAGCAAACGATATGGGAGAGGATCAAAGCCTCATGCTCAACAGCTCAAAAAGGACCAATCAAAAGACAAGCCATCAATGTGGGTAGCTATAAGATCAATCCAATATTGATCTCTTTAGTCAAATCCTAGGCTTTCCACGGCCACAATTCTAAAGACCCGATGATACACATCACTAAATTTGTTGAGAACTGTGATATGGTCAAGATAGATAGAATACCAGTGACTATCATATATCTCAAACTATTCTCGTCATCTCTGGTAGACATTACAAAGTCATGGTTTCACAATCTTGATGATGAGTGTATTGAGAGATGGGATCATATGATCAATGTGTTCTTCGAGCATTATTTTCCTCCATAGAAGACAAACAACCTGGTGAAGAAGATCCATAATTTTAGATAGTAGGCCGATGAATCATATTTTGAAGCATGGAAGAAATTCCAAAATATGTTGTGGAAGGTACCTCATCACGGTATTGATTTGTTGGGGTGGGAAAAGATCTTCTACTATGATCTGCACAAGGGAGAGAGAACCACTTTTGACAGTACAAGAGCAGGTTTCTTCCTCAATAACAAACCTACCCGCTGTCATGAGATATTAAAGAACATGTCCAAGAACCAGTCATGGGGAAATGAGAGAGAGCTTCCAGTAACTATCAAAAGTGTCGAGGGGTTCAAGGTCATCACTACATTAAATGAGAAGTTGGACTTGATTGCTAAAAAGTTGTGTGCCAACAATGGACCACCTTTAGAAGAAGAAGAAGAGGAATCCAAGTTTCTGTGCCAACAACAGCAGTATCGGGGAAATGACTACTCATGGAGGAAGGATCCTAAGTTCTCATAGAAGGACCTCAACAATTTCCAACAAGACCCTTCTCAAGCACAACAACCCAAGCCACAATAGTTTGGTGGTCAAGCACAATATCAACAAGAACAAAAGAAGATTGACTGTATTGAATAAATGCTTGAAAAGTTGGTTAGTCAGAATGAAGTGCTTATTGGTCAAACTTAGAGAGAACTCTAGAACCAAGGGGCATAGATCCACAACATGGAAACTCATATTTCTCAAATAGAAGTGGATGTGGGTACATTGAAGCAGCCAAACCAGCAGGGGTTCCTAGAAAATACTAATGTGCCCTCTAGAAATCAACATGTCAAGGCAATCCTACTCCGTAATGGTAGGATGCTACTAAATGATGCACCAACAAGTTTAGATGCAGGTGAAGTTACAAGAACAACAACTCAGACTGTGACACTAGAAGCAGATAAACTGAATGTGTTAGTAAAGGAGGAGACAAATTAGGCACACACTGATGAGGTGCAAGATACTAGATCAAAATCATATGTTCTGCCTCACCAGAGGACACCAGTGACACCAATGCCCTTTCCAAATAGCTTGAAGGCAACCAAAGTAGACCAGAAGTTCCATAAATTCTTTGATGGCTTCAAGAAATTATCTGTCAATATTCCACTCATTGATGCAATTATGCAGATTCCATCGTACAACAAGTTCTTGAAAGACATAATCAATAAGAAGAGAAGGATACCTTAGGCTGATGTGGTGGTGTTAAAAGATTAGGTGAGTGCTTTTACTTTGGGAATGCTACCTCCTAAAAGACAGGATCTGGGTTGTTTCAACATCACGTGCTTCATAGGAAAGATTAAGTTCGGTGAAGCTCTATGTGATTCAGGGGCAATCATCAATCTCAAGAATTTGTCAACTTTCAAGAAGCTAGGTCTGAAGGAGACTATGAAAAGTAGTATGACTATCAAATTGGATGAAAAATCTACGGTCAAGCCATATGGCATGGCATTTGTGAAGATGTTCTAGTGAAAGTGGATAGATTTGTTTTTCCTACTGACTTCATGGTAATGGAACTATAGGAGGATCATGGCAATAAACTCTTACTAGGTAGGTCATTTCAAGCCACAGATGATATGATTCTAGAAATGTGTAGAGGTCATCTTTCCATGGGCACCCATGATGACCGATTTGAGATTAAGATGCCTAAGCACTCAAAAGAAAAGGGGGACAAAGCACAATGCAACATGCTTCTACACGTGGAGGGCAAAATTTCTCTATTTCTTGGGAAGCCATTCCTCGACATGGCTCATGTGATGACTAAAGTATAAAGGGGAACTTTAGCAGTGGATATCATGGAAAACACCAAGGTGATCTAGTTAGCCAAAGTAGTGTGTTACCCAGATGATGAAGAAGAAGACTTTGACCCAGCTACCATAGAGGAGGCCACAGTTGATTCCTTGTTAAAGACATATCCAAAGTTACTGTTGGAAGCATGCTTGATGGACATGGTGGAGGACTGTACACACATCCACTCTCTAGAAGAGTGTGAATTTATGCTGAAGGTGCTACCTTGCTACTATGTAAGATATTTTGAAGATTTGGGGCCACCTCCTCCACCATTTGTCCCATCTCTATTGATCCCACCAGAGTTAGAATTGAAGCCCCTACCTCCGCATTTGAAATATGTCTTCTTGGATGTAGAAGAGAAGATCTCGGTGATCATATCATCATCCTTGAGCAGTGAAGAGGAGAAGCAATTACTCACTGTGATGAAGAACCACTGAGCCGCTTTTGGGTGGTTAATAGGAAACATCAAAGGAATCTCTCCAAGATTATTCCAGCACAAAATCTGGCTGGAAGAAGGAGCCAAGGCTATAGTTCAACCTCAATGGTGACTCAACCCTATCATGACTGAGGTAGTAAAGAAGGAAGTGGGCAAGCTCCTATTACAAGTATCATTTATGCAATTTCCAACTCTATGTGGGTTAGCCCAACTCAAGTAGTTCCTAATAAAGGGGGATTATTGTCACAACTAATGTCACTAATGAGTTAATCTCAACTAGGTTAGTGGTAGGGTGGTGTGTATGCATAGACTACCGACGTTTGAATGTCGTCACCTTAAAATATCACTTTCCTTTGCCATTCATTAATCAGATTTTAGAACGACTCACCGATCGTTCAAACTTTTTCTTCCTCGATGGGTATTTTAGTTATAATCAGATTTCGATTAAGCCAAAGGATTAGGAGAAATCTACTTTCACCTATCCTTATGGCACGTTGTCATATAGATGGATGTCGTTCGGTCTTTGTAATGCCCCCACCACCTTCTAACATTGTATTTTTTCCATCTTTTCTGATATGGTAGAGCGGTGCTTCGAGGTTTTCATGGACAATTTTTCTATGTATGGGGAGTCATTCAGTGATTTCCTATACAATCTTGGCAAGGTTTTACAAAGGTGTGAGGACAGTCACTTAGTCTTGAATTGGGAGAAGTGTCATATGATGGTGAGTGATGGTGTAGTTCTTGGACACAAGGTGTCCAACAAGGTTTATGGAAGTAGACCCGGTTAAGATAGAGGTTATCTCCAAGCTACCTCCACTGACATCGCCAAAGGGAGTAAGGAGCTTTTTGGGACATGTTGCGTTTTACAGTCGTTTTATCAAAAAAAATTCAAAAATTGCTAAACCTTTATCAGAATTGTTGGAAAAGGATTCTGAATTTTCTTTCGATGAACGATGCTTGAATGCTTTTAAAGTGATAAAGGAGAAGCTTAGCTCCTCACCTATTATGCAGGCTCCTAATTGGAGCCTATCATTTGAGCTGATGTGTGACACATCAGATTATGCAGTGGGAGTTGTGTTGGTTCAACACAAATATAAGGCTCCTATAGTCATATATTATGTGTACAAAACCTTTAATGATGTACAACTCAATTATACAACCATAGAAAAGGAACTCTTAGTGGTTGTTTTTGCATTTGAGAATTTTCACCAATACCTAGTTGGGGTTAAGGTGATTGTTTGGACCGACCATGTTGCCATCAAATACCTATTACAAAAGAAAGATGCAAAACCTAGATGTATTAGGTGGATTTTACTTTTACAGGAATTTGACATAGAAATTAAGGATAAGGCAGAGATGGAAAATGTGGTAGCAGATCACCTATCTAGGTTGGAAGGAGTGAATGAAAAAGATGTAGATATCCCTATTGTTGAGGATTTCCCAGATGAAAAACTTTTTTCTATTAACAACAAGGATCCCTAGTTTGCTGATATTTTTAATTGTTTGGCATGCAAAGAGATGCATGTAGTTTGGGGGTACCAAGAAAAAAAGAGATTTTTCCATTCATTGAGGTTTTACATCTGGGATGACCCGATTCTTCTTAAACAATGTAGAAATGGAATTTTGAGGAAGTGTGTACCCAAATGTGAGGTTGAGAGCATTTTATCACATTGTCATTCTCTACCTACAGGGGGTCATCCTGCGATCTAGGACTAAAACCAAAGTCTTAGAGAGTGGGTTTTATTGGCAAATGATGTATAAAGATACCCACAACTTTGTTTGTCGTTGTGATGCATGTCAACGTGTAGGTAATATTTCTAAGCGACATGAAATGCCACAAAATAATGTTTAAGAGGTTGAAGTGTTTGATCTATGGGGCATTGATTTAATGGGACCATTCATGTCATCTAATTCTAGTCTCTACATTTTACTTGCAGTTGACTATGTATCTGATAACACCAATTTTTGTGATGTTTTTGCCCTTTATTCTATTATCAAAACTACCCTTTTCTGCTATTTTCCTCTCTTTATAAGTACTTTTGCAATAATTGGCCAAGCAACACTATTAATCCAATATTTCCATCTTTTACAGAGTTTTTCCTCATTTTGGTACGATAGGGCCGTCCCAGCCCACAAATAAGTTCAAGTCTGCATCGGCCTTCCTGAAGCCCGATACGACCTCTGCCCGACAGGGTGGAGCGACACAATGACGCACGACAAGGGGATGTCGTGCAAGAAGAAACTGACGGACGACACGTCTTCTACCCGACAGGGAGCCAAATTTGCCACGACAACCCAAGCTTGTCGCGCGACACAACCACCCACCGGCAGGCGCCGCGCGTCACGTGACCGACAACCGACACCCCTGTGCCGAGAGATACCAGTATCGGCCGCCCACCGACCCACGAATAAGGAGTACACGTGGCGTTTCGAGCACCATAACTTCCCCCAACTGCTTCCTATAAATAGCAGCTACAGGAAGCCGAAAAGACAGTTCAGACAGGTCGGAACGCTGAGCAAAATCTTCGGAGGAAGCTGCGAGAGCAGAAGTATCACGCCTGAGTGTTTGTGCGGGGAAACTCTAGGTGAGCTCTTCCCCGTCCCGAGAGGGAGGGGATGGTTCACTTAGGACCGTCCCGGGCGACACTATAGGTCGATATCGACCGACGTAGACGAGCGACACAAGTGCCCGACAAAAGAACGCGTCGCTCCATGCCCGACACGATATCGAAACCAATATGCTTCGCCCGTCATGCGTGCCGCCCGAGAGGGTGTGCCGCCCAACATGAGTGTATCGGCCAGGGTCTTTGAGTGATACAGTCGGCCGTCATAGCATGTCGCCCGAGAGGGTGTGCCGCCCGACACTGTTGTATCGAGCTAGGCCCCTGACCGGTATCGGGCTGGAGAGCCGCAGTAGCCTGTCGTCCTTCTACATCAAGAAGGCAACATCTATCTTTAGTTCTGTTATTTAATTCCTTACTTATGAAATGTATTAAGACCTTTAATGTTTATGGGAATGGAAAAGCTTAATTACTTGCTGCTCTATGCTTGGTGCAAAATGTTGGATGACTGCTATGTTTGATATCTGAACTCTAGCTTGCATGTTTGGATCGCGCTTCGCTAAGCTACCGAATCGTGTTTTCCCGTCGCAACAACTTCGAGAGTTGTGTTGTGGCTCTAGTGTTTGGTCCAATTCAGGAGTACGAGAGTGCTTGGAACGGAGTTGTTTCAGTAACATTCCACTCTAACTTAAGTCCAACAACCTCGAGAGGGGTGTCGATGCTTGGTTAGAGGTACCCGCTCTGAGAGGAGGGGTGCATGAAAATCCCTAAAAACTGCTAAATGACTAAAACCTTAAATCTTTCTTGTAGCTCCAGTTGGAGATAGCTTTCTTTGTTTTGTTTGTGACATCTTGTTGTTTCCCTTTTGGGAATTTACCATCTCTTCATACCTGCCGGAGTGTAGTGTGTCGATTTTGGGTTCTCAACACTACCACCCTTGTCCCTGTGTTCGACCTCGTATATCTACTTCGACCCCGTAAGCAAAGTTGCGGGGGCCTAGAAGGATTCGGGTTATAAATGTAAAAGCTCGACTACCTCAATTCTGCCTGCAATTTTAGGACGCGTGATTTAGGCCAGTCAACTTTTTGGCGCCGTTGCCGGGGACAAGGCAATAACGACACTGTTGACGAATCCGAATCCGCTAACTACACTCCCGTGCCTCAAGCTTAGAAATTATCTTGACAACACTCTTTGCTTTTGTTATTTTATTATCATTACTCTTTGCAAAAAATAAATAATTCTATTTTCTAAAGTTGATTTCTTGTGTCGTTTCAGGAACTCTAAAGTACAGTGATCTAGTCCGCCAAACACCAACACCAATATGCCTCCTCGCGTCGAACCCCAACATTCTGGATGCTTGGCTATAACAGTTACAACCGCTTACATCCGGTATATACAACCAAAGCTAGAACATGCGCACATAGCCCATCCTATATTGTTCAACGACATTTGCCTCGCCGATGAAACAGGAGTGAAGCAAGCATTCCTGCAGGAATTGGCGAGAGAAGTTCCCCGCAAGATCTTCCTCCCCATCCTACATTACAACCACTGGACGCTCCTAACAGTGTACACCCGGCAACGAGCAGGAATTTTCTACAATAGCTCGGACAGAAACAAGAACCATCCAGTGCCGTGTACATCAGAACCTTTGACATCCGTCGAACACTTGGTCCGAAAATACTACGACGAGGTGGCAAAGATGATCCAACCATTCCTAGATATGCAAGCAAGCAAGTGGCACGAACTCCAGTTTGGCCACCGCAGTCCGCAGCAACTTCCCCTATCCAACGACTGTAGCATCTACGTCATGGAATGGATGGCGAACAAAGAAACGCCTGATCAACTCCACCACACCTTCTATCACAGCAAAAGGGGGGAATATGTGTGGGAGCTTCTGTCAGACGTAGGCGCAACTTCACTGGAATAAACATTACCTCACCTTATCTACTTCACAACTCTGGGACAGAGTGTGGAGTAAGTTTGGGGGGGTACCATGTACCAGTGAGGGAGGTACAAAATTTTGAAATTTCTAACTCAATTTCTTTATGCTTTTGTCTTAAATTCGTTATTCTTTTGTTCTTTGTGTACATATATATGTTCATACCAAAGTTTCGAAAATTCTTTTTGTTTATATCGTCTCCATACTTACATACAAAGTTGCTATAATAGTGAAAACCTGATGCGGCTCCTTGCAAAGTTTGTTTTCTATTTGCTTAACGAGATGCAAGTTTTGTTATATCTTTCTGATAATGCCGCCTCAAAGAACAAAAGATTATGTTTTGTCATGCCCAAAATTCCGAAAAATATAATAATCTCGCAAACAGCTAAGAGACGAGTATGGAGAAGGAAAAAGCTTCCCGAACAGCAGAAATCTCTTTGTTGTCCCTCACCCGATGAAAATCCCAAAAAGAGAAAGAAGCCTTATGAGTGTGAATAAAAGCATGCGAGTTGTGTCCAATAAAAGAAAAAAATATATATATATACACACACTTGTTTTCCAAAAGTACCCATCTTTAGGCATGGTAGATCCAGGGCAGTGGTACGTAGGATGTGAAATCACTGCTCTAAAGCCAACTGGCTTGGACTACAGGGACCACTTGCCCGCTAACGGAACCTTACCTGGATGGATTGATGGGAAACAAGAAAAACCCCAAAAAGCCTTAGCCTACTCTATACATAACTTTCTACCCCAAAAATAAAGTTGTTTGGTGTGTAAGCTAACTTCGGAATCATACAACAAAGTCTCACCGAAGCTGTAGAGAAGAATCTTACTTAAACAATAAGGCAGGAAAAACAAAGTCTTTTGTTCGTAGTGAGACAACATTATCTCTAAGGCATTGTGATTCTTGTTTCACCTTTTGAACAGAAAGCTACTCCGAGCAGAAGAAGCATCACTAAATAAAGTTTAAATATTGATTGAGGACAATCAAAATGCTAAGTTTGGGGGAGTTGATAACACCAATTTTTGTGATGTTTTTGCCCTTTATTCTGTTATCAAAACTTCACTTTTATGCTATTTTCCTCTCTTTTATAAGTACTTTTGCAATAATTGGCCAAGCAACACTCTTAATCTAATATTTCCATCTTTTACAGAGTTTTTCCTCATTTTGATACGATAGGGCCATCCCAGCCCACAAATAAGTTCAAGTCTGCATCAGCCTTCCTGATGCCCGATACGACCTCTGCCCGACAGGGTGGAGCGACACAACGACGCACGACAAGGGGATGCCGCGTAAGAAGAAACTGACGGACGACACGTCTTCTACCCGACAGGGAGCCAAATTCACAACGACAACCCAAGCTTGTCGTGCGACACATCCACCCACCGACAGGCGCCGCCTGTCACGTGACTGACAACCGACACCCCTGTGCCGAGCGATACCAATATCGACCGCCCACCGACCCGCGAATAAGGAGGACACGTGGCGCTTAGAGCACCATAACTTCCCCCGACCGCTGCCTATAAATAGCAGCTACAAGAAGCCAAAAAGATAGTTCGGTCAGGTCAGAATGCTGAGCAAAATCTTCAGAGGAAGCTGCGAGAGAAGAAGTATCGCGCCTGAGTGTTTGTGCCGGGCAACTCTAGGTGAGCTCTTCCCCGTCCCGAGAGGGAGGGGATGGTTCACTTAGGACCGTCCCGGGCGACACTGCAGGTCGATATCGGCCGACGTAGACGAGAGACACAAGTGCCCGACAAAAGAACGCGTCGCTCCATGCCCGATACGATATCGAAACCAATACGCTTCGCCCGTCATGCGTGCCGCCTGAGAGGGTGCACCGCCCGACATGAGCGTATCAGCCAGGGTCCTTGAGTGATACAGTCGGCCGTCATAGTGTGCCGCCTGACACTGCTGTATCGGGGTAGGCCCCTGACCGGTATCGGGCTGGAGAGCTGCAGTAGCATGTCGTCCTTCTACATCAAGAAGGCGACATCTATCTTTAATTATGTTATTTAATTCCTTACTTATGCAATGTATTAAGACCTTTAATGTTTATGGGAATGGAAAAGCTTAATTACTTGTTGCTCTATGCTTGGTGCAAAATGTTGGATGACTGCTATGTTGATATCTGAACTCTAGCTTGCATGTTTGGATTGCGCTTCACTTAGCTACCGAATCGTGTTTTCCCATCACAACAACTTCGAGAGTTGTGTTGTGGCTCTAGTGTTTGGTCCGATTCAAGAGTATGAGAGTGCCTGGAACGGAGTTGTTTCAGTAATATTCCACTCTAACTTAAGTCCAACAACCTCGAGAGGGGTGTTGATGCTTGGTTAGAGGTACCCGATCTGAGAGGAGGGGTGTAGGATGTTACTGCTACCACTTGTTTTACTGAAGTCTTATCCTCCGTACCTTGCTCTAGCTCTAGTTTTATCTTTCTGTTCCTGTTGCATAAAAATCCCTAAAAACTGCTAAATGACTAAAACCTTAAATCTTTCTTGTAGCTCCAGTTGGAGATAGCTTTCTTTGTTTTGTTTGTGACATCTTGTTGTTTCCCTTTTGGGAATTTACCATCTCTTCATACCTGCCGGAGTGTAGCGTGTCGATTATGGGTTCTCAAGACTACCACCCTTGTCCCTGTGTTTGACCCCATATATCTACTTCGACCCCGTAAGCAAAGTTGTGGGGGCCTAGAAGGATTCAGGTTATAAATGTAAAAGCTCAACTACCTCAATTCCGCCTCCAATTTTAGGATGCGCGATTTAGGCCGATCAGTATCTAAGTGGGTGGAAGCAATTCCAACCCACACCAATGATGCACAAGTTATGTGCAAGTTTGTGAAAGATAACATTTTCTACAGATTTGGTGTCCCCCGACTGATTATTAGTGATGGTGGATCACATTTCACCAATAGGCAATTTGGATCCTTATTGAGTAAATATGGGGTGAAACTCTGAGTGGGTACTCCCTACCAACCACAGATGCAAGGTCAAGTTGAGGTGTCCAACAGATAAGTAAAGAAGATCTTGGAGAGGACAATCTCAACTAATAGGACAAATTGGATTTTTATACTTAATGATTCTCTTGGGTCATATAGGACGGCCTATAAATCACCTATAGGAACTATGCATTTTAGGTTGGTTTATGTACATGCTATCCATCTACCCGTGGAGCTTGAGCATAAGGCAAAATGGGTGTTGAAAAAGCTAAATTTTGGACTGGATGAAGTGGGAAGAAAGAGGTTATTAGAGTTGAATGAACTAGATGAGCTTAGGATGGATGCTTATGAAATTTCTAGAATTTATAAGGAGAGGACAAAGAAGATTCATGATAGGAATATCCTGAATAGAGTGTTTCTCCCGAGACAAAAGGTTCTTCTTTTTAATTCTAGATTTAAATTACATCCTGGAAAATTGAGGTCTAAATGGAGTGGACCATTCATGATTGAGAAGGTTTTTCCCCATGGTGTTGTGAAGATTATAGATGGGACTAGGTCATTTCTTGTTAATGGCCAGATATTGAAGCACCATTTTGGTGGGGAAGTACAGCCAAGAATAGAAGAAGTGCAACTTGTGGCAATCCATTAGATTCTTTCTCTTAGGAATGTCTAGTCTAGTACATTAAACAATGGAACTTGTTAGGAGGAAACCCAACCTTCAATTCTCTTTATTCATGTTCATTTTAGCATTGTAGTTGTCTTTTCATTTTTATTTCATGAAAAAAATACCTTGACTCATTTTTTGGAGTGTGCAGATCATACAGAGTCAGTACTACTGAGTCCACAAGTCGGTAGTACCAAATTCACATTAGTGAGTCATCCAAAAAACAAAGACAGACCTGGTACTAGTGACTCGACCAGTTGATACTACCGAGTCTATGAAGATTTTCGAGCACCTAACTGATAAGCACTCGATAGTACTGACATCGGAGTCGATACTACTGACTTTTTGGTGCTCCCATGTTTGAAATACCGAGATGTAAAATTTGAAAATACCGAGAAAGAATTGCCAACTCGGTGCTACCCACTGCACAGTCGATAGTACTGACATATGACGTCAGCAATTTGTGGATGCATGATTGAACGACAGATGCAATCTTCATTAAGCGGCCGGTAGTATCGATTTACAACTCAAGTTGGTACTACCAAATTGGACTCGATACTACTGACTCTGAGCAATCTATGCTCGGGACATCATCAAATGTTAGTTGTCGATACATCCAAGCCACATATCCGTGTTTGTAACTCGGTACTACCGACCCAAAAGTCGGTAGTACCGACTCTGCCTGACTCAGCTATATAAGGATGGGTGGTGAATCCATTCTCTTCACACCACCTCCTCACTCCTCATACAACTCAGAGCAAAGTTGCACCAGGCACCGATGATCTTCACCGAGCCTCTCTTTCTCCATCCTCCTTCTTACAGTATCATCATGGCACTAAGGAGAGGTCCTTATACATCAGTGGAGCAAGGAGAGTTGGTCCCTAGACCAACATGCATTCAACATCCATCCCCAGATATCTAGAAGGTGTATGACAAGCCTTAGAATAGGAAGATGGTGCCAACGCAATATGGAGGTCACACCTTGATCGAGCAAGTGGGCTTCACCAGCAATCTGTGATGGGTATGTCAACGCCAACTGATGGAGGAGATAACCCTTTCTTTAGCAACTGGCATACCTACCCAAAACTATTTATAGAGTTCTTGGCATCGTTGGAGGTTCTTGTCACCCTGAGCAACAATTAGGAGGTAAATGGAGGGAATGCATAGTCAGTTTCTGCCTCTTCAACACCAACTAGTCCATCAATCTACGGGTGTTCAACCACATCTTCAACTGGGCTCATGTCCTCAAATTCTCTGCTACTTCATATTTTGACTATGACCTAGCATGGGAGTAGCTGACCGAGGTGCCAGAAGGCTTTTACATCAGTTGGCATGTCAACTCTATCACTGACATCGAGCGTCCTTTGCTCGAATTCTTCACCGCCTATGCACCAACACTATCTTTTCTCACTCTTCCCAAGCCCAAGGGAAGGTCCAAAGGACGGACATGTACTTCCTCTTTAGGTTATTGGTGGGAGAAAATGTCAACTTTGGGTCCTTCCTTCTCCTCCATATGATCTCAGTTCGGCGCAATGTGCAGAGGAAAGTGCCAATTGTGTTTGGGGGGGCTGATTACCCCACTAGCATTGCATCTCCGCCTCGACTTATCCACCCTCACACCAATGGAATCTATGAAGAAATTGGATCATCAACACTTCCTCAAGGTGATCCTCCTCAGGTTACACCATAACACGGTGTATGCAAGATGCACACATTGAGGACGGTTCCAGGAGTGTAGCCTCCTCGACCCCATCTTCAACCTGCAAGGAGTAATGCATCTTTGGTGGCCACTAGACAAGGGAGAGGAAGAGAATGAACCCATGGCAGTAGCTCATGAAAATAGCAAACATCAAGGTGATGATGGCAACTCTGATGACGACATTAAGGAGGTGGAGCCTACCATCCCCATTACCCAGAGAGCGGTCCCACACAAAAGGGCCCGTACCTACGTTGCATTGACTTCATCTGCCCCTCCCCCTTCTCAGGAGGAGTATGATCCATACAACATGGTAGGTATGTATGGGATGGTGCAGGAGATCCAGACAGGACAGAAGCAACATCAGGTTACGCTGGTTGGTGAGTAGGAGATACAAGGACGGTTGTATCAAAATCAGTAGGTGATATATGAGAACGAACGCCTTCTCTTGGCCAACCAAGAGAATGTCCACATGCGCCTGTAGCAGATGGAGCAATATCAGTAGCCATTCATTGACCATTACTGGAACTAGGGGTACTTTGGAGGGTACCCACAGCCACCACAAATGTCGTCGTTGGATTTATCTTTTCAGGGGATGTTCCTCCCCATGATCCCAACATTCCACATCCACCACCTCCTCCATTTTGGGCAATGGTACCACTATTCCACCTCTTAAGTGTGAGTATTGACTATGTGGACATAGTCTTATTCAAGCTTGGGGGTGTTGGAGCAACCGTCTATCTTAGCTTTTTATTGCATTTTTATCTTAGTTGTTTTTTTTTTAATTTTGGTTTACACAATTTTAGGATCTACACCTATCTAGTGTAATTGTGGAGATGTAAATGCATGGTTTCACATATTGAATAGATTGTACTCATAGGTTTACTTGCATGGTTATGGTCATCTATTTATAGCTTAATTGCAAAAAAATCTTTCTACAACACCACTTGAGTAAGTGTTTGGTTAACTCAGCCTTAGGACATAGGATATGAATGAACATCTAAATCAAATGGGAATGTGGATGATGATGTTGGTGAGCCTAATCGGATCAAACCTTTAATGAGATCTTAACTATAAATCTAAGAAAGAAACCTTAAGATTACCCTGTGCACAGGTCATTAAAGAGGGACATATCATAATCATATGAAAGGCGTTATCTCTTAGTTATGTGATTCCATCCATCTCTTCCATCCAATTTTGACTCACCACCTCAAGATGAATAAGTACTCCAACTTATTTCTTTTGTTTGCATGGCATGGCATAATATATGACGTGATAGATTAGCTTATTCTTGCTTGCATTCGAAGAAGAAAAAAAGGTTGCATTTGTAGGCATGAACAACTTTAATGCATACCATCTTAGTTGTATAGCAATTTCATGTAGATTACATACATTTCATAGCATTCATTTCTTTTTGTCATGTGGATTATAGTCTCTATTTATGAAAATTGAAATAGGGACAGGCCTCCACATCAAAAAAAAGGAAGAAAAAAAATAAGAGTATGAATTGAAAGCTCGAGCATAAACCCAATCATGTTGAATATAAGAAAAAAATTATGGGATAAAAGAAAAAAAAACAATATCAAAATTTCTTAGGGAGAAAGTATGTCCTTAAGTCTTCTTGAAGAGATGAATTAATCCACATGACACATTTGTTTGTTTTTGATAGTCTCATTTTTTATGAGATAGCTTTATACATGCATCATTTGATAGAAGAAGAAAAAAAGCAAGACATTAGGCATTAGGATTCATGCATGACATTATTTTCATTCTAGGTCATCATACTTTTGCATAAATAAGTTGGATGTACTTGTGATTCTTCATTTACCACCCATTTCATGTCATTAATTTCTCTTATTGGTAGGCCACTCAAATGATTTATCTCCTCATTCATTCTTATAAGGAGATCTACTTCCACTTAGTTGGTAGTTAGGAGAGAGAAATTTAGAATAGGAGATCACATAATGCACCAAGTGAATGCCTACATAATTATAATATTAACTACTTTCTTGATAGTGTTCATTGATAAAAAGGTGGACATCTTCTATGGAAATTTTTGGTCGCTTCATAGCAGTTATCGGTTCAGTGGTCATTGAAGGTCAGTCTAGGGATTGTTTGGTGGACATGATTAAGAAAAGAGTTCATGTGTTATGTCTTTTTGCTGACTTATATCAAACAGATCTGAGAGAGTGTTGCTCAAGGATGAGCAACATTTAAGCTTAGGTGAGTTTGATGCATGTGTTTTTAGTCATTTTTACTGGCATATTTTCCTTGATTTTATGTGTTGATTTGTTATTTATTTGATTAACCATGCATGAAATGCTATCAATGGCCTATTCTATCTAAATGCGTCAAATTATATGATTTTTACTGTTGAAAATGGTTTAATATTCATCTCGAGTACTTATCCATGCTCTTGTGCAATTTCAGGTACAAGTGAGCTTCACAGACTCGGTACTACCGACACCAAAAGTCAGTGGTGCCGACTTCATGACAGTAATGGACCAAAAGATTCACCTAGACTTGATATTATCGAAACCCAAAGTTGGTAGTACCAAAACCACATCAGTAAAGCACAATAATGAATTGAGGAAACGCGGTACAACCAAGTCAATCGACTCAGTACTATTGAGATGGCATCAGGGAGGCAGTGCTCGCGCTACCTAAAGACTCGATGCTATCGAGACAAGTCAATAGTAATGACATTGTGATGAATCATGGATACCCTAGAGACTCAGTACTACTAACTTTCCAGTCAGTAGTATTGAGTCTGTCCGATCAGGTAATCTGAAGATAGCACTCTAATCCAATGACTGGTGTTATTTCGAACCGTAAGTGATTCCTATGACTTGAGGGGAGTTTGGCCAGAACTAAGGAGGCAGTTGTTTTCCATTGCATGACACCAAAGAGATAGGAGAGAAGAGTAAGGAACCGAAGGCTTCACCGGGGACGATTCGAGCACCTCTGGAGGGTGAATCTACAGCCTAAAGACAAAAGATTGCATGTATGGTGTAGGGGATCATCCAGATCAGCCATTCTCCACGGGTTACTTTAGTTTTTCTAATGTTTCCCATATTTTTCTCTTTCTCTACCATTTATTCATCAAGGAAAACCATGTTGGGCTAAACCCCTTGATTCTTTAGGATCTAGGAGTAGCCCAGATATGCATTGTAATTGATTTCCATGCATTAATATCATCGTTATCCCTAATTTCTAGATATAATTCTATGAAATTGTTTTGTTTATGCTTGATCACCATAGATAGATTATCAAACCCTCAATCATTTCGAGAGAGAGGTTAAGGGTTGGAAAAACATAGATTTACCCATTTATTGCACCCCTTGGGAAAGGTGGAGAATAAATGGGAGGAGAAACCCAGAGATTAGTCATAAAGCACTTAACTAATCAACCAATTGCTATGGAAATGAGATTATCATTAGAATAGGTAGTGAACTACAGTGCAGGAGTGAGTAGTTCTGGTTATAGGCTCTTTATCGAGGTATAGGGGTAATAGATATTAGTGTGTGGAGTTAATTGCAATGTTATCTATGGTGCAACCATTGTCCTAAGGAATTCCCTTTAATTTGAGTAACTCAATCTTTAATCTTGTTTCGTTTCTGCATTTGTTTCTATTCAATCAACCCAATTTAACTATTTTACCAGCCTAGCTGATTAGATCATAGTTAGTAGTACTCTTATGGAGTATGTTTCCCTGTGTTAAACTCAAGTCTCAAAAAGGCATGTATTACTCTGATACGTTCACTTGCATATAAAGCACGGTAAACACGTGTCACCTCTCCAGTTACCACAACTAAAGAGAATACAACAATTATTAGAGATTATTATTATGTCTCTAAAAGCCTAGACTGCCCCCCTTTATATAGGATATCCCGGGTCAGGGTTTCCAGTTCATCCAGGAGTCAAAGAGATGGAATTTCATGAATTTTTTTCGAAGCTACGAACAGTGAACCAATCTGTTCATTATGGAACCATTTGGTTCACAGTTGAACTGGCCAGTTCACTAGCTTTCCTTTTTTAATTACATTGGTATTCAATATTCTAATGATGCACAACATGACGTCAGCATCAATCCTTGATCCAATCTCATTGATCAACCAGTCGGTTGGTTCACAACTTGAATCGGTCGGTTCACTGGGTGAACTGATCATTTCAAATTCCAATCAGCCAATTGTTGTTTATTTGATTACCTAAACAGTTTACCAATAAATTAAAACTTCATTCATGAGTAAACTCTTATTCTAGGTGTATCCTATGTGTCTGATACTATAGGTCCTAAATTACATTGGCAGTGAATGTCCATAACTCATTTATGACATCACAAGCAATGAGTAGTATCTAGCAATACATCATTGCTACCCAAGTAATTGGAAATTTGGAGAACAATTTCAACCTACAATTCGTGATCAACGTTATTGTGATCATTTTGTTCCTTTTTCTCTGATTATAAGATTGAAATGAAAGCATGGAATCATCATCTTCTCAACATTCTATCCATGTCCTTGAACTAAAGCAGACTATATGAGATCATGTGAGCCAACATATCACATATTGAGTTGCATGACTATGGTCATACTTTTCTCAGTCTCACTTATCAAGTGACCTGGATATGAATCTCCTATAGGAGGGACAAATCTCATCTACATAAGTCACACTCAATTGCCATGTGCCACAATGCATCTAAGCATCACCTTTATGGCAACCCTTATTTAAGTTCACGTTGGATGATGTCAAAATACATCAAATGACATGTGATGAATGTAGTGACTTCAGGTCCAAGAACTACAATCACCACTATAACTGTGAGAGTTGATTACCACTACCATTTTGTGATCTTTGTGTATCACTCTCAAGGTGGTTCTATCTTGTAGACTTCTCTCTAAAAAGTACCTATGTGTTTGGTTTGATATCACTTATCATGACTGATGAGATTTTGCCATCAACCAATGCACACTCTAGTCTTGTATATTACTGTTGCTATTTTTCTTCTGCAATAATATCTAACTAGGGACATAACAAGAATGTATATACTCTTATCATGCATATTATTTCATTGTTCAGGTCCTCAACCCGAAGCCATATGTCATTGGGTAACATCATTCTTTAGTCACCTATTATGTTTGTGTCATCATCTCACGATTGAGACAAACATAATAGATAGAATTACCTTATCATTACCAAATCAGGTATCTAATGCCACATTACAACCATTATATGATTGGCTCTCTAGGCATATATACCAACACTATGACCAGCTCACCACCATTCTGAGTTATAAGTTATCATAATTTTTCAACCTCAAGGTGTGTCCTACTAGATCTATGAGGTTTTGTTTTACATAAGAAACTTGAGATTACACAACATATTATGATTATTTTTGTTGTTACTGTAACTCTTTATTGGTATGTATACCTAGAGAGCCAATCATATGATGATTGTAATGGCATATCTTGTAAACTATTTGATTAATAGTAAAGGAAAACTTTGTCTATATTTTTTCAATTATGAGATAATGGTATAACATCATAGATGTCTAAAGAATAATGTTACTCAATGACATATGTCTTCAGGTTAGGGACCTGAACAATGGGATCATATGTATAATAAGAGTACATACATTCTTGATATGTCCCTAGTTGGATGTTATTGTGGAAGCTAATAGACAACAATAACACATAAGACTAGAGTGTGTGTTGGTTGATGACAGAATGTCATTAGTCAATAAAATGTGATATCAAACCAAATACATAGGTACTTGTTAGAGAATAGTGTACCAGATAGACCCAACTTGAGAGTGATACATGGAAACCATTGAATGGTAGTCAAAATCTATTCTCATAGTAATGATGGTGATTGTGATTCTTAAAACTAAAGTCACTACACTCATCACATGTTGTTTGATGTATTTTGATACCATACAACACAACATTGAATAAGGGTTACCATAAAGGTGATGCTCAGATACGTGTGACACATGGGGACTGACTGTGAGAGATGTAGATGGGATTTGTCCCTCCTACTGGAGTTGATATCTAAGCTACTTGATAAGTGAGACTGAGAAATGTATGGCCACACTCATGTAAATCGATATATGATATGTGAGCTCACATGCATCTCAAACATTCTGGTCTAGTTCAAGGAACATGGATTGAACATTGAGAGGATGAAATTTCCCTGCCTTGAGTTCAATTTGGATATCAAAGACAAAGGAACTATATGATCACTATAACACTAATAACATATTGTAGGTTGAAGTTGTTCTCCAACTTTCAAATTAGTTGGGTAGTAACGGTGTGTTGCTAGATACCGCTCATTGTTTGTTTGTTATGTCATAAAGTAATTATTGACATTCAATGACAATGTAATTTGGGACCTATAGGGTCACACACATAGGATTTATGTGGAATAGGAGTTTAATCATGAATATGGTTTAAACTTGATTACTAAAGTGTTAGGTATTCAATTTAAACAAGATTGGTTGTCAGAAATCTAAAATGACTAGTTCAGGTAGTGAACTGACTGGTTCAGATGTATGAACTGACCTGTTCAAGTTGTGAACCAACTGGTTAGTTAATTAATAAGACTCCATCAAGGATTGATGCTGACATCATGTTGTGCATCAATCAGATATTAAATGCCAATTTGTTTGTGAATAGAAAGCATAGTGAACTAACTGATTCAAGAGTTGAACCGACCATTTCACATGTGTACCAAGTTGTTCAGTGATGGGACGATCGTTTCATCATTAGTAGCTTTAAGAAAATTCAAGAAAATCCATCTCTTTGACTCCCAGATGATATGGAAACCATGACCCTGGCCATCCTATATGGGTGGGGGGGTAGTCTAGGCTTCAAGGAGGCACACCAATAAGCTCTGGAAACAGTTGTCTTCTCATAGTTATGGTAACGTGAGAACCCGAGCAAGTCTTACCCATAAAAGGGAGAGACAATAAGGGATAGCAAGTCAACCCTAGTATGTTGACCTTCAAAGGGGCAACTCATTCATGTCTATTTGAAAAGAACAACATGAGTTATCAGTGGTCCACATGGACTACGTAGAGGCGAGGAGGCCTTTGCCACCAATTAGGAGGACATAGTCAACCACCATCCGTGGTGCTACACCAGGAGGCTACCATCGACAACTGTCTAGGTGCTACTTGTGAAACAAGCAAGTCGTTGTAAGGGTAGTCGTTGGACTTGCTCAGGACCAGGTATATGCCTTTCAACCTTCCTTCCCAATCTATCACTGTTGACATGATCTGGTGCTTAAGGGAATATGACAAGAAAAAAATTGCTTCCATATTTGTCACCATATTTCCCTATAGTGGTATCAGAGCCATGTCAATTTATTGTATTTTGGAATTTAATTGACATGATTGGATTTTTATTTTATCAATTATTTTATTGCATACGACGTGAATATTTAATATAAGTAATGTGTGTATCCAATCAAATACCACATACGATCCTAGTGAGTATATATATGATACGTTATATATTCAATTTATATATAATTCACCCTGAAATTATTTTGATGGTGGATGTAGGCATGGTTATGGCCAATACCCCTAGATGCTTGATTGAATGGTTTTATTCCTACCTTCTTAAAATTTGGTTTTCATACTGAGCCTCTCTCTCTCTCTTTCTCCATATGTAAAAGTATTAATGTTTTTCTTCCTATGCTCCTCTCGAATGTAACTTGAGGTTTTCCTATTACAATGTAATAAGTTAAATAGAAATAGGATAGTTTTATTTTATATTTTGGCAAAAGAATGCATTTTGCACTAGACAGACCGACTAACTCAGAATTCTAACCAATCTACTAGTGGATCGAGGAGGCCAGAAGATAGGAGTTTATCGATCGACTAGTGGTCCAACCGATCGACTGGAGAAGTCCAGACATCACTGGAACCAGAGACCAGTCGACCGATCCAAGAGACCAACCGACTGATTAGGAAGCTAATAGATTGGCTCAAGAGTTGAGTCGATCAACCCAGACTAGTTCTAGCATAGATCTTCTTCAGCATTAGGTTTCTACATATGATGTGCACCTTAGATGGTAGTAATTCCTTGTGGCTCTAAAGAATTGCATTAGTGTAGCCATAACCATCACCTAATTTTATAATTGTATGTTTTGTTTGTGGATATAGTATGTATATGACACATATTAGTATGTGGTGGTCTAATATGTATATGTATTTATATAAATATAAATACCTCAATCCAATATTAAGCCTTAGATACTTTCCATAAGCAACATAGATAAAAAGCTTGATCGACTAAGTATGGGCATGCCAAATGTGGTGCGTCATCTATCTTGTGGAAGTGTGATGGTAGTTATGTGGGTCTGCCAAGCAAGGTGCATTATGATCTTGTTGGATTTTGGTTTAGGCTTAACTAGGTGACCTTAATGAGATTAAGTGCCTAGAAGTGTGTATATGGACTATGGCAAAGAGTTGCACATACAGTCTATCCAAGAATTGCATGAGATGCAATTGGCAAA
Source organism: Alisma plantago-aquatica (assembly GCA_963693085.1). NCBI lineage: Eukaryota > Viridiplantae > Streptophyta > Magnoliopsida > Alismatales > Alismataceae > Alisma > Alisma plantago-aquatica. The sequence continues at coordinate 248,505,550 of OY856411.1, forward strand.
TGTTCCCTACCTTAATAATTGGTTATAGACACTAGCACTGGTGGGCGAATAACTTAATTGTTTTGGGTCTTGGCTCACTAGAAGGTTGTATGTTGCAATCTTCCAAATTGATATGTGAGGGCTATCAATTTGAACAAAAAAATGGGAGCGATAAATTAATCACCTAACTAAACATTGTCAAATTATATTTTAATCGTATCAAATCAAAAGGGTTTTAACAAATTGCAAATTTATATTGTAGAAACAAATGGCAACCAACAACATGTTTTCTTTACGATTGATCCTTGAGAAGGACATGTTGAATGGGAATAATTTCCATGACTGGTTCAGGATATTGAACATCATTCTCACACAAGGGTGCAATCTCTATGTCCTGGAGACACTAGAGCCAGATGAACCCTCTCCCGCTTCTCTTAAGCACGACATGGATGCTTACAAGAATTACTCTAAAGATGTCGTGGATGTCAAGTGCATGATTTTATGCTCTATGAACTATGAGTTGCAGAAATAGCATGAGAACATGAATGTTATTGAGATGGTAACAAATCTTAAGAACATGTACCAAGATCTGGTAAGAGAAGAGAGATATGATGTCTCCAAAGCATTATTCAAGTGCAATATTGCAAGACCCTAACCTAGCTTAGTGCTTGATCTAGATTTCTTTGCTTAATAAGATTCTTAAATCTTAATCTAATCATGTGATGCATCTTAATAGCATGTGACACGTTTATGTTTTCAGTTTGGTCCATTTTGCTTGATGTTTGAGCTATCTATGCTATATGTGTGTTTGTTTTGGACCACGTTGCAATTTACCCATGTTGAGGGTTTATCTTGCTATTTGTCACATGTTGGATGTGACACTTGTTCCTTAGCATCATGAGAGAGAGAAGGATGCATAGGAGTGCCTTATTGGACCTTGGTTGTTGAGGTGGCATCATGTGTGTTAGTGATAGGGTTTGCATGGATGCTTGAGTTGATGGTGGTGTCGACCATGTTGATGTTGGCTTTGTAGTACCCAATAGGTTTTATGAGTGTTGCGACTGAGACACCTTATTTTGGTTGGTTTCTAGCAATCCAAGGAGTTATCGCTTTGTGGTTTGTTTGTAGTGACCGTTTGATCTTGAACCATGGTCTCTAGCATGGTGATGTTTGCTTTGATCGAAGGGTAGTGGACCTAGTGGTACCAAGCCTTGTTTTTATCACCCTTTGATGCATGCATATCTTGAGTGCTTGCATGATGCTAGTATCTTGACACCTCATATCCCTTTACCTCTCTCCTACCCTTGGGTATTTATACCCCTTCTTTCACATGTAAGTAACCTCTTTGGCTCTCTCTTCTTTCTCCCTTCTTGCTTGGTCGGCCCTTAAGGTTGGTGCTGCAAGTGGTGGTGATAGAGACTGATGAAGGAGGTTGAATCTCTGCATGTGGTAATCCAGGGTCTGATAATCTCCCTTTTGGTGGTTCTTGGTGATCCTTGATCTTTATAAGTGGTTTAATGTCCTTGATCTCATTTTCCTTGAAACCCTATCCCTTTCTTTCTTTTATTAGCCAAACTATGGTTCTCCATGGTGACTTTCTTGAGGAAATTCTCTCCAACAGAGGTTAAATCCATGGTTCTCTGTGGAAGTACCTGAGTGATATGAAGATCTCCTCTTCCTCTTTCTCTTTCTTTCTCAGCCTAGGGTTTGTACCCTCTCTTCTTTGAGCTTTCTTTGACCTTGTTTTTTCCTTCTTCTCTTGAGGTGATCTTGCTTGGAGTTGGATTTGATCCAAGCTTGGTGTTTCTTCTCTCTCTTAGATCTTCTTGGCTTTTGAAGTTGGCCTTCACCTCAAGGTGGGTTATATAACTCTCTCCTATACTATTGATGCATATTGAGAGGTTTGGTTGTGGTTGCTACACATAGAACAACTTCCTTATGGTCGCTACAGATGATGTTGTGTTGCGTTCAACATGTTTGAGATGTCTTGAGGTTGCTGCATATGTTGATGAACATGTTTGGTCGATACACATGTGCTTATCCTAGTGATTGCTACATGGGTGTGGTATCTACATTTGTGATGGTGCTTACCCTAATGTGCTCCAAGAATGTGAGAAGTGATGTACCTAGGGTTTGATGTTGAATGATGTTATAGAAACCCTAATCGGCTATCTATGAGAAACCCTAATCCTAATTATGAGTATAGGATGTAACACTTATCTTGCTTGAAGTTATTCGCATGTAATGATTTTCTCTCTCTCCTATTTATGCAACCCTAATGTTGTAGGTTGAATGAACACCATAGCTTGTGGTTTCTATGGTATTTCTGATGTTGCACAGGGTGATGGTTATGAGCCTTTATGAGGCATGATGAGATAATGATGATATGAATGAATTATGTGATTGGGTCTTATGACCAGGTAGAGGCTTTGTGCCTAGTTTGAGGTGATATCCTCTAGTGATGTGATGAGGGATGGTTATCCCATGATGATATGATTATGGTGATGGCATTGTATAAGGCAGTGATAGAGTATCATTTTACGATATGATTAGGTTTATCTTTAATATGTTTTATATCTTCTGGCATTACAACCTACCTCTATCTTTGTAGAATTTGTTTTGGGTTTGTACATTGTAACTTTATTGACACAATAAATGATACCCAATTGGCTTAACTAATCAAGTGAAACCTTAATCATGTAGGTTGCCCTGAGCCATAAATCCATCTATAATGTCAGTACTTGCTAGATGGTGAAACAATTAATTCCTAAGGGGAACTCGGAGCACATATTGTTGAATATGCAAGGGTGCAAGTTGGAGATATATCCTTGCATCCAAAATCACTAGTTTTGAGGATGGATGTGATCATGCCCAAGTAGGAGAACGTTTGAGGGCGTATCTCATATGATATGTTTTTAGGTATTGTTGTGATCATACCCTGGTAGGAGAATGTCTATGGTTGTATCTCACTAGTGTTATGCCTATATACCAAGGCAGACCAGGTTGATTTGTAGTTTGACTCTACATGTCACTGCGACATACTCAGACTGATCGAGGGTGTGGGAGAACATAGGAGCCTGACTCTTCAAGGTATTGTATGGAACTTATTTTGACTTAGCCGTGGTCAGTTGGAGTATGAGTGGTATACCTCATCTTCACATTGCATAATAAAGAAGTAATACAATCACGAAGTATATTTTCTTTGAGTTAAACATGAATCACATTGGATGACCCTTTGCCTTGTTTCTTATATTGTTTAGTTGATAATGGTTATACATGTTCTCTATATTCCTTGTAAAAGTATATGATGTTTTACTGATCAACTTGTAGCTGCTTAAACTGCTTGATCTGTGTTATCAATTTTTAATTATTCATTTAGTTGAATTTTCTCATAATGCTTAATATGTTATAATCTATCTGTGATAACAATAGTTGGTGGTGGAGAGTTATATCTCTCTTTGGGATGTTGGTGGTCACCCCATGGGTTTTCACATATTTTAGGTGGTTGTGAACGACGTGGTATAGATCGTGCGGTTGAGGAAGAGAATCAAGGAGATCAGTAGTTGTTGAAGGTTGGATATGCTACTAGTGTTTTGTAGTAGAGTCCTATGTGCCGTCCATGTACTCTTGGGTCCTTAGAGGTTCTTTGTATATGTTGTACATCAATATAAGGTTTTTGGCAGTATGCCATGGTTGTACATGTATGGCTTGTGTATATAAACATGTTATCTTTTGTAACAGGTTTGTTGCAAGATGGGCACTATACAATCATGCATATACCTTAATGGTATGATATGTGATATAGGTAGCATAGTTTGTGAACTTCCATGTAATATGTTTCTTCTTGTGCATATATATAAGTGATCAGTTTAAATTTACTGTGTTTTCTGGTAATCTGGATGTTTTGTGTTAATTCTGTGCTTGAGTTTGAGTAACCTTGCTTTTGTGTGATCAGTGTGTCACACTTTGGTTGGCGTCAAAGCTCTAGATTTACTAAGTCTACAGGGACATAGGACTAGGGTTTGTGTCTATTCTTGTGTCATCCAACATATCTGATCGTAGCTTCTGCTTATGTAAAAGAAAGAGAAGAAGGGAAAAGATATGTCTGGAGAACACAAAGAACATGTTGAGAGAAGTGTTGTTGTTCTAGGAGGTGTGATGGAGCCTCCACTCGTGTGAAGTTGCATGCACCACTAAAAATCCTAGAGATAGTAAGTCTCTAAGTTTAGCCTTGTGTGTACTATAATAAGATCTCCACCTACATATGATAAGGTACATGGAAGTCTTACTGTAGTACAGTTGAGGGTCGAATCCACGAGACTACGGTCTTGTTAAGGATTAACAAGATGGAAAACATTATAATTCTATTTATCTATTTAAGTCTTGTTAAGGATTAATAAGATGGAAAACATTATAATTATATTTATCTATTTAAGAGTTGATATCAAGATCGAAGAGTTGGTTTGATGATTAAACTAAAATGCAAATGTAAATTAAATGGCAGGAAAGTAAAGTTAAGGTTGTAAACAATAATTGGAAGCCACTAGGATGTGACCGAGTTTCACCACCACTACACATGGATCAAAACATACATCATAATAACATGGCTTGCAAAAAGGATCTAATCAGTTAGTATCTTTGTAGACTTAGCTTTCTTTCGAATAGCCAACTACAAGAAATGTGGAAGTATTGCAATGCCATCCATCCCTGAATGAATGGTCACTTACTTTGCATCACTCCCTTTGCAAAGTGTGTTCCTCAACCTGTCAAAATTGTACTTCCATACGTCAACTGATTCCATTTCATAGTATGAAAGTACAACGATGAAGGTGAGTTTTCTCCACTCCTTGAAAAGCACTCCTAGATACCGAAACAGATATATGGTGACTACATACATCAAAAACCAACATTCAAATGATAATCGAATCTAAAATAACAAATGTAGACAAATTGTACTAGTAGATAATAGGTAACAAAAGTTGATGATCAAGCAACTAGCATTCATTAAACGATTGATGTTGAACTGAAAAGATAGTATTTCTCTATTGCAAACTCATGAATTATAATGCATGAAATGAAAACATGGGTAGTGGGGCTACTCTCCGAACCCTAGTGTATGTAACTACTCGCTTGTAGAAAGAACAAAGAAGGAGACAGGAGAAGAGAAGGAAAACATCATCTCCACATAGGAGGGAGGAAGGTTGACCCCTTGAAGTAGAAAACAACTATCTTCACACTGCGTGGTTGCTTTGGTGATGAATCCTTCACTCCCCACCTTCTATGTTGATGAGAGAGAAAGTAGGCTTATGGATGGAGTGGGGATCATAGACCGATAGCCTTGGGGTGAAGGATGAAGGATGAAACAGCTCTGGAACAAATGAGGCAACCTTTGGGCGTCTAAGAGTCTCCCCCAAATGAGGACCCCCTTGAGTTCTATTTATAGGCTCCAAGGATCTTGAAAGAGAGCTTTTGTGTCTTCACAGTCTTGGAGATAGATTGAGTCTTTGCGGTCTTGAGGCTGTTAAGCCTCCTCACGGTCTTGGAAACTGATTGAGTCTTTGCGGTCTTGAGATCATTAAGCATCCTCACAGTCTTGGAAACTGATTGAGTCTTCGCGGTCTTGAGTCCGTTAGGCATCTTCACGGTCTTGGAAACTGATTGGTCTTTGCGGTCTTGAGACCATTAAGCATCCTCGCAGTCGTGGAAAATGATTGAGTCTTCACAGTCTTAAGACCATTAGGTATCCTCACAGTCTTGGAAACCGATTGACTCTTCGCGGTCTTGAGACCATTAGGCATCTTCACTGTCTTGGAGACCGGTTTGGTTATGACTTTTGTGATTTTTTTTGGGTTTATCTGTAAGAAGAAAAGAGAAATATCAGTCTATTGGTATATTTACAATAAAGCCAGAAAGTTAAGTATTTAATCTGATTTATCTAAGGAAGAGTATGGAAAACTAAGAAAAACTAGTAAGATAACATCACAAAATGGGAGGTTATCACCCCCCATAACTTAGAGTCTAGATTGTCCTCAACTGGAAGGAGCTAAGGCACGGAGTGGTGAAGCAATTTTATTTAGTGAAGATTTCCATACTCTTGCTTCAGCTCTATACCAGAGATCCCTTTAGGTTTTTATTGAGGCTTCTACTTGCACTGGCTCTTTCAAGTATCGGGAGTTGCGTGGTCCTTAGGTTTCTTCTGTGTCACATAACTCTCATTGGGACCAGCTTTTCCTTGATCGTATAATGTGCATGTCTTCGACTCTAAGTCCTTTTTATACTTCTTTAAAATTCCTATTGGAAGTTAAAAAGGTATGAGTGTTGGTTGAAGGCTTGTATGTAACTCCCCCTTTGAGGGGGGAGGGTTTATCTAAACTTTAGGGTCTTACTACCGAGGGTGACACATCTGCCTTTGTGAGGGTAGCTGAATGTACTGGTTGGGCAAGACCTTTGTCAGCTTTTCATATATTTAGGGACCTTAGGATCTTACTACCGGGTGTGACACATCTACCTTCATGAGGGCAACTGAATGTATCGGTCGAGCAAGACCTTTATTGGTTCTTCATATAAGTCCTTATGCATGTCACAACTCTCATGTTTTTATTCAACACTCAGGCTTTTATTCATATGCTCACCGTCTTGGGAATTGGGTATTTAGGGCTTTTATTTGGGTTGTCAAGCCTCTTTTTGAAAAGAAGAAAACTGTTCCCTAGAGTTTCTATCATGCACTTGTTCTGATTTTGTACTTGGCGGTCTACTTATAAGGTTCCTTGATTTGGATTTCACCTGGTTCCCTTCTGTCCTTGAGAGTGTTCGCTTGTTTCGGCCACAATTTTGTCCTGTGGAGAGTCTGATGTAGAACTGAAGCAAATGCATGGATATCGAGTGTAGAGGTGATTTATTAATTCACCATTACATGACTAAATGCTACTATGTAAGTGCTTCTGAGGACTATGTTGTCTCTAACTTAGCTAGGGGTGTCCCCTTACCAAAGAGAATGTTGTCTTATGTACAGAAGTTATTTTATCAAAGAAATTATCAAAAAATCTAAACAAAAAAGAATAATTTCTATGAAAAACAAAGGTAAATGAAAAAGGGAGAGAGAAGAGAATGTTTGAATATAATACCTCTTCCCTTTTCCAGTGTACTCCCCCCCTAACTTATCACTCACTCTGTCCCCAGAGTGTCAAGGTGATAGGTTGAGAAGTACATGGGCAAGGGTGTCAAGGTTATGTTAAACCCTTGTTGGCTCCATGAGAATGAAGCAGATTGGTGGCGAACTTCCCCCGTAATGTGTGATAGGCCATGTATTTCATGTCCTCAACGCATTTTTCAAGAACGGTGAGGGTATACATCCAGTAAAGGTTGTGGAATCTGCAGTCATTAGATCCTCTAACTTGCTGGGGACATCTGTGGCAGAAGGTTGGGCGCTTGAAATGTGCTCTATTGTACGGCTTTGTGTGCTCGCCTAGAAGATCGTGTAGTCATTCGACACAGTCCTTTGCCACTTCCTTCGTGGGCATCTTTTCTATGATGTTATATTTTCTCTATTTTGGATTGATCTAGCTATCAGAACTATTGTAGATAGTTGTAGTTTTGTTGTGTAAGTTTGTTTCCTGCAGCATCCAATGCACAGAGTGAAGGAAGGGAAACAAGATGAACTTCAGAGTCATATGTTTAAGGTATGAAATAAGATTTTTTGTGGTTCTGAAGTTCTTTGATCTGAGCAAATCATCCTTTGGGTATGTGAATGCCATGTAAACCGTAGGTAAGTCTCGTGCTAAAATATATTGGTAGGTGGCCATCACGCTCATGGACATTGTACCTTTTACTTGTACAGTCTCACAGAGTGCATCAGCCATTACAAGAATATTCCCTTCGAGGAAGACAAGCTCGTCATTCTTTGCATATAGCTGAGAAATGATGAGTCTAAGTTCATTATCAGAAAGACTCTTGCATGCAGCAAGGTCAAAATTCGGGAATGTTGGTGTTATTTCAGAAAGAGGCACCATATCTTTGGGGGATCTTTTGATGATAGCTCCTATTAGTAGATCTATGTCCCCCTTATCTTCCGCCATATCAAAAGTGTAAGGGTCCCGTTGATGTTTTTCTGGGACCGTGGCGGTTTGTTGTCACTGCTGCTCCAACTCCTTTAGAATTTATCTGAAAGGTTGCTTTTGTGGATGTTGGATAGCAGAGAATAAATAATGGGGTACGTCATCATGTGACATTGTCGGGTCCTTGAAGAACCGTTTGTCGTATATGAGATCCATGGTGTATTGTCCTTGTAAAGCATGAATATCGTCTGTAGCTAGCTTGGTAAAGGGGATATTTTGGTTGAGGGCTTCAATGAATCTAATTGTGCAGAGAGCACAGTCCCCTGAGCCTTCTAGTATTTGAATGCTTGGGTTGATGATCTTGAACCATGGTTGGCTCCAGCCGTGTGCAAGAGATGGGAAGGCGGCCCATATAACTTTGAGAAACCGGAAGGGAATGCATCACACTTCTCCAGCTTCTAAACTAGTGAAATTAATGGTTCCCACCTTAAGCTCACTGGTGTAGAAATTGTACACCTTGGCTCACAGGCCTCAGTGTCAACAATCATGAGGATCTAGTGGATAGAAACTTTGAAAGGCATCGTGATGTAGCGTTCCTTTCTCACAAGACCCATTTGCAGCCACTTGATGGATTTTTCCTGTAAGTCCTTATTCAATAGGCATAATGCTAGAGTAGGTGAAGCATTGAAAACTAGCTACTTTTTCTTTGGGCTCTGAAATTCCTCTATTGCGTTGGAAAGAAGTACACAGAAGACAACCATCTTCACTGCCGATTGAGGTCGTAGAAGAACATAGAAATATTCATGTGTCAGCTTGCTCTTTGTCTTTGTGTTATTATAGAGGATGTCCCCCCATCCTTGGAATCGTCTACAATAGTGTTTAAGATGAAGATGTCCTGAACATCTAATGTAGAGATGGCCTCCAGATCTAAGCCATGCATCTTGTGAGGTAGGGTTGGTGGCAGGGGAAGGTCTTCTGGAGGAGGAAGTGAAGTCTGTTCATTGTCATCAAAATATTTTGGAAGATCTTTATTCTCTTCAGAGTCAGAGTCGAGTTGATCTTCGGTGTCAAGAGTCACTCTGTCAGAATCCTCCTGTTCTGGGGGGGAGGACTGTAGCTTGCCCCAAAGTAGATGGTTTGAGAAGCATGAAAGATGCTACGAGCAGGCTAGTGCTGGTTTCGAGTATGCATTGTTGAAACTTAGCAAAAGTCGTGTCTTTAGAGGTGTCCCCTAGAGAGCCCATAGCAGAAAAATTGAAGAATTGGTTTGCATAGGACATTGTGACGTTGTCATTGTTGTCAGGAGCATGGTGGTCTTTAGAATCTTTACTACCACCCCCCTGTGGTCTCCACCACCTCCCCATTTTGTCTTATCTGCTCCTCGACTGGTGCCCTTTCCAGCATTGCCTGGGTCGTCCGGTAGGTCATCTGAAGAGGAGTTGTTGGTATTGGAGTCAGCTAAGGAATCAGAATCATCATCGTCATTGTCGTCATCTTCATCATCTTCATCATATGCCACTTTGTCTTTGTTCTTCTTAGTGGATGCTTTCTTGCATCGCTGATGGATGGCTTGTAGTTCTTCAAGTGCCACTTGCACGTGCTCGTGGGTTTCGAGTTGTGCATCATGGATTTCCTTGAGATATATGTATCTAGCTTTAGTAGAGAGGAGTCATGTTGTTAGATCATTCACTTTTGTTTGTAGCTGATCTAAATCTTCGTTTGCATGTTCCTCCTGGCGGCAGATGATTTGTGTGAGGCTGCTTTCCATGTGATGCATATGTGTGCTCATTGCAGCTTGTCGACTTACTGGACTAATGTATCTTGTTGGCTCTTCATGCTAATCATCAACTCCGGCAGGTTACGTAAGTGGTCGTCAACTTGGTTGACTTGCTGGACTGTTGATTCCTATCATTGTTGAATGCTTGTGAGGAGGTTTGGTAAGGCGTTAGTCAGCTTGTCTATGTTGGATACCTGCATGGAAAGCCCATGCACACAAGAAAGAATAGATTGTAATATGTTAGAAGGGTCGGTGAGGAGGGTTCGAATAGCATCAAATTAACGTCTGAATGCCTCACCGACTTGTGAAAAGGGGATCCCAGTGGTGGATGGGTGTGGTGGCTGGGGTCCAGGTGGAAGGGTGGTGGTGTTGTGTGAGAGAGACACCATTAGTGGACCCACGAATAGCATGGTGACTGTAAAAGGAGTCACCAGCAGTATCGGGGTGGTGGCGGATGAGAAAGGTGGCAACATCTCGAGTATGAAAGGTGGAACCGAGAATGCCGGGGGGGAGGTGGTGGAAGTGAAGGTGAGATCGGGCGTTGAGGTGAAAATTAGCTTGCCCGTGGGAAAAAGGAGTGAAGCAGAAGATGTGGTGGAAGTTGAGGTTGTGGAGAATGGAATGTGGAATGCTAGTGGGTATGATTGTGTAATATGGTGGAAGAGTGGTATGGTGTGGGGTGGTGGAAAATAGCGGAATGGTGGAAGATGGAGAAGTGGTGGAGGGTAAAGGTCTCAATCCCTCTATCCCTAGGATGGCAAGAGTGGATGTAGAGGTTATCCCAATATTTGGACCCAAGATGAAGGGGTCGGATGTTGGATTCAGGAAGGTATCTTCCTGGGGGTGCTCTGCCTCTGGGGTGATATTGGATGTGGGCATCCCAGACTACTGTTTATTATGTGTTCATAGTTTGGACGGCCGCATCACCGGTATTTTATTTGGCTGTGTTGCGGGAGCAGTGACACTATGCTTCGTTTGCATTTCTGTTGCTTGTTTCCCCTTCCCTTTTACTGAGGCTAATAGAGTAGCCAGCTCCTCTTGAGTGAACAGATATTTGTCTTTATCATAATCTGCAAGCTCAGGAAGTGGTAACAACATTCTTGATTCTTTGACAGTGGGGCAGAAAACATAATGGAGCTTTTTATCCTTCTCTTTGATGGTGTATGTGTTTTTCAGAATCTGCTCATTGGTTAGGTTGTCACCTTTTATCAATGTATAGTTCTTGAGTGGTCTGTCCATCTTTTGGTATTTCAGAATTGTAGTCACGTGACCACCCATGCAGATTTCCTTTTCGGGGGCATAAGATGTATGTTTATGTATCAAATGTCGTCTGATATTGACCGGCTGCCCCTTTAGATGGACCATAGTATGAAGAGGTCTGAGATGAGCACATTCCCACTCTCTATTCTAGGGAAAAGTGCTTCTGTTATAATTTTGTGCAGTGCTCGCACCAAGTTTTGGAAGGAGTGGATGTTAGAGGCTTTGCAAGTTTTGGAATCATAGTTTGGGATTCCAGTCAAAGATTTCCAGAAGGTGTGCCTGTTGAACAGTTGGTGATCCAGACCTACATCCATATCATTCTTCAACTGGTATGGGTTGTCGATGAAGATTTTATTCAGCAGATATTCAGTTAATGTAACCTGCTTTCCAAAAAGTGAGGTGACGATCTTGCGTTCACCCCCGTCCCTTTGTTTATCCTTATCTTCCACTGGTGTTTTGGTAAGATGGGTGAAGAATTCCAATGTGGGCTCAAGGTAGGAATTCTCGGCGACGAAGCAGAGTTTGGAGAGGTTTTCCTTGTCAAGGATGTCGAGAACTATGTTGTATACTCCCATCCTCTTCAGTATGTTGGAGCAGATGTACTTTGTTGGCTTCAGAATTTTGTCACCAACTTGTAGATGTTGAATCTGAAGATCTGTTGGTGCAACTGTGGTAGTGACAGAAGGAGTTACTTGTCCTGTCAGAATTGGTTCCCTAGAGGTTGTGGGCTGAACTTGTTTCCTTGCCCGTCTTTTTGTTGGTCGTTCAGTTGCAGCCTCTTGGGCCTTCCGCTTCCCCTTTGACTTGCTGGCTGGGGATTCTTCATTGGAGTTTGGCTCGTATTCAGAGCCTTCTTCAGTTAAGGAAGGTTTTTTGAGGTCTTCAATTGGGTCCTCCGCCATGCATTTGTTGACGCGCTCAAGGTCGTGAAGGACCTGGGGCAGTTTAGCTGGAGTTTTTCCCATCTTTGCACACATGTTGACAATGTGTTGGAGCCTATCTCGGCGCTCCAACAACTATTCTTTGGTCTGTTGGGTTGCTTCAGCAACTTCCTTTACAGGTGAGGCCATTCTATAAAATGTGAACAAGAAATGATATATTAGAAATATTTTGTGTGAATGATGAGGAATGTGCAAAATGGTGCAAGCATCACGGTCTTAAGACCATGAGGAGGTTATGCAGTTTAAAAATCATGAGAAGTGAAACCGTTAAGAATGAAACTGTGAAGAGTGAAACCGTTAGGATTGAAACCGCGAGAGGTGAAACCATTAAGGTTGAAACCGTGAGGGTGAAACCGTTAGGGTGAAACCGTGAGGGTGAAATCGCGAGGGTGAAATTGTTAAGGTTGAAACCGTAAGGTGAAATCGTTAGGGTGAAACCGCGGGGGTGAAACTATTAGGGTGAAACTGTGAGGGTGAAACCACAAGGGTTCATGCGGTTTGAAAAACCATGAGGATCCATGCGGTTTGCAAAACTACGAGGGCCTGCTCGGTTTCGAAACTGCTAGGAACCTACAGGTGCCGAAACTGCAAGGGAGGCAAAGCGGTGGTGGTGACGAAAGCGTCGATGGTGATGGGTGCGTGTTACGACGGTCAGATGTGCGGCGATGACAAAGAAGTAAAGTGTGTGTTGTGATGATAGCGGCAGCAATGATGTTGGTTGTGATCGTCATTTGCCTTACTGTAGGGTGAACTGGTGGGCAAGAAGATAGAGTCGCACGTGAAGCGAGAATGTAAGAAGTGTGGCACGAACGCTGTAGCTAGAAGCATGTAGTGGATGGAAGGTAGTGGCGAGATAGGTGGCAGTGAGGCTCGATTAGCATGGGAGCAAGGGAGAGAAGACAGGGTCGCACGGGAGCAAGAAGGAAGGAGAAGTGTCACACGGGAGAGATTTGCGAATCAAAGAAAAGAAAAGGTAGGGTTTAAGGTTGTATTTATAGATATGGGGGGTCGGTTCATATTCCTTTTAGGGTAAACGGTTTCAAGACTGTGAGGACCAAATAGTTTCAAGACCGTTTGGGTCCAAATGGTTTCGAGACCGTGAGGACCAAATGGTTTTAAGACCGTTTGGGTCCAAACAATTTTGAGACGGTTAGGTCCAAACGGTTTCAAGACCGTTAGGACAAAACAGTTTCAAGACCATTTGGGTCCAAGTGATTTTGAGACCGTGAGGTCCAAACAGTTTCAAGACCATTTGGGTCCAAACAGTTTCGAGACCGTGAGGACCAAATAGTTTCAAGACCGTTTGGATCCAAATGGTTATTGAATTTTTATATTTTTATGTTCATTTTATTGCTTATATTAATTTTTATATTTTCTAAATGAGATTAATAGGTATAAGGAAATAATCAAATAAGAGACTAAAAGATTGTCAAAACTAAGTAAGGAAGAGTTTAAACAAAAAATAGAAAGGTGATACTCAGTTCTTGGGTTGCCTCTCAAGTAGCGCTTTGGTTTTACGTCACTGGCTCAATGAGATTTAGGCTTGATCAGGTTGATGCAGTGGGGTCATGAATGTCAATGGTTTGTCTTGGAGTTTTATCGTCTGGGGTATAGTATCTTTTCAGTATGTGGCCGTTAACCGTCCTTTCTCCTCCATTGTCATCAAGGATGATGACCACTCTACTTGGGTAGATGTGCTTGATAGTGAAGGGCCTAGACCACTTCGTGCAAAGTTTACCGGGAAACATTTTGAGCCTAGAGTTGAAAAGGAGGACTTTGTCTCCGACTATAATATCCTTTCATTTAAGGTGGCCACCATGCCACATCTTAGTTTGCTCTTTGTAAATCCTGGCGTTCTGGTAAGTAGACATTCTTAGTTCTTCAAGGTCTTGTAATTGAAGATGTATGTATTCACCAGCACTTTTGAAATCAAAATTCAACTATTTAATAGCCCACCAAGCCTTGTGTTCTAGTTCAACTGGAAGATGGCATGACTTTCCATAAACCAAACGGAATGGAGTTGTTCATATTGGTGTCTTGTAGGCGGTACAATATGCCCACAAAGCATCAGGAAGCTTGGTGGACCAGTCTGTGTGGTTTTTGTTTACATTCTTCTCTAAAATGGCTTTCAGTTATCGGTTGGAGACTTCAACTTGACCACTTGTCTGTGGATGATAAGGCATTGCGACCTTGTGTTTTACTCTATATTTTCTCAGAAGGGATTCGAAGCTTCATTCCAAGAAATGTGACCCTCCGTCAGATATGACTCTTCTAGGAACTCTAAATCTAGGAAAGATAATGTCCTTGAACAGCTTAATAATCAGCTTAGAATCACAAGATACAGTAGCTATAGCTTCTACCTATTTGGATACATAATCCACAACGACTAATATATAGGAGAATCCATATGATGAGGGAAATGGACCCATATAGTCCACTCCCCATACATCGAAGAGTTCAATTTCCTACAACATAGTTAGTGGCATTTCGTTCTGCTTGGATATCCCTCCAGAGAGCTAACATTTACAACATGATTGTACAAATTCATGTGCATCCTTTGCTATTTTCAGCCAGAAGAAACCCGACTATAAGACTTTAAGAGCAGTCTTCTTTGAACTCATGTGCCCCCCAGTGGGGCCAGAATGGCAGTGTTCCAAGACTGGGATGATTTCTTCTTCAGGAAGGCAATGGCGGAATAATCAGTCTATGCATAAGAGAAAGAGGTATGGTTCATCCCAGAAGTACTGCTTGATGTCATGGAAAAATTTCTTCCTGTCATGATAAGAAGCAGAAGGATGGACAATTCCCGTAGCTAGATAGTTTACTATGTCGGCATACTAAGGGAATCCAGTGGTGACTTTAATGAGTTGGTCATCAGGTAGAGATTCATGGATAGGTATATTGTCTTCATTTTGAGCCTCAATGTGACTCAAATGATCGGCGACAACATTTTCCACCCCACTTTTGTCTTTTATTTCTAGGGCAAACTCTTGAAGCATCAACACCCAGTGAATAAGTCTAGGTTTGGTGTCTTGTTTCTTAATCAAATATTTTATTGCTGAATGATCTGTGTAAACTGTAACCTTTGATCTGATCAGGTAAGAATGGAATTTCCCAAAATCATAAATGACTGCCAAGAATTCCTTTTCTGTAGTTGTATAGTTCTTTTGGGCCTCATCAAGAATTTTTGATGTGTAATATATCGTGTAAGGCTTCTTGTCTATCCTCTACCCTAGTACTACTCCTATAGTGTAGTCACTAGCATCACACATTATCTCAAAGGGTTGTGACCAATCATGAGCTCTTAGTATAGGCACAAAGACTAAAGCATTATTTAGGGTCGTGAAGCTATGTAAACATTCTTGATCGAAATTGAAGTCTGCATCTTTAGTTAATAGGTGATTCATGGGCTTTTCTATTTTTGAAAAATCTTGAATAAATCTTCGGAAAAATCCGTCATGGCCCAAGAAAGCTCATACTCCTCTAATGTTTTTTGGTGGTGACAACTTTGAAATGACATCTATTTTTGCTTTGTCTACTTCAATCCCTCATTCACTCACCTGATGCCTGAGGAAAACACCTTTTGTTACCATAAAGTGACATTTTTCCCAATTAAGGATCAAATTTGTTTCCTCGCATCTTTGTAGCACTTTACTGAGATTAAGCATATAGTTATCGAAGGAATCTCCATATACTGAGAAGTCATCCATGAATACCTCCATGATAGATTTGGTTAAACCTACAAATATGGCAGACATACATCTATGGAATGTTGTGGGTGCATTACATAGTCCAAAGTGGTCTTTCCTTGTTGTCTTCTTCAATTTTCTATAGTCGATGCACATCCTCCATCCAGTTACAGTCTGTGTGGGTAACAGTTCATTTTTATCATTCAAAATAACGGTAGTCCCCCCTTTTTTAGGAACTACATAGACTGGACTTACCCATGTTCAATTTTCTATAGTTGATGCACATCCTCCATCCGATTATAGTCTGTGTGGGTAATAGTTCATTTTTATCATTCAAAATAATGGTAGTCCCCCCTTTTTTAGGAATTACCTGGACTGGACTTACCCATCGGGAGTCGAAAATTGGATAGATAATACCAGATTTTGAAATTTTTCGAACCTCGAGGCAAACTATCTCTTTAAGATTTGGGTTTAGCTTCCTCTGGTGTTCCCGTGATGGTTTGAATTCTTCCATCATAGGTAATCTGTGCATGCACAAAGATGGATTTACCCCGGTTAGATCGGTCATCTTATATCCAATATCTTTCTTATGCTTTCTTAATTTAACAAGGAGTCTTTCTTCTTGGTCATCTATCAAAGTGGAACTGATGATGACCGGGCATAGTTTTTCTTCATCTAGAAAGACATGTTTGAGTCCAGCTGGTAGGACTTTCATTTCTGGTGCATTGGGTACTTTAATAGTTTCTAGAGTGGTGACAGATTTCAACATCTCAAAGGTAGCTTCCGGGTCTTTTTCAGCTTGTTCTAGATATTTCAGACATTGTTGAACTAGTTCGTCAGTCGAGGATTCGGCGTCTGAGTTTATCAGAGTGTTCTCCATAACATCATATGGTTCGGGAGTTATTTGCTTTAGCTGGGACATTTTATCAATTGTTTCAAGAAGAAAGAGTTCTTCGTGAATGCTAGGACTTTTTAGGTTGTCAAAGACTCTGAATTGAACAGTTTCCTTCCCTAGCCTTAAGGTAATCGTGCCTGCTTCGACATCAATTAGTGATCTGGCTGTCACAAGGAAGGGTCTGTCGAATATTATTGGATATCTCAGATCTTCTTTTATGTCCATGACAACAAAATCACAAGGGACATAAGAGTCTCTTCCTACTCTCACTAAGATATCTTCGATAATTCCCAAAGGTGCAGTAATGGTAGAATCATCCAACTGGATTGTCATTGTTGTGGGTAGCAAATTGGTGAAGCCCAATCTTTTACACATAGAAAAGGGCATGATAGATATGTTGGCCCCCAAATCAGCTAATCCTTTCTTGCAAGAGGTGTTTCCGATAGAACATTGGATGCCAAAGGAGCTAGGGTCCTTCTGTTTTTTTGGCATTCTGTTGAGGATGATATCAGAAGTCATCTAAGCTAATTTGACGGTCTTGTGTTCTTCGGTCATGTATTTCTTTGATAGCAAAGTCTTCAGATATTTAGACCAAGTTGGGATTTCAGAGAGAGCGTCAAGGAACGAGATATCAACGTATAGCTTCTTCATTGCTTCTTTGAACTTTAGGAATCTAGTATCCAGTTTAGTCTCTCTCAATCTTCCTGGATATGGTATCTTGGGCTTGTATGGTGGGACTTATGGTTCTTTGAAAACTAGTTCTTTGTCCTTTTCCTTCTCGACCTCTACAGCTTTTTTGGTTTCTTGATTTATGTTTATAGTTGGGGTGATTTTAGCGGTATCTTCGTCTTCCTGAGTGACTTTGGTAGCTTCAGTAAGAACATGACCAGATCTTGTGGTAACTACATTCAGTTGTTCTAGTCTGTGTTGATCATGTCTCGGATTTATTTCTAGCTGACCGGTGAAAGTACCCACCAGAGGTTTCAATAGAGCTGTAATTTGTGCCAATTGGGCCTCTACAGCTTTCTGTTGAGCTTGTTGGTTGGCGAGCATGGCCTGTTGAGATTGCAGCATTTGCCTTATCAGAAACAACTCATTTGTTGATGGAGGTTGAGCATTCTTTTGTTGATGTTGTGTAATTTGTTGTTGTCCTTGAGGTTGTTGTTGTTGAGGAGCTGTCAGCTAAAGTTGTTGAATTTGCGGCTGTTGTGGATGAGGTTGGTGCAATTGTGGGTGCAACAGAGGGTGAGTGTATTGATAGTATGAAGAATAATTTCTTGGGTAGACAAATCTTTGAAACCCACCTCTATAGTTTCTTTGGTTTCAGTTATAATTGCTCTGGAATCCAGGTGGTGGTCTATTAGAAGACCCACCTTATGTTTGGTGTTGTGGATTGGCAGTTCCCATGGGGTTCCATTACTAAACTCCAAGGTGGTTTCTTGGGTGATCTGGATTATAGTATGCTTGACCCGGTATGGTGTGGTTTCTGGGTTGTTCAATGATTGGTTCATATTGTGGCTGAGGTGTCTGTAGAGTCATCATCACATCATATAAAAGGCAACATGATAATGTGGGGTGATCTGATGCATGACAAGCTTCACAAGTCTCAGTAGCTGCTTTAACTTGTTGAACTTGGGAGTTCTTCTTCCTGTCATATTCTCCAAACGCTGTTTCAAGTGATTGCTGCTTATGAACTATGTTTTTCAGAGCTTTAGCGATAGCTTTCATTTCTACAGATTCTTCAGCTTTGCAGACTTTTAGGACTCCTCCTATAGATGGCCTCCCCCAATTAGATTGGTTCTCAGCTCTGAGTGTGACAATCTTCCAGGCATCCTCATAATTCTATCTCATGAAATTTCCTCCAGACGAGGAATCCAAAAATTTCTTTATTTCATCGCTTACCCCTCTATAGAATGTTTCTATGAGTTGGTTTTGTGAGATTTCATGATGTGGGCATTTTCTCATGATTCTTCTAGTGATTCTCCAGGAAGTTGGACGAATTGGTTGATCTGTCCCCTAATCTAGTAAGTCAACAAGGGGAGAAAGAACTTCTCCAAAAAAAAATCTTCCAAGGGAGCCCAAATGGTGATTGGCTCTCCATCTAAAGAGTTATACCAACTTCGCACCTTTCCAGATAGACTGAAGTTGAAGAGTCAGAGCATGATTGCATTGAGGGTAGCTCTGGCTTGTGGTATCAATCGGCAAAGTGCCTTGAATCACTTCAGATGGTCCATGCAATCATCTCCAGTGTTTCTAGAGAATGATATGCCTTGCATGATTTGGATCCATTGTGTTCCAATCTCAAAGTTAGGAACATTAATGAGTGGAGGCTGAACTGGGTGATTATCCTCGGAGTTCTTAGGAACAACATAGTCTCGAAGCTGCTTGTTCCTTATCAATAATTGAGCATCTATTGTGGTTGCATCATTTTCAGCTTGGATGCAAGCTTGCTCTTTAGCTCAAACTTCAGCTTGAACTTTAGCACGTGTATCACCAATGAGTTGTGCTCTCTGAGCTACTATAGTTGTGCTGACTCTTTCCAGTATGAAGGTGTCTTGGCATTGTTCTTCAGCCATCTATCTAGCTTGTTGGTAGTTGAGTCTGATGTGTCAGTGGAAGTTTTGTTCTACCTCAGAGTCATACTTTGGTTCAGGGGAGAATCCACGATTTTGCATACACGTTTTCTACCTGAGTAGAAGAAAAATCACACTTTAGATATTGGAAAGATGATGGAGTCAAAAAGATATGAAGTAGTTATCAAAGTAAAATGTAAAATCCTAATCAACCAGCAAGTTGATAAATGAAATTCAGACGTTCTATTGTCCCCGACAATGGCACCAATTTTTTGATGGAGCCTCCACTCGTGTGAATTTGTGTGCATGACTAAAAATCCTAGAGACAGTAAGTCTCTAAGTTTAGCCTTGCATTTGCTATAATAAGATCTCCACCCACGTATGATAAGGTACATGGAAGTCTTATCGTAGTACAGTTGAGGGTCAAATCCATGAGACAACGGTCTTGTTAAGGATTAACAAGATGGAAAATGTTATAATTATATTTATCTACTTAAGATTTATATCTAGATTGAATAGTTGGTTTGATGATTAAACTAAAATGCAAATGTAAATTAAATGGTAGGAAAGTAAAGTTAAGGTTGTAAACAATAATTGGAAGCTACTAGGATGTGATCGAGTTTCCCTACCACTACACATGGATCAAAACATACATCATAATAACATGGCTTGCAAAAAGGGTCTAATCAGTTAGTGTCTTTGTAGACTTAGTTTTTTTTAATAGACAACTATGAGAAATGTAGAAGTATTGCAATGCCAGCCATCCCCGGAAGAATGGTCACTTACTTTGCATCACTCCCTTCGCAAAGTGTGTTCCTTAACCTGTCAAAGTTGTACTTCCATACGTCAAATGATTCCATTTCATAGTATGAAAGTACAACGATGGAGGTGAGTTTACTCCACTCCTTGAAAAGTGTTCCTAGATATCAAAACAGATATATGGTGACTACATACATCAAGAACCAACATTCAATCGATAATCGAATCTAAAAGCACAAATGTAGACAATTCGTACTAGTAGATAATAGGTAACACAAGTTGATGATCAAGCAACTAGCATTCATTAAATGATTGATGTTGAAATGAAAAGATAGTATTTCTTTATTGTAAACTCATGAATTACAATGCATGAAATGAAAACATGGGTAGCGGGGCTACTCCCTGCACCCTAGTGTATGGAACTACTCGCTCATGGAAAGAACAAAGAAGGAGAGAGGAGAAGAGAAGGAAAACATCATCTCCACATAGGAGGGAGGAAGGTTGACCCCTTGGAGTAGAGAACAACTATCTTCACACTGTGTGGTTGCTTTGGTGATGAATCCTTCACTTCCCACCTTCTATGTCAATGAGAGAGAAATTAGGCTTATGGATGGAGTGTGGATCTTAGACCGACAGCCTTAGAGTGAAGGATGAAGGATGAAACAGCTCTGGAACAAATGAGGCAGCCTTTGGGAAGCTAAGAGTCTCCCCCGAATGAGGACCCCTTGAGTCCTATTTATAGGCTCCAAGGATCTTGAATGGTCTTTAGAGATTTTGGGTCTTCACAGTCTTAGAGACCAATTGAGTCTTCGTGGTCTTGAGACCGTTAAGCCTCCTCATAGTCTTGGAAATCGATTGAGTCTTCGCGGTCTTGAGATTGTTAAGCATCCACACGGTCTTGGAAATTGATTGAGTCTTCGCAGTCTTGAGACCGTTAGGCATCTTCACGGTCTTGGAAACCGATTGAGTCTTTGCAGTTTTGGGACCGTTAAGCATCCTCGCAGTCTTGGAAACCGATTGAGTCTTCACGGTCTTGAGATCGTTAAGAATCCTCACGATCTTGGAAACCGATTGACTCTTCGCGGTCTTGAGACCGTTAGGCATCTTCACGGTCTTGGAGACCGGTTTGGTTAAGACTTTTATGTTTTTTTTGTTTATCTATAAGAAGAAAAGAGACATATCAATCTATTGGTATATTTACAATAAAGCTAGAAAGTTAAGTATTTAATCTGATTTATCTAAGGAAGAGTATGGAAAACTAAGAAAAACTAGTAAGATAACATCACAAAATGGGAGGTTATCAAGATGGTGCCAGGAGGCAGGAAAGGATAGATGTTGTGCCTGAAGTTCCTCACTTTGACCGAACAACTGTGGCCAATCCTGCTCTTTAGTCCATGTTTTGATAATTCATGGCCATGATGACACATATGGTGGATAGAATGTGTATACCCCAAGCAAGGGAAGTTGTCCCCAATGCAGAATCTAAGGGTTCTGGGAAGACCTTTGAGAGGTTAAGTGGTGTGGGAGAGATATAATACGCTAGTATGGTAGACTCGGTAGACACAGATATGTGGCTGACAAAGTTGGATAAGGCCTTTAAGATCCTCATCATTTTGGAAGAGGATGGGGTGAAGCACGCAGTTTGCTTGCTGAAGGGAAGTGTTGACCATTGGTGGGCCATCGAGGAAGAGAAGAGACCATGAGTGGTGATTAGTTGGGAGAAGTTTCAATGGGAGTTTGTGAACTAATATTTCTTGGAGACCTATCTGGACGAGAAGATCTCACAGTTTGAGAAGCTCTAGTAAGGATTTATGACGATCAACGAGTATGAGGCCAAGTTTATAGATTTGTTGAGGTTTTGTCCTCACATGGTTGCAATGGATAAGGAGAGGATCTGATGTTTTTAGAAGGGTTTGAGCTCATATTTGACAATGAAGGTGTCAACTTTAGAGAACAGAGAACAGTTTGTGACGTTTGTGGAGTTTGTGAGTAGGATAAAATGGTCAACTGTGGAGAAGTGTCAGGTGAATGCTGAGAAGAGAGTGACACAGTATCAGGGACAGTCTTACGGAGGCTTCAAGAATCCTAGGTTTTCAGCACCTCAATTATAGTAGAGGTCAGTGGTTTAGACCCAGTGTTCACCAAGAAAGGGTAGAGGTTGTAGTCTTCCATCAGTAGGAGCTCATGGTGCGACATCAGCTTTAGTGACTAGGTCGTCTAGGCATCAGTTTGACACAAGGACCTATTATAGGTGTGGATAGCAAGGGTATCTGAGGGTTTCTTGTCTAATGAAGTACAAGGAGGTGACACAACAGCCAAGATAGAATCAGCAGCGATCACAATAGTGACAGTTCAATAGTGGTGGTCGTAGAGGATGATGTCAGGAATTACAGGTTGATTTGTCTGGGCCCTCCAGTAGAGGATGGGGGTGATAATAGGAAATGACTCGATTGAGTGCTATGATTCAGTCAGAAGGAGTTGTCAACCCTTAAGTTGTGACAAGTCAGATGGAGTTATCTTATTCTAATTTGTCTTCTTCCTGCTTTATATTTATTTTGGTTGACCCAATGTGACACACTCTTTTATCACTAGAGAGGTGATAGCTAGCTGTTCTTTTCATGTTAACTGTCGATCGTATAATCTCTGCTTAGAAACCCCTTTGGTTGGTTCATCTGAGTTGTGGGAGGTGTGTCCATCATGTGTTCTTTCTTGCTCAGGACACAATATTCATGTGGACCTTATACCACTTCACATGCACATATTCGATGTGATCCTTGGGATGGATAATTTGGAGAAGTATTAGGTGGTCTTGGACTATAATTATAAGGTGGCTATGTTTTGTGATGATGATGTTTCATTGGTCTTTCAAGGAGATAGGAAGATTCTCCTGAAGTGTTTGGTGTCAACGATGACAGTAGAGAGGCTGATGAGGCAGGGTTGTGAGGCTTTTCTGGAACATGTGGTGGATACTAAGGTGAGGAGTCCTAGTATTCAAGAGGTTCATGTTGTTTATGAGTTTGATTACATGTTTCCTAATGAGTTTCCCAGTGTTTTCCCACCTCAAGAGATTGATTTTGAGATCAATATGGTTCTTGGTACACAATCGATAGCATAAACACCATATAGGATGCCACCAACTGAGATGCAAGAGTTGAAGAAGCAGTAGCAGGAATTGCTTGAGAAGGGCTTTACCAGACCAAGCACTTCCCATTGGGGTGTTGTCATGTTGTTTGTGAAGAAGAAGGAAGGATCTATGAGGTTTTGCATCGACTACTGACAACTGAAAAAGGTGACGATCAAGAATAATTACTCGTTGTCATAGATAGATAACCTGTTTGATCAGTTGAGAGGTGTTGCAGTATTCTCAAATATAGATCTGAGGTCATTATACCATCATTTGTGTATCAATACAGATGACATACCCAAGTCAGCTTTTAGGACTCGTTATGGTCACTATGAGTTTGTGGTTATGTTGTTTGGGCTAGCAAATGCACCAAAAACATTCATGGATTTGATGAACATAGTGATCTAGCCTTATCTTGACCAGTTTGTAGTTGTGTTCATCGATGATATCTTGATATACTCTAGAGATAGCCAACAACATGAACATCATCTATGACAGGCATTGACCTTGTTCAGACAACACAAGTTGTATGCCAAGTTCAGTAAGTGTGAATTTTGGCTAAAGGAGGTGTCTTTTCTTTGATATGTTTTTTTGAGGGTGTTCATGTGGATCCCAAGAAGGTTCATTCAGTGCTAGAATGGGAGCCATCTAAGACACCTACTAAGGTTTGTAGTTTCCTAGGTCTGGAGGGCTATTACATGAGTTTTATCAAGAACTTCAGTGCCATAGTCTTACCCCTAACAAAGTTGACGAGGAAAGGTGTGTCATTTTTCTGGAACAATAAGTGTTAGCATTCATTCCATCTTTTAAAGGGGAAGCTCACTAGTGCACCGGTGTTAGTGTTTCCTGAGCAACGGAAAGATTATGTCATCTTCTGTGATGCATTGAAGAATGGTTTGGGTTGCGTACTGATGCAAGATAAAAATGTGAGTTTTTTTGCCTCACAATAGCTTAAGAAATACAAGGAGATCTATCTGATGCATGATGTCAAGCTTGTAGATGTGGTCCATGCATTGAAGATTTGGATACACTACCTTTACGGAAAAGAAATTTCAGATCTTCACCAACCATAGAACCTCCATTACATCTTCTCAAAGCAAGAGTTGAATATGCGACAACGACGCTGGATAGAGTTAATCAAAGATTATGATTGCACCATAGACTATGTGAACACAGTACAAAGATGCTTTGAGCAGGAAGTCTTCATTGCCATCATCTACAGATAAGGAGCAGTTGTGTTCTTTTGTGTGCCATAAGAGAGACAAGTAGGTGTCTCCTCGCAAGATGGATGTAAAGTTGGAGGTCTCCTTGTTAGCATGCTTGTTGGCTCAGTTACAGGTGAATCCTATAATGAGGTAGTAGATCAAAAATGCACAGTGTGATGATACTGTGGTACAACATATCTGAGCAGAGTTTGGCCGCAAGAATTGTGATGGCTTCCATGAGTCAAAGGATGGGGCAATGGGTTACCACAGTAGAGTAGTGGTTCCTGATGTTGATAATC
Organism: Alisma plantago-aquatica; assembly: GCA_963693085.1. Lineage (NCBI taxonomy): Eukaryota > Viridiplantae > Streptophyta > Magnoliopsida > Alismatales > Alismataceae > Alisma > Alisma plantago-aquatica. The sequence goes on from OY856411.1 coordinate 248,530,105, forward strand.
TAAGGAAGTTGGTTCTGTAAGAGGCTCACTCTTTGATGTACGCTATGCATTCAGGCAATATCAAAATACAACACAATCTGAAAGATTTGTGTGGGTAGTTAGGTTTGAAGTGTGACGTAGTTGAGTTCATGGTGAAGAATCAAGTGTGTCAATAGGTTAAGGTTGAGCATCAAAAAACTATAGGGACTTCACAATCATTGCCTATGTCGTAGTGGAAATAGCATCATGTCATGATGTACTTTTTGGTTGGACTTCCTAGGACAGCCAAAGGTCATGATTTCATATGAGTGATAGTGGAGAGGTTGACCAAGTTAGCACACTTCCTCCCTATGAAGATAACATATGTTTCTGAAAAGTTGCACATGTGTATGTTTATAACATAGTACATATGCACATGATGATAGTGTCTAATAGAGGTGCTCAGTTTACTAGTCACTTTAGGGAGCACCTGCACACAACCATCAGTACGCAGTTGAGGTTCAGTAAAGTGTTTCACCCACAGACGAATGGATAGTCTGAGAGGACTATTCAGACTTTGGAGGATTTTTTGAGAGCTTGTGTCTTGCACTTTTTGGGTAGTTTGGATGTACACCTCGGTTTGATAGAGTTTGCTTACAACAACGGCTATCAGAGGAGTATCAAAATGGAACTATACGAGGCTTTGTATGGGAGATGTTGTAGATCTCTGTTGTGTTGGTATGAAATGGGTGAGTATCGGCTTTTAGGATCTGAGATTGTACAACAAACAACAGAGAAGATTAAGATGATTTAGTAGTAGCTAAAGGCAACCCAGGACTGACATAAATCTTATGCTAATAAACATCAGAGGTCGCTGGAGTTCCAAGTGGGAGACAAGGTTTACCTCAGGGTCTCTCCTTGGAAAGTCATACTGAGGTTTGGGAAGAAGGGTAAGTTGGCTCCCATGTATATGGGACCTTAACCTGTGGTGGCACATGTTAGGAAGGTCATTTATAAGTTGGAGTTGTCATCTAAGTTGCATAGGTTGCATCTAGTCTTTCATGTCTCGATGTTGAGGAAGTGTCACCTGGACATAGAGATGGTTTTGTAGCCTGTTGAGGTGTAGTTAGAAGAAGATGTGATGTGTGTGAAGGGCCCTATTTTGATCTTGTGTCGAAGGGTGAAGAAGTTGAAGAAGAAGGATATCGTGTTGGTTAAGGTTTTGTGGCATCATCGTGGTGTTGAGGAATCCACATGGGAGCTTGAGGAAGAGATGTGTATGAATTATCTTTTACTTTTTGCGTAGGATTTTGAGGGTAAAATCCTTATTAGGGTTTATGATTGTATGACCCCTGACCTAGATTAGTGCTTGATCTTTCTTTCTTTTCTTAATAATATGCTTAAACCTTAATCTAATCATGTGATGCACATTAATAACATGTGTGTTTGTTTTGGACCAAGTTTCAATTTACCCATGTTGAGGGTTTATCTTGAAATTTATCACATATTGGATGTGCCACTTGTTCCTTAGCATCATGAGATAGAATGATGCATAGCGGCACCTAGTTGGACCTTAGTTGTTGAGGCATCATCATGTGTGTTGGTGCTAGGGTTTGCATGGTTGCATGGATGCTTAAGTTGATGGTGGTGTCGACCATGTTGATGTTGGCTTTGTAGAGCCTGATAGGTTTTATGAGTGTTGTGATTGATACACCTTGTTTTGGATGGTTTGTAGCGACCTAATGAGTTGTGGATTTGTGGTTTGTTGGTAGCAATCGCTTGATCTTGAATTATGGTTGCTACCATGGTGATGTTTGCTTTGACCAAAGGGTAGTGGACCTATTGGTCGCTACCAAGCCTTGTTTTTATCACACTTTGATGCATGATTATATTGAGTGCTTGCATGGCCATGGTTTTGAGGGACAAGTTTCCTTATAGGCTCTAGTATCTTCACACCTCATATCCCTTTACCTCTCTCCTAGCCTTAGGTATTAATACCCCTTCTTTCACATTCAACTAACCTCTTTGGCTCTCTCTTCTTTCTCCATTCTTGCTTGGTCGGCCCTTGAGCTTAGTGGTACAAGTGGTGGTGATAGATCTTGAAGAAGGAGGTCGAACCTTTACATGTGGTGATCTAGGGTTTGATCATCTCCCTTGTGGTGGTTCTTGGTGATCCTTGATCTTGGTAAGTGGTTTAATCTCCTTGACCTCATTTTTCTTGAAACTCTATCTCTTTCTTTCTTCTATCATCCATACTATGGTTCTCTGTGGTGGCTTTATTGAGGAACTTCTCTCTAATAGAGGTTGAATCCATGGTTCTCCATGTAAGTTCTTGAGTGAGATGAAGATCTCCTCTTTCTCTTTATTTTTTGACCTAGGGTGTGTACCCTCTCTCCTTTCAGCTTTCTTTGACCTTGGTTTACTCTTCTTCTCTTGAGGTGATCTTGCTTGGAGTTGGAGTTGATCCAATCTTGGCATTTATTCTCTCTCTTGGAGCTTCTTTGCTTTTGAAGTTGGCCTTCCCTCAAGCTGGGTTATATAACTCTCTCCTCTACTATTGTTGTGTGTTATCTTTTTTGTATGTTACTAATTTATCTATAAAATGTGATCCTAAGTTGCTAGATGATGCTATCTTGATTTAGGGTTTAAGATTATGCAGTATTCTTGTATAGATTTCTCTTTCTCCTAAACCCCAATTCTTGAACACAAGGAGTATGGATGGAGAGTTACTAAGGCTTGCATGCAACATCTTGATCGTTGGTTTTATCACCATGATCTTATTCGACCATCTTGAAGGAGATGGGAGTTTTGATTCTTGTTTACATGCATTTAGAATTTGGTGTCTTCTCTCATGGCATGGTTTCTTTACTGGCCTTAGTGATGATCATTTTAGGGTTTTGATGTCCATCTTTTCATGAGGCTTCCTTCTTGGTGATTCTTTGGTTTCTTGGTGTAACCATCTATTTTGGTTGGTATGACTTTGGTAGTGGTGAGCTTTGATTTTTGTTGGTTGTTATAACCCTAACCCTAGATACCTTGGTCACCATGTTGCTATAACGATGTGTTGTGGTCACTGCGTGAGATGGTATGTTGCGTACACTGTGTTTAGATGTGCATGTAATTGGCATTGCGGTCATTACACTTGATGCATTCTGTTGCAACCACTATGCATGGTTTGATGTGGTCATTACAGTTGTAGGATTTGATGCATGTTGAGAGGTTGGGTTGTGGTTGCTACATGTTGAACATCTTCCTTGTGGTTTGATGCGATGATTTTGAGTCGCATTTGTAGACCTATTTCATAGGTGTTTTATGCTTTAATTAGTCATTTTCATGGTTAATATCGCATAATTCATCTATTTTGGTCTTTGCTATCATTTTATGTCAAATCTCCCTTATTACATCGTTTTGAGCATTAATTGTCAAAAATATTATTATTTGTGTAAATTTATTTGGTTCCATGTTTAAATTTCAGGACAAACGAGTATTTGCTTCCGTCGATACCATCGACGGAAGTCGATACCATCGAATTGGTCACAGGTTGCCAGCTGAAAGGAGCAGCAAATCGTTGATACTATCGACAGGGATGTCGATGGTATCGAGATACCATCAGCTTGCTGGCGAATAAGCAGTCGATAGTATCGACACCAAGTCGATACCATCGACGTATGGAGGCTACAACGACGCAAAACGACAAAACCGAAGCCTACAGGAAGTCGATACCATCGACCCAAGTCGATGGTATCGAGACTGCATCAGGCACTCGGACAAAAAGAAAGAAGGGCTGCCGCTACTGTAGCGGGTCGATACCATCGACTCGCGTCGATGGTATCGACACCGTAGGATATGAGTTGGCTTTCTAATGATCCCAATCATACGGTCGTGGTTAATTAGCGACCTAATGAGGGAGTTATACCTAATGATGGCCGCCCAGACGAGAGGAGGATCTGGAGGAGTGATTGCACGAGTACCGAGGAGCAGTAGAGAGGAGAACGGAGGCCAGAAGTTCATACCAGTTGATTCGGGTGCCGCAGAAGACAGATTTCTCCACCGAAAGGCGTGAGAGCACGTGTTCTACGCAAAGGATCAACCGGTTCTTCTCCGTTCAGGGGTTTTCCCTTTCATTCCACATTTTTCACATGTTTTCCCCTATTTCAACCATGTACTTGTGTGAGATGAACATGCGGGCTAATCCCCTTCGTCTATAGGACCAGGAGTAGCCCGGGAATTTATTGTATGACAGTTTTATAATAGTAAATCACATTTTATCTCTTAAATCTGTGGTATAGTTTCGTTTTCTCAATATATTGTTATGCTTGATCACCATAATAATAACCTAATGCCCTTAATCACTTTGAAAGAAGGATTAACGGTTGAAAAGAGACGAAATCTACATTAATCGATAAATCCCTTGACCAAGGTGGTGTAAACTTAATGGTGGATACTGAGAGATCGTTCATAATGCACCTAGTTTAGGGTATAGGTTACTACGACGGTGGAACCGACCTAAACCTAGGTAGTGAATTGCACCACGATAGTGGGTAATTTTGTTTTTAGACCACTACCCGGATAGAGAGATAAGATTGATGTATTATATAAAATTGAGTACAATGAAAACCCGCGGTGAAACCGCAATCCTAAAGATACCCTTTTCAATTGATTAAATTAACATTTAATCGATCGTTTGTTTTATTTTGTTTTTGTTTTCCTTCATTTTTAACAACAACCCTAAATTTGTTATTAGGCTTAGCTGATCGCATATAGTTAGTAGGAGTCTCCAACAATTCCGAGTATCCCTGTATTCGACTCGGGCCTCACAAAGGCCTATACTACTCAATGCGTTCACTTGCGTTTTAGCGCATAGTAAAATTGCGTCAAGTTTTTGGCACCGTTGCCGGGGATACGGCGAATTGTTGGCACTTTGAGTGCTACGAGCGGCCACTCTAGGCCAAATTTTTTTTTATTTTGAAACAACTTCAAATATTTTCTTTTTATTGTTCGTTAATTTTGATACTCGTCAAAGCACTGTACTGAACTTAAACTTTCCTATTTCAGGCACGTTGCATGGTGCAAACATGTAGTACTGACTACGCGAATCCTGCAACCGAGGTTCCGCTTCAGGGACCTGAGGACGAGGAGTATTACGAGTAAGAGCACCAAGAAGAGGTAGATTCTGAATTTGAACAGGAAGAGATGGCCGAGCCACAGACTATATGGGAGAAGATCAAGGCTTCTTCCTCATCAGCTTCCAAGGGGCCTATAAAGAAGCAGGAAATCAACATACCGACATATAAGATTGATCCAGCGCTGATAAATCTGGTGAAATCGAATGCTTTTCATGGGCTGAAGAATGAGGATCCTGTCGCGCACATCAGCCAGTTTGTTGAGAACTGTGACATGGTCAAAATTGATAGGTTTCCACAGGATGCACTGTATCTCAAGCTTTTCCCGAGTTCATTGGCGGGAGCGGCATGAGAGTGGTTACACAATTTAGATGATGAGTTCATGGAGTCCTGGGACTATATGGTGGAGGTCTTCTTCGAGAGGTTCTTCCCTCCTGAGAAGACTAACGACATGATCCGAAAGATTCACAATTTTAGCCAACAGGCCGGTGAGACATATTCTGAGACATGGGAGAGATTTCAGGTCATGCTGAGGAGGTGCCCGCATCACGGGCTGGATAAAGAGACGCAGGTGAAGATCTTCTATTTTGCTCTCTCTGAGCATGATAGGAGTAATCAGGGTTCAGCCGGGTCAGGTTTCTTTTTGAATAATACAGACACCAGATGTTGGGAGATACTAAAGAATATGGCTAGAAAGCAGTCATGGGGTGAGAGAGAAAGAGGCCCGATAGAGCAAGTTCGAGTAGCAGGTGAGTCTAAGGCGATGAAAGAGCTGAATGAGAAGATGGATCTTCTCGCAAAGAAGCTACTGGAAAAGGAGGATATTGAGTCCGGGGATGAGGCTCAAGTCAAATACATGAGACAACAACAAGGTTATAGGAACAATGATTATTCATGGAGAAAAGACAAAAAGTTCTCATGGAAGGATCCGAATAGTTTTCTGCAAGATCTGGATGCCAAGCCCTCGCCAGTTGCAGAAGACAAGAGCATGGAGCTACTCAATCAGGTTATAAAGAAAAATCAAGAGCTAATGAATACATTTGTCCAGCAAATCAAGCAGCAAGGAGAGTACATGAACCAATTTGGGCAAACATTGCAGAGCCATGGGGCTCAAATGAGGACCATTGAGACATCCATGGCACAGATGGCAGCCGAGATTGCCAGTTTGAAGAAACCGGCACATCTGGGTTTTCCGGGGAATACCAATGTTCCTGGGGGAAACCAACAAGCAAAGGCTATTTTGCTTAGAAGCGGCAAGAAAGTGTTGAATCCAAGAGCTGAAGAAACAAGCACACCACAAGCTGAAGGAGAAGGTGAAACTAATGAAGAGCAGCCCGCATCAGTCACAGGGCAGGTTGAAGACATAGCTGTGGATGATACTGAAGAACAGGTTGCAGAGGAGGAACCTCAGAAAAAGACACCTTATGTGCCACCTCATCAAAGGGCACAAGTTGTTCCGGTCCCGTATCCTAATAGCGCTAAGGCAAGGAAGGCAAATGCACAGTTCAAGAAGTTCTTGGACAGTTTTAGGAAGCTTTCAGTCAATATCCCTTTACTGGAAGCCATTGAGCAAATTCCTTCATACGGGAAGTTTCTAAAGGATGTCATTACTAAGAAGAGGAAAATTCCGGATACAAAGGTCGTCGTGCTAAAGGAGCAAGTGAGTGCCTTCATCATGGGCACTTTGCCGCCAAAGAGACAAGATCCAGGGTGTTTTAACATTTCTTGCTATATTGGGAAGGTTAAATTTGGCGAAGCATTGTGTGATTCAGGGGGCAAGCATCAACTTGATGCCCCTTTCGACATTCAAAAAGCTGGGATTGAAGGAGTCACGGCCAAGCAATATGACGATTCAATTGGCAGACAACTCTATGGTGAAGCCTTATGGAATCTGTGAAGATGTCTTAGTAAAGGTGGATAGGTTTGTCTTTCCGGCAGATTTCGTGGTCATGGAGATGCAGGATGAACATGGAAATGAGCTATTACTTGGACGTCCTTTCCAAGCTACATACGACATGATCTTAGAGATGGGGAGAGGTCGCTTGACCTTGGGCATAGCCGATGACCGCTTTGAGATGGTCATGCCTACGAGTACTGCGTCATCTAACGCAAGGGAACAATGCAATATGGTAAAACATCTGGATTGTAATATTTCACTCTACCTTGGGAAGCCATTTCTGGACATGGCTCATGTGATGAGCAAGGTGGACAATGGAACTTTGGCTGTGGATATCATGGAGCAGACCAAAGTAGTTTCTTTGTGCAAAGTTGTGGGATTTCCTAATGATGATAATGAGGATATTCCACTTTCTCTGGAGGATGATATGATTACTATTTCTGTTTCTGATGCATACCCGGAATTACCATTGGAGGCTTGCTTGTTAAATATTACATATGATTGGATGCGGAGAAAATCACTCAAGGAGTGCGCTAAAATGCTTCAAATGCTTCCATGCTTCTATGCGAGGCATTATGAAGATTTAGGTGAACTCCCCCCGCCACTTCAATCATCTCTGATCAGCCCACCAGAGTTGGAACTAAAGCCGCTGCCCCCGCATCTCAAATATGTCTTTCTAGCTGAGGAAGACAAGTTACCGGTGATCATTTCTTCTTATTTGAGTGTGGATGAGGAAGAAAAATTTTTGATAGTGTTGAAGAACCACCGGGGAGCTTTTGGGTGGTCTGTTGCAGATATAAAGGGTATTTCCCCTACTCTATGTCAGCACAAGATTCGGCTCGAGGAGGGAGCCAAGCCCGTGATTCAACCTCAACGACGTCTTAATCCGAGCATGATGGAGGTTGTAAAGAAGGAGGTAATTAAACTTCTTGCTGTAGGTATTATCTACGCCATATCAGACTCAACATGGGTGAGTCCCACACAGGTAGTCCCTAAGAAGGGGGGAATTACTGTAACCAAAAATTTGTTGAATGAACCTGTCACCACCCGATTGGTAACCGGGTGGCGAGTTTGTATTGATTACCGCCGTTTGAATGCCACCACGCTAAAGGATCACTTTCCTTTACCTTTCATTTATCAAATCTTAGAGCGTCTTGCCGGTCGATCACACTTTTGTTTTCTAGACGGATACTCGGGGTACAACCAGATCTCGATTGATCCTTTGGATCAAGAGAAATCTACGTTCACTTGTCCCTATGGGACTTTTGCTTACCGCCGAATGCCGTTTGGTTTATGCAATGCACCGGCGACATTTCAACGTTGTATGCTTGCCATATTTTCTGACATGGTAGAGCGCTGTCTCGAGGTTTTTATGGATGACTTTTCGATGTATGGTGCATCGTTTGATGAATGTCTCTATAACCTGGACAAAGTTTTACAGCGTTGCGAGGACACACATTTGGTCCTCAACTGGGAGAAATGTCACATGATGGTGACTGAGGGGATAGTGCTAGGACACAAGGTGTCTAGCAAAGGTCTAGAGGTGGATCCGGTCAAAATTGAGGTCATTTCCAAGTTGCCCCCACCAAATTCTGTAAAAGGGGTAAGAATTTTTCTGGGACACGTCGGGTTCTATCGGCGATTCATAAAGAATTTTTCTAAAATTGCAAAACCTCTATCCGAGCTTTTGGAGAAAGACGATGTATTCGATTTCAATGATAAGTGTCTACATGCATTCGATGTTTTGAAAGAAAAACTAATTTCTGCACCGGTTGTTCAAACGCCGGATTGGACAAAACCTTTCGAATTAATGTGTGACGCTTTGGACTTTGCGGTAGGAGCCGTATTGGGGCAGCGGGTGGACAATAAGCCCGCCGTGATTTTCTACGCTTCAAAGACTTTGAATGATTCCCAATTGAATTATACAACTACTGAAAAAGAATTACTTGTCGTTGTGTTCGCTTTTGAAAAATTCCGGCAGTATTTAGTTGGATCTAAAGTAGTTGTATGGACTGACCATGCCACAATAAAATACCTAATGGAGAAAAAAGACGCAAAGCCTAGACTCATTAGGTGGATTTTGCTTTTACAGGAATTTGACATCGAAATCAAGGATAAATCGGGGATTGAAAATGTTGTTGCTGATCATTTGTCTAGGTTAGAAAGGGTGGATGAAAAATATTTACATATACCCATAACCGAGACGTTTCCAGATGAACAGATTTGGAAAATTAACTCTAAAGATCCTTGGTTTGCTGAGATTGTAAATTATTTGGCTTGCGGGATCATCCCGGAAGATTGGTCATATCAAGAGAAGAAAAGATTTTTCCATTCTTTAAGATACTATTTTTGGGATGATCCAATTCTTCTTAAGCAATGCAGGGATGGTATCTTACGCAGGTGTGTGCCTGAAGTGGAGTACGAGAGAATTTTACGTCATTGCCATGCATCACCTATGGGAGGACACCACGCCAGCTCACGCACGACAGCTAAAGTTTTGGAAAGTGGCCTTTATTGGCCAACCTTGTTCCGAGATGCCTACGAATTTGTAAGGCAATGTGATTCCTACCAACGAGCCGGTAACATCTCAAAGAGACAGGAAATGCCCCTGAATGTGTTTCAGGAAGTGGAGGTATTTGATTTTTGGGGCATAGATTTCATGGGACCCTTTGTGTCCTCAAACTCAAATTTATATATTTTATTAGCAGTTGACTATGTGTCGAAGTGGGTGGAAGCAATACCCATGAGGACTAATGATTCCACTGTAGTCTGCAGGTTCGTGAAAGAGAATATTTTCTGCAGGTTTGGGGTACCCCGGATGATAATCAGTGATGGGGGTACGCATTTTAGGAATCAGAAGTTCTCGACTTTATTAAAGAAATATGGGGTCAAGTACAACATAGGTACCCCATATCACCCGCAGACCCAAGGGCAGGTGGAGGTCTCCAATCGCGAAATTAAAACAATTTTGGAGCGTACGGTGGCGTCCACAAGGAAGAACTGGAGTGCCCTACTGCCGGATGCTTTGTGGACATACAGGACGGCGTAAAAAACACCTATAGGCACCACGCCTTTTAGGTTGGCGTATGGCCGGGCTTGTCATCTACCGGTCAAGTTAGAGCACAAAGCGCATTGGGCGCTAAGAAGGCCTAACTTGAGTTACAAAGAAGTGGGAAGGAAGAGATTGCTGGAATTGAACGAGTTGGATGAGCTACGGATGACGGCGTATGAGAACGCACGGATATACAAGGAGCGCACAAAGCTGATCCACGACCGCCACATCCAGTTGCGCACGTTCCAAAAGGGAGATAGTGTTTTGTTGTTTAATTCACGACTCAAGTTGCATCTCGGGAAGCTAAAATCCCGGTGGAGTGGACCGTTTGTGGTAGAGGAAGTCAAACCACACGGCGCGATCTTAGTGCGTGATGGTGATACCACGTTCTTGGTAAATGGACAAAGGTTGAAACTCTATTTTGGTGAGAACTACAAGAGGAAGGTGAATGAGGTCAAACTCATTTCCATTCCGGATGCACGAGGTGCCGAAAGCCGTCTAGCCTAAGACGTTAAATAAGGGCGCTTGTTGGGAGGCAACCCAACCATTGGTACCATAGTTTAGTTCATTTACATTCATAGTTTAATTTGATTTTACTTAGTTTTTCATGTAAAAAAAAGATACCGTGATCGTTTTGTTAGATGTGCAAGCTGAGGCAGAGTCGATACCATCGACACACTGGTCGATGGTATCAACCAAGGAACAGGTTGACGACTACAGATTTTGCACTGCGTCGATACCATCGACGGCCTCGTCGATGGTATCGACAGACCTACAGGCAGATCGACAAATAAAAGTCGATGGTATCGACATGCCAGTCGATACCATCGACATCTCTGAAGATTCACAGACGAAATCGACTCAGTGAAGTCGATACCATCGACGGGTGTGTCGATGGTATCAACACTTTCAAGTGAAAAAGGCGGCGGCCGGTCTCGCGAGGATTTACCCTAATCAGGATAGTCGATACTATCGACTCACATCGATAATATCGACCATCCACATCACCGATCCGCGCGAATGAATCAACGGCAATCGCAGCTTCAAGATAGTCGATCCGGGTGAAGCGTCGATACCATCGACCCTTGTCGATGGTATCGACACGTCAGCGATCTGGGTTTCAAGATTCAGCCATCGACAACCGTCGATACTCGCGATGGGGGCGGATAGCATCGACCAGTATCGATACCATCGACTTGCGTCAATGGTATCGACGGGTCAATAGTGGCGCCGGCCAAATCTATATAAGGGGACTCATTACGTCAGTTGACGTCACACCTTCAGAGCAATCTCCTCCCTTTGCGCCGAGCGCTTCCCCGAGCCTTCCGAGCCCGACGACAAGAAGCACCGAGCGACGATCTTCATCAAGCAGAGATTCAACTCTCCATTCTTCACCGAGCTCTCTTTCTCTAATCCCTTTCCTCATCGCCAACATGGTGCATACAGCCGGAGCTTCTTCCTCACGCGCAACTCTGTCGGAATTCGTGCCACCAGCGCCAGTGTCGGTTTCACGTCCCCGCCTTGTCCATCCTTCCTCGGAGGTCCGGAAGATCTACGAGGAGATCATGCGGAGGAAGATAGAGCCCACCCGGTATGTGGACCGGAAGATGATCCGCGATCTCAGATTCGAGGCCAACTTGGCCTACGTTCTGCATGGGCAGGCCCGTCACACACCCATAAGGCCTGGCGAACTGGAATTTCACCAAGATGGACAACCGTTCTTCGGTGACTGGCCGACGTACAAAGAGTTGGTAGCGGAGTTCATGGCGTCACTGGACATCTGCATCATGCCCAATGGCATTGTAGGTACCGATCGCGAGTGGATCCAGGGCCGGGTGTCATTCCGGTTATTCAACATCGACTACACCCTCACACTCAAGCAATTCAACGCGATCTTTAACTGGAACCATTCGCAGTACGACTACCGGCGGCCGGACAACCACACCGACTACGACGCAATCTTCGCCGAGCTGGTGACGGTGCCGCAAGGGAAGTCGCTGAGCTACCACAACGCCGCGGTAGCCGATTTCGAGCACCCCTTCATCCGGGTCTTGCACTGGATGCTGAGTTCCACAGTTTTTGCTCGGGGTGATCTGGCCCTTAGCAAATTTCAGGGGTCGGATCTTTTCTTTCTATACAAACTCCTGAAGAAACAAGAATGCAATTGGGGTGCATTCTTTCTACAACGCGTTTTGGACGTGAAGAGGAGTACGAGGAAAGCACCGATTCACTTCGGCGGGCTCATCACCAAGCTGGCTTCATACTTGGGATTGAATTTCCAATCCCTCACTCCTCTATCTACTAGAAGCAAGGTCAACTTGCAACATTTGCACAGGTCCAATCTGCTACTTCTCCGGGATGGCGTGGCGTTTGCACATTGCCACGTGAATCAAGCATATCAAGAATGTTCTCTTCCCGATCCCGTTTTCAACATCGAAGGTGCACAACATTTCCGGTGGCCAATCATAGCCATCGCAGAATCCGATGAGGAAGGCGGTGACGACCGAAATGATGACGATGCTGAGGAGGAAGAGGAGGCATTTACACCTCTTCGAGCACGAGTGGCACCACGGAAGCGTCCTCGGATGCATCCGGGTGCATCTTCCTCATCTCAGCCTACCCTGCCACCACCACTGCCCTCGCAGCCAAGCAAGGATGTCTATTCCATGCAGGGCATGTACACTATGCTGCACGATATACAGCAGCAGTAGCAGCAGCAAATGGGGATGTATACCGGTATTCAAGACACTACGAACCGGATATTAGACAACCAAAGGGCGATGTTCGAGAATGAATGTCTTCTCCTCGACAACCAACAACAGATACATAATCGGTTGCAACGGATGGAGATGCAGCAGGAGCCCTTCTACGACCATTATTGGAGCCAAAATTATTTTGGAGGTTACCCACAACCTCCACCCAGGGCCCAGTTTGATCCAAGCTTCCAGGGGGAGTTTCCTTCTTGGGACCCTACGGCTCCGTTCTACCCGCCTCCACCACCACAAGATTGATCTGGTATCACTGTTCCAATCTTTAAGTTTGTTTTTTACTATAAGGCCATAGTCGAATTCAAGCTTATGGGGTAGTTGGAACAACTTTATCTTTTAGTGTTTTTAGTTTTCAGCTTTATTACTTGTTCTTGTTATTTGTTTCTTGCAATTTTAGTTTTTGTAGGATCCACATGCTATCTAGTGTAATCGTGGATGTCATAAAGTTGTGTCATCTCATTAATAGTGCATAGGAAAATTGAGGGAAATTTAAAAAATTTTCGTGTGTTTGGGAAGCTTGTCTTGTTTGACCTTGTACAATTAACCTACGAAAATGATTGGTTTTGTCAACTTTAAAACACAATTTCACAACTGTACTCCTAATGATTCATGAAAGTGAACGGAAATGGTTGTTTGAGCCTAATCTGACCAAATGGTAATGAGACTCTAATTGGAAGTAGGAGAGAGAAACCTCTTGACTACTACACAGGTCAGTAAGGAGGGACACATAATATCTTTCTAAGGTTCAGTCACCTAATCTTGTGATCTTTCCACCTTTTCGCTTTTCACAATCCACCGCAAGAATTGGAAGTATTCTACAGTTTTAACCTCTTTGATTGCATTGCACGTAGATAGGGCTTGCATTAATTCTTTTTCCATATGTTTTGCATAAAAAGAAAGAAAAAATTAGAATAGTGATACATGCACATTACCCTTAGGTGCATGTCATGTAGATGCATTCATAATTTTTCATGCATAAAGTATATCATGTATCTCAATTTTTCTGTAATGGTGAATTAAATTGTTCCATACCTTCTAAATAGTGCAAATTTCTGAATTAGAAAGAAAAATAAGCCCGATAAAATATTCATTATCAATCATGGATATAAAGGGTTGAAAAAAAAAGAAGAAAAAAATCTGAAAGAAAATCTGCATAATGAAAAAAAGAGTTATGTGGAAGCAACAAGAATAAGAAGGAGAAAGGAACATAATATCACCTGCATTTCAGAATTAGTGAGTACATGAGGTGGCTTAACTAAGTATCCATCTCATTTCGAGACGGATGGTTAGTGCATGCATCATTCCACTCAACTCTAGGCATTAGGGCATTTTTCATGTGCATTTGCATCATGTAGGACATTTTTGTGTTATGCATGTTGAAACAGTACAATATTTCCATTTTCTTCCATAATCCACCCATGTCATCCACCCGTTTCTCGGATTGGTAGGCCACCGTGAATTTCTCCTCACTAATGTATATCAGGAGAACTGCTTCCATGTAGATGGTAGTTAGGGCGAGCAACGTAGTATAGGAGATCACAAGATGCACCAAGTCTGAACCGGTGAATTTTATTATGTTAACTTCCTTATGTGATAGTGTTCATCAGTTTTGAGGTCAATTTCTTTTATGGATGATTAATGTCGCCTTCAGGGTAATTACCGTTCCGTGGTTAGAGAAGGCCGGTATGTGAACGTCCGGTGGGAGTCATATGGGACGTTAGTTGTGGTGTGTTGTTTTTCAGTTGACATTGGCAATTCTATTCTAAGGATTAGTTGCTCGAGGGCGAGCAACGTTCAAGCTTAGGGGAGTTTGATGCGATGATTTTGAGTCGCATTTGTAGACCTATTTCATAGGTGTTTTATGCTTTAATTAGTCATTTTCATGGTTAATATCGCATAATTCATCTATTTTGGTCTTTGCTATCATTTTATGTCAAATCTCCCTTATTACATCGTTTTGAGCATTAATTGTCAAAAATATTATTATTTGTGTAAATTTATTTGGTTCCATGTTTAAATTTCAGGAGAAACGAGTATTTGCTTCCGTCGATACCATCGACTTGGTCACAGGTTTCCAGCTGAAAGGAGCAGAAAATTGTCGATACTATCAACAGGGATGTCGATGGTATCGAGATACCATCAGCTTGCTGGCGAATAAGCAGTCGATAGTATCGACACCAAGTCGATACCATCGTCACATGGAGGCTACAGCGACGCAAAATGACAAAATCGACGCCTACAGGAAGTCGATACCATCGACCCAAGTCGATGGTATCGAGACTGCATCAAGCACTCGGACGAAAAGAAAGAAGGGCTGCTGCTACTGTAGCGGGTCGATACCATCGACTCACGTCGATGGTATCGACACCGTAGGATATGATTTGGCTTTCTAATGATCCCAATCGGATGGCCGTGGTTAATTAGCGACCTAATGAGGGAGTTATACCTAATGACGGCCGCCCAGACGAGAGGAGGATCTGGAGGAGTGATTGCACGAGTACCGAGGAGAAGTAGAGAGGAGAACGGAGGCCAGAAGTTCATACCAGTTGATTCGAACACCGCAGAAGATGGATTTCACCACCGAAAGGCATGAGAGCACGTGTTCTACGCAAAGGATCAACTGGTTCTTCTCCGTTCAGGGGTTTTCCCTTTCATTCCACATTTTTCACATGTTTTCCCCTATTTCTACCATGTACTTGTGTGAGATGAACATGCGGGGCTAATCCCCTTCGTCTTTAGGACCGGGAGTAGCCCAAGAATTCATTGTATGACAGTTTTATAATAGTAAATCACATTTTATCTCTTAAATCCGTGGTATAGTTTCGTTTTCTCAATATATTGTTATGCTTGATCACCATAATAATAACCTAATGCCCTTAATCACTTTGAAAGAAGGATTAACGGCTGAAAAGAGATGGAATCTACATTAATCAATAAATACCTTGACCAAGGTGGTGTAAAATTAATGGTGGATACTGAGAGATCGTTCATAATGCACCTAGTTTAGGGTATAGGTTACTACGACGGTGGAACCGACCTAAACCTAGGTAGTGAATTACACCACGACAGTGGGTAATTTTGTTTTCAGGCCACTACCCGGATAGAGAGATAAGATTGAGGTATTATATAAAATTGACTACAATGAAAACCCGCGGTGAAACCACAATCCTAAAGATACCCTTTTGAATTGATTAAATTAACATTTAATCGATCGTTTGTTTTATTTTGTTTTTGTTTTCTTTCATTTTTAACAACAACCCTAAATTTGTTATTAGGCTTAGCTGATCGGAAATAGTTAGTAGGAGTCTCCAACAATTCTGAGTATCCCTGTGTTCGACTGGGGCCTCACAAAGGCCTATACTACTCGACGCGTTCACTTGTGTTTTAGTGCATAGTAAAATTGTGTCATGGTTGCTACAAATGATGTTGTGATGTGGTGGACACGTTTGAGAACTATTGAGGTCTCTACATATGTTTATGAACCTGTTTGGTCGATACACATGTGCTTATTCGAGAGGTTGCTACCTGGGGGTGGTCGCTACACATGTGATGAAGCTAAGCCTAATGTGCTCCAAGAATGTGGGAGGTTATGTACCTAGGGTTTGATGTTGAATGATGTTATGGAAACCCTAATCAGCTATCTATGAGAAACCCTAATCTAAATTATGAGTATAGGACGTAACACTTATCTTACTTGAAGTGATTAGCATGTAATGATGTTTTCTCTCTCCTATTTGTGTAACCCTAATGTTTAAGGTTGAAAGAACATCATAGCTAGTGGTTGCTATGGTATTTTTGATGTTACATAGGGTGATGATTATGATCATTTATGTGACATGATGAGATAATGATGATATGCATGAATTATGTGATTGATTCTTATGACCTGGAAGAGGCTTTGTGCCTAGTTTGAGTTGATATCCTCTAGTGATGTGACAAGGGATGGTTATCCCATGATGATATAATATTGGTGATGGACTGGTATAAGGTAGTGAGATAGTATCATGTGATGATATGATCATCTTAATGCTTAATACATTTCATATCTTTTGACGTTGCAACCTACCTCTATCTTTGTAGAATTTGTTTTGGGTTCGTACGTTGTAACTTTATTGAGTCAATAAAATATACCACAATTGTCTTAACTAATCAAGTGAAATCTAATAATGTAGGTTGCCATGAGCCCTAGATCCACCTATAACATCATTACTTGTTGGATGGTGAAACGAGTAATTTCTTAGGGAAACTCGGAGTGCATATTGTTGAATATGTGGGGGTGCAAGTTGAGGATATATCCTTGCATCCACAATCACTAGTTTTGAGGATGGTTGCGGTCATGCCTCGGCAGGAGAATGGTTGAGGTCGTATCTCATATGATATGTTTTTAGGAATGGTTTCGCTCATACCCTAGTAGGAGAACAACTGTGGTCGTATCTCACTAGTGGTGTGCCTATATACCAAGGCGGACTAGGCTGATTTGCAGTTTAACTCTATGTGTCATTGTGGCAGACTCAGACTGACCGAGGGTGTGTAAGATCATAGGCGTTCGGCTCTCCTAGATATTGTATGGCACTGATTTTGACTTAGCAATGGTCAGTTGAAGTATGATGGTATACCTCATCTCCACAAGGAATAATAAAAGGCGTAATACATCCGTATAGTATATATGCTTAGGGTTAAATATGAATCACATTGGATTACCCTTTTCCTTGTTTCTTATATTGTTTAGTTGATAATAGTTATACATATTCTTCATATTCCTTCTAAAAGTATATGATGTTCTACTAGTCTGTTTGTAGCTGCTTAATGTGTATTATCAGTATCTAAGTATTCATTTAGCTGAATCTGCTCATAATGCTTAATTTGTTCTAATCTATCTGTGATAACAATAGTTGTTGGTGGAGAGTTATATCAATTGGCCATGCATTGGTATCACCTTTTAGGTTTCCACATCTTTTAGGTGGTCGTGCACGACATGTTAGAGATCGTGTGGTTGAGGAAGAGCAGCAAGGAGATCAGTAGTTGTTGAAGGTTGGATATGTTACTAGTGTTTTGTAGTAGAGTCCTATGTGTCGTCCCTATACTCTCAGGTCCTTGAGGTGTTTTGTAGATGTAGTACATCGATATGAGGTTTTTGACAGTATACCATGGTTGTACATGTATGGCTTGTATATATAAATAGGTTATCTTTTGTAACATGTTTGTGGCAAGATGGCCATTATACAGTGATGTATATACCTTAACGGTATGATATGTGATACAAGTGGCACAATTTGTGGATTTCCATGTAATATGTTTCCGCTTGTGAATATATATAAGTGATCGATTTTAATTTATCATGTTTTTTGGTAATCTGGATGTTCAGTGTTAATTCCACGCTTGAGTTTGAGTAATCTCTCTTTGGTGTGTTAGTGTGTCACAAATATGGCTGAAGGAGATCCAATAGGTCCCCATGTTCTCAAGTTGATCGGGTATATGGAGAGCCTTGCTAGACTTAGATTTCCCTTGGGTGAATATTTGGCCACAAATGTGATTCTACAGTCACTGCCAGAATCTTACAACCAATTTCTTATGAACTAAAACATAAATAATTCTGACAAGCCATTGTCATCATTACTTGGCATGTTGAGAACTGTTGAAGGGCAAATGAAGAAGGACAAACCCAAACCCGTGATGATGATCAACAAAGGAAAGGGGAAGTCTGAGGGAAAAGGGAAAGCTAAAAAGAGTTCTAAAGCTGGCCAAAAACCCAAGTCTTCTGCACTCAAAGCAAAGGTAGGGGTGATCCATGGAGGCAATTATCACCATTGTCACCAGCCTGGACATTGGAAGAGGAATTTTCCTCTCTACCTGGATGAACTGAGCAAGAAAAAGGAG
Source organism: Alisma plantago-aquatica (assembly GCA_963693085.1). Taxonomy (NCBI): domain Eukaryota; kingdom Viridiplantae; phylum Streptophyta; class Magnoliopsida; order Alismatales; family Alismataceae; genus Alisma; species Alisma plantago-aquatica. The sequence continues at coordinate 248,548,780 of OY856411.1, forward strand.
GGCATATTGATCTCCACTTTAGGTATATACGTTATTGAGATAAATATGTCTCCCTCTTCATTATGGGTACTAGATATTGGATGAGGATCTCACATATGTTCAAATATGTAGGATCTTAAAAAGAAGTAAGCCTTTAAGAACGGGTGAGGTCGAACTGTGTGTTGCAAATGGAGCAAGAGTTTTGGAACCTATAAGTTATCTCTGCCCACAAGGCTTGTATTCGAGTTAGAAAATTGCTAGTTTGTACAAGCCATTAATAGAAACATTATTTATGTATCTTGTATGGACAAGAATGAATTCGAATTTCATATAAAGAATGGTCAATGTTCTATCATAAAAGATGAGATCTTTTATGGTAGTGACCCAATGTCCTATGGTCTTTATTTTCTAGATCTAGAGACAAATGTTTATAACATAAATGCCAAAAGATTAAAAGTTGATAACTCAAACAAAACATACCTTTGGCATTGTCTTCTAGGGCATATCAATGAGAACCACATTTCTAGACTCCATAAAGATGAATATCTAGACTCTTTTGATTTTAATCAAGAGAGACGTTTGAGTCTTATTTTTGGGTAAGAAAACAAAGGCTCCCTTCACTAGTAACAGTGAAAGGGTGAGTGATCTATTAGGACTCATACATACTGATGTATGTGGCCCTTTTAGAACTAATGCTAGAGGTGGTTATCAATACTTCATTACCTTTAATGATGATTTCAGTAGGTATGGTTATGTTTACTTGATGAAACATAAGTCAGAAACTCTTGAAAAGTTCAAGGATTTCATGAATGAGGTACAAAACCAAGTTGATAAAAGTATCAAGGCACTTCTTTCCGATCAAGATGGAGAATACTTAAGCCAAAAGTTCGAGGACCTTCTATGAGACCTTGGTATCATATCACAATGGACTCCACCTGGAACACCACAACATAATGGTGTGTTAGAGAGAAGGAACCACACATTACTAGATATGGTGTGATCAAAGATGAGTTTTGTTGATATTCTAATTTCCTTCTGGGGTCATGCTCTACAAACCACAATGTTTACACTAAACTATGTACCATCTGAATCGGTTCAATAGATACCATATGAGATATGGTATGGGAAGCGTCCCAATGTGTCTTTTATGAAGATTTGGGGATGTGAAGCTTATGTGAGAAAGCACTTTCCTGAAAAGCTTGGACCCAAATCAGATAAATGTTATTTTGTTGGATATACTAGGGAAACCAAAGGATGCTTATTCTCTCCATCTGACAACAAAGTGTTTGTTTCCAGGGATGTTGTATTCCTAGAAAAGAAATTTATCCTGAAGGCATCAATGGGAGAAAAGTAGAACTCGAAGAGGTTCAACACCAACAAGAAAACATTGAACCTGTGTAGGTACAAAAGGAACATGAAGAGCCACAAATTGTTTTGGAATATCAAGTTCCTCATGCAATACATGATACTCACATATATAGTAGGACACCTCTTGATCTAGAAAGATTTGGTTATCTTATAAATCAAGAAGGCAATGAGTTGGTCATTGATGATGAGCCAACAACCTATCTAGAAACTGTTAATGAACCATAATCTGAGAAATGGTTTGAGGCCATGAGATCTGAGATGGAATACATGTACACCAATAAGGTATGGTCCTTAGAAGACCCACCTGAAGAGGTAAAACCCATAGGGTGAAAGTGGGTCTTCAAGAAGAAGACTGACATGAATGGTAATGTACAAACCTATAAAGGTTTATTGGTTGCAAAGGGTTTTAGACAAGTTCAAGGTGTTGACTATGACAAAACCTTTTCTGTAGTTGTGATGGTTAAGTCCATCAAGATCATGCTTACCATTGCATCTTATTATGACTGTGAGATTTGGTAGATGGATGTTAAAGTTGCATTCCTTAATGGGAATATTTTTAAGGATGTGTACATGACACAACTCGAGGGTTTTATAAATCCAAAAGGATGCAAATAAAGATTGGAACTACAAAGTTCAATCTATGGATTGAAACAAGCATCTCGGAGCTATAATTTTTTATTTGACAAAACATTCAAAGAGTTTGTCATTAGTCAAAATGAAGATGAACCATGTGTTTACAAGAAGGTTAGTGGGATCATGATTGTATTCCTCATATTATATTTAGATGACATACTATTGATGGGGAATGAAATCCCTACTTTGCAAATGGTAAAAACCTAGTTGGGAAATACATTCTCTATGAAAGACTTAGACGAAGCATCCTATATCTTAGGAATCAAGATCTATAGAGATAGATCTAGAAGGCTTATTGGCCTAAGCCAGAGCACATACATTGATAAAGTGTTGAAAAGGTTCAACATGGAGAACTTAAAGAGAGGAAACTTACCCATGTCTCATGGTGTTAGTATCTCTAGAGATCAATGTCCCAGTTCTTGTGAAGAATGGGGGTGCATGAGAAAGATTCCATATGCATCTACAATTGGATCTATCATGTATGCAATGTTATGTACTCATCCTGATGTCTCATATGCCTTGAGCATCATGAGCAGACATCACTTAGATCCCAGTAAAGGCCATGAGACTGACATAAATAACATCCTTAAGTACATGAGAAGAACTAAAGATTAGTTCCTTGTCTATGGTGGTGAGGAAGAGTTTGTGGGAAAGGGTTACACTGACGTAAGCTTCCAAACTGACAAAGATGATTATAGATCACAATCTGGATTTGTGTTTTGCCTTAACAACAGAGAGTAAGCAGTAAGAGTTTCAAGCAAGAAATAGGTGTTGATTCTACAATAGAGGTTGAGTATATTGTTGCCTCTAATGCAGCAAAGGAGGTTGTTTGGATCAAGAAGTTCAATTCTAAACTTGGAGTGGTTCCAAGCATCAGCGATGTAGTACAGCTATATTGTGACAACAATGGATCTATTCCACAAGCTAAGGAACCCAGATCACATTAATGTTCCAAACACATACAACAACAGGTCCATCTCATACGATAGATTGTACAGTGAGGAGATGAGAAGATTTGCAGAGTACCAACTAAAAACAATGTTGTTGACCCCTTGACAAAAGCACTTTCATAGTAGAAGCACGAAGTTCATATTATATCACTTGGGATTAAGTTCATGGGTGATTAGATCTAGTGCAAGTGGGAGTCTATTGGTATGTATTCCCACAGACCAAATCATATGATGATTGTAATGGCATATCTTGTAAACGATTTGATTACTAAAAAAGACAATCTATGTCTATATGTCTATTTGATTATGAGATAATGGTATAACATGATATATGTCTAAAGAATAATGTTAATCAGTGACATAATATTCTAGTTGAGGACCTGAACAATGAGATCATATGCATGATAAGAGTATATACATTCTTGATATGTCCCTAGTTGGATGTTATTGTGGAAGTTAATAGACATCAATAACACATAAGACTAGAGAGTGTGTTGGTTGATGATAGAATCTCACTAGTTGTGATATGTGATATTAAAATAAACACATAGGTACTTGTTAGAGAATAGTGTATCAGACTGACCCACCTTGAGAGTGACACATGGAAACCATTGAATGGTAGTTAAAATCATCTTTCATAGTGGTGGTGTGATTTGGTTCTTAAACTTGAAGTCACTACACTCGTCACTTGTCGTTTGATGTATTTTGACACCATCCAATGTGACCTTGAATAAGGGTTACCATAAAGGTGATGCTCGAATATGTTGTGACACATGGGGATTGATTGTGGGTGATGTAGATGGGATTTTCCCCTCCTACTGAAGCTGATATTAGGGCCTTTTGATAAGCGAGCCTAAGACACATATGGCCATACTCACGTGAATCAATAAATGATATGTGAGCTCACATGAATTTTAGATAGTCTGCTCTGATTTAAGGAACATGGATTGAATGTTGAGAGGATGATGTTTCCATGCCCCAAGTTCAATCTGGACATCAGAGACAAAGAAACTATACGATCACTATAACACCTAACCACATATTGTAGGTTGAAGTTGTTCTCCCACTTTCGAATTACTTGGGCAGCAATGATGTGTTACAAGATACTGTTCATTGTTTGTGATGTCATAAATTAGTTATGGAAATTCACTACCAATCTTTAGGACCTATAGGGTCACACGCACAGGATTTACCTAGAATAGGATTTTACTAATGAATGTGGTTTAAACTTGATTACTAAATTGTTAGGTATTCAATTTAGACAAGATTGGCAGTTAGAAATCTGAAATGATCGGTTCAGCTAGTGAATGGACCAGTTTAAATGTATGAACCAACCAGTTCAAGTAGTGAACCGATCGGTTGGTTGATCAGTAAGACTGGATCTAGGATTGATGATGGCTACATGTCATGCATTAATCAGATACTAAAAGCCAATTTGTTTTTTAATAGGAAACATAGTGAACCGACCAGTTCAAGAGTTGAACCGATCATTTCACATCTAAACAAATCAATTTAGTGATGAACTGACCATTTCATCGTTCACAACTTCTAGAAAATTCATGAAAATTCATCTCTTCAACTCCTGAATGATTTGGAAACCCTGACCCTAACCATCCTATATAAAGGGGGGCAGTCTAGGCTTTCAGAAGACACAACAATAAGCTCTGACAATTGTTGCCTTCCCATAGCTATGGTAATGTGAGAACTTGAGAAAGTATTACATGTTAATAGGAGAGATGACAAGGCAGAGACAACAAGGGAGAGCAAGTCAATTCTAGCACGTTGATATTCAAAAGGACAACTCCTTCCTGTCTATTCTAAAAGAATGATAGGCATTTCTGGTGGTCTGCATGGACTAAGTAGGGGCGAGGAGGCCTTTGCTACCCACTAGGACAACATCGTCAACCATTGTCCATGGTGCTACACCAGGAGACGATGAAAACAACTGTCCAGGTGTTGCTTGCCAAAGAGGCACATCACTGCAAGGGTAGTCATTGGACTTGCTCTAGGACCAGGTATATGCCTTGTAATGTTCCTTCCCAATCTATACTTGTTGATGTGATCTACTATTTAAAGGGAATATGACAAGAAAATTTTTGTTTCTGCTGCCATATCTATATCCATATTTCTCTACACTCGTTTGGCTCAATGTTTTCTTATAGGTCTTGAACTTTTGGAGTTCTACTTTACTTCCATTGATTCCTATGGAATTCAATTCCTTTTAGGAACACAACCATCCTGGCAACAAACACTTTTTGTTTTCTGATTGGAATATAAAAGTAGTATTCAACAAAATAATATTTATGTGATTTGTAGATAAAGCTTTTCAAGAAACTATTTTCTTATATAAGATTTCATTCCTAATCCTTATAAAAGACACATCAGGAAACTTCCCATGCTATGTCTCATACGATTTATTTTGAACCATTTTAGAATGTACATTATTTAGTGTAAATCATGTGCTTGAAAAGGAAATTGGAAGATTAGCTAGATTTATTGATAATAGCACCAGGACTAACAGGGTGTGGTTCCTTCTTTCTGATACACTATCATTATGTTTCAAGTGGAGTTCATCATGATACACTATCATGGTATCCCACAAGGTTCTCAAATTCGTGGTTTAAAATATTTTCCACATTGATCATATCAAAGTGTTTTAATGCTTTCACCAAGTTGGTTACGTACTTCATTCATGATCTTCTTGAACACTTCAAGAGAAACTACCATATCTACTAAGATCATCAGTAAATATAATGAGTTATTAATGATCACCTCAAGAATTTATTCTAAAAGGTCTATATACATCAATATGAATGAGCCCTAATAGAATATTTGCTCTCCCAATATATTTAGTGAAAGATGATTTTGTCACATTGCCCCACAAATAAGACTTGCATGTCTCTATTGGTTCAAAACCAAAAGAGTCTAGACAACCATCGTTATGGATTCTAGAAATGCATTTCTCATTTAACTACTCTAGATGACAATGCTATATGTATTCATTGTTTGAGTTTTCGAGTCATTCAGTATATGTGTTATATATATTTGTATATACAACTATCAAGTATAGATTATAGGGTATAGGGTCACTACCATATAAGATCTTATCTAGAAAATGAAACATCAATTATTCATAATACTCTTGTCCGTCTAAGATATATGATGTTTCTCATTAACTGAAGGTACATAATAGCAATTCACTAATTCTATTACATGTCCATTAGATGAATGACAAATTCCAAATGTAGTGGCAGCAACTATTGGTCCACACAGTTCTATCTTACTTCTTCTTAGGTCTTGAAGTAGAGATCTCTATCTCTTTCTTCTTCCTTTGTTCCTTTAAGTGAAAAGGATAGATTCCTTTTGCACTTGCTCCTCTCCTTATCTTGACTATAGAAGAGTTGGACTTTATCTTAGCATCATGACACTTCTTGGCCTTTCCTTTGTCCTTGGACTCCCCTTTTCTTATCACCGTCATGGGTTGTCCTTCTTCATGTGTACTTCAACATTCATCAACATGCCAAGCAATTCAGACAGCAGTTTGGCCAAGTTACTCAAGTGATAACACTCGATAAATTGGCTATATGATTCGGGAAATGATTGTAGAATCATATTCGTGGCCAACTCTTGGCTTAAAGGAAATCCTAGTTTCTCTAGATGTTCCACATGCCCAATCATATTGAGAGCATGGGGCTCTATTGGATGTCCCTCTATCAGTTTGCACTCAAATAGCACTTTGGAGACAATGTACCTTTCTTACTTTACATGATTGTTAAGATGTGTTACCATCTCAAGAATGTCCATGTTTTTATGCAACTCATAGTTCATACAGCTCAGTATAAGGTCTTTCATGTCTAGTACATCACTGTCATGCTTCATATAAGCATCCATTTCAGCTTTAGATGCATTCAGAGTGGGTTCTACTGGTGTTGGTGTTTCAGGGGCATAGATCTTACGCTCTTGAGAGAGAACGATTCTCAATGTCCTAAACCAGATGTGGAAATTATCCCCCTTCAACTTGTCCTTCTCAAGGACTAATAGCAAAGGAAACTTGTTTGTGTTTTCCATTAAATTCTATAAAAGAAAAGTAACAACTTTTGTCAAAACACTTTTGATTTGATTTGATTCGATACGTTTCACAATATTAATTAAGCTTTTAATTAATTATCACTCCCACTATTTTATTGAAATTGATATCCCTCACTACCAATTCAAAAGATTACAGCATACAACATTCTAGTGAGCCAAGATCCATATTTCATCAAATCATGAGTCAACTTTGGTTGATCGCCCACAACTTAACTATTTAGGTAGGAAACTTTTTCCAATTGCATCTAAATGCAATTCATGGATATATGTATGTATGCTTATAGTCATTAATCTCATTAAGGCCACCTAGTTAAGCCTGACACAAAAGCCAACAACATAGCATACGCCTAACTTTGGCAGACCCACATATCTACCACAAGACTTCTGTGAGATAGACGATGCACCATGCTTTGGCGTAACCTATGTTTGGTCGATAAAGTTTTTGATATGTGCTACTTCGAGAAAGCATATAAAGATTAATAATATTGAGGGATTTATGTAAATAAATATACATTACAATCACCACACACTTATTATATTTATCATATACATGCTACATCCACAAACAAAAAATACAATCATAAATATGTGAGTGATGGTTATGGCCATACTAATGTGATTCTTTGGAGCCATAAAGAATTACCACAACCTAAGGTCCACATCATATGTAGAAACATGTATTGTGTAGTTGGGTCCCATTAATCGATCAGTTGTACCCTCCAGTCATGCAATTGGACTCCTAATCGGTCGATTGGCTTCACGGTCAGTCAACTGGTCTGGGCTCGTGTGGTTCACTGAACTCTTCTAGTCGATTGGTTGTGCCTCTAGTTAATCGGTTGGATCCTCCTATATGTGGCCTCCTCGGTCCTCCAGTCGATCAACTCGACTCATGTAGAAAATCTTCTCTTTCCAAAAAAATATTAAAACTATCCTATTATATATGACATTGCAAAAGGGAAAACCTCGAGTTACATTCGAGGGGAATACAGGAAGAAGAGTGTTAATTTACATTTGGAAAGGAGGGGAGAGGTTCTAACACCCACTTTTCACAACATGAATAAATCACTGAGTGGAAGCACTTTACTCAATGGGGGTGTCATTGGATGATGATATTTTGCAATTTGAATAAATGAAACACTTTGCTTTGATTTAAAATTAATTGATACATATTTCTTGGCATAAAGGAAATTACATCATATTCACCTAATCTACTTTAACAACAAGATTGTGCCTAATGTAAATGATATCTAAACTTTGGATCGGCTTGGTAAAAGGCACCCCACTAGGTCTTATGTTCTTACAGATTCCTTGAGCTAGTCCTTTCATGTCGAATAGCTTCTTCCTCCTCAACTTGTTCCTTACCTATAGGCATAGAGCCCCCATCCATGCACAAAACCAATGGCAAGTGGAATTGGACATATTATAATTTAAAGAAAGCATATAAATTGAAAATAAACTTTAAACATTAAACATTGAAAAGATACACAATTTCTTTTAAATTTCTTTTATCTTAACCTATTTAAGGATCCTCAGGTTGCACATAAGTGCCTCTTCTCTTATGCACCAAAGTGCCTCTTGGGTTTCACCAAAGTGCCTCTTATCTTATGTACCAAAGTGCTTCTTCTCTTAAGCACTGAATTGCCTCTTAAATTTTGCTCCAAGGATATCCTACTAAGGACCTTATACTTCTAACATTATCTTTCTCTTAAAAACTCATTCTTTGCTCTTAAAACTTAATTTTGACTTTACTCTTAATGTACATGAAGGTGATACAATAATAGGACAGTAAAAACATAACATTCAATTCATCACAAATTCATGGACTATAAGAAATTGAAATAGATAACACATTCATAACATTCATTGCATACATACATAAATTTAGACAATAACTATGTTCAATTAGCATGAACCACTTACTTTACACTTAGAGGAGATCCGATTTCCCTTCCTAAGTTCAATAAACCTTAATCACGTCCTTGGGGTTTGAAACCCCTAAACACCATGTTCATAACATTCAATATATCAATTTGCATTCCATTCATCACCTAAAACCCTAATTTTGATAACATATGAATCATGGCTCCCAAATTAGACCCAAGATTCTCTTTTTATCCAAAAGGTTAGTCTTCACACATTAATTCCAATTACTCAAGTTATGGTCATCAATTTCATTAATCTTATGAAATTAGGGTTTTTCTCATATGAAATCACATTAAAGATGGCATGTTTATATACTTTTGGAATTCAAGTGGCAATTAGGCTATGAAACTAATTTTTCTAGATTTCTTATATTTTATATCTAAATACACTATTTGTTCACCATATTCTGATAATCCTACTATTTCCTAGTATTTTTAGAAATTTAATTCTTACTAGACAATAAGGGCTCGCCGCATAGGCGATGAACTCGGCCCTTCATTGTGCCAACTCGGCTGGAACAAGCCTATCAGCTAGAGCCATGTAAGTGGCCCATTCTTGCGTGTACACGCACTCGTCAAGGCAGAAAAAAGAAAAAAAGACCACAACATCTTTACCAGTGAAGGAGAGTCTGGGGTAGAAAGATCTTTTCCTCCTTGGTCATCCTCAACCTTGTCTCTCCTCCTCTCATGAGAGCAGGTGGTCAACCTAGTGGTTGACTCTGAGATCTTAGCTTCCATGGCTACAGGAGAAGCTACTGTTATCTTTGGCCCACCCCGTAGAACTGGATGACGACCTCATTTGGCCATGAGATGACTGAAGCAAAGAGAACGGTGATGGGAGTCCTCTGGCGGGGTACATATATGAAAATAAGAGAGAGATGGGGGTTGGGTTGGAATTGGTGGTAGGGAAGAGAGTCTGAGATTTGAGCTAAGTCCCGTGAACAAAACTAGGGCCTCGCAGGGGATTTCTACCCCTTACTTATCACTGGGGTGGGGGGTCGGCGAGGGGTCTATTGGTTTGGGAAAAGCTTCTATTACTTTCCAAAGTAGTCAAAACTTAGGATGGTTGTGCTTGGAATCACCTCCTAGATTCAATGGGAGAACTTCTAGGCTCACACATGAACTAGAGGCAGGGGGCAAAAGAAATTTGTAGTTTACTGTTGCCTTGTTTCCCTTTTGGTCAGAGGTAGAAGATAGAAGGGGGGTCATTGGATCCCGATCTAATGGCTGACATGCCATGAACAAATAAAAGGGGTTGGGCCCTTGATTCCAAATCAGAATATAATTTCATGACAATTAATGTATTGTTCGATTAACCCTCTCACTTTAGGAAAACTAGGTTAATTCATATCTCTCACTCTATTAATCCTTTTAATGCCAAATTTTAAAGAAAAGTTCTTAATAACTTTATCTAAGTGTGGGAAAGATTTGAGGACAAAATATAATGGTTAGACACCCTTTTATTTCCCCTTAAGCAATCGACTTATTTGATTCATTTATGGCATATAATAACTTCTTTTTCCATACAAACTTGGCAAGCAACCCTATTTAGGTGTATTCTTTCTTTAAGAATAATATTGAGCTGAATCCAATTCATGTGTTGCCTTTAACATCTCTTTTTTAGAAAATTCCACACTATTGTCATTTAGATACCATTTCTCCATTACTTTTGAAAATTCATTTATTTCTTTAGCTAATACATATCAAGTAGAAAAGAAAGTCATTTATTATTGGTCCTAGAGAGTAACTCGTCTTAAAATTTTGAAATTGGTGAAAAGGGGTATTTTATTATTCTTTTTGTAAATCCAAAGTAGATGAGTGAGAAAGAAGAATATTAATGATTTTATTCATCTTAAAATTTATTAAAATAAAGAATACTTTTTGTTTGTTCATCTTAATTCTTAATTTCAAATCACATGCCTCTTGTATTTCTCTTTCATCTCTTTTAAACATTTTCAAAAATAGGAGAGAGAAAAGGAAAATCTACATTTATGTCATTGAGTTAATGACATCACATAAAGCACATATGAAAGAAAAAAACTATTTTGAGTCTCAGTTTAATTTCCTTACTTCATTATCCTTTAACAAATTTCATTTCATGGTATTTTTATAGTAAGACCCTCAGACTTTTATTTTAAGTAAAATGACATTCTAAGGTTCAAATTATTCTTGAAATTTTGGAGTGTTATAGAGGCTTAGTTATGTAAATCGAGTAACAACCATCCACACACATCCACAAGGGTTTTGTCCATAACCATGCATATATCCACCATCAAAACACTTTTAGGGCGACACTTATTGATTACATATATATCATATCAAATGTATAATTGTGGGATCATATGTGGTATTTCATTGGATATGCACATTAATCATTTTAAATATTCACATCGTATGCAATAAAATAAATGTGAATACATCGATTTAGATATGTATAAATTGACGTGGCTCTGATATCATTATTGGGGAATCAGTGAAAACAAAACCTTTTTTCCCTATTCCTTCACCAGCAAATCATGTCAATAATAATGTATCTAGTAAAGAAAGGTAGTAAGAGATATATGTTGTCCAAGAGAAAGTCTAGTGACTAATATTGCATAGTGATGTAAACTCTTCACAAGACGCACATGAAGAACTGGAGATGGCCTCCTGGTGTAGCACCATAGATAGTGGTGGTTGTTGTCCTCCTAGTGTGGCGACAACGGCCTCTACACCACTATGTAGTCTACAACAACCATTGGGAACTCGTTGTTGTACTACTAGAGCTAATAATAAGGAGTTGTCCCTTCAAACATCAACATGATGGCATTGACTTGCTCTCCCTTGTTGTCTCTCCCTTGTTGTCTCTCCTTTTTACAGGTAAGACTTGCTTTGGCTCTCTAGTTACCATACTATGAGAGGAAAACAATTGTCATAGCTTATTGTTGTGTCTTCTGAAAGCCTTGACTATCCCTCTATTTATGGGAGGGCCATAGTCATGTTTTCATATCAATTGGGAGTTAAAGAGTTGGCTACTACAAATCCTAAATCAGTCGGTTCACTTCTAAACTGGTCAGTTCATTTCTAAATTGGTTGATTCATTTCTAAACTGGTCATGTTACATATGAAATGGTCGATTCAACAATTGAATTGGTCAGTTCTTTTTGTTTCATATTAACAAATATATTAGCTTTCAATTGATGGCTAATGCACAACCTGACATAAATATCATTCCTTTATCCAGTCATACGGATTGCTTAACTGGTTGGTTCATATCTGAAATGGTCGATTCACATTTTGAAATCAGTTCACTTCTAAACGAGTGATTCATAATCTGAACAGGGTGATTCAAATTATAGTTCAGCCAATGTATAGCCAATATTGTTTAAATTGAATACCTAAACACTATTAATCAAGTTAAACCATATTCATGACTAAACTCCTTTTCCATGTGCATCCTATGTGCATGACCCTATAGGTACCAACTTACATTGGCAGTGAATGTTCATAACCAATTTATGACATCACAAGCATTGAGCAGTATCTAGCAACACGTCATTGCTACCAAAGGAATTAGAAAGTTGGAGAACAACTTCAACCTACAATCTATGGTCAATGTTACAATGATCGTATAATTCCTTTGTCTGGTGATATCCGGATTGAACTCGAGGCATGGAATCATCATCCTCTCAATGTTCAATCCATGTTCCTTGAACCAAAGCATACTATATGATATGCATGTGAGCTCACATATCACATATTGAGTCACATGATTATGGACATACATTTTTCAGTCTCTCTTACCAAGTGTCATGGATATCAATCTCCAGTATGAATGATAAATCTCATCTACATCACTCACACTCAATCCCCATGTACAACGTACTCGAGCACCACCTTTATGACAACCCTTATTCAAGGTCACATTATATGGTGTCAAATTACATTGAATGACTTGTGATGAGTGTAGTGACTTTAGGTCTAAGAACTACAACCACCACTATTACTATGAGAGTTAATTCTGACTACCATTATATGGTCTCCATGTATCACTCTCAAGGTGGGTTTGTCTACTACACTATTCTGTAACATGTACCTATGTGTTGACTTGATATCCCATATCATGACTAATGAGACTCTATCATCAGTCAACACACACTCTATTCTTATGTATTACTGTTGTCTATTTTGCTTCCATAGTAATATCCGACTAGGGACATAACAAGAATGCATGTAATCTGATCATACATATGATCTCACTGTTCAGGCCCTCAACCTGAAGGCATATGTCATCGAGTAGCATCATTCTCTAAACATCTACTATGTGTGTGTCATCATTTCATTATTAAGATAAACATAATAGATGGAAATACCTTTATCATCATCAAATCAGGTATTTGTTTCCCCATTACAATCATCATATGATTGGCTCTCTGGGCATACATACCAATATAGGGCATTTTCCTTGCCCCTTTTATTAAATACAACACACATGAGACACTTTTCATAAAATATTTTGCTAATTAGTACAACACATTTTACATCTTTTGACCATCTCTTCCTTGATATAATAAAAAATTATATATGCAAATTAAAAGTTCTCAAACTTGTATGACGCAATTCTTGATTTGGTGGAATCATCTTCAAAAATCTTGCATCACTTTTCAATCTTGGTTGAGGATGAAAATGAACTTGATAACCATAGTGAGCAAGGACTGGTGCATATCAATATCTAATCTATCCATGATGCTTCATTAACATGGGTGGTAAAGTTGGCAGTTTCCTTCACCAAGTCATCCTTGGGAGTTTGGAGCAACATATCCACGCTTGAGATCCTTGACAGCAATATTTTTCATAGTAGTCCTACATTGTCACTAGGATGGGCCTTCAAGAGGGACTCGTGATGCATCTCAGTTGACTTGACTTAAGCGATCGGATCATATGGGTTGAACGTAACAACCATCCATGTCTTTGATTCATAAGAAAAGTAAAAATTGAGATTGACATTAACTTGACATTTTTCTCACATAATAGTTGATGTGTGTAACCAAATGAGATTGAAACCATTAATAGAGTTGATAAACTGGACATGTTTTCTCTTAGTTGTGAACATGGTTGTAGAATGAAATATCTACTTTGTATTTCTGCCAGAGATTTTCAAGGCTCTTCCTACCTATCGGCTCCCTAAATGAGCCATCGACTGCATAATATAAGTCAAAGATGAATACTCAAGAACACAATGAGCTATAAATATCAACCACGGTTGCTTTTGTTTATCAACGTAGGCATGCAAGACAATTCTTGATAAATTTGTATTATTCACTCCCTTCCTCTAGTATCCTCAGTATACATAAAAAAATGAAACAATCTGTAGTTTATTGAATACCTACAACATTAAGATGATGATTTTCAAGGCAATTTTTTTAAAAAATGAAACATTTATAGTAGGTACCCTTTGTCACCCATGGCATTTTAAATCATTGAAATTGGTTAAGCAGTCCACATTATCACGATGGATAGATTACTATACCATAGCCAGTAAACCTTTACTAGTATTTTTCCTTGTTTTTAATACTATTTCAATCACCTATATATTCATCCAATTCTGACAAAGATTTTTAGGTACGTAATATATTATTTAAAGAAAATGATGTAATGTTTTCATGCTGCTTATTTTTCTAGAAAAATTTTCGACTTCAATCAAGAATGGACTTTTTTCATGTATAAAGATATATGTATGTACATATATATGTACTCAACACATGAAAAATTGCTAAATGTTTCTACTTTTTATTTATCAACATGTGTCATGCTTGCTTATACATTATTTTTAATTACTATTCTTGAATATTTTTTATCATTCTTTATAGTGATGATAAACATGTGTATAGTTACTAAGAATTTTTTACACCTAAATTTTCATACTATCTTTTTCGTTTGCATAATAATAAATATCACTTTTTTGTGTTCATTAGTTTTTTTTAATTTTATAAGAGCTTCTACTTCTCATTACTTTATTGTCTTTCATTTTTTGTTTGTAGATTGTAATATAGAAACATCATATCATATTACTAAGTTTCCTTTCATTTTACATTTTTAGACTATAATATAAGTTATCATATCACATTACTAAGTTGTTTGTTACCTATTATGTCGAATATGCTATGGCTAATTGATATCACACTATAATATCCTAATTATTTGGAATTTTACTATGATTTTATATATTGTTCTTTAATATCACTATGTTTTCTTACTATTTAATATTATGTTGAACAATACTAATGTATGAATACTATGATGAGAGATTGCTCATTCTAACATAGAGGCGTGAAGGGGGGACAAGGAGGCGATAAGAGGTTCCCTTATTGACGACAATCTCCATAGAGGGAGGGTGGATGATGGAGGTCAGATTTAGTCAATTGCCTCATCCAAAATCCCTAGAGCCTCTATTCATAATGCCTAGACTAACATCTTCACCAACATGAGTGAAGAGGACACCTTGAAGCTATTGAAGAAGGAAACCAGGGTTGTCGGTAGGAAATTGATCTATGCTAAGGCTATTAAAGAGGTTATCTATATTTTTGTTAAGTCTTGGGTTTAAATTCAAACCCCAACAAGAGCCATGTTTTTTTGAGTAAGAATGTAAGTGATGATAGGACTATGAGTACTATGAATATGAGTTTGGGGCATACCTGTTAAGCACCTGAGTAACCTTTGTTATCTAAAAGATTAACAAAAAGCATCTATTTTCCGATTGTAGACAAGGTAAGGAAACTGAATTCCTAGAAGAGAAGTGTTTGTGTATGGTTGGTTGACTAGAATTAGTGAATTTTACTCAAGCTTCATATTACATTTTTTTGTCAGATGGTTTTTCTATTCCTAGATCACCATCAAAGTTTTGGATAAACTTTTTGGAAATTTCCTATGGAGGGATACTAAGGAGAGGAAAAACCTTAAAGGTCTCTTGGGACCAACTTTGTAAGACGAAGAAGGAGAGGGCTTGGAATTAGACATTGAAGATTGGGTAAATGTTGGCTTGATCATAAATTTTGAGAGTTTGTCCTTGAAAAAAAACTCTTTATGGGTCAAGTGGATCTATGAAAGGTACGTCGTGAATGCTTCTATGTGCTATTGTAAACCTATATTTGGTAGCTCTTATATGTGGAAAAAAAATCTTGCACTCAGAGATGAACACATGAATGACTTTGAGCTAAAATTGGGTAATGGTCAAAATTTTCTTTTGTGGAAGGATCCTTATTGTGATGGAGGTAAATACTTGTATAGTGCCCTTGGGGAATAAATACTAATGAAATTTTTGAAGGGTGAATTTGGCAAAGTTGCTATATACAACTTGGATGGTAGATGGGTGTTTCCTAATATGCATGTATCTTGTGATGTTATTCCCGTCTTAAATAATCTGAGCAGCCCTACTGATGAATTTGCTATTGTTTATTTAGAGGGAAAGATAAGTTGAAACTCAAAGACACATGGCATGCTTGTAGGGAGAGTGCTGAAGAGATCAATATGTCTGATTTTCTATGGTATAACAACCTTCCAAGAAGAATTGTTATTCTATTGCAGAGAGTTTTCTTGCATTGATTACCTATGCAGGATGTGCTCAAGGATTTTGGCTTTTTCTATGTGTGATAACATGACTTTATTTTACCTAGATATTCTCCCTTTCTCTATTTTTTGACTCATATACCTTGAGTTTAACCTAAATTTCATAGCTTGAGTGCGTTGACGACCCAATTTGACCACCATATGCTTGATATTCCCATATATGACAAAATTAGCTTGCATACATGAGTTATTAATCTCTTTTCAGTTCACACTCTTAAAATAAATATTGAACCTCATCTATGTGTTTACCTTACTAACTAATGTATTTCTTGTTTTATATATTTCAATTATGAATCCAAAGGCGCAAGTATCATCTCAATCAGACCATCATAGCCTAAAATGTGTAATGGACATGTCATAATGTTTTGTTACAAAAATTAATTTGACATGAAGAACTGTCACTCATGAGATGCAAGGATGAATCTCTAGTATTTTCAAAATTGTTATCAAATATTTGTGGTATTCAACTTTGATTTTACAAAAAGAAGTTTCAAAACTATTGATTAATCCACAATCAAATCTCTCTACAATTGATTGATAACTCAAGTTGCAAGTTTGATATGAACCTAGAAAAAATAAAATAAAAAGTGTACATAATAAATATGAAATTTTCCATATTGACTTTATTACTAAAATTCAATTGAAAACTACCATCAAAGTGTGTGGAAGAATATAAGCTATTAAATTGATATTCTATAACAGATTAGACATTCCATAAATTTAACAATAATGCATCTAATTTTGTTATTGAAAATGAACATTTATATTCAATAGATATGAAGCATGTTCACATGCATGATGAATATGACTTACAATATTTGAAGGTTGGACATCTATTAAGAATTCCAAAAGAACACCGATGGCTTTGTTGATTTAGATTGTTGCCAATTATGAGTATATTTTCACTTGTGATGAAGAATAATTATGCATTTTTATGTAGTTGATTTAAAATTGTTTCTGCATGTCTCATGTTCATGGAATCAACTCATGTTCTCCATTTGACTATTTGTCTTCTGTCCATGTAAATATACTAAATATATGTAAGATACCAAAACAAGAATTATTGCAAAAGAGAAAAAATGTAATATAATGTATGAAAAAAATTTAAGGTGTGCTTCTTTTACACATAAACAAAGACCCCGACTACTTGTTGGGAGGCTAAAATGGCCAACATTAATGGGGGAAGAGAATGAGCAATTTATCAAGTAGATGTCGATTCTACAAAGATCCAACTTCTAAAAAGAGATATAAGATTGTATGACCAACCAAGTTTTTTTTATACATATTTTCATATACATCACATGTAGTGTAAGATTTTAACCAATCTCCCATCTTTATAAGTTACATGATGACAAATTTGAAAAACTATGTATGTATCAATAGAGCATCATCGTTCATAAATATAATGCTAGTGCCATACTATTATTTTTTTGAAAAAGAATCATTAGTAGGAAACGAACACACCTAATGATAAACTTGCACTGGCATGTGTGTGGTATAAATCCTCTTATATGCACCTTTGGCCTTGAAAGATATGCAAGACATGTTGTATCATTTGAACCATCATCATCCATAAATGGTAAGAATCGACCAAGTGGTCCGAATTATAACCTACAAAATATTGTTTGTATCATCCGTAAAGGATTTACATTTTTATTATAAAACCATGATATTACATATATGAATAACTTATAATGATAGCTCCATTAACAATGCCTTCCATAGAATTTTCAAAGGACTCTTCACATGCACGATCTAGATTCAAAGATAAAAAATTGTATGACTCAGGTGAAGGGTCACATGTTAAACACTTAAACACCAAATGCACCAGAGTTAGCCTGCAACATTCTTCCCAACACATTGAGCATAAGTTTTTTTTAGGATAAGTCAAGATGGTGAATTCATAAAGTGACCAACCATGCAGTCTATGATATCCAAACTCCCTTGTACAAGAATCTCTTTCACAATATGTCAAATGCTTCAGTCTAGTACCTCTCAGACTATCATCACAACATCAAGATATCATGTTCTATAGATCATCCCTAGAAATAATAAGGAAAAAAACGCATTTCTTCACTTTATCCAAGATTTCTAGTCAACAACAATAAACAACTCAAAAAACTTATCAACATTGCATTAGAGAGAACTATAACTCCATTGACCCATAAGTGTGCATTGGACATGTCTGGTTAGTGGTCATTTAATAAAGGGATGGTTGAACCATCAATACATGGAACTAATCCCGAGTCCCCAACATTTATAACAATAGTTGATCACCAGGTAAAAGGGTAGCAGATGTACTAGAACTGCACCTATTTCTTAATTTTGATCGTAGGCCACAAAATCAAAATATGTTTTTATAAAAGACTCCAAAACATCTGAATTGGGATTTTATGAATACATGATGAATAGTCAAGTTTTTACAAAGATTTTTTAAAATACTCATAATGTCGTGAACCCCATGACAAGAAAATGTTTCAAAAAATGTAATGATCTGAGAACAAATGTCCCATATCATGCTCCCAAGAAAAGCATCCATTGTTGTTCGTTTTACTTTAAAACTCCAATAATCATAGAATATACCTTTATGTATACATACTAAAGGAAATCATAGATTCCACTATATTAAATGCCACTAAAGAGTATTTTGTTGTAGTGAGTAGGTCTAGAGTGTCACACACGCTAGCATTGTTTCCTACTATCATCTCCTTGTTGGGTTGTGTGGCCATCAAGGATATCTTTTTTATCCAAAGGTGAGAAATATGTGTATCGAACCTTTTGGCCATTACCCACTTTTTATAAGGGAGGCATAAGTTAGGGTTTCCATAAAAACTCAAGTCCCTTTTCTAATTTCAGTAGCAAATCTTGGTTGACCCAGACAATATTTCAGTCATAGACTGGATAGTCACTTGATTGGTGCAACTACTTTAATGTGTGCCAAAAGCATCTCAATCGATTGGTTGACACCTCATCCAATCATTTGGACTGACTAGCCAACTAACCTTTTATCATTTGAAATGGTGGAACAAAGCTTCTACAAACTCAGTTAATTATAATCATTTGATCAACCGACTTCCAATCGATCAATGACTCTTCTTTATATTGGTACTCAATTGATTGGAGTTTAATCAATTGGTTGATTTCTCAATTATAGTCAATCAGGTAACTACTCAATCAATCATTTGGTTCATACCTCAACATATATTATAATTACTAACCATTTTAATACTAATTTGTGATGTTAATCTCCTTTTCCCTTGCGCATCATGTGTGTCTGAACCTATAAGTTCCACATTACATTGGCAGTGATGTCAATGACCTCAAAAGCAATGAGTGGTATATAGAAACACATCTGTACTACCCAAGTAATTAGAATAAGTGGAGTAAAACTTTGACCTTAGTGTAACTAGTATTATGACTATATATTCCCTTTGTCATAGACATTCAAATTGTAACCAAGGCATGAAATGGTCATCCTCTTAAAATTTAATTTATATATATTTATCTAGCATAGACTATTGAAATACAATGAGTAAAAGATCAAATATTGATCACATGAGCATGGACATGCACTTCATGTCATCACTATCAAGTGGTCATGATATAACTCCAATATGAGGGGAAAATGCCATCTATGTCACCCATAATGATCCACATGTGTTATACTGCACCCACAACTACTTGCATGAAAACCCTTGTTCAAAGTTATGTTGAATAGTACTGAGGTACATTGAACAATATGTAATCATTAAGTGACCTCAGATCTAAGGATCACAATAACCACTAACACACTAAGACATGATTCTAACATCCACTTTTGGACTTCCATTTGTCATTATCAAGGTGGGTCTTTCTAGTGTACTTGTTCTAAAAAAAGTAACTACATGTTGGAGTTGATATCCAATATCATGACTAATGATATGTAGTCATAAATTAGCACACATACTATTTTTATGTATTATTGTTTTCAAATTCCACAATAATATCTGACTAGGGACTTAACAAGAATAGTACTCTACGTGTACATATGATCTCAAAACATTGTTATGTTTAATCATTATATCATACTAGAAAAAACATAATAAGTGGAATTGCCTTTTATTGATAGTCAAATAAAGTACAAAGTATCCCAATACAGTCATCATATGACTACATCTCAGGTACACACAACACCAACAACAACATTATATGGGGTGTGAAATGGTGATTTTGATTGGATGGAATGATGGTGGGATGACAATGGAATATGAGAGTAGTTGGATCCCTTTAATCATTATCTCATACTAGAAAAAACATAATAAATGGAATTTTCTTTTATTGATAGTCAAATCAAGTAAAAAGTATCCTAATACAATCATCATATGACTAGCTCACAGGTATACACACCACCAACAACAACAATAAATGGGTGAGAAATGGTGATTTAGGTTGGACAGAAGGATAGAAGGATGGCAATGGAAGGTGGAAGTGGTGGGATCCCTTAGGGTGTGGCATAAAAGGAGTGAAATGGAACTTTGACGGAGAAATGGTGGTAGAAGCTATTTGAACAGGGCAGGACCAAGTGGGAAACCTTGCGATGAAGGTTGTGGTATTTCATTTATAATGTATGGACACTGGGCATTCTTCCCTAGGGTTATGAGGGTTTTTGAGATTTTCTTATTATTGAGGATATGTCAACCGATTTATGGGGTAGTAGGATGAATTGGGTGTGTCGACGGGTGGTAGATTGATTTTGGGGTTAAAGTGGAGTTGAAACTACTTGACTGTAACAAGTCAAACCAACTTTCATGGACATAAATCGACTTTTGATCTTGAATTGGCAAAAGTATGGTGGATCAACTACTAAAGTTGGCATTGGGATACCCACAAATTATGTTAACTTGTGGACAATTAGGCCAACTTATTTCCCACAACTTGTATAGGTCATCCCATTCTATAAGTCAAAGTTGGGTCTACATCCTTTCACAAGTTAGATAAGCTTCCATGGAAGTCAGACGAAGTTTTGGGTACAACAAGCCAAAATCAAGAGAACTTCTTCTACAATCTCCATATCTTGGTTTATTCTCGTATCTTGGTTTATTCTCAAGAAGTGATATGTTATGTCGTTTGGTACCTAAAAGTTCAATGATAACTAATTGGGATACTATATCCTCAAAAAATAATAAATTACTTAGATTAAGAATTAAAACATGTCATTATAGTTGAGGACTAATATAAGTGAGGTAACTAGGGTAAAACACCCTAGCATATCAGTTTTTTTGAGTGTTATCAACCAACCCAACCTTATTAATTGCTTATCTTAATCAAGACATGACTCAAAAAGCAAAGTTAACATGGAAAATGAGTTTGGTGAGAAAACTAGCATTCTAAAAGTTGATTCTCATGCCTAAATTCACCCTAGTAAAACTATTTTCAAACAAATCCTAACCAAGAAAACAAACCCATTGATGTAAGATCATATAGTTATCATGCATATTTAAATGAAAGTTTTGCAATTAAATAAGATTTGTTAGTATGAAACACATAAATAAGTGGTGAAGCACAATAACCAAAAAGGAATCATGCAAACAATGAAGGTGAGAATGAACTATTCTTATAAATTCATGCAAACCAAATCAAGAAGACACACCTTCCACTTATTCAAGTTCTAATGTATATACATAACAAAAAGAAAAGACTCTAATGACTTTTGAGAACCTTGATATGTGTCAGTTTCATCCATCTACAATAAATGGTGTCTGCACTCCAGGCCAGTTGGAGCAAAGCAATGATTTGACCTCCTCATTACACACTCCAACCAACCCTTCTAGTGGGATTATCTCACGGGTTACCTAGGGTTCCCTAAAAACTTCTACTTTATTTTTTGGTTTTACTATTGGTATAAACATACTCATGTGTATGAACATAGGTATACACTCATTGGACATCACCCTAAACTCACTTATGAAAGAAAATTAATTATTGCATATATTGATTCATGGTTTTATTATCTACATTCTAATTTATTGGTCATGGATGTTGTTCATGTTTATGATTTATGATGTTAAATCTTTTTGCAATGTTTTTGGGTTTTTCAGTGGCAGAGACTCTTTTTCAATTGTAAGTTTTTTAAATCTAATGTGGAGACATGACATATGGCCACATGATGCAATACAACCAAAATAAATTCAAACCTCATCATCACATTCTTAATACCTCAATGAAGATTAATAAGGTTTAGAAATTTTTTTAGAATGTCATTGGATTTGTAATAACACTATTGGGAGTTGTATCAAACACCAACAACACCAAACAAGCACAAACCTAGATTCATCATCCACAATGTGGAACACAAAAACATGTGGCTCTAAACCATGTATATGTGATAAACAATATAACCATGGAAACAATCATCACAATGGAAATATAGAACAATAAAGGGCAATGAGAGGAATAAATGTGATTAAACAAAGTGACAATAAAAATGAGGCAATTTAACACTAAAAAGGGTTTTAGATGTCACACCTTCATAACATTAATTGCAAAACTACAAATTATGTAAATATCATACGCAGAATTGATTGTGACTCTAGAAAGTAGTAAATTAAATAAAAAGTGTAGAAGTAAATGTGTTATGCATCATAAGGCAATAATCTTAAACTAAATTCAAAAACAAGAAATGATTCTAGTGAAAGTAATAATTAATGCATGAAATTCAAAGAGAGATGTAGAGACAGGAATACTACCCTATTACCCCAAGCATATTTTTTCCTCATCCTCATGAAAACCCTAAACTTGAGATAGTAGGGATGACCTGCACAAAAGTCAATGCCATCAATTTTGAGTTGCTTATGGAAGGATGGGTCTATCTCATTGAAGATGGTGGAGGTTTAAGGATGTGGAGGAGACTTCTAGGGAAATGGCTCCAACTACCTAAAATATGGCATTTATATCAAACACATATGATTCTCAATGTCATTCAATGAGTGATGCTAGAGACACTGAGCTAAGGCATATTGCTAGTTTTGTTGTTGACACAAGTTGCACATGCATAAGTCATGTGGTAAATGTCACTTATTTAATATGAATGTTTTCTCACATTTACTAGTGTGTGTCTAGTACGTTTTCTACACCAAGAACCCATCCTTGATCTAAAGAAGTGTGTTGTTATCTCCCCTATGTCTTTCATACATATTATGCATATTCTTGTGATCCCTCATGTTGTGTAGAGGGATTTTCTAGAGTACTGTGAATTCCACCCAAGTCAATATAAGTGTATTATGGCCCTAGAGGTGGTGGTGTTGGTATTAAGGAGAAACACAGCACAACCTCAAATAGATGCACTGACTAGTATGGTATACCCATCATCTCCTCATCATGAAAATCCAGTTGTTGTTCATCCTCAAGAGGATTAGTCATGATGGTGGTGGAAGAATAGATTTCATTGGATGTGTGGCACTTGGAAGCACTACTTGCATCATTTGAGTGCTTGAAATTCAAATGAATTGTCCCACATGAAAAATCTATGACATGGGATGGTGAAATATTCAACATGTCAATGTGAAAAGAAAAACATAATTTTTTCTTTCCATCCTAATCATGTGAGATTGGATGAGATGCTACATGTCGATTTCTAGAAGGGAATCTTATCTATTATTCTCACAAAAACATCATGTCAAATCCTTGACTTGTGCACAATCATCGTGATAATACATCCCAATTCTCATAAAATCCTTATGCTTCCTAAATCCGTGGTGGAGATGATGAATGATAAATTTTCCAACATTCACCTTCCTTCCCCTTACAATGCACCATATAAACTAGAGATATTAAACACCACACGGTCCTTAGTTATCCATTTTTCTAAGATTGTACTTGGGATAATGTGATACTATTATTGAATTGTAGGGTTTTGTGTGTAATATATCTTATTATTTCTGCTCATGTGTTTGGATTCTCTTGTGAACATCTATGAAATAGTGTTTATATTGAAATTAGAGTGTACATACTCAAATATCCAACATGAAACCTCTGTGTACTCTTACATAGTTTATTAACCCACCCATTCAATTGATCGTCAACCACTTCCCTATGAAAAGCATAGAAGTCATGTTTTCTCATCCTTCTACTTCACTCCTTTTTTGCAAGACTTCTGAGTCACAATAGGACATTATATATGTTAGAGAGTCTATTTAATTAAGTACTTTATATTTTACTTAAGTTGTTTAGTTAATTTGTAATATGGGCCCAAGTACGTCTTGGCCCATTAAGGTTTGCCTTGAGTCTGTATGCTCCCCCCCCTATCCTATATATTAGAGAGAGGGGTTGCCTTCTATCAATAAGAAAAACCACTACCAGGGGAATTTCCCCATTATATCATTTTTTTCATGTGATATCATAGCAGGCTTTCTAGTGCCACCCCAAACCCAGTGAGAGAGAGCACGTAAATGAGGGAAGCCTCCCCCCCTTTCGGGCATCTATCGCAACTAGGCATTTCTAGGTTGCACATAGGGATTTCCCATCCATGCTTCTTCTTGGAGTCATCTCCTTGACATCTCTTCATCTTCAACAACCAAAGCATCTACTTTGAAGTTTTTTCTACTAGATCTACATGGGCCACCATGCCACAGCCATGATTTGTTTCCATTAGAGCCTTCATATCTATTTTTTTGTTGATCTACATTATCGTCATCTAATCTTTGCAAATCTACACTACCATCTTCTACATCTCTACAGATCTACACCACCTTTAACATCCATACCTATTTTGATATTTAGTTTGAAATTTGGAATACATATCTCCCTTTTCTACTAATATTAAGGACATATCATCTCTATATTGTTGTGGTGGAGATCTGGAAAGAAACATCCATCTTTTTGCTATTGAATCTAGGATTTTTCTTTTGTTGTTCATCGCTAACATGGCGTGTAGGCAGATTTCTATTTCGTTCTATGTCATGTATTGGTAACATCTTCCTGACAATGATAGAATGTCTCTTTTTGACATGGCATGTTGCCTATACTTCAACATGACATGTCACTTTGGACACAGTGTGTCGCCTGCTTCTGCCTTGAAATACAACAAATCAACATGGTGTGTTCATTAACTGACATGGCATGTCAACTGCTACTGCTGCTACATTTTCACATGCTACATCATTTACAATGATTCTTTAACATGAAGGATTTTCTATATAGGGAGAGTCCCTTCTTTATCTCTACCAACAACACTTATCTTTATTTTCCAACAATTTTATATTTATTTTGTTCTTTAACACCCCCCACCTTTCTAGTCCTACATACATATTGCCTCCGCAATACTTGCTTTACCCCTCATATATTCTGACCCTATGAATTTTTGACCTAATCCAAGGCACATTGACTCGACTTGTCAGTTACCTCCTCCACATATTTACCTACATAAGCCCTACATCTACCATTGTTTTTTACTCTGCACCCCAACCACTCTCTTGACTCTTTTGTGGTTGGCTTTAGGGTGAGAATAGAGGATGAGAAGTGGAGGGAAGAGATGAGATGGAGGATATATGAACAAAGAAGAATAAGACTTTAGTTATGCTTCTCTATGGATCTTGATACCATTTTTACTGCTGATATATGGATCTTCATGATACTTTTGTCTACTTTGTTGTGTTGTTTTTTCTTCTATATGGATCCATCTGCTGCTATTATTTATTTGTCTACCTTATGAAGAGCATGAGAAACGTATTCATCATCATCTCTCCTGCTACTATGAAGTTATCTACTTCACTTGTTTAATCTATTGAATGATTACTAGTGGTACTTTACTTGTGCTATCTATTGCTTATTTTTTGTCCCTCAACATCATTTTTGGTACTTTTGCTATGATTAGCACATTTTACTTTCTGCTTTTTGACTTTGCACTACTGCTTTCCATGCTTTGTTTGCATGTTGATTGTAACATCCCTGACCTGGCTTATGGTATAAACCTAGAAGTTTTGCTTAAGTAAGTTATTTACAAACTTTTTTTAATCTTTTGAAAAGTAACTAAGACTCTCTGAGAGTTTAATTTTCAAGTTTGAGCTTATTTGCAAATTGTTTGTGCATTATATGATAGTTTGGGTGTAAAGTGTAATTTACCCAAGATGAGGGGTTATATTGCAAAATGTCATATTTGAATGTTCCTCATGTGTTCTAGAATTATAAGAGAGAGAATTATGCTAAGGGGAAGCTTGTGGAAAGCCTAAATTTCAATTTGAAACTTGTTTGAATAATGCTTGTGCCTTGTGTACCAATTTTGGTGCAATTTGCAATTTACCCAAAATATAGGGTTGATATGCTAATTACTACCTCTAGAGTATCCCTACTCTCTCTTGGAATAATCTATAGGAGAGATAAAGAAGTAGGTACCATGTTTGAATCATCTTTGAGTGGTAGCATTCTTGGTGATGAAAAGACCAAGAAAAGATGTATAGTTGAAGTCTTTTTTTAGTTATATCAAGTTGTAGAGCTTATATGGGGATGCCTATCAGCCAAGGAGCCATATAGGAGGTCCCATATCATTATATCAACTCTTGTCCTTTGCCATGACTGACTAAGCACCTCAAGGAGGTGATGTGTATCGGTTTGTAACTTTCCTTAGAAAAAGTGTATCAGTTTGTGAATAAAGTGATGATGAGTTGAAATATCTTGCTCAACAAGATAACTAATGATCGAAATCTTATCCCTAGATTATCCTCAAAGAGTTTTGCATGTCAAGATAAATATGCATGCATGGACATGTGTCAACCATGCATGGATACGTGGCACCTAGTAGTGTAAAATGATGAAACCTCATATACACTCTTTTTCACGAACCACAACTATATATACCATTCCTTTCACCTACTAGTGAAATTTTTTGAAACTTACCACCCCCTTTATTAAACCACTTCCTAGATTTGCTGGTAATCCCAGAGTTTTAAGATAATCTTAATGCTTGGCATACTTTTGTTAGTAATATTCTATGTTATTCCTTATCTTAACTTTGGTAACCTTAAATACTTATTTGGGCAACACATAATCATGACTTAAGCATACTATAAAGATCCAAATTAGAGTTAATATAACATTAACCCATACATGTATGAAAGAAGAGAGTTAATGACATTAGAGGAAATAATTAATGATTTTTCATTTGATAATATTGTCAAAATAATATTTTACAATTGTAGATAATTTAATTATGAATCCAACAAAAAAATAATGAACCAAATTGGAGTTAAAATGAGAGAGTTATGCCCTTTTTAGTAAACATGTACTGAGTACCACGACCAACACCGTGACCGCGACCGTGAGAGACGCTGCGTCGACACCGTGACTGTGATTGACACTGCGTCAATACTATGACCATGACCGATGTTGCGTCGACACTGCGACCCGCGACGCTATTGCCATGACCCGCGACACTGCGTCGTGTGCCGCGATCGCGGCCGACGCCACCCAGGACAGCCAATCCTTAAATGATCATTTCTCAAGCTATACTTATCTATTTTTAATGAAAGGAAGTGCGTTGGAACCACAATTTGATCCTCTATCATCCCAGAAAACTTTCTCTAAGAGAGGGCAACCTGGAAGGTGATTTATAGGGCGATTTTTGGGGAAGAATGTGAAGAATGGTAGGAATCCAAAAGGGTTGCTATAGATTCAACTTGGTAAGTAGTTTTAACCATCGATTCTTCCTCCTCTTAGTTTCCCCTTGCTCAAAATCCCTAATCCTATGAATTGGAGGTCTGGGTTAACCTCCTATTTTCATCTTCTACCTACAGGAGACCTCCTTTAGGGTTGAAAGAAAGAAGAAAACCGATGATTTGCTAGGATCTTGCTATGGATTCGAGCTTTTCAGAGATGGGCTGCGTTTTAAGGTATTTACACACCTTAGGGTGAGTGGGTACTTCCTTTAAATAGTAGATTGCACGAAAATGAGTTAAATCATCAATAATCTTCAATTTCTTGGTATGCGAGTACAAACACTAAGTTGTCTTTTTATCTAGCTTTTGCTAGATGATATGAAATGGATTATTTCTCTATTGTGATGAATTTTAGATTATGAAATCACATTAGAAATTACTGCAATCCATCTGAATGAGAATTCTTAAAGTAATTGTAATGGTTACATGAATACAATGTATTCTAAGATTTTCATCTATATGTGACTGAAATTGTTGTATATTTGAATAAAGAAGTTTGCCTAGTTAAATCTCCTTAGTTATGAATGATTGTTTTATCTGTATGCATATTACATATATGTCAGATAAGATTTTGGGTTCCATTTGATGATATCAATGTTTTCTTGATATATTAGTAAGGAGGGTGAAACCTTAAATGAATGGAAAGTTGGAGGTTTGTAAATAGACATCTTCATTCAATGTTATTCTTGATGTATGATGTTTTAGTAAATGGCATGGAAATCCTAATTCATTTCATTATAGGGTTTCATATATATATATATATATATATATATATTTGATTATATGTGAATTGTTGGGAGCAATTCTTATTGAATTATGTTATTATGTATTCAATCCTTATGCAAGTTATGTGATAAGTGAATGAGGTAAATGAAACCCTAATGATAGGGTGTTCAATGAAACAAGTATTGTGATATCAATGTTTCTCAATTTGAGATAATAGTTCTGTTGTGGTAAATGTTATCATATGGTTTATGAAATGAATGGTTTACAAAGCTGAACAAAGATATGTTGATGTGATGATTGAATTGTGAATTTGAAGAGTGAATTAGACATGTAGATGCCCTGAACACTATAGAATCATCACAGGATGAGACCTGCGTTGTGAGAAGGAAATGGTTTTTTGACTGCAGGTAGTCCAGATCGAGGTAAGCCGAAGCGCACCAGTAGGGTGTGGGGGTCTTGACCAGTAGGGAAGACTCCTTACAGTTTTATGGTACCCGACACCAACTGGAGATGCCGGTGGTACCTATGTTACATGTTGAGTGATCAGTGGTTAGTAGGTCCACTGATGCACAATAATCCTGAGGGCTTTGACTCACCGCCTGAGTACCTAGGTTGAGAGGTGGAGTCTGAGATATCTGGCCACTTCCATTAGCCCCTGAGAGGCAGACGTGCCGAGGCCCACTACAGACGGGGTCTTACTCAAGAGATAGGCTTAGGAAACCAGGCATACTTCTAAGCCTTGTACAATGAGATCATAGCTTGTTGTGATTCTTTCACATGTTGTGGTACACCTCATGTGGGTTCTAGGCATAATAAGATGAATGAGAGGTTAAACAAGTGTGTGTAGTTATTCAAATTATTCTTGGTATGTTTTGAGTTATTAGTTCTCTTAAGATTTATCAAGCATGTTCATATATTGATTCCCTGTTGTAGATATCCAGAGTATCTTGACATATTTACATTTGTGAATGATTAATCTCTTTAAAGCTACTGTTTTTATAATTGATATCAGTTGCTCGACAATATATCTGTAATTATATAAGTTCTTTAAACTGTTTCTTTGAAGTACTCATTTACTGAGCGAGTAGGCTCACCCCTCTACTCACAATTTTTAGGGATAACGCATGGACTTGAAGAAGGTCAATGCATTAGAGTAGATCTACCATAGGAGTTAAGTATGAGATTAGTTAAGTTCAGTCGGTCCCTGTCACTCTAGGTCCTTGTATCGAAGTGAGAGAGCTGTAAATGATGTTTTGTATCTTTGTTTCCTTAATAAGAGAGAATGTATCTGATTATCATGTCGTATGTACATGGAAGTGTGAGAAATAGAATGAATGTATGTATGTGTATCATTAATGTTGAGATCATATTAGAGTGATCAAAGTTTAATTCTCTTGTAAATTTTGTTTAAGTGATTGATGCGAGAAAACAAAGAGTTTGAAATGAAATAAAGGAAGAAAAAAAAAAGTAAGGGAGTGAACTTTGTATTAAGTATAATCATCAAACCTATGCCCTAATCTCATGATTAGTGGTAATTGTGGGATGTGGGTTTGACACTCTTTCTCTTAGATATCATGCATATAGTCTTGGTATCATGCATAGGTGAAGGGGTATCATGCATAGAGCCTTGGTATCAGCCATAGAAAGGTGATATCGGCCACAACAAAGTGATATCAGCCATGGCAAGGTGATATCGGCCATAGTGAGGTGATGCCGTCCAAAGTGGTGATATCGGCCACAAGTGAGGGGATATCAGCCACAAGTGAGGGGATATCATGCATGAGTAGTGAGGTATCATGCATGGTGCTAAGGAGAAAGGAGGAGCTCAAGTCTTAACCCTAAGGTGAAGCCATGATAATCTTCAACCTTGGATTAAAGCATGGATCTAGGGTTGTGATCTTCCTTTCTTTTCTTCTTCACCAAATACTTATCTACGGTGATTCTTTGCATATAGAGGAGTTGTGAACCTCGTCTTCAACCTTGGGAACATGAATCTTTGGAGCTTGGAGCTTTTAAGTTGTTCTTGAGGCGAGTTATATAACTTGAACCCAATTATGTTATTATTTACCATCAATCTTTCCATACTTGATGATCTACTTTCAATTTCGAATTTTCTTGAATAATTGATGAATCCATGAGTTCTAATAGTTGCATAGACCTTTTGTCCGTGAACTAGAACAGTAATAACGAAGTTATTGAGCTTGAGGATGATGTCATCATCATGGTCCAACCTGATATTGGGTTGAAGCACCTCTAACCCGATATGGTGATGTGAACACACCACTAGCATGACATAGTGATGAGTTTACACTTCATGGATGATATGATTGACACATACACACACCTTATGAATGATATGGTGTCAAGTATATACCTCTAACACGATATGATGTCAAGTATATACCTCTAACCTGATATGGTGTCAAGTATATACCTCTAACCCGATATGGTGTTGAAACCCAACATGGTAATGTGAAACCTAATGTACATTGGAACCCCAAATCCCTATTGGTTTGTACACTTGAGTTGGTCTAGACTAACCTGTTATCTAGCCTATCACTTATCACATGGTAAAGGGTAGGCTGATACCATGAAGGTTTGAAGAGATATGAGCATAAGGGTCTAACCTATATGCAAACCCTAATGTTGAGCAACTCGATATGGAAGCATGATATGGTGATCAAGGATACACCTCTTTGCCCGATATGGCATGAAGCACACACACACACCTTTATGCCCGATATGGTGGAAGCACCTCAATCCAATATACTTGATTGAGTAACAAATGAAGTGTGTTATGTCAAATGATACATTAAGATGTACAGAGTTCAATGCATTTTGATAATCGTGGGCCAATGTACCTTGAGAGAAGGATTTAGCCAACTTAATAAAGTATGATGTAATCATTATCCTAGAAAGGATGAGAGAGAAACTCATCCTCTATGTGTTAATTATTCTTTGAGCATACATTGATACCCTATATGTGTAAAGCTATGCATTGGGGTTTTGATTCTTAATAAAATGAATTAGGGTTTGATTCTTCATAATATGATCTTCAAACCCTAATAAGTTAAATAAGGGAAACCCTAATCCTAATAATGGGTGATGGTATGCACTTGAAACCTTAATCGGTAAGGAAGGGAAACCCTAACCCTAATAATGGGAAGGTTGTATTTCTCTTGTATTGCATGGTGATGATATGCATTTGATATTGATGTTATCATAAAATACTAACCATGCAGGTATCATGAGATGATGAGCATAGCTAGGTATGAGCTATGATGTTCATATGATACAGATCTAAATGGGCTTTGTGATCCATGTGAAATAATTGTGCAACAAGTATTATGTATACTTGGGTCCGAGGACCTAGAGGTAATAGTTACCTGATAAGTGGTAATAGTGTTCAGTGATGAACTAAGGGTTTGAATACCCAGATCTAGAAATCATGATGATGATAATGCTAAGGGATGAGAGTTCCTAGTAATGTGATAAGCGATTGAGATCCTGAGTGTTATATTTGTTCCAAAGATCATGAAAGTACTTGATAAATATATTACAACTTTCTTTGTAGCATGTCTTATATTCCATGCTTGTAACTTGGTTGATGCTAAAAGATATTGTAATACATCTAATAATCAAGTGAAATCTTATCATGTAGTTTCCCTGACCATAGATCCATTCAGTGTCAGAATTTACTGAATAGTGAAACGAGTTTAACTCGGCATACATATTGTTGAATATGTAATCTTCTTCATATTGGGGTTTCTCGGTGAACTCCCCAAATAAATCGGGAAAGCTCAGTGACCATCCCAATGAAAATAAACCGAGAAAGATTTGTGATCATCCTGATAAAAATAAACCGGGAAAGCTCAGTGATCATCCCGAAGAGAATGCATTTTACGGTTGTAACTCTATAGTGAAGATACCAATATACCCTGGTAAGCTAATTACAGTTGACACAAGATGTCCTTCCAGTAGTCTCATACTAATCGTGATGGGTGAGGTCTTAGAAGTCGGCTCTTCCATTGACCTTGTATGGTATCGATGCTTTACGTAGTCGTGGTCGATTGGAGCATGATCGGTATACCTCATCTCCTATGGGCATAAGTTTGATTGTAAATATGTAATCATCCATGTAGAATATCTGCTTAAGGATTGAATACGGAAACATTGGTTGATGTTACATTACTTTTACACATCTTAGTTGATATATTTTATACATGTTCTTCGTATTCCTTTTAAAGTAAA
This sequence comes from Alisma plantago-aquatica, assembly GCA_963693085.1. Taxonomy (NCBI): domain Eukaryota; kingdom Viridiplantae; phylum Streptophyta; class Magnoliopsida; order Alismatales; family Alismataceae; genus Alisma; species Alisma plantago-aquatica. The sequence goes on from OY856411.1 coordinate 248,581,990, forward strand.
TAGATGAGCTATAGTTCTGTTATGGATAGTTGAACTACTTTAACATGACTATTGCTTTGCACTACAATTAAACATGCTTATTTATATACTAGATCCCCTACTTAGTTTTATACTTTTTATTTGTGTTAATAATATTGTTGGCGGAGAGTTATATCTCTCGTTGGGACTTGTGTCTCACCCTATGGGTTCCACAATTTTTAGGTGGATGTGCATGAGGAGGTAGAGACTGTACTACAGAGGAAGGACAACAACAGTAGGGACGACAGTAACAGCTCAGGTTAAGTGTACTATCTGTCGTGTCTTGTAGATAGAAGTCCTATGTGTTGTCTCTGTACTCTCAAGTCCTTGGGAGTTAGTACGTGATGGTTTTATGAATGATCTTAGATTTTGGCTTGATTGCCTCGAGGTTTTATGTTGCTTATGTATATGTTTTGGTAAAGCAACTGTTATATGTTATCCTCGAGATGAAATGGTACAATGGATGTACAATATGAACCATGATGTATATAAAGTTTTGGTTCTTTCTTTAAGAGTTTCCTAGAAATGGATCTCTTTGCAAAACAGTTTTAATTTTTAGTCATTTTTGTTAATTCGCTACTTATGGTTATTCCACATGATTACCAATGGTGATTTGTATATCAATTTGATGGTGGGTCATTAACATTGACTATTTGTAAGTGCCTTGCACACATCTGTTGTGACTGTGACCCAACACTCTAGATTTTGATGTTTTCTACAAGGATGGAAATTATATGATGGGATGATGATGATACCTTTGGTGACTTACATGACTATGATGGAGCTTCATGCTTTTCCTCTATTGGTGTTCATCTTGGAGTTCTTTTGTTGCTTTCTACTTCAGATACATGTCTTTCATTTAGCTACATCATCTATAATCTAGTATTGTGTTCCAACACTTTTTGGCTTGTTCGTGCCTTAAGCATGTTGATTCTTTTTTTTTCCATGTTGTATATGCTTGTTGTCTACTACATCTTGTATTCTAGCACTTTGTGGTTTATTTTATGACAATAGCAACTGAGATGAAGACCATGATGCCATGATGTTGAACCTGCTCCAGATGCTACTTCATATTGATCATGAAGCTTGTACTACCTACCTTCATACCCACTTTTAGATTTTTTGCTTGAGGGGGAGTATTTGAGAGTTTGAGTGACTTATTGCAATATTAATGAGGAGATATTCTTGTATGGGGCTTGGTTATCTTTTTGTTTTGTTTAGTATGTTTGTCTGTCTATTTGCAAGCTGACTAGGGATTCTCCCAAGCTCCAACTTGAGGGGGAGTGTTAGAGAGTCTATTTACTTAAGTTGTTTCTATTTTACTTAAGTTGTTTAGTTTCATTGTAATATGGGCCCAAGTGTGTCTTTACTTATTAAGGTTTTTATTGATTCTATATGTTTATCCCTTATCCTATTTATAGGGGAGGGGGATTCGTTCTATCAATAATAAAAACCACTATGTGAGGGGATTTCCCCATCATATTATTTTTCCACACTATACAATAAGAATTCCTTCATTAAAGTATCAAAGTTCCCTCATAATCTCAGAGTGGTGAGAGTGGTGGGGTCAATGTATCATTGCAACATGAAACCTCTCCTATAAATTTACCATCTTATCTTTTTGTGATGATTGGGAAGGTTAATCATATGGATATTTGGTTTTTAGTGTCTACTTGTTGAAGATCCAAGAGGGAAACTGATGGATGATAGGTGATGGTGAGAAGAGGATGATTGGTGGAAAGACGCCCCCAAGGAAAACTACTATGATGATGTGGGTCACTCAACTAAGGACACACAACATAACACACCCTATGAATATAAATAGTAGGATGGGTACTCTCTACAGTCCTCTAAGATGAAATCTTGTCATAGTTAGTTGACCTCATTATCTTGGGATCCAAAATTAGAATGATATCATCTACTCTTTGGGTGCATAGACCTCGATTTCCATGGATTCCTTAGAAAGGTTCTAGCATGTAGGGTCTGAGGTGTGAAAAAAAGAACTATGGGATGGTGTGTGTAGGAAAAAAGTTCCCCGGCATAGGGAATTGGACTCTGATTGCATGTAGTGGAATTTAATGTTGGGCCTCCAAGCCTTAGTAGTGGGCACTAAATTTGTAGTTGTTGTTAGTGTGACATGTCTTAAATAACCATTGCATGAACCCTTCTTCTTATATGTGAATGCCTTCTTGACCCTTTGAATATGTCCATGATGCCTTGCGATTATGAGGGAGGTGAGAGGTGAAACTTATTTACATTTAGCAACGCAAGTCAACTGACTTACAAGAAGGCCAGTCTAACTTGTAGGTGTACATGGTGATGGTCAAAGGCTAACCTTCAGAGTGACTTGGCATAAGTCAACCTCAAAGTCTGGTCCAAATTCCACCAAGTCAGTTTAAAATGTGTATGTTGACAATGATTCCTATAGTTAGGTGGTGGTGATGAGAAATAATAGTGTTAGGGAGAGGAAGGAAAGGAAGAATAAGAGAACAAAGAGGAGGGGAGGGATTAAAACAAGTGTGAAGTTTGTTGGAATGAATATGGAGGATGATGAGGGGAGAGTATTTTGTTCTACCACTTTTTGATCTAGTATGTAGGTACCATAGATATGGAGGAGAAGAAAAAGAATAAGAAGAAGAAGAAGTAGTAATGAAAGGTGACAACGGAGATGGAAAAGGATAAAGGGTGTGGATCTTGGCAGAGGTCAAGTGTAAAATAAGATTTTAGAGGGGAGTGAATACAATTTTAAATTCTTGATAATAAAACCTTTAATAGAAAATATCATATAACAAATAATTATGTAAATATGGAGATAGAAGAAGGAATAAAGAAGAACACAATTATTTTACATGTTTTAGAAACAATAAAGGTTTCCTTATTCATTCCTAGTTGTATTTTCAACCACTAGGTTTGATAAGGAAATCTTTATTGATTTGAGAGTAAGTACGATACAAAATTTTATATTAAACAACTATAATACATATCAAATAGTTAATCCCTTCTTTAAATCTTAGACACATGAGATCACCAACATTTCCTTTCTCAGGGTATTGGGAAACGACCTCAACACCTTCTTTGGAATATGCACATAGGAAGGTCACCACATACTATCCTCTTTTCCAAGTCGAAGGAGGACTATCACTTGGTTCTGGACTGGTTGCAACATTAATCACTTTAAAACACTTCTATAAGAATTTTTTAACAAAGAAAGAGGTTGAAAGAAGGAATTACAATTAAAAATACAAATGGCTTTACTTATGAGGTTCCCAAGATTATTGGAAATCACTTAGCTAAGGGTGAAACTTTACTTGAGAACAAATTTCATCACTAAGGAAAAATATCACTAAAATCTTTTTTCTCAATGTGTATACTTGTAAAGTATGCAAAAAAGTGATCAAATATGGCCCCTATTATATAAATGGTTTAGGGTTTTCCTACGGAAGCATCTAGAAGCATCCTTCATGAATTTTTACATTGTGCTTATTAAAAAAATGAAATTTTATTTAATTAAGTCCCTCATTCAAACTTATACTTTGATCCTGAGCACATAATTCAAAATGTGACTTTGACCAAAGTGTATTGGGATGTGTACCAATCCAACTCAATATCTAGAAAAATAATGTTAGCTCATTTTGACTATTCATTAGATACCTAGAGTTTGGTAGAGATACAACTCATTTAACCTTGAGTTTGCCAAAGAGACATAAAGTTGATCTTATACTTCTAAGATGTCTCCCCACTGAACTAATAGGTCTTCAAGCGCCATCTAGGTCAAACCTAAGTTTACTTTAAAATTCTATTGACCTAAGTGTCAAATAAAACTGAATTCTGGTTCTAGACATGCAAGTAATAAAATTTTATAATTTATATAGATTCCTGGTGTCCTACCTAAGACAAAAAGAACATGTGGGCTCCTAAACATTAATTACTTATGCAAGATAAAAAAAGGTAAATACTAGGTTTGAAATGCATTTGAAAATGCAAGTTACCATTATGTGATATAAGTTCTTTTAACATTCTCTAAGATGTTTTTCCTTAAAATTCTTAATCACACATTTAGGAACGATAATAATAAGAATATGAAATTCATCAAAATACGTCTAGGTAATGATGCACTTTGTCTAATAATTCCTAGTTTTATGATGTAAATTATTCCCTTGATGATTTAAACCATGATCAAGATTTATAAATCGAGTGTGAAAATCATAATGTGTCATTGAGTAATACAATGTGAACCAAATATGGTTGAGTATATTAATAAATATGTAAGTGTTGTCAACCATAGAGTTAGGAAATATAGTTCCACTTTGATGATGATGCACTTTTATTTTTACTTTCATGAAAAAAATTCTCTCTTATTCAAGAATTTGAATGAGTTCATTTCTTAGTTATGAGACATAAAATGGAAATGATATGAACTTATATAAAACTCAAGATAAACAATTTCCTTTTATCTATTCGCCCCCTTGTCAAAATAAAAAGGAAAGTTGGATGGGGCCAAAATGCATAAAGTTTTCACCCTGATGTGTTCCCTTTTGATGAAAAACAATTAGAGGTATGGGGAATGACATCATATGGAACAAGTCTAATCATAGGTAAAAATAAAGGTTTAGGTATGTGTATAAAATATTTCACCAATGGATATAAATAATTTTGGTAAAAACTGAAAGACAATCTTAAAGTCATAAGACAGATAAAATGGCAAGTAGTTTTTTTTCAAAGAGAAGTAATATAAATATGGGAAAATAATAATTAAGAATAATTTGGAGTCTAAACTAGTCCCAACCAATTCCAAATATAGATAAATATAAGTCAAGTTACAAGATATTATATTTAGAAAGCAAACTAGCTCATAAGTTGATATGCATTTTAGACATGTTTTTGAATAATAAATCAAACTAGTTCCTTGTGGTTAAATGAGAAAAGACCCATGATGTCAATGTCAATGATGAATAGAACATCTACGAGATGATGAAGAATGGGTTTATGACTTTATATCTCGGTGTAGCATCCAACTACATCCAAATCAAATAATTTGAATATGTAGACCTCTAGATAGATGGGTGATGCCTTCTTCTCACAAGGTCCATTCTTGGACGGGCAAGTAGAAGCCATTACCATTTGATCTTTTGATAATAAATTAAGAGGAATGTGTGGAGAGATATTAACTTATAATTCCTCACAAATACTCAAAGGAGACTAGAACAACAAAAGAACTCTGATATTGAGATGGTGGCAGGCAGAGGAATAAACAATAAAGATATAAAAATGTATAGATATATTAGAAATGAAGTTTTTTCTTAAGAAAAAACTAGAAAATAATAAATATAAAATTAATTTTATCATATTACTTAAGGAAAGTAATATTTTGTAACCAATTCAATCATAAAATGTGTAAAATGTGGACCATGTTGAGCAATTCTTAGGGTTTTGGTCAGACATGGTTTGGTGATGAATCATATGTCCTAATATGACAAGCTAATGGTGCAGATGAAAATACTATCAATCCCTACGTTTGTGACCCAAACTTAGACACGATCACCTTTAAGAAACCTTGAAAATTACCTTAAGCTCTATTGATCTCCCCAAATAAATTAAGACCATATCAAAAATTTATATATAAGGTTAAAAGTTTTAGAATTGAAGTATATGTGAACATACATTTAAGGTCACAAACATGACTATAAGAAATACATTGTATGAAAACAAATAGTCATTATAATGATAAAGCACAAGGATTTTTAATCTATATCAATAATGAAAAAGGATGTATCGACAATCTATTTCTAGTAGAATTACATTATTCTAGATATAATGGTTTTGTTTATATATCCTCTATCTAATTTTCATTATCCACATGTTGAAGTTGAATTTTATTTGTCTTTAAGTAATCATGAAGAAAATGATGCTTGGACTCTATTTTTTTAGTGAGACTACAATAATGGTTCAATAAATTATTGTATTTACACAATCTCAATATGTATGTGGGATTTGTATCTATAAGGAAATCTCATAAGAGTCAATTTATCGTAAGGATTTAAGCATGAAAACTGATGACAATCATATATTCAACATCGATTATTAATAGTGCTAAATTTTTTTTTATTGTTTAACCAAGATACCAGTGAGTTTGATAATGTCAAGCATGCAACACTAGTACTTTGTGATCAACGATACATCCAGGTAATATACATAATCATAGTCTACAAACTCAACATCCTTATCTTGTACATATGAAGGAGTGTAGCAATGGTTGTATAAAGATATTTTAGATCTCATCAGACTATAGTATAATGTGATTTGTTTTGATTAGTTTGAAACCTAGAAAAAATCATACTAAAAAGGATATGTTTAGTCCAAAAGCTTTAAGATTGATTGAGTTATCAATAATTCATCTATATTATGGAGTATTTATTGATACCCCCTCTACATATTTATCAATTTCAGTGGATTTAGTTATTTAATCTATACATGGCTTACATGATTCCATATGAATTCTTTTAGAAACAATTTAGTATATTTTTTGGAAAGTAAAAGTTCCTTTTTAGGCATGTATAATTTGAGAGGAAGAGTGTAAGTTATCCTAATACACCCACTTCAAATTCATTTCTCATTAATTTATCAAGACTATCATGAAATATATCACCATTGCGTCAAAAAATATATTATCAACAACATAGATTTGTACACATATAAATCATCCATTTATAAGCTTAATGAATGTTGTATAATTATCTTATATAGAATGATTCAAAAATAATTTTTAGAGTCACTTATATCATGTCATGGGAACTTGTTTTATATTGTATAAAGATTTCTTAAGTTTATAAACAAAGTCATCATGTTTTACGTCTTAAAAATCAGTCAATTATGCGGCACAAACTTCTTCTTAAATTATTTCATTATAAAATATTTCACTCTTGACTTTCATTTGATAAAGATTTATGGTGGCTATCTAATGACAAAACCATACATATAGATTTAATCCTAGAGACATTTGCATAAATTTCATCCAAATCCATTTCTTCTTGTTGATTATATCTTTGGGCTTTAAGAGACACTTTGTTATGAACTAAAATACTTTGTTATGAACTATTTACCAGTTTTATCAAGATTGCTACTAGATCCCCATTTAATTCTGATGAAATCATTGTTGTCTAGTCTTGGAACTACATCCTAAACTTATTTTTTAACATATTGATTAGGTTCTTCTTGAAAGGTTATGATCCAAAAATCAAAACCAAGAGCATCATAGTTGGTCAATTTATCTAATTTAGATGCTAGTTTCATGTTTTCGTTCTCTCTAAATGAAGATGGGGTCTTAGATATGTCTCCATGGTCACCTATAATAAAATCACTAAGATGATATTTAACCTAACTAAAGCGGATTGGTTAGGTGAAGGTTCTTCTGGTTGAACTTAATTTTCAACTTTATCATCATTTTTCTTTGGAATAGATATTGGATTTATTTTAAGTGTGAGATCCTCAAATTTAGGGATCAAAACTCAATATTAAATATTTGTGTATTTTCAATAAACTGAATATGAACAACCTTTTTAGAAACTAAATTGAAAAGCATATATTCTTTACTTGTTAAGTATTATACTAAAAATAATTATTTAGAGGAACTGGAAATCAATTCATCTCTACAATATTTTGTATTTAGGATATATCATGTGGAGCCAAAGGTATGGGAATAGCAATCTTTGGGCTTCTTTATATGGACTACCTCATAGGAAGTGTTCTTCAGACATGATGGATACATAATATATTTGGAGTAGAAAGAGACATTAACACTTCATCCAATAAAGTTTTAACAGTGTTGTATGCAAGATACATTGCTCTAGCTATCTCTTGAAGTGACCTATTATTCCTCCTTAAAACTAAACCATTTGTTAAGGTGTTCTTGCTGATGAGAATTTTTGACTTGATCCTTCGTGGTCCAAACATCTTTTAAGATGATATTTTAGGATTCCCCACCATGTTCACTCCTATAGCTGCTAATTTTAAGTTGAATCTCAATCTCATTTTGGTACTTTTTTTTTAGCAATCCGAACATCTTCATTACTCAAAAGCCATACGGCATTTACACATAGGAAAAGTGATTCTGGAAGTACATACAACCAAGAACAGGGCTATCCGATCCCCAAAACTCATATTGGAATGATAATAGAATGCTTCTGCATTGATCTCTTTTCCACTAGGCTGACATAAGTAGCTTTTCATAAGAGATTCCTTCAACCTGAGCATAGATCGGAGATGATAAACCTGCAAATGAAAAATATACAGACCAGTGTTTTCTGCCACATGCAGAGCCATAGACCTAGTAGTGAATCTGAACAGAAGAAATCGAGGCCAGCAAGAGCCAAGACTCATAGCTCCCAAACAGAGAGAACAACAACACCGATAAGCAGTGACAACAACGTCGACGAGTGGCGAGAAGCGCGCAGAAGAACCTGCTACAAAGAAAACAAGAAAAATCAGAGAGACCCGTGAAGAAGCACGGGAGCGGGGGGTCTCGACTGTCGTAGGGACTGACGATCAGGGAAAGTTGCCCACTCTCCGCTCCACCCCAGCGAGCCAAAGCACCACTAGGGCACGCCGCCCAAACCACCAGCACCGCGACCTCTAGATCCGAGGTTGAGTACCGCCACTGAGAAGGACGGGTCCTAGATGAAAAACAGGTGAAGGATATGATCATCGAAGCACCTTGAGACAGTCGAGGAAGAATAAGCCCAGGGGGAGAGGGAACGTTGTGCGTCGGTAGGCAGCCTCCCCCCCCCCCCCCGAGCAGGGTCGGCGACGGGGCAAGCCCTAGATCACAGGAGCTAGGGAGAGAGCCACCGCTCCGGATAGACTGGTTTGTATTCATTTTGGTACTTTTTTTAATGTATCATGTATTGTATTTTGCAACTAATAAGTGGGTCCATGTAAATCTAGATTAATAACCAATGATAACTAAGTAATGTCTTTCTCCATCAAGAGATCTTATTCTCATTGGTTCAAAATTATCAATGTGTATGATTATTGGAGGTCTAGTAGTTAATAGCATGTTTTTAGACTTGAATAAGGTTTTGGTTTAGTTCCATTTTGTACAAGGTTTGCATTGTTCTTTTTTTAAGGGAAGCTTAGGAAGACATATAAGTCGATCAAGTATTCCTAACTTATGGATTTTTTTCATGTTCACATGTACTAGTCTTCTATTCCAAAGGAGTTTATTTTCTTCATTATAAATAAGATATCTACTTTTTGACATGACTAGTCAAATCGGCGTAAAGATATATATAAGTTTCCATCCCTCCTTCCCTCATAAATAACATCACTAGTTTTTTTTTGAAATAATTCTACTTGCATCATTTTTAAACAAGATAACAAAATCATTCTGACAGAGTTGAGTGGTACTAACAAGGTCATGATGTAAACCATCTACAACAAAATAAATTCTAATAGAATTATTAGTACCTTTGATACTTATTCCAATTACTTTGCCTTTTTCATTTTCACCAAAATTCATTTGGAAAAACTATAGCCTAGTTAAATCATAAGTTCCATTGGTTTGGTGTTAATTTGAACTATAAGATTGACACCTAAAAGTACTAAAAAACGAAAAATTACAACATTTGTATAATAATCCAATTATGCATTATATAGATGTATATTCGACGGTAAGGCACTTCACATCATAGATCAAATTTCCAACTATAGAGACATATGCATCATTAGGATTCAATCATACCTTTAATGCCAAGGAAAATGATATTAATCAAATGATTAGACAACCTTCTAGTGTCCAAACAAGATTCCTACAATCACACCATGTAGCAGCATTGGCAAACATGATGTTCACAATGTTTGCAAAAGTAGGACTTTGCTTTCAACTGAGTGGTTGGCCTAACCAAAATATTTTATGAATATCTTCTTTGGTGTATTGGTTCTAGGGTTTGCATGTAGACCAATTCTTCCTACTTGCTTATATGAGTGGTGAAGTAGGTTATCTAACCAATGTTGACCATTTAGGAATTTGTATTTTGTAGGTTTAATCTCTTTGTTTCACTAGATTTCGAAGTGTGGTATCAATAAACACTATTCTAGAAGATAGATTATTATTTCATCACATGTATGATCATAATTTTCATGATATCATATGATAGGTAGAGATTTATAAGCATGTTATATTTCTATAAACTTAGTACTATGTCTAGTTTAACAAGCATTTCCAATTTCAATAGAATCAATGTTGGACTTGAGAGTAGAAACAACATCACTGATGGAAGGAGAACATTTGAGGTCATCAAGATCAAAAAAGAACCTCAATTTTCTCATGTAATTTATCCACTAGCTTAGATAATTTAGTATGACTACTATAGACTAGAATTCATATTTACCAAATGATATCATATCATTAAGTTCTTATTATTAGAGTTCAAGTAAGTTTACATCATTTGGGTTTTCTTAAAATGTCTTTGTCATGTAACAAGAAAGAATGATTTCATCCTCTTCTACTTCTTCATCTTGGGTGTTTGTTAGTCACAAATTTTCCCATGTGTTGATGAGACATGATACCTTCAATTTTCTTGTTGTGTTCTCTTTTGTGAGGATACATTGGACACCAATCTTGCAATCATTGGAGTCTTCATCTTCATTTGGTATGCTCTCTGAAGTTGAATACCAAGCTACTATTTGTGGTTTCTTATTCTTTTCATTCTTATTTTGTTTTTCATTCACAAACTTTATAGCTTCTTTCTTCAGTGTTGGACACTCACTCTTGAGATATTATTCTCTTATACATTTTTAAAACTTGAAAAAGGAGGGTAAGGAATTTCTTCTAGAAAAATTACTAAATATCTTTAAGAAGTTTGCTTCTGCATTAGATGATTCCTTAATGAAAACTTCTAATATTTGAAGGAAAGGTTTTCCTTCTTGGGTTGATCTCCTTCTTCCATGTCATCTTGATCCTTCAACTTAACCTCATATATTTCAAGGTTACTAATCAACTCATAAAATGTTCAAGTCATTGAGATCTGTAGATTCTTCTATTATTGTCACCTTCTCTTAATACTTGGTCGTGAGGAATTTTAATATATTGGTCTCATGTTGTTATCATGTAGCTTATTTTCCAATAGATGTTAGGTCATTTATAAGGATAGAATATTTAGATACACTTGAGGAATGGATATTTTATATTCCATATGGAATAAATATTTAATTAATAAGGATGTAATATTTAGATACACTTGAGAAATGGATACTTTATATTACATATGGAATAAATGTCGTAGTTATCACTATATGCATTTGTCTTGTAATGCTTGACTTGGTTGGTTCTTTCCTAGGTACCTGTATTTTTCTATAAATACTAGCAACACACACGTGCATATGCACATGCCCCATTGAACATGTTAATTTTAAATATTTCAAAAATAAAAATTCCCAAAAGGATAATGGTAATCATGCCCCATTGAACAAAAAGATAATGATAATCCTTGTAACTACCCAAAAGGATAATGATAATCCTTGTAAGTGCTTTGTAGAAAATTTAAAAACGTGTTGTTATTGACTCCTCAATGCACGTTCGAAGGGACGTGGCAACTGATTTTATCATGAAAGAAAAAATATAAAATTAAACAAATATAAAAAAGTTGAGAAAAATTGTGAGAAGAGAGAGAATTAAGGAGAGCACATCTTGAACTCGCTCTTTTTATAGTAGTATAGATTATAGGAAAAATCATAAGAAGATACAAAAAATAGAATAATAAAGTGTAGAGTAAAGAATATTAATAGAATTTGTGATGAGTGTTTAATGCTTTGTTGTATTTGCAACCCAATCACTAATTGTGTGTAGGATACTTGTACTCCCTATAGATATCATCTTCCAGCATGTATACTTTATTTAATCAAAAACGGCATCCTCCTCTTCCAATATAGGCACTTTGTTCACAAAAAGAAGAAGCTTGATGTGATTATTGTGAGCTCCTTCCTAGTTTAAGGATTCATGCAACATTGTCTCCCATGTTTCTAGCTTTTATGGGCAGTCTAGGAAACTTACCCTAATACCAATTGAACAAATAGTCTAGAGGGATCAGATACACCCTTCAATTTTGAAATTCTAAAAAAACCATTAAGTACATTTTTTTTGTCTGACAAAGTTCAAGTAAATAAGGATGTCGAAGAAGTAAGATACAAGAACATATTTATTTCATATGGTTAAAAAAATCACAAATGTTTCCTAATATGCACCTAGTTGCCTTTTCGACCACTAGGTAGTTGAATTTTTAGCCACTTAGTTTGATGAATCATTATTTATTGGTGTATTTAATTTGAAAGGAATATAAGAAAAGATTATATATCAAACAACTAAAATAAATATCAAACCATCTACTATCTCCTTTAGATCTTGGTTGCATGAGTCACAATCATTTCCTTTCCTCGTTTCCTTTTCCGAACCACCAAGAAACTATCTCAGCATGTTGTCTAAAGGAACACCACTACTTTCTATCCTCTTTTCTAGGTCGATGGAGGACCATTACTTGATTCTAGTTTGGTTTCCTATTCACTCACCTTAAGCATCGATAGAAGACTTCTTCAATAAAGAAATATGTTGTAAGAAGTAAAGCATGAATACATTTACAAAGGATCTTATTGGTGTGCTTATCAAGATGATTGGAATTGTTTCATCTAATGGAACGGATGCACTTAAGCACGATATGGATCGGTAAGGAATAACTTTATGGAAATATTTTCTAAATTTATCTACTTCCCAAGTGTTTTTAAAAATGTGATAGAAGTGTGGTACTTATACGTTGATGGATTGGGGTTAGCCTTGAAGCATATATAAGCGTCCAAGAGAAACATTTCTGAATAAGTATCTAGGGTCTAATAGAAAATGAAGTTATGGGAAAAATTATATTTGCATGATCCCTTGATCGAGCTAACACTTTGACTAAGAGTGCTTCTGTCAGTCTGTGACTTCAAGAGAAGTGTATTGTGATGTGCATTGATTCAATACTGATCATGAAACTAAAATTAGGTCATTTTGATTTGTCAACTAAAATAGAGTTTGTATGATATAGAACTTGGTCAAACAAGAAGTTTTGTTGAGAGATATCCATTAACCCCATTTGTTTCTTAGACGTATGTTTTCTGAACTAAAAGATTGTCTGACTCTATCTCAGTCAAAGTATTAGTTTGATCAATATTTTGCATATCTAAATGCCACATTATATGGATTTCTTACATAGACATGCAAGTAATAAAATGTAACAATTTATATGGCTTCATAGGTCTTAAATTATTATTAAAGGGCTTGTGGGTTCTTCAACATTAGTCCTATTAAATTTAAATAATAAATGGACAAATGCATGCTTTATAAAATAGAAGTTATGTAATTATTCAATCCTTGTATTCTATAAGTTTGTTTTGAATTTATCTAGCTCATTTGTTCTTGGAAATAATCAATAATAGAGTAATAAACAATAGTGAAGTGAAATATCTTATTCATTAAAACATAAGGCAATGTCATCAGAGAAATATGGTTGAGCAAGGAGGTATGTTCTGAAAATATGAGTGGTACTAGTTAGCATTCACTGCTAGGAGTAGAAGACATAAGTTTAGGTCAACATGGGTAGATTAGACTGACTTGGCTCAATTTCCCTCTTTTTTATTTTCTTACCATCGGTGTTTGAAGTCATCCAACTTGAATAAGTTAGTCTGGCTTGTGGTTGTCATATTTTGGGACTCTTCATTTGGTTGGTTTGACTTTATAAAAGACATAACTTTGTGTTGGTTTGAACTCCTCAAAGTCGGTACAAAACACTAAGGATGTAGGTTTAAGGTACGGTCAGCAAGTAACTTCCAAGTTATCCCCTTAATTGGGTTTGACCTTTTTGAAGTTGGTCAAACTTGTTGATGTTGTTGGTAGAGACTCAATGTCATTGATCTAAGTGGTCTATATTGACCTCAAGTCGATATGCAGTTCAAATCCACAAGAATAAAGTTAGTTGAGGGCCCTTGAATGTCTAAAAATGATGTGGATGACCTCCATCATTGTCATGTACGTTGTATAAGGTCCTCACCAACCTGAGTTATGATATGGAGGGTCCTTAAGCTAATGGTGAATCAAACAAGTCATTGTGGAGTTATTCCAACTCATGCAAATGCATAAAATGATGTACCAAGTATTATTGTGAAACTTGACAAAATGCAACATGGGTTTCTTTTTTGAAAGATAAGGGAAATCAAGAGATTTATAAGATACCCTAACATGATGCACATGTGTCAAAATTATATAAAAATCAAAAAGGAAAAGTAAGTATGTGTATAATAACCTAATTGGTCGATGCTACTAAATAAAGGAAGAAGAGTTAGGGAAAGGGAGATGGAGGAGGTATCCCATTGTAATCATTTATTGGGTCCTTTTTGTACCATGCATACATGTATCCTACCTACTAGGTCTACCAAGTGAGTGTAAATCTAGTGAAGCTATGGATTTTCCCAAGTCTGAATAATGACATGTAATCCAATGACTTTTTGCAAGTTCATCTTCATGTTGATATGAAATGGATTTGCATTGAACTGAATTCATCATCACTACACTCCCAATATACCCTCCAAGGTATGGTTATTCATAGGTATGTCTCATGGTATCAATATAGTAATGTTGGATGGAAGATGCTTTAAATCTTATCGAAGTTTGTGCTCTTCTAATTCCATCCCAAAAATCTAGATTTTGATGACGTAATATAACTTTCATGTGGTATTTATCTTCTTCACCACATAGATTGGCCTTTGATGTTTCACTTTGAACTTACTACACACAAAGCTTGAGTTTTTAAACTTTTCATCTTGGTATCAATACATGATGTCCTCTGTGTCACAATTAAAGCTTTAAAATCCTACCATGTCACACTGTATAGGTTATCATCCCCTAAGAGTGAGCGGAACAAAAGTATAATCATGCTAAGTCATGCCAGACATCATCATATAACTTTCCTCCTTAGGTAAGTGTCCATATTTATCATCATCCAAAAAAATATTCCACTCCATAGTATATAATATGTATCTGGAAAAATGAAATTTCTCAAAAAGGTGGAGTGTCACCCTAAGTTGTATTAGAAACCAGGTGGACCAACTAGGAAAATCATTGAAGGGATATATCAATATTCTTATGATTGTTTGGTTTCCTTAAGATTGTTGAAGAGTGTAAACACCTTCCCTAGTATAAGGATATAGAAATCCTCCACTAACTATGCCATTAGGTCAATTAGATGGATTGAAGGACTTGTAATTATGTGAGTCTCCAATAAAAATTGTTGTGTATCCAATAGTATGGTGATAACCTCTCACTTTGTGATGTTATTTTATTGGTTTTCCCTTATTTTTCATACTCTTTCTTAGATAAATTAGATAGAATCATTAACTCTTTACCTTATTGCTGAAACATCAATAGATTAACTTTCCTCTTCTTTATCCTTGCAGAAAAATACAAAAAAAAAAATTTACAAGACCGTTCAAGCCCAAACGGTCCCAAGACCGTTCAAAACCAAACGGGTTCAGCGCCCAAATGAGTTCAGCACCCAAACGGGTTCAACGCCCAAACGGGTTCAGCACCCAAGCGAGTTCAGCACCCAAATGGGTTCAGCGCCCAAACGGGTTCAACAACCAAACGGGTTCAGTGCCAAAACGGGTTCAGCGCCCAAACGAGTTCAGCGCCCAAACGGGTTCAGCAACCAAACGAGTTCAGCGCCCAAACAAGTTCAGCACCCAAACGGGTTCAGTGCCCAAACGGGTTCAGCAACCAAACGGGTTCAAGACCGTTTGGGCTCCACTTAAACCTATAAATATGACCCAAAGGGGTCCTCAGAAAGGGAGAAGGCTCAGACGCCCAAAGGCTGCCTCAATCGTTCCAGAGCTCTTGCTACTTCCACCCTCCGCCCTGGGGCTGCCAGTCTGAGACCCATACCCCATCTTGAAGCTGCTTTCTCCTTCTTTGCCAAAGAAGGTAGGAAGGGAAGATCTCATCATCATGCAACCTTTGAAGACTGGTGGATCGTTGCTCTCTCTCCAAGGGGTTGACCTTCCAATCTCCTTCATGGGGATGATGCTCTCTCTCTCTTCCTGCCTCCTTCTTTGTCCTAGTCATGAGCGAGTAGTCTCTCTCACTAGGGTGCGGGGAGTAGCCCCGCTACCCATGCTTTCATAACATGTAAATGTAATCCTTAGGTTGTAATATAGAGTCCTTATCTTTGTCAGTTTGACATCAAACGATTAATGAATGCATGTTCCTTGATCTCCAACTTGTGTTATCTTTTATCTCTTAGTATGAATTGTCTACGTTTGTACTATTAGATTCGAAACTCGTTTGTATGTTGGTTCTTGGTGCATGTATTCACCATGCATCTGTTTCGGTATCTAGAAGTGTATCTCAAGAAGTGGAGTAAACTCACTATCATCCGTTGCACTTTCATACTATGAAATGGAATCAGTTGACGTATGAAAGTGCAACCTTGATAAGTCGAGGAACATGCTTTGCGAGGGAAATGATGCAAAGTAATGTGACCATTTGCTCGGGAATGGCTGGCGTTGCAACATTCCCGCACTTCTCGTAGTTAGTTCTCCGAAAGGAAGCTAAGTCTACAAGGATACTAACTGACTGGACTCTTTTTGCAGGTTAAGTTTTGCTTTACATGTGTTGATCGATGTGTAGTGGTGGTGAAAAACCGATCACACCCTAGTGATCTTTTATCATAGTTTAATTCATTAGATTTACTTGCTTTCTTTACTTTATTTGCACTTAGCTTAAAGAAAACCAAATCAACCTTTTGATCTAAATACTGACTATTGAGTGATTAAGTGAAATTTCAACGTTTTCCATCTTGTTGGCAACAACAAGACCGTTGTCTCAAGGATTCGCTCTTTAACAATACTACGATAAGACTTCCACGTATCTTAGCATACGTGGGTGGAGTTCTCTATCTAGTATAAGCAAGTCTAGACTTAAAGACTTACCATCTTTAGGATTTTTAGTGGTGCACGCAATTCCACGTGAGTGGAAGCTCCATCAAAAATTGGCGTCGTTGCCGGGGACAACGGAACGTTGTAATTTCGCTTGGTACCTTTCTAGTTGGTTAGGATTTTAAACTTTCTTTAATCATAACTCTATATCTTCTTGAAACTATTATATTTTTGTCATTATCTAAAGGTGTTTCTCTCTACTCAGGTAGAAATCGTGTATGCAACCTGCGTATAACCTCAGATTCTCCCCTGATCCAGAGTTTGACTCTGAGGTAGAGAGAAGTTTCCACCGCCGCATCCGACTCAATCGCCAAAGGGCCAGGCAAATAGCTGAAGATCAACGCCATGCTGCTTTGGTAATGGAGAGGGTCAACGTCGCCATCGCCGCTCAAAGGGCACAACTCATCGCTGAAACTCGTGCCCAAATCCAAGCGGAAATTTGTGCGGAAGAGCAAGCTCGCATCAGAGCTGAAACTGAGGCAGCAACCCAAGCTGCTCAGTTGGAATTAAGAAATAAACAATTGAGGGACTATGCTGTCCCAAAGAACTATGAGGATAACCACCCGGTCCGACCTCCGATCATTAATATCCCCAACTTCGAGATTCAGACTCAGTGGATCCAAATCATGCAAGGCATATCTTTCTCTGGAGGTTCTGGAGATGATTGCATGGATCATCTAAAAAGGTTTAAGGTGTTGTGCCGCCTAGTTCCACAAGCTGGTGTCGCTTATGATGCGATAATGCTTCATATATTCCATTTCACCCTATCTGGGAGGGCCTTGAGTTGGTATAACTCACTTGACAGAGAGCCAATAATAACCACCTGGGCTCCTCTTGAGGAAAAGTTCTTAGAGAAGTTCTTTCCACCCTCACTGACCTATGAAATCAGAGGACAGATTAATCATTTCTCTCAGCTGCCTGGAGAAACCCTTGGTGAGGCATGGGAGAGGTTTAAAGAACTTTTGTGTAAATGCCCCCATCATGGAATTTCCCAGAATCAACTGATAGAAATCTTCTACCGGGGAGTAAGCGATGATATTAAATAGTTCTTAGATTCTTCTTCTGGAGGAAACTTCATGAGGAAAAATTACGAGGACGCATGGAAGATTGTTACTCTCAGAGATGAAAACCAGTCCAACTGGGGACGGTCAGTCAGTAAAGGTGTCCTCAAGGTTTTCAAAGCTGAAGATTCAATAGAGATGAAAGAAATAGCTGAAGTCCTGAAGACCATAGTTCATAAACAGCAAGCTCTCGAGACTTCTCTCGGAGAGATTGATAAGAAGAAAACTCCACCAGTCCTACAAGTCAAAGCCGTCACGGGATCCTGTGAGGATTGTCATGCTTCTGACCATCCGACCCTTTCCTGCGGTATGCTATATAATGTGATGATGGATCTGCATCCACCACCACAACCATATGAACCCACCATTGATCAGTCGGAAGAGCAACTACCGGAACAAGTTAACTCTATCCACTCCATCCCTGGGAAAGTCTACTACAACCCTAATCAGCCAAGGAATCATCCAAGGTTTCAGTATGGAAATCATGCTGGAATTGCCAATCCTCAGCATCAAACGCAGGGAGGATCTGCTAGTATGCTACCACCTGGGTTCCCAAACAATTTCAACCAAAATCAAGGGAATCCCAGGAGCAACTTCCCCAGGGCTAACTACCCCAGGAATCAAATTGCTTATTATCAGTATACACATCCTCCGCTCCACCCACAGCTACACACCCAGCAACCTCAGCTAACGCTGCATTCGCAGCAATCGCAGCAAGGACAACAACCGATTCCTTCGAAAAATGCTCCTGCCCAATCGGAAGATGAAATATCCTTGATCAGGCAGATGTTACAATCACAACAAACTCTACTTGCTAACCAGCAGGCTCAGCAGAAAGCAGTCGAAGCTCATCTTGCTCAGATCGCCGCACAATTTAAGCCCCAAGCAGGTACGTTTGCTGGGCATCCTGAATCGAATCCTAAGCATGGACAAAATAGACATGAGCAGTTGAATGCCGTCACCACCAGATCTGGACGCATTTTTCATGAGACTACCAAGATTGATCTTGACAATGATGACACACCGGTTCTTATGACAAGTGAAAGTCCGCAACCAGGAATGGAAAAGCCCTCAGGAAGCACAAAGGGCAAAGATAAAGTGTCCACAGAACCTGAAGTTCTGCAATATAAACCAAGAATCACGTACCCAGGAAGACTACGAGAAACAAAGATGGACACTAGATTCCAAAAGTTCAAAGAGGCAATGAAGAAACTATACATTGATATCCCGCTCCTCGATGCTCTTTCCGAGGTGCCAGCTTGGGCGAAATACCTCAAGACCTTACTATCAAGAAAATACATCACCGAGGAGCAGGAAACTGTTAAGCTTGCTCAAACCACTTCGGACATCATCTTAAACAAGATGCCCAAAAAGAAGAAGGACATGGGTTCCTTTAGAATCCAATGTTGCATTGGCAATGCATCTGCAAAAAAGGGATTAGCTGACCTTGGAGTCAGCATATCTATTATGCCTTACTCAATGTGCAAACGTCTGGGTTTCACTTAATTGCTACCTACAGCAATGACTATCCAATTAGTTGATTCCACTATAACCGCACCTTTGGGGATCATTGAAGATATCCCGGTAAGGATAGGCAAGGATGCTTACATACCATGCGACTTTCTTTGTCATGGATATTAAAGAAGACCTGAGGTACCCAATCATTTTTGGCAGACCATTCCTCGCTACTGCCAGAGCGATGATTGACGTTGAAGCTGGAACCATCATTCTTAGGCTTGGAAAAGAAGCAATTCAATTTCGAGTCCTTAATAGTATGAAAGGGCCCAACATCCAAGAGGAGGTTTTCCTCCTTGATTCTATTCAACAAATGTCACAGTTGGAAATCTCTGAGCCAGTTGACGAACTTGAAAATGTTCTAATCAATCCAGAGGTTGAATTCTCAGCAAATGAATTGGTTCAACAGTGCCTCCAACATATGGAAAAGTCTGAAAAAGTGCCAAAGGCCACTTTTGAAGAACTTAAAGTCGTTACTATTCTAGAAGCCGCTGAGCAACCCAAGGCCCCCGAAATGAAGACCTTACCCTCAGGTCTTAAACATGCCTTTTTAGATGAGGAGAAATTATGCCCTGTCATCATCAGCTCTACTCTTACAAAAGATCAAGAAGAAAGGCTTCTGGAAGAGCTGAAGAGGCATAAAAAGGTCATCGGATATAAGATAACCGACCTAACAGGTATAAATCCAGCCATGTGTATGCATAGACTTCCTATGATTGACGAATTCAAGCCCTGTAGAGAACATCAAAGAAAACTGAATCCTAATCTAAAGGAGGTAGTGCGTCTAGAGGTCCTTAAATTACTCAAAGCTAGCATGATCTATCCTATTTCTGACTCCCAATGGGTCAGTCCCATTCAGGTTGTTCCAAAAAAAGGAGGCACTACTGTAGTGCTAAATGACAAAAATGAACTAGTGCCTACCAGGACTGTAACTGGATGGCGAATGTGTATAGATTACAGAAAGTTGAACAAAGCCACAAGGAAAGACCACTACCCTTTACCTTTCCTTGATGAAGTCCTGGAACGCCTAGCTCATCAAAAATATTTTTGTTACCTCGACGGTTACTCCGGGTTTTACCAAATACCCATACACCCGGAGGACCAAGAAAAAACCACCTTCACATGTCCCTTTGGGACATATGCCTTTAGAAGAATTTCGTTCGGGCTATGTAACGCACCCGCCACTTTCCAACGATGTATGTCTGCTATCTTCTCCGGTTTAACAGAATCCGTCATGGAGGTGTTTATGGACGATTTCTCAGTATACGGAGATTCTTACGATAATTGTTTACTCAATCTAGGAAGAGTTTTACAAAGATGTGAGGACACCAACCTGATCTTGAATTGGGAAAAATGTCACTTTATGGGGACTGAAGGTGTGGTCCTAGGACATCGAGTAAGTGAAAAAGGGATTGAAGTGGATAAAGCAAAGGTTGATGTCATCTCAAAGCTAACTCCACCTAAAGACATCAGAGGATTCAGGGCATTCCTTGGTCATGTAGGGTTCTACAGAAGATTTATAAAAGATTTTTCAAAGATAGAAAAGCCAATGACTCACCTGCTGACCAAAGAAGCAGATTTTATATTTGACCAAGAATGCATTAATAGCTTCACAACTCTGAAGAATGCCCTTATCTCTGCCCCTATTCTAAGAGCTCCTGACTGGTCGCAGTCGTTTGAAATTATGTGTGACGCTAGCGATTATGCTATAGGGGAAGTCCTTGGACAAAGGATCGACAAAAAGCCTTATGTCATATATTACGCCTCCAAGACGCTTGATGAGGCACAAAAGAACTATACTACCACCGAAAAAGAGTTCCTGGCAGTTATCTATGCTTTTGAAAAATTTCGGTCTTACCTAATAGGGTCAAAAGTCATAGTATATACTGACCATTCTGCTATACGATACTTGATCCAAAAACAAGATGCTAAACCCCGACTTATCAGATGGGTATTAATGCTTTAGGAGTTTGATTTAGAGATTAAAGACAAAAGTGGGGTTGAAAATTTCATCGCAGATCACCTCAGTCGTATTGAAGCTAAAGACACAAATAACATACCCATTCAAGACTCTTTACCGGATGATCAACTAATGAAGATTACTACTGGATTTCCTTGGTATGCTGATATTGTGAATTATTTGGCAACAGGAATCATCCATCCATCTGCATCATCCCATGACAAAAAGAAATTCCTTCATGACGCTAAGCAGTATTTCTGGGACGAGCCCTACCTATTCCTCTTATGCGCTGATGGACTTTTTCATCGATGCATCCCAGAAACAGAAATCATCCTAGTTTTAGAGCACTGTCACTCAGGCCCTACTGGGGGGCACATGAGCTCTAAGAAAACCACTCTTAAAATTCTTCAATCTGGTTTTTACTGGCCAACCATCGCAAAGGATGCACATGATTATGTGCGATCATGTGACAAATGCCAACTCTCTGGAGGAATAACCAAACGAAACGAAATGCCATTGAATATGTGGCAAGAAGTCGAACTCTTTGATGTTTGGGGAGTAGATTACATGGGTCCTTTCCCCCCATCTTACGGATTCACGTACATTCTAGTTGCTGTGGATTACGTTTTGAAATGGGTAGAAGCTCTACCAACCACTTCTTGTGATTCCAAACCAGTCATCAAAATGTTTAAAGAAATAATATTCCCCAGATTTGGCATTCCAAGAACAATAATATCTGATGGCGGATCTCATTTTCTTGAGCGGAGTTTCGAAGCTCTATTAAGAAAATATGGAGTCAACCATAAAGTTTCCACACCCTATCACCCACAGACTTGTGGACAAGTTGAAGTATCCAACAGGCAACTCAAAGCCATTTTGGAAAAAATTGTTAATAGGCACCGCACAGACTGGTCTACCAGACTTCCTGATGCCCTATGGGCCTATCGCACAGCTTTCAAAACACCAATTGGAACAACACTGTTTCGATTGGTGTATGGGAAGTCGTGTCATCTACCAGTCGAATTAGAGCATAAAGCTTGGTGGGCTATCAAGCAATTGAACTTTGACCTCAAAAGAGCTGGTGAATCTAGACAACTTCAATTACAAGAATTGGAAGAGCTGCGAATGACAGCATACCAAAATGCCAGAATTTACAAAGAACAAACCAAAATGTGGCATGATGGCCACATAAAAAGAAAGGATATAATCGTCGGAGATAAGGTTCTCCTATTTAATTCCAGACTCAAGTTATTTCCTGGAAAACTGCACACAAAATGGTCGGGGCCTTTCACAATCAAACATATTTACCCGACAGGAGCAGTCATTATCCTTGATGATAATGGGGGAGAAAGAACCATCAACGGTCATAGATTAAAGAAATACTACACTCCAGTAGACAAATTGCCAAGACAAACTATAGAGATCCAAGATCCTATAATATCAGCATAGCCAGAGCAGAATTTCGTCGAGCCAGCGACATTAAATCCAGGCGCTACTTGGGAGGCAACCCAAGATCTGAGTATCATCATTTTTCGTTTGTCCTTTTCTTCTTTTTAGCTTTGTTTTTTCCTGAAAAATATAAAAAAATCCACATAAACAAAATAAACATAAAAATCAAAAACATCAAAAACCCTTGACCTCCCCAAACGGTCTCGCACCCGTTTGGAGTTCAAACGGTCTCACACCCGTTTGGAGTTCTCACACCCGTTTGGAGTTCAAACGGTCTCACACCCATTTGGAGTTCAAACGGTCTCGCACCCGTTTGGAGTTCAAACGGTCTCGTACCCGTTTGGAGTTCAAACGGTCTCGCACCCATTTGACTTCGGGAATTTGTAAGGATGCCCCCCCAAATCCTATAAATAACACCCCGCACCCTCATTTCTCTCTTCTAGAACCCCGTTTTCTCGCTTTCACTGTTCCACTCCCATTTCGCTCTTGTTCTCATCTTTCCCATACGCCTCCGACTCCCACCGCCATTCTCGCCTCCGACTGAAGCTCTGCCGCCGTCTATACGCGGCTCTGTTCCTTTGCTCACGCATCACCACTTTCTTCCAGATCTTCTTCTTCCACCATCTCCACAGGTAGAGCAACGCCACCGTCTCCACCTTTGGCTTTCGCGGTTCTCGCTACCGCCGTCACCGTCGCCACCGGCGAGCGTACTTTGGCCTCCCTCCCGCCGTCCCTCGCCACCTAACGGCCCGGCTCTTCGCCTTCCCGACGGTCTGCTTCAAACGGGTGTTCAACCCATTTGGACGCAGGACCGTTTGGCCCCAAACGGTCTCCAAACCGTTTGGTGCCAAACGGGTGTTCAACCCGTTTGGACGCAGGACCGTTTGGCCCCAAACGGTCTCCAAACCGTTTGGTGCCAAACGGGTGTTCCACCCATTTGGATTCAACCAAACCTCAATAATACTGCTCTATTCTAATAAACTTGTTTAACTACAAATTTCAGAACTCTAACTCTTATTTTTCTTGACAGAAATTTCAGAATGGCCTCACCTACAAAGCAACCAACAGAAACAGCCGGCGATTCCTTTTGGACAAAAGAGGAATTAATAGCTGAACGAGCGAAGCTTCAACAAATAGTTGACCACTATAAAAATACTGGACAGGTCCCAGCAGAGGTGGACCTGATCGATGTCATGCATGATATAAAACACATCAACCACTGCTTAGATGAAGAACCTTATGAAGAGGAAATCGAAGAAATCTCATCCGACGAATCCTCAGAATATGAGCCTTCACCGGAGGCAGACTCCCCTACAAAACAGTCCATGGGGAAAAGGAAGGCCCAAGCAACCACTTCAGCACCACAACCAAAGAAGAGGGCAAGGAAACAGGTTCGCCCTGCCACTGCAAGGGAACAGATCCTGGCAAGTTTCATCCCACCATCCTCCATCCAACCAACCACCACCATCACCACCACCCCTGCCACCACTACCGTTCCTATTTTCCCCCCCATCACCACCACCGCACCACCACCAGGAAATCTTTACATCCATACCCTCCCATCCATTAAACAAACTCTAAAACCGATGAAGTACATTTGCCCAAGCATACTTATGAAGATGGGGATCTACAATAGAATCCTCACTTTGCTTGACAATTCCAATCTCTCTCGAATTTGCTTTGTCACCGAATCTTCATACGTCAAACCTACAACGGAGTTCTTCACCTATTTCACTAAAGAAGCAGTGGATACCTTGGATAAAGCACAGGACGGTGGTGACCGTAGAATATCCACCAGAATCTTCAACAACAAAGTGGTCATAACTGAAAATATGTTGAATGAAATCTTTATAGATAACCAAGAGCAACTGAAGAAAGCCAAAGATGTTGGCACAAACACAACTTCTGAAAATCTTTAACGGGGCTTCCAGTTTATGATGCAAAAACATGTAAAGCATCAAACATTCAATCGGGTCTAGTACGCACACTTCACAAAATCCTTGCTGGCGCACTCTTCCCCAGGTCAGAAGGAGGAAATGTAATCCTATCAGACCTCTTTGTTATCTAGTCCATCCTAAATGGGTTACCAGTCAACATTGGACGTCTTATAATTCAAAAACTATCAGCTTACGCCCTGGGGAAAGAAATATGCATGGGTGGTCTTATCACATCAATTATCAAATACCTTAATATGGATAGACTTCTACCCAGATGCAAACAAATAAAGGGTGACATCCTTACAAATGAGCAAACGTTAAAGAACTCCTTCATTATAAAAGAAAAGGATGGAAAGCTACACTACGTCTTCTACCCTACAGCAAAATCATTCAAAACACTGCTCCCACTACTAGATCTTGTTGATTATGACAAAGGCAAGCTCTTATTCTCCGATGACGAGATCGAAAAACTCATGTCTTCGGTCACAATCACCACCAAGAAAGCAACAGTGGGACATACAGAGCTTAGTATAACCGCCCAGGCAGCAAATCCAACAAAAATTCCTACAAAACGACCTTCTAGAAGGCTTTTGAAGGAACAAGAGTTGTCGGGGACACCAACATCCAAACCCCACCCCGAAACAGAAACCACCCTCCCAGAGGAACAAATAACAACGTCATCACTAGACTCTTTCATCATGAATCTAAATGTTGATCTCGATACCACCACTCCACCATCCACCATCCCAACAACCACCACCCCACCATCTTCCATCCCAACAACCACCACTCCACCATCCTCCATTTTTCCTCAATCAACCACTCTCCCACCTTTTTCCACATCACCCTTCTTCCCTTCGGGCATCCCATTTTCCGTTACAACACCAGAATTCACTTCTTTCACCTCAACTGACTTTCCATCAACATTACCGGACTCACCACCCTTCTCATTCACCGCCACCCCGACACCGCTAGTGACCCCTTCCACAGTCACCATGCCATTCGCGGGACCATCAACAGTGTCCTTTCCGCACGACACTACCACCACCATTCCACCCTGACCCCAGCCACCCCACCCTTCTCTTACTGGGGTCCCTTTCACTAATGTCGGTGAGGAATTCGGATGACAATTTGACACCATCTGAAACCTCCTCACCGACCCCTCTAACATATTAAATTCCATTTTTTCTTATGTGCAGGGTTTAACAAAGCAGGTCGCCAGGATCGACGAGCATAACCGTGCCATGCCAAGCATCCTCCAAGAAATCCAGCAACAACAAGATTTAGTGGCTAAGCAAGTTGATCACGTCGACAGCCACTACAAAACCTTGCCCGAGCTAGTCCTTGGAGTCCAAATCCAGCACAAAGCGATGGCAAACCAAGTTGAGAGGATCTCAACGCAGACTTTACCTCTGCCGGAGACCCTCCGCGAGCTCAAGCAGCAACAACAAGCTTTCAGCATGCGCTTGGACGACATCAACATCACCCTCACACAGCTACACAATCGCCAAGAGGAGTCCTCAAACAATGAGCTTAATCAACTAAGAGCTCAAGTAACTGACCTCACCGCACGACTCCTTTCGGCTGAAGTACGTTATTCTGATTTAAAAGAAACTCACAACGCACTGCTCGAAACACACGAGCACGTGCAAGTGGCATACGATGAGCTTCAATCCATCCATCG
The DNA here is from genome assembly GCA_963693085.1 of Alisma plantago-aquatica. Taxonomy (NCBI): domain Eukaryota; kingdom Viridiplantae; phylum Streptophyta; class Magnoliopsida; order Alismatales; family Alismataceae; genus Alisma; species Alisma plantago-aquatica. Next base: position 248,608,624 of record OY856411.1, read on the forward strand.
TCAGTGCAAGAAGAAAGCACAAAAGAAAACAACTAATAAATCAGCGGTTGATGCAGACGAGGAAGATGAAGATTCTGATTCTTCGGCTGACTCCAACAACAGTACCTCCTCAAGTGATGATTCTGATAAACAAGATGATGCTGGGGAGGGTCCCAGCCAAGGAACAGAACCCAAACAACAGCAGGATCACCATGACGGTGATAAAGATCCCAAATCCTCTGCTCACAACGAGCACGTCACAATATCTTATGGGGACCAATTCCTAAACTATTCCGCCTTGGGATCTTCGCGGGAGGCTGCGAAAGAAGTAGTTTTTTCTGAGTTCGAACAATGCATTCTGGGAGCCAGCACCAGCCTCCCTGTCTCAGCATCTCAACATCTCCCTACCCCTGAACCCTCGATACCCTGTCCCCCAGATCATGAAGAACCAGAACGAGTATGTCTAGACACTGACGAAGAGCTAGATACCCCTTCCGATTCTGACAACGATGAAGATCTGCAACATTACACGAACGATCTTGTGCGGCTTTCTGCCCCCAACCCGCAAGTGTTACCTCCCCCGCCATCTCTACCTCACAAAATGCACGATTTAGACATGGCGGCCATCTCTACCCTAGACGCACAGGATATCTTCATCCTCAACACTATAATAGATGATGCCAAAGAAGGGGGGGATGTCATATACCAGAACACGAAGACTAAGCGCAACTTGACACGTGAAGATTTCCGTTCCATACTTCGATTCCAGTCAACAGTGAAGATGGCAATCTTTCGTACTCTCCTTTCCAACTCTATTGAGATCTACAGAAGCTCCAAGCGACAGCAACCAGTTCTCAACGCCTCACCCGCTCTGAGTTTATGCTTACTGTACGAAAGACTACAACACAAATCCATTAAGAGGTTGCACAGGGGGATCGCAAGAAAAGCTAGATATATAACCGTGCCTTTGCAAGTTTCTAGTCATTGGTTGCTTATGATTGTGGACACTGTCGCCCGCGACGCCAAGGTGTACAATTTCTGCGCCAGTGATCTAAGAGCCGGTATAATTAACTTCGTTGGAATTGAAGCCGGGGAGACAAGATGCATCCCTTTACGACTTCTTAAACTCATCTGGGCCGCATGCCCATCTCTCCTCCAGGGTTGGAGCCAACCCTGGTTCCGGATAATCAACCCATAAGTCCAAGCTGCTGAAGGCTCCGGGGACAACGCTTTTTACGTCATTCGACACATATTAGCGCTAAATCAACAAGTCCCCTTCACAGACCTCATCAATGAAGATTTTCACTCTCTGCGAGGGCGTTATGCCATGGAACTCATCTGTGATAGATGGTTCTTTAATGATCCTACAATGGCACCAGATGACATCCCTCGCTACCTTTTTTCGGCAATCCAACGTCCGCATAAGAAACCCTACAGACAAACTTTAGCGGAGTTGGAGAAAGAAAAACAACCAGCCACGGTCCCCGAGACCAGTCAATGGGACCCTTACAACTTTGACCTCGCTCCTGACAAGGGTGTCATAGAGTTATTAACCGGGGCACCCATCAAGAGATCCCCATCACAAATGGTGCCCCTATCTTCCATTGAACCAACTTTTCCAAATTTTGATCTTGAGGCTTGCAAGACTCTCTCTGACAATGAGCTTCGGATTATAATGTCAAGACTACATGCTGAAAAAGAGGATCTTGTCTTTCTAGATGGAGACATTTTGGTTATGGCAGATAACCTCCGAGAGACCATACAAATCAAAGGTTCTATGTCTGTAAGTGTGATGACCGCTTATCAATACTTACTCGGCCGGAATCATCACATGGTCTACATGGCGTCTTCTTACATGAAGGACGATCTCTTAGGTCTGAAGAATTTCGGAACGCCGGCGACACTCATATCTTACCTCCAACACACAACTCCGAAATTCATCATGCTTCCTTTCCTTCATCAAGAGCACTGGATGCTACTGGCAACCAACTTGCACGACGGAACAACAACAATTTATAACAATTCCGACAGTCAGTATGATCCAGACCAGAACGAGTATACTACGGCACCAAGGATGCCAACGGAGGAAGTAGCAAAGGAGTGTGCTGACAAACTACACGATCTCCTAAGTCAGCACACACGGGCTTATGGTAAAGAACACTTCAAACCCCCAGCCTTCAGCCACAAGTGCCCCCAGCAAATTCGCGAATCCAATGACTGCGGCTTCCACGCCCTCTTCTGGATGTACACCATCGTGGCCCTTCACAAACCAGTAGAGGACATGACAGCCGTGGATTACCACACTCTCCGTGGAAAGTTTGCAGCCAATCTACTTAGAACTCATGGGGCAAATAAAGGACTCACAGAAGCCTAACTGCCCTTGTCAATACACTTCTCAACCTATCACTCTGACACTCTGAGGACAGAGTGAAGGATAAGTTAGGGGGAGTACATTTGACAAGGGCGAGGTACACTTTTCCCTCTACTCTCTCTTTCTTTCACACTTTTTTCCCCTAAACAAAACTCACTTTTCTTTTCCTTTTATCTCTACATTTAGCCTTTCTTTTTAGTATTATCCCAGTTAAAAAAAATCTTGTGCATAATAAATAACACTCCTTTTTGAAAGGACATCCTCAGCTAACTTAGAATCCAATTTGTCTTCAAAAGGCAATAATAAGATTAGCATATAGGCATGTAATGGAGAATTAATAAATCACCTTCACTTTTGATTTTTATGCTTTTGTTTCACTTCTATATCTGACTCTCCACAGGTCAATATCAAGGCAGAAATAAGCCGAGCTCTCAAGGATGAGAGGCGTATCAGGCAACTTCTGAATTAAGAAGTCTTGCAAGAGGACCACACAATAAGTGCATGTTGAAAAACTCTAAGAACAGCTTTTCTCTCTTCAAATAAAAGAGGCTTGGCCGCCCAAAATAAATTCCAAAATAATCCCCAAATCCCAAGCCTATGAGTTTTTCGAATAAAAGCCAGAGTGTTGAATAAAAACATGAGAGTTGTGCCATGCATAAGGACTTATAAGAAGAGCCAATAAAGGTCTCACCCGGCCGGTACATTCAGCTGCCCTCATGAAGGCAGATGTGTCATGCCCGGTAGTAAGATCCTAAGGTCTCCAAATATAAGAAAAGGCTGATAAAGAGCTCACACGGCCGGTACATTTAGATGCCCTCATGAAGGCAGATGTGTCGTGCCCGGTAGTGAGTCTCTACAAGCATAGATAAGCCCTCTCCCACAAAAAGGGAGAGTTACACTTTAAGACTTTAGCCAACCCTCATACCCACTCTAGTTACCGATAGGTTCTTCATAGAGGTATAAAGTTGATTAGAGTCAACAACATGCATAAAATAAAAGTGGTCCCAATGCAAGCTATGAGATACGGAAGGAACTTGAGACCCATGCATCCCTCAAAAACCTGAAAGAGTCAAGGCAAGCAATAAGATCTGATATGATTTGAGGAGAACTCAGGTTGAGAATTGAAACAAGAGTATGGAAACCCTAACTAAATAAAATTGCCTCGCCACTGCATGCCTTAGCTCTATCTAACTTGAGGACAAGCTAGACTCTAAGTTAGGGGGGGTGATAACCTCTCACTTTGTGATGTTATTTTATTGGTTTTCCCTTGTTTTTCATACTCTTTCTTAGATGAATTAGATAGAATCATTAACTCTTTACCTTATTGCTGACACATCAATAGATTAACTTTCCTCTTCTTTATCCTTGTAAAAAAATAAAAAATAAAAAGAAATTACAAGACCGTTCAAGCCCAAACGGTCCCAAGACCGTTCAAACCCAAACGGGTTCAACACCCAAACGAGTTCAGCACCCAAACGGGTTCAGCGCCCAAACGGGTTCAGTGCCCAAACGAGTTCAGCACCCAAACGGGTTCAGCGCCCAAATGGGTTCAGCAACCAAACGGGTTCAGCGCCAAAATGGGTTCAGCGCCCAAACGAGTTCAGTGCCCAAACGGGTTCAGCAACCAAACGGGTTCAGCGCCCAAACGAGTTCAGCACCCAAACGGGTTCAAGACCGTTTGGTCTCCACTTAAACCTATAAATATGACCCAAAGGGGTCCTCAGAAAGGGAGAAGGCTCAGACACCCAAAGGCTGCCTCAATCATTCCAGAGCTCTTGCTACTTCCACCCTCCGCCCTGGGGCTGCCGGTCTGAGACCCATACCCCATCTTGAAGCTGCTTTCTCCTTCTTTGCCAAAGAAGGTAGGAAGGGAAGATCTCATCATCGTGCAACCTTTGAAGACTGGTGGATCGTTTCTCTCTCTCCAAGGGGTTGACCTTCCAATCTCCTTCATGGGGATGATGCTCTCTCTCTTCCTGCCTCCTTCTTTATCCTAGTCATGAGCGAGTAGTCTCTCTCACTAGGGTGCGGGGAGTAGCTCCTTTACCCATGCTTTCATAACATGTAAATGTAATCCTTAGGTTGTAATATAGAGTCCTTATCTTTGTCAGTTTGACATCAAACGATTAATGAATGCATGTTGCTTGATCTCCAACTTGTGTTATCTTTTATCTCTTAGTATGAATTGTCTACATTTGTACTATTAGATTTGAAACTCGTTTGTATGTTGGTTCTTGGTGCATGTATTCACCATGCATCTGTTTCGGTATCTAGAAGTGTATCTCAAGAAGTGGAGTAAACTCACTATCATCTGTTGCACTTTCATACTATGAAATGGAATCAGTTGACGTATGAAAGTGCAACCTTGATAAGTCGAGGAACACGCTTTGTGAGGGAAATGATGCAAAGTAATGTGACCATTTTCTCGGGAATGGCTGGTGTTGCAACATTCCCGCACTTCTTGTAGTTAGTTCTCCGAAAGGAAGCTAAGTCTACAAGGATACGAACTGACTGGACTCTTCTTGCAGGTTAAGTTTTGCTTTACATGTGTTGATCGATGTGTAGTGGTGGTGAAAAACCGATCACACCCTAGTGATCTTTTATCATAGTTTAACTCATTAGATTTACTTTCTTTCTTTACTTTATTTGCACTTAGCTTAAAGACAACCAAATCAACCTTTTGATCTAAATACCGACTATTGAGTGATTAAGTGAAATTTCAACGTTTTCCATCTTGTTGGCAACAACAAGACCGTTGTCTCGAGGATTCGACCCTTAACTATACTACGATAAGACTTCCACGTATCTTAGCATACGTGGGTGGATATCTCTATCTAGTATAAGCAAGGCTAAACTTAAAGACTTACCATCTTTAGGATTTTTAGTGGTGCACGCAATTCCATGTGAGTGGAAGCTCCATCATATGTCCATGTAGGATGGACAAATAAGCCCAACATTAGGTCTAGAGGTGTGGGCATGATGGATTAAATATTCATGAGTGTAAATGGGCACCTAAAGATGGGTCAAGGTTGATGCCTCAAGTCATAGAAGTTGTTGTCCTTATTCTTCCAACTCACCCCGCGCTAACTAAATTTGAGCTAGTTTAACTTCAAAGCGTGATGATGATGCAAAACAGATGGGTTGTGGATCTTCTACATAGGTTGAAGATGGTTTAGTTAATATATTCATTGAGATATCTTTAGAAACATTGGGATATATCACCCTCAAATCCTCCTAGACCTTGAAATTCTCTTCTTGTGTCATTCTTAATAGGAGGTCCATAGACAGTTACTCATTGTGACTATTTGGACCTTAGTCATTGAATATGGATGTAAAATAAGGACATTATCATGAAGTGGTATATATAACCTTAGGAGGATGGATATTTGGCATGGATGATGTTGTATAAAATAATCCAAGACTAACAACTAACGTTTTTGATCCTCCATCAATTGTTGACCGTCTAGACTATGCAAAAACTAGAAGGCGGGTGACCTATCTAGACGATGTTATATCCATGGCTATGTATCTTTTATTTTGGTAACCATGGCTACATATAAAATGAAAAACAGCAATATGAAAAAAGTACCAATGTATATAAATAAGTATGAAAAGAAATAAAGAAAATATATGCATATATAAACACATAGGCTAAACTGGACAAAATATGTGTATGTCTATCTTTTAAAATTCATATCCCGCAAAATGTAAAAAGAATTTATGTAACGACCTCACTTTTCAACAAACCCCAATTAAGTGAGGCCAAAAAGATGAGAGTCATTACCTAAAATTTTCCCAAGGATCTGGAATTTAATCAAACAATAAATAATAGCAAATAATTTATTTCATTTCAAATATTATTTACAAGATAATCTTACATGAAATTCCATTACCAAAATTATACATAGAGAAGAAGTGTCTATCTAAATCCTCCTTACTTAGATTAATACCTTCATGTCACTTCATCTGGTTTATCATGTCTCTGAACAACTTTACATTTAGCATGTACCTAAATCACCGAAAAACAAAAGCATGGATCAATATAAAAAGTTATACTATGTATGTGGGGTGCATGCAATAGTGTGCAAGTACTTAACAACATATACCAAACAATTACTTGCAAATAATAACTGTCATTTTCTTCACATAATCTTTATTTATGTGGTACTCATAATAGCATTATAATTGAATAGAACTAAATAAACACCCAATATTTTAGTTGTTCAATCCTTGAGAAACACTTAGAAAACACCACCAAACTAATGTGAATAGTCATAGGCATAACCATGTACCTTAATGGTGAGCCATGCATATTATACTTCAATTATGTTCAAGCAATCCAACCAAGCAAACAAGTCAAACTATCAACTTTAAATCTGCATGTATATAAATCCTAAAGTGTCACCATCACATTAAACAAATTAAAACCCTACTCTATCCTAACCTAGGGTTTAGGGTTATCTCGGGTTTAGTTTAAGGAATAAGGGTGAAAATCCTAAATCTCTCGCATAATCCCTTATTAGAGTTTATTGATCCTTAATCATCACATTCAACATATGTCTTGGTCATGATCCCTTAGATCTAATTATGTTCATTAACAACATAGAAAGTTATAACCTCTAACCCTAATCCATGATTATCAAACCTACAATATTACTACATCATGAACACTTATATCATATTAACTTCATTAACAACATGGCAAGTTGTGGTGTTTAATCTCCAAATCATCATGCATGATAATTCACATTTGAAACTCTAACTATCATCATCATCATTATGGTTATAATCATCTTAAATCTTCATAGATTTCTAGTATGTTCACCAATGTTGGATAAGAACACAAAACGGCCTTTTAATTTTCCATCAATTTAGTACCCAAAACTAGGATTTCTATGTATTAATCACCACTGAAACAAGTTGTAATCCTACTTTTAAAATAGGGAGCATAAGTAGACTTTGAATCTATTTTATTTAGATTCCTCGCATTTTTCTGATCATATTGATATATAATATAGCTATTTTTGGACGATCGTATCAATTTCTATGAATTAATCAAGAGAAGCACTTATACCTTAATCATAAAGCCACATGTCTTCTCGCTATTGGCCTACCTACTACCACACTGGTAATGTGAGGGGGTGTGGTTCACTTACTCATTTCTCCCTTAGAATGAGCATTAGTTAGTTAATTTGAACCATTGGATGGGTAGTTGCCCTGACTGACTTCTTCTTTCTTCACAAGACCATGGGATGCAGTTCCTCTTTCTATCTTCACGAGCACCGTGGATGCCCATGGTGCTACTACATGGTGGGTGATGGCACTCTAGTCAGCCTCCCTCTTGTCCCCTTAGATGGCTCTGCCCAATCCACCCATCCTCTTCACACAATGAGTATGGAAGATTTGCCCAAAGACGACATGTGCCACGATCCTCAGCGTCGTCATTGGTTCCTGACTTGTTGTGTTCGAGCATGTTGATTCGAGTGGGAGTTATCCTCCCCGGGTGATGTCTCCTCCTGAATCTACCTACTATCCATATTATTCTAAGATCACAACCACCCCATCCTTCTTGTTCATCTTCTTCAACAGCTAACCCTAGCATGGTTGCTCCCTTCCTTTCTCAGTGAGAATGCTCACTGTCACCATGCCATATGGACATGCTAGGCTTCCTGCACCATCGATAGGTCCGAAAAACACCCCTAAAACCATCACCCGCCTACGATGGCCAGGCCTAGCTAGTCTCCACCCTTAAAACTTGACCAACCATGTCTGTTTCCAACACCCATGTTGGCCATCATGTCAACAGCTACAACCCAACATCTTTCTACATCTTGGCATCACAGAAGGAGGAGACCGGGGCATTTTTCTCCTTATAAATTTTCAGGCAGAACCCTAGAAGTTTGAAGGAGGGAGATGAAGGAGAAGGGAGGATGAGAGACCCTACGCGAAGGATGAAGGCCATAGACACAAAGAGGGGGGGTAGCTTTGCTAAGGACGGTTATGGAAAGAGGCACATCCAGGGTTTCCGACATTGGGTGTACCATCCCCTCTACATAAATACAAAGTGTGTGGCTTGGTGGTTTGGTGCCCAAGTTTGTACAACATTGGCAAGGCATCACTTTTAGGAAGCACTTAATTACTTTCTTTCTTCTTTTCATTTATCATATTAACATTGTTGATTTGTTGATTTAGTAAAGAGAGAGTCATCATGATGTCCACAAGAACAACTAGGCAACTATCTTTCTCTCTCTCTTTTTCTTTCATTATAACATTTCCCAAAATACATATCCATATTACTCAGTTGATGCACCAGAAGCCATCAAGTAATGTACATGGCACTTTATTGGCTAATTTTCTTAAGTATTCTAGATTATTCTTTTATATCTCTCCACGATATATCCTTTAAACCAATTATCCTCATTATGTAGCAATTCATTAAAATCTTTCAAACCTTAATCAATTTTGTAGGATTTATTTGAATACCTTTTCATATCCAAAACTTTCTCTCTTAATCCTTCCACTAAAACAATTACCATTTTTTTATAAATCATCCTTTCCCTCTCAATTCTAGAATTCTCTTTCATTTCATTATTGTTTCCAAGTATACAAAGGTTAAATTTGAAATATTGTTATTTGATTCCTTAAACATTATGTTACCACTCTTGGATAGATAATTATCCCATTAATTGTCTAGACACCACCTATCTTATGTCCATTATATTATATTTCTATTATCTAATATTTCATAAAGACATTATATTTAGTGATGCACAAAAACTCTCTTTTCTAGATAATTCCACACAATCTATGTCAATTGTTCATTACTTTATTAATCCCTTTATTACTGAATTTTCCATTGTTTATTTTATCCAAAAGAATTAATGGATTATTACAATCAAAAGAACACAGGAAATCCCTTTTATTTCTTTAACTTTTACCACAAGCACCCATGCCACAAAGGTGATTAACATTATTATTCCACCAATAATGCCTTTGAGGAAATATCAACTCAGTTTATTTATGTAATTCAATTTTTTACCAAAATTGAGGATATAACATTCACCCCTCCATAAAAGTAACGTTGTCCCCAAAATTCACACCCATTAAGGTTAGGTGAAATATAGCTTATCTTAACTTCACAACTTAGGGTTAGAAACCCTACTTAGATATCTTTAACGACTTTATTGATATACCGATTCCACACGTTATGACTAAGATTGCTAATTGAATCCAAGTCAAGGTATATCCACGTCCTTAGTATTATAAGACACCATCTCATAGTGATTACATCTTCATTTATGATTTCATTTTCACTTGGTGATTCCCTTTCTTCCTAGGTTTCCAACCTAGTACTTATTTATTTTAACTTAAGGATGAGGTGACACCTCAAACCTTGGGTTAAGTCATTAAACTTTCAACTTAGGATATTCATTTTCATATCTCAATTTAGGATAGCGCCCATGTGCTATAGGTGCACAATCTGGGGCATCAGAGACATGAACCTTGATCTGATACCAAATGTAACGACCTCACTTTTCAGCAACCCCCAATTAAGGAAGACCAAAAAGATGAGATCCATTACCTAAAAATTTCCCCAAGGATCTAGATTTTAATAAAAAATAAATAATAGCAAATAATTTCATTCATTTAAAATACTATTTACAAGATGCTTTTACATGAAATTCCATTATTAGAATTGTACATAGATAAGAAGTGTATATCTAAATCCTCCTTACTTAGATTAATACATTCATGTCACTTCATCTGGTTTATCTTGTCTCTAAATATCTTTACATTTAGCATGTACCTAAATTGCTAACAAATAAAAGAATGAATCAGTATAACAAGTTATATTGTGTACGTGGGGGCATGCAAAAGTGTGCAAGTACATAACAACATATAACAATCAACTACTTCCAAATACAAACTGTCATTTTCTTCACATAATCTTTATTTATGTGATACTCATAGTGGCATTATATTGAACAAAACTAAATAAACACCCAATAATTTAGTTGTTCAATCCTTGAGAAATACTCAGAAAACACCAGCAAACTAAAGTGTGTAGTTGTAGCTATAACCACGTACCTTGATGGTGAACCATGCAAATTATCATGAAAATTATACTTCAATTAAGTTCAAGCAATCCAACCAAGCAGTCAAGTCAAAAAATCAACCTTAAATCTGCATGTAATAAATACTAAAGTGTCATTATCACAATAAACAAATCAAACCCTACTCAATCCTAACCTATGATTTAGGGTTATCTCCGATTTACTTTAATGAATAAGGGTAAAAACCCTAATTCTCTCGCATAATACCTTATTAGAGTTTATTGATCCCTAATCATCATATTCAACATATCCCTTCATCATGATCCCTTAGATCTTGTTATGTTCATTAACAACATAGAAATTTATAACCATAAAACCTAATCCATGATTATCAAATCTACCATATTACTGCATCATGACCACTTATATCAGATTAACTTCATTAATAACATGGCAAGCTATGGTATTTAATTTCCAAATCATCATATGCATGATAGTTCACATAAGAAGCTCTAACTATCATCATTATCATTATGGTTATCATCATCTTAAATCATCATAGATTTCTAGTATGCTCAACAATGTCAGATAACAACACAAAAGAATGACCTTTTAATGTTTCCATCATTTTAGTACCAAACACTATGGTTTCTATGCATTAATCACCACTCAAAAAAGTATTAATGCTACTTTTAGAACAAGGAGTGTGATTAGACTCTAAATCTATTCTTTTTTTATTCCTATAATTTTTATGATCATTTTGATATATAATATTGCTATTTTCGGATGATCCTATCAATTTCTATGAATTAATCATGAGAAGCACTTATACCTTAATCATAATGTCACATATCGACTCCCTATTGGCATGCCTACTACCATGCTAGTTAGGTGAGGGGGTGCAGTTCCCTTACTCGGTTCTCCCTTAGACTGGGCATTAGTTAATAAATTTGAATCGCCAGATGGCTAGTTGCCTCGACCAGCTTCTTCTTTCTTCATGAGACCACATGATGTAGTCTCTCTTTCTGTCTTCCCGAGCACCACATCTACCCATGGCCCTGCTGCATGGTGGGTTACGACACTCTAGTTAGCCCTCCCTCTTGACCCCTTAGATGGCTCTTCCCAATCCGCCCATCCTCTTTGCATAGCATGTACGAAAGATCTTCCTAAAGATGACATCCTCCACAATCCTCGGCTTTGTCACCGGTGCCTGACATTCTATGGTCAAGCATGTTGATTCAGAGAGAGTTCTCCTCTCCAGGCACCATCTCCTCTTAAATCCACCTTTTATCCATGTTATTCTGAGATCACAACCGCCCCATGCTTCCTATTCATCTTCTTCCATCGCTAAACCTAGCAGGGTCACTCCCTTCCTTTCTCAATGAGACCACTCTCTCTCACCATGCTAGACGGGCATGCTAGGCTTCTTGCACCACCAAAATGTCCAGCCAACACCCCTATGACAACACTCACCTGCGATGGCCAGGCCCAACAAATCTCCACCCTTTGAACTTGATCAACTAGGTCTATTTCCAGCGGCCCCTATTGGCCACCATGTCGGCGTCTACAACCTAACATCATTATGGGTCTTGGCATCATGGAACAAGGAGACCATGGCACTATGCTCCTTATACTATTTTAGGCACAAACCCTAGAAGCTTGAAGGAGGGAGATGAAGGAGAAGGGAGGATGAGAGACCGAACGACAAGGATGGAGGTCATAGCAATGAAGAGAGGGCGGTAGCTTTGCTAGGGATGGTTATGGAAAGAGGCACGTCCAGGGTTGTCATCATTGGGTGTACCATCCCCTATACATATATACAAAGTGTGTGGCTCGGTGGTTTGGTGCTCAAGTTTATACAATGTTAACAAGGCATCACTTTTAGGAAGCTGTAAAGAAGGCTAAAAACCCCTTTAGTAATAATGGTAAATAAAAGACCAACGGATAGCAGGGGAATAAAATAATGACTATATGTACTTATACAAATGTTCTTATTATTCACCCATAAGGATATACATGAAATTATCACAAAAGGATCTAAGATAAGGGGAAACTAAACTATATCAATTTGTCTCCAAACAACTTCTTTTGATGTTAGGTTCCTGATGGAAGCCACATATTTCTCATCGTAAAGCTAGGTTGGATCTCCATTCTCCTGCTACGCACTCTGATCCTAGACCTAGATGGTTGGGGTCATCCAGCAAGAGGAGAAACAAAGTAAGTGACATATGGGAACAAGGACAATGTATAAATAACAAAAGTAAATAGGAGGTAATGATTCAACTATGCTAAAGAGATTCAAGAGCACGAGGCATGTAACAAATAATAATTATTCCATGACAAGTAATAATAAAGTTGCATGAATGATTATTAATATGACTACAATAACTAAAGTAGGGTTGAGGCACCCACCTACCTCAACCAATAGGTGAGGGAGAGTAGCACATTCCCAAACACCTATAAAAGTGGGGAGTGTAAAAACATTCCCCTGGGTGAAATCACACATTCTCAACTATGGGTGGTTGTACATAAGTACACTACATTAGCTATATAGTCAATAATTCACCATGCTAGAAAAGAATCATATGGCAGATTAAATAAATGAAATATTGTAGAGGGGTTTAAGACCCAAGAATTAATTGAAGTAAATATGCCAAAAGAGAAATAATAAGATTCAAGTATAGGTCTGAGCCTCATTGGGAAAATTAGGGTTGGATTATGAAATGCCCAACTTAAGGTTAAGAAATGCACATACACACATACAAGGAGTGAGATGCACATAAGCACATACCTCAATGTAGAGTCCTAGTAATCACTTTCACCAACTAAGTTGATTCCAAGACCACTTTAACCTAATTACAAATTATATCACATGTATTAGGGTTTTATAAAACATAAAGTGTAAGAAACCCTAATTTTGGACCTTCTAGGAAAACATTCAGTTTAGGACTCAAAATCTAAACCAATCGATCAATTAGATTCTCCTGATTAAAAAACATATTTATTTATTGAATTTTTAGTTAAAATGAGTTAATTACAAATTTAGGTATTTTATATAAATTAATTAGTGTTTCTACTAATCATTAGAATAGGGCGACAAAACATGAATTGAAAACCCTAAAATCAGATTTCTTGTGAAAAATCCTATCCAATGAATATTTATTTGTATTTTTCTGATAATGTCTCGATTTATTATGAATTTTATAAAACTGGCCAATCATAAAACAATGAAAATTATAGCGTGACAGTCATTTAAATCTCGATTAAAAGCTAATGTAAATAATTGGCGAATAGACTATAAAACTTAGATGCGTGTGACACATTAATCAAACATGTGGGGGTAAACTTGTCATTCATTCATAACAAATGACTCGCAATTGATGAACAAATATGTGTGTGAAAAGCCTAAATTACCCATGCAACCAAAATCATTTGATCATCGTGACAAGGGTACCGAGGTCATTTGATGACCTGGTTTGTTCTAGCAATGGACATGGCACGAGGATCTCATCTAGTTCTCATGTAGCCACGGTCCTGGGTGGTAGCCACTACCTCACGAAGAGCCATTCACTCCTTCGTTCTCTTGAGGAGATATCACACCCAAAGAGACGAGGCTTGGGTACCGAAGAGCGTAGGGGCTCGAGAAGCTTCCCTGGAAGAAGGAGAAATAGGGGAAAGAAATACTTGAAGCCAACTGCTGGGAAACAGTGAGAAAAGTCATGAGAAAGGCTAGGCAACGCATCGTTGGGTTCTAGAGAACACGTGCAAATAGAAACTAGGGCTGGAGGAGCACATGGTGTCAAGAAGACAAACATCGGTGAGAATCTCTACTGGGCTTTATAGGATATGGAAAACCAGGGCTCACCGGGTCGAATTAACCACATGAAAATGATCAACATGTGTTGGTGATGCTAACTAGGCTCGCGATCGGGCCGAGGTGGTCAGAGTGGCATTCATCAAGCCGCCATCAACAGAGAAGGAGAGCGAGTAGGTCTGGGAGTTTAGGGGCACCAATGATAAAATTGGCTAGAGAGGAGTGTAGGTGGGAGTCTTAAGGTGATGTTGAGTGGGTTATATAGGAAGGAGGGATACTACTGGGGTCTTTGAGACTAATGGCGGCGAGGAAGGTAACTGCCCTATTGGGCATTTCCTGGATTGGCCAGGGGAGAAGTCAAGTGATGGCTCATTGCAAACGACATCGCGAGGCAAAGTCACTAGTGAAGGAATTTCATAAAATGATTGAGTAATGAGGAAGAATAGAATTGGGGATTGAAACGTTGAGAGACTGTGTCAGACTCGTGCATTGACTAAGGAAGAGGATGACTTCCCGACGTCCGATCGTCATGAAATTGAATAATGATCTAATAACAGTTATTGGATGGTGTGTGAGAGAGGGAAATCAATATATATAACATGTGACAGAGTAAAAATAACAGAACCATATGGTTAATTTCTCACATTAATGAAATTAAACTCAAACATAGTCAAACTATATTCAAAAAATTGTTTAATTCATTTACAGGGTCAAATATTAACCAAATGACCTCAAATTTTAACCACAGATTAGTTTGAGGGTCTAGAATATTACTAGATGCTTAAATTTTGGTTTTACACATGTTTTGGCCGTAAATTCTAATATGGACCATTAATGTATATTTTAATGTATAAAAAGAGTGAGTAAATGTGAAAGAGCTTTTCTAATTAAATATTGAGTAGAAATTTGTGATACACATAAATAACTTATCCAAGAATCATTAAACACTTCTTTAACTCCTTTTATACTTTATTTCCATCAAGGAGGAGAGAGAAAAGAAAAGTGGTTCAGTACTCTCATTAACTAACTCAATATGACACATTATCTCTCATTTCTTGTCTGAAAAGGCCATAGAAATTTTTAAATCAATATAGCCTAATCATTATCTCATGTGGTCATTTTGCATTTTGTACTTTAATAAAATATTAATCGAGGTATTTCTGCACAAACCCATTCATTGGCATAAATATGAATCAATTTTATATCAAACCACTAAAAGTTCCAAAATTTCAACATTAAGTACAAAAAGGATAGAAAAGATAGGGAAATTTAGGTTAAATGCCAAAAAAGGTATAAAGGAAAGGAAAATCTTGGAAATAGGTTAAAGTGAAAATATAGCCAAGTATCGGTATGCTACAACACTCCAACCCTTAAAGCGGATTTCGTCCCCAAAATCTCAACAAAGGGAGAAGGGTGAGTATGAAACATCTCAACTCTAAGATCAAGGTGGTTACCTCTAATCCATTGTACTTCTAGGAGGCTTCACATGCACTACTCATAGGTCAAGTTCTCATGGATCACTAAGAGTTCCACTACTAAGATTTCTATTTTATCATATATAATACAATTAACATTTTAGGATCATTAGCATAATATTTATTATGATATTACGTCATCCTTATTAGTTCTTTAATTGTGTCATACTATATTCTCTTTGTAGCCAAAATAGTTACATTTCATTATTATGAAAAAAATCCTTTATATTTATTATTTATCTCATTAAGAGTTTTATGCACGATTAGAGTTTACTCAATTATCTCAATTAATATATTAGATCATAATCCTTAAAATTTTGGAATTAAGTCCCCATTATCCTCATATTATCACCATATTGTATTATATCAGATTATTTTGCATGAAATAAAACATTCTATCCAATCTGTTATTTAGTATACAATTAATTCAAATAATGTCACATTAGTTTCTTATATTTATATTAAACATTGTCGCATTCCCTTTCTTTCTCACATTAATGTCATCATAAATTATTTTATCATATTTATTCACTTCCTACTACAAAAATAATGTATAGTTAACAACACATTTGGCATACATGCATATTTATGTAAACCAAATTACTCATTATCCATATTTGAGTCATTATATTTATTTCAGTGAACAAGGTGAAACATGTTAAATATCAATGAATTGATTCCAAATTATGATTAGGTGATTATATATCACTTATGTGTATCAAGGTATGTTATCTGATTATGACAAGTAATGTCACTAATATATCATAAAAGTCGTCATGGGTGTATAGGTTAAGGTTAGATGATTACATCTTAGGGTTTTAGGTCAACATGATCATTATATTTTATTTATACCTACTTAGCATGCATTTAGTCCAGGGCAAGGTTCCAATTATTACATTAGGGTTTATTGGTTGATAACATGGTCAACATCATGTGTATCCATAATTAGGATTAATATGTGAGTTACTCATATTATGTGCATTAGGTATTCATTAGGGTTCAAACATGTGAACTATTCATTATATATGTTCATTAGTATATAAACAAACTTGTAGATTTTCAACTATAACTTGTTTTGGTCAATTCTAACAATCTAAGCTCACTAACCTCTTATTTATGGATTTAGGGTTTCTAAAGTCAGAGTAGCTAGATTTCGGTGTGTTACAAGACTCCATCCCCTCAAAAATGATTTTGTCCTCGAAATCAACATATCCAAGATCTATCAAGGTACTAATACTACTACTGTTACTACTACTACTCCACCCCTTAAAAGGTTTGACCTACTAAGTCAAACTAAAACTAGAGGAAGAATAGTGAGTCTAGATAGACCATGTATAAGATCTATCACTTCCACCTAAAGTTTAGGTTAGGGATAGACTACCCCAGACATGTAGAATCTAAGGTTCCTATATGGAGCTTATGGGACATAAGGGAATTTTATTGGGTAACCAAGTCATCATATTAGGTTTCGAAGGGTATCCAACAGATGCCTAAGGCTACTATTGCCTAAAGGTATGCTATTTTGGACAATCAATATCACCTCAGGCCAGGCCGGTGTCATACGGATCTAGGAGTCCTCGTAAACCAAGCTAGGAAAATATTGCCAGCCCTCATATCTTGACCCTTTTTAGGCACCCTTTCTTTCAACTTATGTCCTAGTAGCAACCTAACAGGCTCATCACCTAAAGATTAACTAAAGATATGTCTAATATGAAAATCTTATGATCCTAAACCTTTCATCATCTAATGAAAATCATAGGTCAATTCTAGGATGAACATTTTAACTAAGGGGAACTATGTAGTCAAGGTTTCCAACTAGGGAGACAAATTGAAATACTTAAGAATTCGACTACCATGGGCTCTGATACCATGTTCTAAATAAGGCCAAACACCCCTTTAGTAATGATGGTAAACAAAAGACCAATTAATAGAAGCGGAATAAAATAATGACTATATTCATTTATACAAATGTACATCCTATTTTCCCATAAGGGTATACATGAAATATCACAAAAGGATCTAAGATAGTGAGAAACTAAACTATATCAATATGTCTCCAAAAAACATCTTCATGATGTTAGGTTCATGATGGAAGCCATGTATTTCTCATCCTAAAGCTAGACTAGATCTCCATGCTCCTGCTACGCACTCTGATCCTAGACATGGATCGTTAGGGTTATCTAGTAAGAGGAGAAACAAAGTATGTGTCATATGGGGAACAAGGACAATGTATAAATAACAAAAGTAAATAAGAGGTAATGATTCAACTATGCTAAAGAGAGTCAAGAGTATGAGGCATGTAATAAATAATAATTATGCTATGACAAATAATAATAAAGTTGCATAAATGATTATTAATATGACTACAATAACAAAAGTAGGGCTGAGGCACCTACCTAACCTCAACCAATAGCTGAGGGAAAGTATGACATTCCCAAACACCTAATATATATATATATATATATATATGTATATATATGTATATATATAAGTGGGGAGATTAAACACATTCCCATGGGTGAAATAACACATGTCCAACTATGGGTGGTTGAACATAAGTACACTACATTATCTATATAGTCAATAATTCATCATGCTGGAAAAGAATCATATGGTAGATTAAATAAATGAAATATTGCAGAGGGGTTCAAGATGCAAGAATTAATTCAAGTAAATGTTCCAAGAGAGAAATAATAAGATTCAAGTATAGTTCTGAGATTCATTGGGAAAATTAGGTTTGGATTATGAAATGCCCAACTTAAGGTTAAGAAATGCACATACACACATACAAGGAGTGAGATGCACATAATCACATACCTCAATGTAGAGTCCTAGTAATCACTTTCACCAACTAAGTTGATTCCAAGAACACTTTAACCTAATTACAAATTATATCACATGTATTAGGGTTTTATAAAACATAAAGTGTACGAAATCCTAATTTTGGACCTTCTAGGAAAACCTTCGATTTATGACTCAAAACCTAGACTAATCGATCAATTAGATTTTTCTCATTAAGAAAACATATTTATTTATTAAATTTGGAGTTAAAATGAGTTAATTACAAATTTTAGGGATTTTATATAAATAAATTAGTGTTTCTACTAATCATTAGAATAGGGTGGAAAAACATGACTTGAAAAACCTAAAATCAGATTCTTTGTGAAAAATCCTTTTCAACAAATATTTATTTGTATTTTTCTGATAAGGTATCGATTTATTATGAATTTTATAAAACCATCCAATCATAAAACAAGGAAATCTATAGCCTAACAGACATTTAAATCTCGATTAAAAGTCAGTATAAATAACTGGCGAATGGACCAAAAAACTTAGATGTGTGTGACACATTAATCAAATGCATGGGGGTAAAATTGTCATTCAGTCAAAACAAATGAGTCACATTTGATGAACAAATATGCATGTGAAAAGCCTAAATTGCCCATGCAACCAAAATCATTTGATCATCATGATGGGGTACCGAGGTCATTTGATGACCTGGTTTGTTCCAACAATGGCCATGGAGTGAGGAGCTCATCTGGTTCTCATGTAGCCCTGGTCCTGGGTGGTAGCCACTACCTCATGAAGAGCCATTCGCTCCTTCGTGTTCTTGAGGAGATAGTGCACCCAAAGAGTTGAGGCTTGGAGATTGAAGAGCACATGGGGTCAAGAAGCTTCACCAGAAGAAGGAGAAATAGGGTACAAAATTACTTGAAGTCAATTGCGGGGAAATGATGAGCAAAGTCATGAGAAAAGCTAGGAAAAACATAGTGATAACATGTGCGGAGAAAAAATAGGGCCGGAGGAGCATTGTGGTGTCAAGGCGACAAACGTCGGTGAGCACCTTTACTGGGCTCTATAGGACACGGAAAACCAGGGCTAGCCATGTCAAATTAACCACAAAAAAATGACCATTTGGGACGAGGTGGTCGGAGTGGCGTGCATCAAGTCACCATTGTGAAGAAGGAGATTGAGCATGTATGGGAGTTCAGGGGCACCAACAATGAAATTGGCTGAAGAGGAGTGTAGGTGGGAGTCTCGGGATGTTGTTGAGTGGGTTATATAGGAAGGAGGGAAACTACTGGGGTCTCTGAGACTAATGGTGATGAGGAAGGTAACTGTCCTATTGGGCATTTCCTGGATTGGCCACGAGAGAAGGCAAGTGATGGCTCGTTGCAAACAACATCGCAAGGCAAAGTCATTGGTGAAGGAATTTCACAAAATGAATGAGTAATGAGGAAGAATGGAATTGGGGATTGAAACACTGAGAAAATGTGTCTAACTCAAGCATTGACTGAGGAAGAGGATGACTCCCTAGCCATCTGATCATCATGTGATCAAATGTTGATCTAATCACAACCACTGGATGGCACGCGAGAGAGGAAAATCAATATATGTAACACACGACAGAGTAAAAGTAACAGAACCATAGGGTTAATTTCTCACATTAATGAAATTAAGCTCTGACCATAGTCAAACTATATTCAAAACTTGTTTAATTCATTTGGGAGGTCAAAAATTGACCAAATGACCTCAAATTATAACCACAGATTAGTTTGAAGGCCTAGAATATTATTAGATGCTTAGATTTCAGTTTTACACATGATTTGTCCCTAAATTCTAGTATGGACCATTAGTGTATATTTTAATGTATAAAAAGGGTGAGTAAATGTGAAAGGGCTTTTCTAAATAAATCTTAAGTAGAAATTCGTAAATAACTTATCCAAGAGTCATAAATCACTTCTTTAACTCCTTTTATGCTTTATTTCCATCAAGGAGGAGAGAGAAAAGAAAAGAGGTTCATTAATCTCATTAACTAACTCAATATTACACATTATCTCTAATTTCTTGTCCCAAAAGGCCATAGAAATTTTTAAATTAATATAATCTAATCATTATCTCACTTTAGTGGTCATTTTGCATTTTTTACTCTAACTAAAATACTAATTGAAGTATTTGTGCAAAACCCCTTTCATTGGCATAAATATGAATCAATTTTATATCAAACCACTAATAGTTCCACAATTTCAAAATTAAGTACAAAAAGGATAGAAAAGATAGGAAAATTTAGGGAAAAGGCCAAAAAGGATATAAAGGAAAGGAAAAGCTTGGAAAGGGGTTAAATTGAAAATATAGCTAGGTTTTGATATGTTATAGAAGCACTTACTTACTTTCCTTATTATTTTCCTTTATCATATTAACATTGTTAATTTGTTGATTTAGTAAGGAGAGAGCCATCATGATGTCCACGAGAACAACTAGGCAACTATTTTTGTCTCTTTATTTTTCTTTCGATAAAACATTTCCCAAAATACATATCCATATTACTTGGTTGACGCACCAAAATCCATCAAGTAATGTACATGGCATTCTATTGACTAATTTGCTTAAGTATTCTAGATTATTCTTTTATCTCTCTCCACGGTATATCCCTTACACCAATTATCCTCATTCCATGGCAATTCTTTAAAACCTTTCCCAACCTTAATCAATTTTGTAGGATTTTTTGGAATGTCTTTTGATATCCAAAACTTGCTCTTTTAATCATCCCATTAAAGCAATTACCATTGCTTTATAAATCATCATTTCCCTCTCAATTCTATAATTCTCTTTCTTTTCATTATTGTTTCCAAGTATACAAATGTTAAATCTGAAATATTGTTATATGATGCCTTAAACATTATGTTGCCACTCTTAGCTAGATAATTATCCCATTAATTATCTAGAACACCACATATCTTATTTATTTTGGAAACGTGTACGTTGTCTTATATTTCTATTATCCAATATTCCATATGGCCATTACTATTTAGTGATGCACAAAAACTCTATTTTCTAGACAATTCCACACAATTCTATGTCAATTGTTCATTACTTTAGAAATACCTTTATTATTGGATTTTCCATTGAATCTTTTGTCTAAAATCATTAATGGATTATTGCAATCCATAGAACACATGAAATCTGTTTTATTTCTTTAACTTGTTCCACAAGCACCCATGAAAAAAAGGAGATTAACATTATTATTCCATCAATAATATCATTGAGGAATTATCAATTCAATTTATTTATGTAATTGAGGATATAACAATTGATATTTTGGACAGAGGCACAAGATGTGGAATCCCAATGACTAATTCTCTCAAAGAAGCTATAATAATTTTTAAAACCCAATACAAGGGTCAGTTGTGGTAACTAAAGTTCAAACATAAGGACATGGTTGATAGGTCATCTAAGACTCAATTCTTAATTATCTAGGTGGACTAAACATATGATAGGTGGATACTGTCAGAACCTAAGTGTAAATAAATAAATAAAACTAAACTAAGCTATCTATAGTTATCATTTCCTACATAAATAAAAGGGAAGGGATAGAAGCTATACTACAAATTGGACTATCTATGAACTCATACATCGGGTATATAAGAGCCTTGATAGATAAGCAAGTGATAACATTCCAATGTATCATGACGTGTGGAATAGATTCGAGGGTTATTCTGCTTACTCTTGTGAAGTGGTAATAACCCATAATTATCGTCTAAAACATCTTGTAACATCCCAATTTGTAAATCAAATAAGTTTAGAGTCTTTAGTGAAAATTTTCAATGTTTAATTTCAATGTCCTAAAGCATGGATGCAAGTTACCCAAATATAATGACTATTCCATCATACCTCAAATTTTTCTTCAAAATATAACTCACCAAGGAAAAGATAATTCATTTTTATATACTTTGAGATAATGATATATGTGAGTTTGATGAACAAAAGGTGGATAAAACCTAAATCTAATTGTATAGGAAGATTCTAGACCCTTTGATTAACATGTTGTCCAAATTGAAGTCATTAGGACTTCATTTGACCCCCTACCATGAGTAGAGAAGATTCTATATAGTTTTTAATTAAATATCTCAATTTTTAATCGTGTAACCTAAGTTTCGATTTTAATAGCGTGTCACATTCTTAATTTTTTAGATTTTCAGCTATGTTTGGTGTCACACATGCTTGATTGATGTGGAGTCTTTTATGGTCGTTGGATGTCCATCCTGGGGCTCTAAGTTCATCTCCTACCTTGGGTAGGAGACTAATAACAGGAGTTTAGATCTTGGTTCCCTCACTGAGCATGTTTCTCCTCTATAGAGTCGGGTTGTCTTTGATCTTTTCACCAATGGAAACGTCGTCACGATCCAAACCCAATCACATTGGGTTTAAAGGGACTTCCTACCCTAATGAGAAACACCCTTTTAAGGATGGACTCTCCTCGTTGTCATGGATTTTTAGACGAATGTCTTGACTCCCACACCTGTCTATAAAAGAGTTTAAAATGATGACGAGACCCAGAGAAACGCTCCTCTTCCTTCAATTCAATCCATTGTGCCCCAAACTATTCCAACCTACTCGAGTTGTTTCCAATAACCCTCCCCTTCCTTCGCTACCCTCTCCAACACTGATAGAGAAATTAGAGCCTTGGTAAGCATCCTTGGACCCCCATATTCCTTCTTTCCTTGTTCGTTTGTCCTGCGGTGGCTCTAGCTGTCACATCCTATAGTCTAGTTTGCACACATTGCTGGCGGTTCTCTATTTGAATGTTTTTTAACCCTCTGGTTTTGAAAACTGGTTCATCGGCTTCCCCTCTCTTCTTGGTTTTTTTTCAAAAGCCTCGATCAAGTCTTTGCTACGTCAGTATCTCTTGAAGCATGACACATGTCCTCTAAACAGCAGATTCCCTCCCACAACCGTGTTCCAGGCTTCATTGACAACTGTCTCAAATCTGGGCCACTCAAACCAGTGATTTAGGAACTGAAACGGTCTATTTGGGTTGCTGCTCTGAGCCATATCTATTTCCATCCATGCATGGTCACTATTGGGGTGTGTGCCCAGTCTAATGGAGGCATTAGGAAATAAGTCCAGCCATCTAACATTAACCAGGCCTCTGTCCAAGTTGCTAGCAATTCTATGCATCGGACATTGGTTGTTGTGCCAAGTAATAATACCTCATCGTGTATTCAACTCGATTAGGTTGGTTTCGTTAATGGCATCATTGAACCTGCCTATGATAGAGTCTGAAATAGGTAGACCACCCATCTTCTCCCTGGCTTGTTGAGTGCTATTGAAATCCCCAACAACCATATGAGGGAGCTCATGTTGCATGGTGCTAACCATAATTTCCCAAAGTCTTCTTCTATCCCTTTCAGAGTTAGATCCATAAACTACCGAGATCACACAATGAAAGCCTACTTGGTTGATGTAGCTCAACATCATTAACTGATCAGAACTGTAGATCACCTGTATATCCCAAATAATAGGATTCCACCCAGCTACTATCTTTCCTCCTAAAATCTTTTCCAAGTTGGACTTGCTGTGCCACCCAATAGGAAATAAGCCAGCCACTCTATCACTACACTCCCTTTTGATTCTTGTTTCCACACAGATCACAATATCAACCCCTTTCTCACTTAGAATTTGTTTCAGAACCCTCTATTTCCCAGACAGAGAGGCTCCTCTTACATTCCAAGTGAAGATTTTCATTGGATCACATAATTATGCCTCCCCAGAGGCAGAAAAACCTCTTCCTCTCCCACTACCACGACACCCATGCTCCATATGAGATCCTCTTCTAGTCGATCTCTATGTACTGGTGACAGCAACCACTCCTTCATCCAGGCCCTCCAGCACCTGGAACGGATTGACCATCTCCTTTTCAGGTGGTTCAGATTCTGTGTTGACCTCAGCCGTCTCCACTCGCTCATCTGCAGTAGCAGAAAACTCCTATATCATCATATCAGCCAGTCTAGATGCTTCAACACGTCCATCATCCAAATGCACATCATTTACAACCTCTTCTTTATCCATTTCATTGCCCCTTCTATTCACAGACGTCTCATCCTGCTTGGGATCCTCGATCACCTTCTCAGGAATAACACCTTTGCTAGCATACCTTCTTCTTGTCGTTATGTTGGGTCTCATACTCCTGGATCTTCCCCTTGTCTCCATGCTACTAGGAGCATCAGTCTTCAAGCTACAGTAGTTGGACGTATGACCAAACACCTTACAGGTGTCACAGTGATCCAGAAGAGCATCATAAACCACTTTGATCTCCATCTCCTTATCATCAGGAAGTTGTAGCATCACCACCGGTGGAGGGGAAATGTCAGCTTTAATCTCCACACAGAGATGTGGCGCACCTGCAAACCTCCCCACTTCAACAAAATCCACCACTTTAGGTTCTCCTATCGCACACCCAATAATGGTTAGCGCCCGTGTAGACCAATGCCGCCCCAGGTCGGGCAGAGTGATCCAGACCAGAGCCGTCTTCACAGCGGCCCTTTCTACATCAAGTTCTGGCAACCACTTGGTTGTCATCACCAGCTTGTTATCAAAGAATCAAGGGCCCATTTCCAGAGCTACATTCATGTCTTTGACAGACGAAAACCTCGCCATGAATAAGCCATCCTTCAGGGGAGACAGCTGGAGCTCGCCCTTCGGCCTCCACAACCGAAGCATCCAACCATGGAGATGTTGTAGCACACATCCTCTCCCTAGGATTTGTACCACAATCGACGTCTTGTGAAATTCGTCCATAGATTCAATCATCGGTCCAGTCATCTTCATCCAAGGACGATTGTCTTTATCCCTAAAGAAAGGGGCTTTAGGGTCCTCTGGCAGAAACACAGGGCGGCGTGAGTTGCGAATGTGTATCTATCTGACCAAATTCTCTACCCACGATCTCTAGGGTGGCTCAAAAACCACGCCCTCTCCTCTGTTAGTCATCTGTGTCATGCCAGAGGAGGCCGAGCCACCGGCCCCGGTGGCGCCAACCATGGAAGCAGGTGAAATGATTGTGGGTGGTTCGGGTTGAGTGGATGGGTGTCGGGGGTGGACGTCGGTGACTTGGGTGGTTGAGGGCATGGGTGCCATGCCCTAGGCGGTCGGTGATCACAAATCACCCAGAGCCAACCTACCTTTCGAGCTCGGTGTCTTTCATATTCACTTTGGTTCTTTGAAAGAGTGTAGCGTAGTTGTATCTGGTGCAAAAAGAAGACTATAGACAATCCACAATGACGTGCTCGGCTAGGTAAGGTGTGGCATGCGCGCGTGCGTGTTGTGGTCACCATACCCACCAAGGTAGTGAGCATATCCTATTCTTAGGACCTTTGGACACTAGTGTCCCATGTGATAGGACCACAAAAATTCTAAGAGTGAGGATAAAACTTTTTTATCATTTGCACTAGAGACAAAACTAATATCTAACACTTCCATCCTCAACGGACGATGCTCGCAATAAAGAAGGAAAGCATACTCCAACGGATGGTAAGTGAGAGAAAACTCCAACTTCTCTCTAGAAACATCCCCTAGGTCTCTTCTCCCCCGCCCCGGTAAGCCCCTGCCCAGCAAGCCCCAGCCATCACTCCCATGCCCTTCATGGTAAGTGCTTTTGTGGGTTGGGCTTCACCGTGCTCGGTCTTCTCCCCCCCTGTCCGTTGAGCTCTGCCCTTGATTTCTCAGAACACAAAAATGACAATGGGTGGTAAGTGAGAGATAGCTCTAACTTCTCTCTAGAAACATCCCCAAGGTCTCATCCTCCCCGCCCTGGTGAGCCCCAGTCCGGCGAGCCCCAGCTATCGCTCTCCCGCCCTTCACGGTTAGCACTGCTATGGGGTGGACTGTACCGAGCTCGGTCTTCTCCCCCCTGTCCGTTGAGCTCCGTCCTTGTTTACTCAGTGTGGTCGGAGAGATCATAACAGGTAAACTGGAAAAGGTCTGGCACATCCTCCCCTCCCTCTTCACCCGACGATTTATCACATGTCTGGTGCGCTAGGCGGTGACATTAAAGGTACATCCTCCCTCCCTCTTTACTCCTCTACCCTCTTCACTCCTCAACCATTAATCCAAGAGTTTGGATCACTCTCGAGGCACCTAGCTTGCAAACCCAAGATAAAAAGGCAACATATGGACCATTTAACCTTAACATATGAAATTTTCCCCATCAGTAGCGATTGGGGCACATTCTCTCTCTGTTTCACCCAGGACAGTCTGACACTCTAAAACATCCCTTTCCACAAACCTCTCTAGCTACCAACCTTTCTGTCGGCTCTCATTTCCCCTCCCTGTGCCGTAACTGCAGTCACTTCATTCTCGATTCACTGCTTCTCAGAGAATATCGATTTCAAAATTTTCTCACCTGCTCTCTCTGCCAAGACCACATCATGAGAATGGGAGGCCTGCTCACCCTGGCCACATACATAAACAAGACTCGACTATCAAAAAAAGGCAAAACAAAAATCTTCAGGAGTGCCCTAAAATAGAGAAAAACCTCGGTGTTAGACAACTGCACAAGGGTTCCATCTACACCTCCAGACATGGACTCACGATTCACCTACATGGAATATCCACTCTCAAACCCTTCTTACTCTACATGTGTTCCCCTACCCAAAGCATGGATCTATCACAAGTTCGACCTGTCTCTGGGGTCCTGCATGATTAACATTGGCCATTGTTCCTTCCCGATGTTGGTCACATGGTCTTCCCAGGCTGATCACCATTGGAAAAACAAAGCATCAACCCTTCTCATCTCTGAGGGTTGGGACCTGATGATCTCTGACCTCAAGCTCAATCCAGAATGGACTATCTTCATCAAGTCGGTCGGAAATCGAACATTCCTGGCTTGGATTAGGGATTTCAATGCTGACACACCACCTGAGCTAGCACATCTCTATAAAAAACATGATCAAGGGAGCTCAACTTCATCAAACTCGGCTGATCAACTTTTCGTTCGGGATGTCCATCAACCCCTGATAGGAACAAAGGCTTCACCCATCTCAGTTTTCTCTTGCTCAGAAGTGGAAGATGAAGTAGACACATCGTCAACACCACATCAAACAAGCTCCATCGCAGCAAGGTATCATCTTTTTTCTCCCCAAAAGCAAAAAAAGACTACAAAACTCACACTCACTACGCTCCACAAAACCCTAAACCCCGATCTTTCACAGTGGATGATATCATCCCAAAAGACACATTTCTCCTAAACTACACTTTTCCTATTTTAGGATAGGAAAAATCTACACACCTCATCAACAAACACTTAGAGGAAAACCCCACCGCCCAAACCTAGAAAATAGCCCCTCCCAGAAAACCTTTTCAGGCCCTCCACTACTTTTTTTGCAAAAGTAAACACCATTCAGCTTCTAGATGCCCTTCTCGTTTTACCTGCTACAGATGCCACCAAGCAGGTCACACTAATAGGAACTGTAAAACTCGTCCCACCCCCCTGTAAAGCTCAGAACTAATGCAGACCCTGAGCTTTTTTTCCCTAGGCACCTTTCTGAAAAAGGTTCGACTTACAGAGAAAACCAGCGAGTTCCAAAAAAAAAGAGATACAGTCTATAGATGCCCCAACCATCCCTCTCCCTTTCCTCCACTCACAAGCAACGCCTTTACATGCCTTGCAAACCTCCCGCCCAAGCATGCAGACACACCCAAAACCCAACATCAGCATATAAACACCAGATTTGTGCCATTTTCAAAACCCTACCACAAGCCACCAAACCACTTAGCTTCACCACCAAAACCCCGATCTTCCAGTACTACTTCTAGTACCTCCATTCTCAACACCAACACCAACCCTACACCATCAGCCATGAAAACTCCAGAACACCTTGAATATGTGATATCCCTTGACCTACCTGCAAATTCCATGAGGCTACTCAAAGTCCTCACCCTGAGGAGCATTCTTATCTCCATTGAAAACAATATAGAAAAAAACCCAATAAATGTCCTAGATATCACCCGCACTCTAGCCCTCCTCATCCCAGGACAAACAATCCTAAAACCAAAAATCTTTTCTCCAACTCAGCTGATATACATTGTTCCTGAAGGTACAAAATCAACCATCTCTTCAACCAGATTCTCACTATACCATATGGATCTAGCTTTATTACAGCCAGATTGTCAAAATGGACGGCTGACCTTAGAGCTTTCCCTGCTCCTACGGGCGGCTCAGACTAGGTAGCCATCACCAACCTCCCACCTCACCTCTGGGAAGTTGAGATTTTCATAGGCATAGCCCACTCCGTCGGGGCTACTCTTTAATACATCAGCCCGGAAACCCTACATCCTACCCAATACATAAAAGCCTTTTGCCTTTTTGCAGTCAAAGCTGCTATTTCCTTACCACCTTCCATCAATATTAGGATTGGAGAATCTATCTATAACATCAAACTATTTGTCGAACATCCTTTGAAAAATCAAACAACCTTCTCTGATCTTTCAAACCATCCACCTTCATGGTTCTGCTCAAACAAAGATAGAAAGACACCAAATCTTACCCGCCTTTCAGGTGATAGACACCACGTTTGGGAAAGAAAAAACTCAAACACCACCTCCTCCGATAACACAAACCTTCTTTCTAGAAGAAAAAGAACCAGAACCCCCACTCCCCCCATTCATGGATACACCTCTCCACCATCTGGCACTATTTTTCCTTCCCCAACTTCTACCAAGGAAAGCTGCCAAGCTCAAAACCCAAGCCAAAACACTTTGAGAAAACAAAAACCTATCATGCTAAAGGATGTCAGCTCTTCGCAGAGTCCTCAGTCGAAGAGCTCAGAGCAAAGGCAAGGAGGCAGCAATACCCAGAAGCTTATGATGCAAGGGCCTAAAGAGGCAAACAAGAAACTCATCGTCAACAGACTGGATTCAGGTACATCCACAAACACTTCACCCAGTTCATCCTACACAAAATCTTCTATTCTTGATACCTCTTCCCCACATTTTACAAAGTCTATAAACTGTGACATAGATAACATAGAAGACCTTGCATCTTGGTCAAACATCACTAGCTTCACGAAATTTGCAAAAAATATAGCCATACAACTTGAAGATAAAGACAAGGCACATAAATCTCTAGACGACATTGAACTCTTTATGGGTTAGACCAACAAAAGAGATTTGGAAACTACCCAAAACATTTTTGATCTTCTCAAAATTGAATAGCTGGTTTTTCACAACATTCCTTTTCTCTACTAAACATATCCACCAAATATGTGATTTTATTCTTGGAACGTCTGTGGGGCTACAAACCTAGATATATGTAAGGAAATCCGCTCACACATATATAAAAATAAAATTGACCTGATCACAATTCAAGAGACTAAAACTAGTCTCTCCCCCTTTGCTCTCAAAACCATAGGAGGTAATAGAATCACTGACTGGGTCCAAATCTTCCCCACTGGCTTCAAAGGAGGTCTTTTAGTTGGATACAACAATCTTACCTTCTCCCCCCCTAAACTCCACCATACTAGACTACTCCATAAGCATCGCTTTTAAAAACACATATGATGGTTTTTGTTGCAACTTCTCTGGGGTTTATGGAGAACTTGGACAAAATAAATCAGCCTTCTTAACTGAACTAAAATCACTTATGACTTATTTCCATATGACTCCATGGATTATCAGCGGGGACTTCAATTTGATAACCCAAAACTCTGATAGATCCAACCCCACAAATTCCGCACAACCCATGTTAGCAACTGACAAATTCTTTAGCCAACTCCTCACAAAACATGCATTAATTGAATTAAACCCATCAAATGCATCCTTTACATGGTCAAGAAAACAAACTTTCTCCAGGCTAGACCATTTCATCAGCTCCACCCCGTGGGAAGACAAACACCCACTCTCCATGGTTCACATCTCTCATAGAGCCATCTCTAATCATTTCCCTCTTATTCTCGATACAACAACCATATCATGGGGTAAGAGACCTTTCAAATTTGACAATTTTTGGCTCTCCATAAACAACTTTACCACCAGCTGTGTAGAGCATTGGAAATTGGCCGACTCCCAGACCACAAACCTAGGCCTCCACATTCTCCAAAACATAAAAAGCATCAAAATACACATCAAAAACTGGAAACACACAAACCCAAACTAGCTATCTGAAACCTTTAAAAACCTAGAAGAACAATTCCTCTTTGTGGACAAGGACCCTACAGCTGACCCAGCTCTTGTCCTCTCTATTAAAGCTGACCTTGACTTCACAAAAAAGTGTATTGACATAGGTGGAGACAAAGGACAAAAATCACATGGGAAAAATAAGGAGATAAAAACATAAAGTTCTTTCATAAAATCTATAACAAAAATTACCAAAAAAAGTCCATCACATACCTTCTGATAAATGAAAGGATCACAACCCACAAACAATCTATCACAAACCACATTACTGACCATTTCAAAAAAATCTTCAACAACAACCACAATCCCTCCTGCCTAAATGACTTGGATTGGACTGCGATCTGCCCTACAAACATTAAAAATCCTCAAGACCTTATAAAGCCTTTCTCCCCAAAGGAATTGGACTTGGCCATAACTACACTAGGGTTAAATAAATCACCTGGACCTGACGGTCTAAATGTATAATTCTATCTTGCAAACTGGAATCACTACAAAATCGACTTCCTGGCTTTGCTTAAGACTTTCTACAAAAGTGAAAACCCCCACAACATCATCAAGCACCTAAACCAAACTTTCATCACCCTAATAAAAAAACCAATCAACCTGACCTTATCTCCCAATACAGACCCATCAGCCTTATCAACACATCATACAAAATCTTAGCCAAAACTCTAGCTAATAGAATAAAATCACACATGAAAAAAATCATTCCCCTCAATCAAAACACCTGTAACACCCAGATTTTCATAACACATGAGCGGAAGCAATAATTTTTTTTTTCATCTGGGGTATCACAAACATGACTATCATTGCAATGAAAGTAAATGAAACACTTTGCATTTAACAAAACTGATTCATACATAGTTTTGACAAAGGAAACAAGTCATCTAATATACTATGATAACAAGACCATGCATAAAAGAAGAGGTCTAAACTCTGGATCGTCTCGATAGATGGCACCCCACTAGGCAAGCTTGAAAACCTGCTACACCTTTGCTTATTCTTTAAATCCTCTGCTGCTCCAAACCCTACGGACATCGCGTCCCCATCCATGCATTGGAAAAAATAGTCGTTAGAGTAAATGGCACGAGTATTCTAAAAATGTACATGACTAATAATCTGAAATTAACATTATAAATGACAAATTACTATCAAGCTCTGAATAAAATTTGAAACATAAAATCCCTTATTTCTTAACCTGAATTTTATATATTTCTATCTTATCTTTCTCTAGAGACATGTACCCTAGTACATGGATCTCATGACCTACGCCAAAGTTCCTAGGTCTTACTTATCTTATCTAATACCCTCTCATCATTACTCATGGATGAGAATATGGGCATCTCTAATCTATGGTATCTTTTACTTACAATTTTTATCTGACTGTGGCCACCATTATACAATAAGTCCTCCTCTGTGACACCGAAGTGTCCTCTATGGTGCAACACACTCTCTGTTGGCACAACGTGCCCTCTGTTGACATCGAAGTGTCCTCTATGGTGCAACGCACCCTCTGTTGGCACAATGTGCCCTCTGTTGGCATAAATGCCCTCTGTGACACCCGCAGTGTCTGGCGCAACGCGCCCTCTGAATCGTCCCGAGACTCTCTGGTGAGGACTTATTATATAATGTATAATGTGAATGTTTCAAATTAATTATCTTAAGTCTATCTTTACTAAAATTTGAATCTGAACTTATCTGAAACTGAGTACTAAACATGTACTGAATTCTGAATCTAAAATCTGAATCTGAATCTGAATCTATATCTAAATCTGAATCTTTACTCTTTCAAATCTGAACTGATCTATTACGGAAATTTGGATTCGTATTTCAAATTACAACATAATTGAGGTTGGGTCTATAACCCTTACCATATATCTTTATTCAAAATCTAGCTACTCATACAGTGAGTAGTCTAAGTCCGAATCTAAATCTCTTATTCTTAAGTTCTAAACTTAATTCATTGCTGGTTTGAGCATGTATCTCATTATATGGGTAAACTTTATTCTAACACTCTTATTTGGTAAGATTACTTCATAATACCAATTATATCAAAAATAAGTTTAATATCTTATGAGGAAGGATCTGACACGAATATAGAAATACTAAGTATACAAAGTATCTTAAGTCAAGCTTATGTAAGTATCATAAGTACAACATATCTAAAAATATCAATTCTGACAAGATGATTCAATCCTTTTTATCAAATAAGATGTTACCCTGAAACTTAATATTTGCATAAAAACTTACATATTAAACCTTAAATATCAGGATAGAAATCTTTTTAAAAATATTGTCTTGCAACCTAATCATAACTTAATTTGTCATTATCTTACAATGCCATCATAAACTCATTTTACAATACCTTATGATCCCAAACGTACTTTTATTAGTACACCGTGTCCTAATATTTTCAAATTCATATTCTTACATTGTACTTGCATTCTAGATACTATTTATTCTAAGGAATCTAGTTCTTAGATTTCTACATATGTATGAAATTTGAATGACATGTTTCTACTTGAAATCTTAATAAATAACTATGACTATAAATATGAAAAATTCTAATAACATATGTGTACTTACATTCTTAATACAAAGCTATTCGAAATCATCAACTAAGTATGGATATATTACTGGCATATCTTATCTTGAAATCGTATTCATTACTTCCAAACATTTCTAAGAAATCTTATAGGAATATGATTCTTCAACTTTCTCATGGACTTGGTCCATGAGTCACAACTATTTTGAGCAACATATATCTATTTTAGACTTTGGGTATCTAAACTTGCATAAGGATAGGAATTTGAGAATGATATTGTTTGGAAATCTTAACATTGAAGTCTTAGAACATTAAATCACATAGATCATGAAACTCTTCTTAGGAGGCATGTAGACATATTGAACATAAACTATGAGTACTCATGTGCATGGACCACTTACCTCTTGTGTTGATGATGTCCTTAACTTAGTCTTGATTTCTTGTTCCAAATCTTAATCACCTGGATATAATCAAAGTTTTATAAGTCCAAGTACATGTTCCCTCTTTCTATTCCTAAATCTCAAAACCCCATCTTCCTAACTATATATACCAAGTTAGGGTTCTTAATTAGACTAAACATAACTTTAATCTAAAATCACCATATAATATTGGTGTTAAAATAAAATAAAACTCATACTATATAATTAATAATATTATCTTTATACTCAAATAAGACATAAATCGTCTTATGCACTAATATGAACATATACTTCAAAGAAAATCTCAAACATAGTCATATATACTAATCTTACGTGACTCTATTATGAAATCAAATTAAAACCATTTAGATAAATAATATCATACTTAATTAGACATATATATCACTTATTGTCTCAAGATAATCATCTATTGTTGTAGATAATGGCCACTTAGGTCCAAAAGTACATACTAACCTAATAACATAAGAAATCCATCAAATCTTTAGAAAAGTAATTATATAATGTAGGAATGATCACATATTAAAATGTCATGTCATTTAAAAATCATATCATGGGTGAAATACCCAAAATACCCTTATTAGGGTTTATATCAAAAATCTCAATAAAACTTCTTATATGAAAGATCATGCTCTGAAGTAATGTTAAACATGTCAAAATACACATTCAGTAAAATTTGTATAAATTTCTAAAGGCGTTTACTATTTTTAATTGATAAAACATCAAAATCATATAGTTTTTTCTACCCAACATATAATAAATAATAAACATCCAAATCATATTCTGCAGATATTTTTAGAAGATAGTATGCTCGAAGAGCTTTCCATAGGTACCTTGTTTATCCCAAACCGAGCTCTGTAGCTCAAGATATGAATTTTCAAAGAACTAACTTATCAAAACAATGCTAACCGTTCAAGATTGATCCGACGATGGCTTCCCAGATCCGGGCGGCATCTTCTTCACCCGATGAAAAGGGGGGTTTCTCCCCTATTTTTCCGCAAGAACAGGGCGCCATATTTGGTGCTTCTGACGGTGGACATGCTCGTGCCTTCGGTTGGCGATGAACCCGGCAAAGCTTGACCTAGCCGCCGATCCTCCTCCCCTTCATCTCCGTCGATGCTATGCTACCTTGATGGTTGCCAAACCAAGCCTCATTCGAACCCTAGAACTGCTGCCGCCAAGCTCCGTTTCCATGTCCCCTCTCTCTCGTTCTCTCTCGATCTATGGTAAAGCCCTAGCATAGGGTCCGGCCGACACCAAGCATCCAAGATCGAGGGGTTTTATATCCCGAACTGACCCGATCTAGGGGCAACAACCACCTATCCTTGCGGCTCTGTCTGGACCCAGAAAATAGAGGTCGCGGCCTCCAGTCCGTGCGGACTGGGGTCGCCCTCTTTTTTTTCATGTTTCTATTTGATAGAAGTCTAATTGCTAAAAAATAATCATGTAGATTATATCTTAATCTCATTAAATTCCAAATTTCGTAATTAACACAATCTTTTTATTATCTTCCCCTGATACAAGAGATTTGGTCAAAATCAAATAGATAAAGACTTCAAATTTGCCTTCTAAGTAAGACTTGGATAATTACCAAATTAATTTCCCAGATCACTAGATAATCCACAATTATCTAAAAATTTTCCTACAATCTTATGTTTTAGTTCTTCATCTATTAAAAATATTAAAAGTACTTATCATGTGTAAGAATACTATATTTCTAAATTTATACTCCAAGGACCTACATGTAAGACTTAATTGGCCCAAATGAGCTAGAATTGGACTCTAGGGCACATGTCGCATCCTTAGTATTTCAAAGGGTCCATGAGCTTGATTGTATTCTAAAACATGAAAGTAAGTCTTCAAATCATATAATTTCTTAATTGAAGTCCATGTATAACACATGTGATCAATATTTCTTTAGTTTCATAATATGAAAACCTAAGCTAGGTCTAAGGCTCAAGCCATGAAGTGGACTTGTCATATTATATATTTATCACATTATTGTTCATAGGAATAATTCATTTATATTCATCTACATCCGACTGCAATCATATACATTTAAGCCATTATGTGAGTATTAGTTGACCGGATGACTTGTGTTACAAATTTTGTGAACTTAATTACCTACCTAGCCATGGTTAGGTTCATTAGGTCCCTTGGCATACACTTATTAGAAAACCCCACATTATCAGCTTGGACTAGCTATGAAATTGAGGATGTTACAATTCTACCCACCTTAAAATAAATTTCGTCCTCGAAATTTCTCTAGGCTACTACCCACCTTAGGGTTCTTCTTACTCCTTCATTGATTGATAATTAACATATTAA
Organism: Alisma plantago-aquatica; assembly: GCA_963693085.1. Lineage (NCBI taxonomy): Eukaryota > Viridiplantae > Streptophyta > Magnoliopsida > Alismatales > Alismataceae > Alisma > Alisma plantago-aquatica. The sequence continues at coordinate 248,644,576 of OY856411.1, forward strand.
GGTACACATGCTCAAAATTTTGCATGAAAAGAGATATGTAATGTATTTTCATAAAATATTTATGTGAGCATTATTTATCACCTTAGTCTATTGCTCAACTAATATATAGGGTTTATAAAACTAAACTTGGCTCTATACCTAGGGAATCTAGCTCAACCTTGCTATGAATTTCTAACATTATATGCACATGACTGTCTAATCTAAGGTCCTTCAGGTAACTCCTACATTCCTAGATATGTGGTGATCAGGCACATACCTAGAGATGTGGGATCCTGAGATGCTATCTCCCACTCACCCACGGATACATGTGTCCCATACCACATGGACCAGTAAGAAATGAGAGATGTATAAAAGCTCTACTGCTTAATACATCCCTCTTCAATCCTCAATTGGTTGGTTATAACCATTGAGAATGAAGAGGTTATCTCATTAGCTAGGTTTAGGTTGCTAATTTAGATCTAAACTAGGTTAACTTCTACCTCTAAGATATCTATCTATTCTAAGCTTAAGTCTCTTAATCACTCTAGGTTATGGTATTCTTCTTTTGGAATCTATCCCTAAACCTTGATCTTACCTCTCCACTCTATGGTGACTATGAGAATCATGTTTGCCTAGTGGCCATTTACCAAATTGCTCTGATACCATATTGTAACACCCAAACTTTCATAACACATGATTTTTTTTTTCATCTGGGGTATCACAAACATGACTATCATTGCAATGAAAGTAAATGAAACACTTTGGATTTAACAAAACTGATTCATACATAGTTTTTACAAAGGAAACAAGTCATCTAATATACTGTGATAACAAGACCATGCATAAAAGAAGAGGTCTAAATGCTGGATCGTCTCAGTAGATGGCACCCCACTAGGCAAGCTTGAAAACCTGCTACACCTTTTCTTATTCTTTAAATCCTCTGCTGCTCCAAACCCTGTGGACATCGCGTCCCCAGCCATGCATTGGGAAAAACAGTTGTTAGAGTAAGTGGCACGAGTATTCTAAAAATGTACATGACTAATAATCTGAAATTAACATTATAAATGACAAATTACTATCAAGCTCTGAGTAAAATTTGAAACATAAAATCCCTTATTTCTTAACCTGAATTTTATATATTTCTATCTTATCTTTCTCTAGAGACATGTACCGTAGTACATGGATCTCATGACCTACGCCAAAGTGCCTAGGTCTTACTTATCTTATCTAATAAGCTCTCATCATTACTCATGGATGAGAATATGGGCATCTCTAATCTATGGTATCTTTTACTTACAATTTTTATCTGACTGTGGCCACCATTATACGATAAGTCCTCCTCTGTGACACCGAAGTGTCCTCTATGGTGCAACACACCCTTTGTTGGCACAACGTGCCCTCTGTTGACACCGAAGTGTCCTCTATGGTGCAACACACCCTCTGTTGGCACAATGTGCCCTCTGTTGGCATAAATGCCCTCTGTGACACCCGCAGTGTCTGGCGCAACGCGCCCTCTGAATCGTCCCGGGACTCTCTGGTGAGGACTTATTATATAATGTATTATGTGAATGTTTCAAATTAATTATCTTAAGTCTATCTTTACTAAACTTTGAATCTGAACTTATCTGAAACTGAGTACTAAACATGTACTGAATTCTGAATCTAAAATCTGAATCTGAATCTATATCTGAATCTGAATCTTTACTCTTTCAAATCTGAACTGATCTATTACGAAAATTTGGATTTGTATTTCAAATTACAACATAATTGAGGCTGGGTCTATAACCCTTACCATATATCTTTATTCAAAATCTAGCTACTCATACAGTGAGTAGTCTAAGTCCGAATCTAAATCTCTTATTCTTAAGTTCTAAACTTAATTCATTGTTGGTTTGAGCATGTATCTCATTATCTGGGTAAACTTTATTCTAACACTCTTATTTGGTAAGATTACTTCATAATACCAATTATATCAAAAATAAGTTTAATATCTTATGAGGAAGGATCTGACACGAATATAGAAATACTAAGTATACAAAGTATCTTAAGTCAAGATTATGTAAGTATCATAAGTACAACATATCTAAAAATATCAATTCTGACAAGATGATTCAATCCTTTTTATCAAATATGATGTTACCCTGAAACTTAATATTTGCATAAAAACTTACATATTAAACCTTAAATATCAGGATAGAAATCTTTTTAAAAATATTGTCTTGCAACCTAATCATAACTTAATTTGTCATTATCTTACAATGCCATCATAAACTCATTTTACAATACCTTCTGATCCCAAACGTACTTTTATTAGTACACCGTGTCCTAATATTTTCAAATTCATATTCTTATATTGTACTTGCATTCTAGATACTATTTATTCTAAGGAATCTAGTTCTTAGATTTTTACATATGTATGAAATTTGAATGACATGTTTCTACTTGAAATCTTACTAAATAACTATGACTATAAATATGAAAAATTCTAATAACATATGTGTACTTACATTCTTAATACAAAGCTATTCGAAATCATCAACTAAGTATGGATATATTACTGGCATATCTTATCTTGAAATCGTATTCATTACTTCCAAACATTTCTAAGAAATCTTATAGGAATATGATTCTTCAACTTTCTCATGGACTTGGTCCATGAGTCACAACTATTTTGAGAAACATATATCTATTTTAGACTTTGGGTATCTAAACTTGCATAAGGATAGGAATTTGAGAATAATATTGTTTGCAAATCTTAACATTGAAGTCTTAGAACATTAAATCACATAGATCATGAAACTCTTCTTAGGAGGCATGTAGACATATTGAACATAAACTATGAGTACTCATGTGCATGGACCACTTACCTCTTGTGTTGATGATGTCCTTAACTTAGTCTTGATTTCTTGTTCCAAATCTTAATCACCTGGATATAATCAAAGTTTTATAAGTCCAAGTACATGTTCCCTCTTTCTATTCCTAAATCTCAAAACCCCATCTTCCTAACTATATATACCAAGTTAGGGTTCTTAATTAGACTAAACATAACTTTAATCTAAAACCACCATAAAATATTGGTGTTAAAATAAAATAAAACTCATACTATATAATTAATAATATTATCTTTATACTCAAATAAGACATAAATCGTCTTATGCACTAATATGAACATATACTTCAAAGAAAATCTCAAACATAGTCATATATACTAATCTTACCTGACTCTATTATGAAATCAAATTAAAACCATTTAGATAAATAATATCAGACTTAATTAGACATATATATCATTTATTGTCTCAAGATAATCATCTATTGTTGTAGATAATGGCCACTTAGGTCCAAAAGTACATACTAACCTAATAACATAAGAAATCCATCAAATATTTAGAAAAGTAATCATATAATGTAGGAATGATCATATATTAAAATGTCATGTCATTTAAAATCATATCATGGGTGAAATACCCAAAATACCCTTATTAGGGTTTATATCAAAAATCTCAATAAAACTTCTTATATGAAAGATCAGGCTCTGACGTAATGTTAAACATGTCAAAATACACATTCAGTAAAATTTGTATAAATTTCTAAAGGCGTTTACTATTTTTAATTGATAAAACATCAAAATCATATAGTTTTTGCTACCCAACATATAGTAAATAATAAACATCCAAATCATATGCTGCAGATATTTTTAGAAGATAGTATGCTCGAAGAGCTTTCTGTAGGTACCTTGTTTATCCCAAACTGAGCTATGTAGCTCCAGATATGAATTTTCAAAGAACTAACTTATCAAAACAATGCTAACCGTTCAAGATTGATCTGACGATGGCTTCCCAGATCTGGGCGGCATCTTCTTCACCCGATGAAAAGGGGGGTTTCTCCCCTATTTTGCCGCAAGAACATGGCGCCATATTTGGTGCTTCCGATGGTGGACATGCTCGTGCCTTCGGTTGGCGATGAACCCGGAAAAGCTTGACCTAGCCGCTGATCCTCCTCCCCTTCATCTCCGTCGATACTATGCTACCTTAATGGCTGCCAAACCAAGCCTCAACTGAACCCTAGAACTGCCACCGCCGAGTTCCGTTTCCATGTCCCCTCTCTCTCATTCTCTCTCGATCTATGGTAAAGCCCTAGCATAGGGTCCGGCCGGCACCAAGCATCCAAGATCGAGGGGTTTTATATCCCGAACTGACCCGATCTAAGGGCAACAGCCGCCTATCCTTGCGGCTCTGTCTGGACCCAGAAAACAGAGGTCGCGGCCTCCAGTCCGTGCGGACTGGGGTCGCCCTCTTTTTTTTCATGTTTCTATTTGATAGAAGTCCAATTGCTAAAAAATAATCATGTAGATCATATCTTAATCTCATTAAATTCCAAATTTTGTAATTAACACAATCTTTTTATAATCTTCCCCTGGTACAAGAGATTTGGTCAAAATCAAATAGATAAAGACTTAAAATTTGCCTTCTAAGTAAGACTTGGATAATTACCAAATTAATTTCCCAGATCACTAGATAATCCACAATTATCTAAAAAATTTCCTACAATCTTATGTTTTAGTTCTTCATCTATTAAAAATATTAAAAGTACTTATCATGTGTAAGAATACTATATTTCTAAATTTATACTCCAAGGACCTACTTGTAAGACTTAATTGGCCCAAATGAGCTAGAATTGGACTCTAGGGCACATGTCGCATCCTTAGTATTTCAAAGGGTCCATGAGCTTGATTGTATTCTAAAACATGAAAGTAAGTCTTCAAATCATATAATTTCTTAATTGAAGTCCATGTATAACACATGTGATCAATATTTCTTTAGTTTCATAATATGAAAACCTAAGCTAGGTCTAAGGCTCAAGCCATGAAGTGGACTCGTCATATTATATATTTATCACATTATTGTTCATAGGAATAATTCATTTATATTCATCTACATCCGACTGCAATCATATACATTTAAGCCATTATGTGAGTATTAGTTGACCGGATGACTTGTGTTACAAATTTTGTGAACTTAATTACCTACCTAGCCATGGTTAGGTTCATTAGGTCCCTTGGCATACACTTATTAGAAAACCCCACATTATCAGCTTGGACTAGCTATGAAATTGAGGATGTTACAACACCTTTCTCAAAGGTAGAAGCATACAAGATGCTTACCTGATGGTAAATGAAACAATACATCTCTGCCACAAGAACAGAACACCTTTGCTATCCATCAAATTAGACTTTGAAAAAGCCTTTGACTTTGTAAACTGGAACTGTTTAACAAAAACACTTACTGGCTTTGGATTTCCACACAAATGGGTCAGATGGACCCATGCATGCATAACCACAAACCACTTTTCAAAAATTATAAATAGAGTTCCATTTGGTTATTTTCACAATTCAAATGGTCTCAGACAAGGCGACCCCCTCTCCCCTTACATGTTCAATATAATCATAACCATCCTCTCCCGCATGATACAACTTGGAAAAATCAGTGGCCTCATTAACTCACCAGAGGAATGCAAAGAGAACATTATACAATTTGCCAATGATACCATAATCCTCTCCTCCCCAGAGGATGCCTCTTTACTCAATATCTTCAGAATCTTAGGCATTTTCTCCTACATTCCGGGACTTAAAATAAATCTCCAAAAATCATCCATTTTTGGGGTATACCTTGAACAATCTATCTTAGAAAGATACAGAGATCTCCTTAGATGTAATATTGATGACTTCCCCATTCAATACCTAGGTCTCCCCATTACCCCCCCACAACATCACAAATGCTACTTGGTCCCCCATCATAGGAAAAATAAATAAAAAACTGTCTGCTTGGACAAATAACTTTCTAAATCTCTCGGGAAGGCTTACTCTTCTAAATAGTGTCAGCACTCCTATCACCACACACTACTTGAGTTGTATACCCCTTCCATCCAAAACTAAATTACTCCTTGACAAATTGTGAAGGAAATTCCTCTGGAACAACTATCATCTCTCCATAAATTCCGAAAAGCACTACCATCTTGTTAATTGGGATACTATTTCTACCCCTTTAGACCAAGGTGGTTGGGTATACTAAACATTGAAACCCATGCTTTCTGTCTCATAATGAAAATTATCAACAGTCTGGTTAAAAATAAGACAAAAATCTGGACGAGCCTCATCAACTGCAAATACTATCAAAAATCCCCTCCCTGGCACAAAGTACCAAAAAAATCAGTCTCACCCCTTTAGAAATACATAAACAAAAACATCCAAAAAATAACCCAACTCATCAACACTCCTCCACACTCTCACCTAAAAATATCCTTCTGGAACGATCCTTGGTTTGAAAAAAAATCTTTTCTAAACCTGTACACAAATTGGACCATCCCAAACAATCTCCTCAAGATCAACATTGTCAAGGCCCTTAGCCTTCTAACCAGCAACAGGACAAACACTCTCAAAAAATGCATTCTCATGCATCTCAAACCAGATGACCTTTGTGCTTTAAAGCAGACACTTGAAAATAATTCCTCAAACAATATCACTTGGTGATGGGGAAACTCTTACTCTGTTAAAAAAGCTTATACTCACCTATCTTACAGAGGTCTATCCCCCCTACTATAAAAATATGGAAACAAAAATGGCAATAAAAACATAAAACCTTTCTTTGGTTGCTCCTTCACAACAAGCTGCGTACTAAAAAAAACCTTTCTAAGAGGGGCTTCATTGGTCCTTCTAGATTCTCTCTATGCAAATTGGACATAGACTCGGTAGAACACATTTTCTTTAAGTGTAACTTCTCACTAAATATCTTCTCACACTTCACACAAAATTACCAGTTAGATCTCCATTCAGCAACCCTTCCCCTACATATTACACCAAACAGACACTACAACTCCTTCATGGGAAATGATATTTTCATCATCGTTAGTTGGAACCTTTGGCTTGAGAGAAACAATAGATTCTTCAACAACACTTCAAAACTGAGGCAAATATCATCTCACACATAGATGCAGACCTTCACTTGCTCACCATGTGCAGGTAAATAGGTTCTAGATGGAAATGAGGACTCTGAAGAAGGTGAATCTGAAGCCTATTTTCTCTGTGACCTGAAGGCTATGGTGGACGATGAAACAGGTGTTAGTTTGCTGCAACAACATCAGTGATATTATTTTGAACAGTAGCTGCATTTTCTCTGAAAAATTCCTAGATTAGTGTTACAAGAGGCTTGTTAAGGGGTGCCTCCCCCTTAAACTTTTAACATCACTTTCATCTCCCAGTAGAACATTACTTACTTATTTCAACATGTATGACTCGTCAAAGTAGGTGTTTGCTTGCTTTGCTTTAAATATATGCTATCACGTTTATAAAAAAAAATCCTCAACGGACGACTGGGGAGCGGAGGGAACTCTTTCATGTCTCAGAATGTGTGCTAGATGACCGAGGCATCTGCATTTGTAGCATAGTCTCGATGCGCATTTGCCAGTGATCAACACCTTTGGGAGATTGAAGAAATTTATTTTGGCACTCGTCGAGGAATCCCGACGGATCTCAGCTACTTTGTCTCGCCTTTTGCTACGCCTGGATCTGTATTCCAACTAGTGATCCTCTAGATTTCTCATATGCCGTCTCATCTCCGCAGTCCTGCAACACCTCCCGCAGATCCATCCTGGGTTCATCTGTTGGGTAGAGGAGGGGGTTGTTGTTAATATTTATTATTGTCGTTCATGCAACAGCAACAGGTGCAATGCAATTAACAATTTAGGCAGATCCAAAATAAGAAACGAAAAACAAACCAAGTAGGAGAACAAAAATAAAGGAGTTAGATTCGCAAACTAGATCGTTCGTTGAGAAACGAACGTAATACTTAAAGAAATCAGTGCTCGGCAATCCTCGCGGATAGGCATCGTTCTCCCAGTCACGATCCGGCACGAACCTGGAATAGACACGTCGCTCGCAGTCGACGTCATCTCGTTGCACCACCACCGGTGCATCACAGCAACTACAGGAACCACCGCCTGACAGTTGCGTCTCGGTGAAGAGAAGGAGAAGTCACGCTTCGCACAGGAGAATGACTCCACGAAGCAACTCCGGGACGACAGCTCTCGCACTCTTGATTAGGGCTCTCAAAACACACAGCGGTAAAATACTGTTTGTTGTGTGTTTAACCCTAATGACCAGAGGCATATATATAGCCACGTGCGTCCCTAATCCTATTCCCAGTAAGATGCAAACACTTGGTTGCTCTTGTACACATTACGGAATAAAAACCGCAAAGAGAAACACTTTCTAGCTAGGATTAAGAAATCTGAATAGGAAAGAAACAATTAATTACATGAGTAATTAATTACTTAGTTGTATCCTACTGCAAAAATAAGACGGAAGACGGAAGACATTCTCCACAATCCACAAGCCCGAGCCCGGCCCGGCCAGGCCAGGCCAGGCGAGGCATGGCGTAGCGCGCGCGTGCGTGCGTGCGTTGTGATGTGGTAACCCCACCCACCAAGGAGGTGAGCATACCTCCCTCTTAGGACTCCTTTGGACACTATTACCCCATGTGATCCTACATATGAGGACCACAAAAGTTCTAGGAGTGAGCAATATGGGATAAAACGTCTTTTCCATTTGTACTAGAAACAACACTACATTCTCACATGTACTTGATGCACTACATTGGGCTTAACCTATGCTAAATAAGTGATTACTACAGGTTACGCACTACAGTAACTAGCTGCTACAGTAATTAGCGGCTACAATAATCATATATCTAACAATCCCCCACAAAGTCCAATGTGTAGTGTGCTCTACCATTTAGTCCTCCATACTGTGCTTTCAGTAGATACCTTTCAGTTTGAATCTACCTAAGTTATCCAATTGTGACCCCCGTAGGAACTAGGTGAACAAAAGTCTTGAACCTGAACCTTGGGTATAAGAGTATAGGTTGGTAACAACACAATAAAGACATGGTAGTAAAGAAAAATAATGCATTAAAGCCATGCATACAAAATTTTATATCATGATTGATAACAGAGAACAACCCAATTCTCCTGTTGCGGCATACACAACATCAATCACTTAGCTGGAGTCTCCAAGGATGTACTACTAACATCCTGTCCTAAGACTTGACACCATTAAGAGACTACTCTATTACTAACTTGCAGTCATGACACTAACAGGTTTCCAATAGATAGACACACAAATGCTAGAAGCATCAAACAAGAATATATAGTGTCATCTGATTTACCCGACAGCTTGTTATTACCACATTGAACCCAATTTGTGGGATCTCCACTCTTTTGGGTTGGGTTGCTACTGCCTACAAATCTATAGGGGTTTCAGTCCCATCCCCAACCTGGATTTTTCCATTAAATCCAAGGTAAGACCTTTAGTGAAAGGATCAGCTGTATTATCTTTGGTACCGACGTAGTCCACAGCCACGACCCCATTAGACACTAACTCCCTTACTGATTTCAATCTGACTTGGATGTGTCTACGCTGTTTTTTATTGTACTTGGAACTCTTTATCTTAGCAATAGTTGTAGTGTTGTCACAGTGAACTGAAATTGCAGGAAGCGGCTTCATTACCATAGGTAAACTAGACATACAATCTGACTTGGATGTGTCTACGCTGTTTTTTATTGTACTTGAAACTCTTTATCTTAGCAATAATTGTAGTGTTGTCACAGTGAACTGAAATTGCAGGAAGCGGCTTCATTACCATAGGTAAACTAGACATAAGTCCATATAGCCATTCAGCTTCCAATCCAGTTTCATCTAAAGCACACAACCCTGCTTCAAAAGTGGACCGAGACAATATGGTCTTTTCTTAGACCTCCAGGAAACAGCTCCTCCTCCCAACAGGAATACATATCCTGAGACACCATTACTCCCAGAATTCATGGCAATCCAGCTTGCATCACTATATCCTTCGACTACGGAAGGATGTTTACCATAATGCAGCCCAAGGGAACGTGTTCCCTTGATATACCTCAGAACTCTGTCAAGAGCTTCCCAATGGGTCTTGTCGGGACAACTGGTATATCTACTTAACTTGTTCACGACAAACGCAATGTCTGGACGTGTACAGTTCATAAGATACATCAAACTTCCAATAATCTGAGAATATCATAATTGAGACACTGGAACCCCAGTCTCATTCTTGAACAAGGGTTTGGATGAATCATATGGAGTCTTAACAGGTTTACGTGATGTGTACTCAAACATCTCCAGGATCTTCTCAACATAGTGAGACTGAGAGAGAGTTATACCATCAGTAGACCTCATGATTTTAAGCCCTAAAATCACATCAGCGACACCCATATCCTTCATCTCAAACTTGCTACACAAGAACGACTTTGTCTCATTTACTACTTTCATATCGGAACCAAAAAGTAGGATATCATCGACGTATAAGCATAACAAAATGAATCCATTATTGACAATCTTGTAGTAGAGACACTTATCAAATTCATTAGAAATAAAGCCAAACGATGATATCACATAATCAAACTTCTCATGCCATTGCTTAGGGGCTTGTTTCAAGCCATATAATGACTTAACAAGTTTACACACTTTGGACTCATTCCCTCGACCCACAAATCCCTCAGGTTGTTCCATATATATCTCTTCTTGAAGATCACCGTGCAAGAACACGGTCTTCACATCCATCTGATGGATATAGAGATTATAAATGGAAGTCAATGCTATAAACACTCGAATTGTGGTCATACGAGAAACAGGTGAATAGGTATCAAAATAATCTATTCCTTCCCTTTGTGTGTAACCCTTAGCAACTAACCTAGCCTTATACTTATTGATTGTCCCGTTTGCATTAAGTTTCTTCTTAAAAATCCATTTGCAACCAACTGCAGAACAACCAGGAGGCAAATCCACCCATTCCCAAGTTCCATTCGAGATAATTGATCAGATTTCATCATTAACGACTTCTTTCCAAAACTTAGCTTATGGAGATTCCATAGCTTGTTTGAAAGTAACAGGATCATCCTCAACATTGTAAGTAAGAAACTCACTTCCAAAGTCTTTGGATGTCCTAGGCCGTTTACTTCTCCTTGGTTCAACTATTTCTTCATAATCATCATATTCAGAAATAGAATGTTTTGAGTCGCCCCCCACATTTGTCATCCTTTCCACGTGCTCGGGAATGGAACCTGTGGTAAATGAATCTTCTTGAGAAACTTCATTGGGCACACCAGTTTTCATAGGAAACACATCCTCAAAGAATGTTGCATCACGTAATTCTACAATTGTATTGACCTCAATGCCAGAGATATCTGATTTTACAATCAAGAATCTATAAGCATAGCTTGTCTCTACATAACCTAAGAATATGGCATCAACCGTTTTCGGTCCTAATTTCTTCCTTTTGTGTTCAAGGACAAGTACCTTTGCAAGGCACCCCCACACTCGAAGATATTTAAGACTCGATTTCCTTCCTCTCCATAACTCAAACGGACTACTCTCTGAATGTTTATGTGGAACTCTATTTAGAATATGGCAAGCCGTATTCAAAGCTTCTCCCCACATAAAGTTGGGTAATCCATATGTTTGGAGTAAGGTATTTACCATATCTATTAAGGTTCGGTTTTTACGTTCAGCTATCCCATTTGATTGTGGTGAATAAGGAGCAGTGACCTCATGAACTACCATGTAATTGGAAAAATTCCAAAAACAAGTTTGAGGTATACTATCCTCCCCTATCAGACCTTAATCGCTTAAGTACTTTACCGGTTTGAGTTTCGGCTTCTTTCTTATAAATTTGAAATTTATCCAATGCCTCATCTTTACTTATAAGTAAAAAGACATAACAGTATCTACTCGCATCGTCAATAAAAGTTATAAAATAACACTTTTGATCTCTCGTAGCAACACCATTAAATTCACAGATATCTGTATGAACTAAATCCAAAATTTCCGAATTCCTATTCACAGAATGAAAAGGCTTCCTAGGAAATTTAGCTTGTACACAGATTTCACATTTATTGTTGCTAATTTCAGATTTAGGGATCAAATCTAGATTCATCATACGCTTCATTGAGGCAACATTAACATGTCCCAAACGTGAATGCCATACATCGAATGAAACAAGATTCATGCAAATAGAACTATAATCATTCAAATTTAAAACGGAATTTGAAACATGTTCAACATGAATCTTAAACAAGTTCTCCACATCACATAAGTACTCCTTGCCAAAAAACAAAGAATCACAAAGGTGTGTAATAATAACCTTATTACATTTACAGTCTACTCTATAACCTTCTCTAACTAATATGACGCCACTAAGGATATTGCGTCGAATGGTTGGAACATGTCTGACCCTGTTAAGAGTCAAAACCTTCCCCGAAGGGAACTTCAAGTCCACCCGTCCTTCGCCTTTGACTTCTGCAAAGCTGGAATCGCCCAAATTCACGGACCGACCTCAAGAGGCCTAATAAGACACAAATAGGGATTTATCAGCACACACATGTACATTAGCCCCAGTGTCAATTATCCAATAAAATAGTTCAAAAATAGAAAGGATTTTAGGTTTAATAGACACGTACCCATCATTGAGGTTCAAGGATGTAGTCATCATGTTGACCACAGCCTCCTCAGTTGCAGATGCGGTAGCTTTCTTTTCCTTCTTAGTAGGACAATCCTTGTTCCAGTGGCTAACCTGTCCACAAGTCCAACAAGGTTTGTTCTTTGATTTCTTTTGGATCTTTGCCTTGGGTTTATGTGCATTCTTAGATCTCTTATCTTTGTTGTTTTTCGTAGAAGTAAGATTAACAGTTGGATTTGCATCAGTAGGCACATTGACCCCTTTCTCCTTTAAGTGTTCTTCTTGTATATTTATATCCATCATTAGTTCATCCATTGTGTGTGTCCCTTTGCGATGCTTCAGAGACATACCAAACGACTCCCAAGACTTAGGGAATTTTTCTATGATAGACATAACAACAAACTTCTCAGGCAACACCATCTTGGCATCTGAGAGTTCATGAACTAGGAGTTGTAGATCATGTGTTTGATCAGAAACTAACTTACCCTCAACCATCTGAAACTTAAGAAATTTAGACACGCAATATTTTTCAACACCTTGATTTTCAGTGCTAAAATTCTTAATCAACAATTTCCACAAAACCTTGGACGTAGTGACTGGCGGCTTTGAGTAAAAAATCATACAATTTGTTATTTAAACCAAACAGAATCAAACCGCAGCACGTTTTATCACCCTTCTTCCAATTAGCAATTATATTTGCATTATCAGGAATTGTTTCATCAGATACAGGTTCAGTTTTAACTAAGTATTGATCATAACCCGCAATATTCAGCCAAATTTCCATCCGACTTTACCAACGGGCAAAGTTGGTACTAGTAAATTTTTCAGACATATTGGTTGTATCAATTTTACATCTCGAACCACCCTGACCGGCCATTGTTAATTACCGACAGAAATTAATTTCTTTACAACTGTTGTTAATATTTATTATTGTCGTTCATGCAACAGCAACAGGTGCAATGTAATTAACAATTCAGGCAGATCCAAAATAAGAAACGAAAAACAAACCAAGCAGGAAAACAGAAATAAAGGAGTTAGATTCGCAAACCAGATCGTTCGTTGAGAAACGAACTTAATACTTAAAGAAATCAGTGCCCGGCAATCCTTGCGGATAGGCATCGTTCTCCCAGTCACGATCCGACACAAACCTGGAATAGACATGTCACTCACAGTCGACATCGTGCGTGCGTTGTGATGTGGCAATCCCATCCACCAAGGAGGTGAGCATACCTCCCTCTTAGGACTCCTTTGGACACTAGTGCCCCATGTGATCCTACATATGAGACCACAAAAGTTCTAGGAGTGAGCAATATGGGATAAAACTTCTTTGTCATTTGCACTAGAAACAACACTACATTCTCACATGTACTTGCTGCACTATATTGGGCTTAACCCATTTTAAATAAGTGATTACTACAGTAAATTAAACGCACTACAGTAACTAGCTGTAATTAGCGGTTACAGTAATCATATATCTAACAGGGTGATGCTCTGCACTGATACTAGAGGATCTACTAATGTCGCTACTGGTGATTGTCATATTTCCACCATTGAGCAATATGAGATAAAACTTCTTTGTCATTTGTACTAGAAACAACACTACATTCTCACATGTACTTGCTGCACTATATTGGGCTTAACCCATTTTAAATAAGTGATTACTACAGTAAATTAAACTCACTACAGTAACTAGCTGTAATTAGCGGCTACAGTAATTATATATCTAACAGGGTGATGCTCTGCACTGATACTAGAGGATCTACTAATGTCGCTACTGCTGATTGTCATATTTCCACCACCACTATGTCGCCCACAACGCTGTGCGTTCGTGATTGCTGTCTTTTGCCTTCAGGGGGACTCGCCATGACTGACGACCAGGGGGGAAACCACCGGAACAACCACGCTCGTGGTTATGGGTGGGGGTGTAGGCGGGGGATCGGGAGCAGAGCCTGACTTGCCAGTGGCGATGGAAGGGAAGGGCGGCCTCCGTGCCGGTGCGGCGCGCGTTGTCGACCCAAATGCCCCCAAAATCGCCTACTTAACGTTATACGCAGTTGGAACTAACGTTGTGAATTTTAAAACACGAAAATGAAAACAGGAAATTTAACTGCTTCGTAATCGTTTTAGTTGGATAACGTTTCAGTTTGTGGCTGTACCGTCAACCCTTGATGCAGCCGGTCCTCTTTTCTGTTTACATGGCGCAAGCATTGAAAACTGCAAGTGGAGCAGCCGAGCAGGTATGTGCGACCTGGAGATGACTATGATAGCTGGTTGATGAGGAAGGATTACAGCCGAGCACTGAGGAAGGATAACAGCCAGTTGCTGACTATGATAGCTGCTAGGCAAAGGAACTGCGCCCAAATATGCGCAGTTCATTTGCTTGATTTTCTGTTCAATTGAAAACATAGTGGTAGTTTAATTTCCCACTGTTCAACTGAAAACATAGTCGTAGTTTAATTTCCCACGTTAAGTTGCAACTACTTAATACCAAACGCAGGTGGTTGGAAAACAGACATAATTGCAACTGCATGTGTTCGTTTGCAGCAGAACCAAACGAATCCTAAGTGTAAGGAGGGCGCTTGGAGTGAGATCAATCACGAAGAGATGGGGTAGCCATCAGCACCTCCTCCACAAGCTTTAGATTTAAGATCGAAAGAACTTGAATGAGGGCATAGGAGGCTAGAAGGTAGCAAACCACCCAAGAGGAGGTGGGAGCAGAAACGAGGGATCAAGACCCCTGACCGGCGGCGCCGAAGGGCGAAACTCTAAAGAGGTCGATGTTGATGGGTCCTCCTAAAGTCAATCTCACGAAGCTCACACTTGCATGTACGTCGCCAGAGGCCATTCTAGCCACATATATGGGTAATTGTTAGAGAATAACTTCAAGCTGGACAGATCTACTTTGAGAATGACACATGGAAGTCATGTCATGATAGTTAGAGTCACATCTCAATGTGACAATGGTGATCGTGTTCCATAGACTTGAACTCATTGGAAAATCACATGTTGTTATATGTACTTTAACACTACCCATGGTGATTCTAAATAATTGTTGACATACATATAGTGATTGAGTGCATTATGACACTTTTGGTATATCATTAGTGATGTAGATGGAATTTATCCTTCCATTAAAGACTTGTTTGGTAGGGTGTAGTCAGATGACAAAGTACGGATTTAAAGTACAATTTTACATTGTAAACTCAAACAACTACACCTGACTACACACTGGCAAACTAGCCCTAAGTGATATGTTGGCCACATGATATCGAGCTCACATAATCTCAATAATAAGACATGGTTCAAGAAACATATTAAATAGTAAGAGGGTGATTACTCCATGCCTCAGGTTCTATTACAAAAGGATTATATGGTCATCGTAACATTAGTCACTTATAGGTTAAAGTTATTCTCAACTTATTCCAATTACTTGGATATCAATGACGTGCTTGTAGATATCACTCCTAGCTTATGGGGTCTTTGACATCACTACCAACTTAATATGTACCTATAGGATCACATACATAAGTATGCTTAAGGGAAAAGAAGTTTGCAATAACATATATGATTAGAATGATTCTAAATTATGTAAAGATTGATTTCAAACCCAGACAATCACTTGAACAAATCAATCAATCAATTGGATGGCTTAGATCAATTGATCTATTGACTTTCACAATGCTTGATTGAGCAACCTTTTGAGAAAGTGGCTAATCGGTCAATTGAGGAAGTCGCTCGATTGACTTAGCACAAATCCGGAAACAATAAGGAAAGAAGAGACATGTTCGATCTGGAATGGAAATGTTAGATTTGATTCATACAAGTATTTCATGATTTGTCCATTCAACTGTTTTGGATTTCTAGTCAATTGGATGGATCTCTATATGAATCTCCTAGTTTGATTCTATTTTGAGTCACTATAAGGAATGGGTTGGATCTCCCGTCAGGCGATCACGGCGGCGAGCTAGGGCTCCCCCCGCGTGCGGCGCTCAGGCTTGGGGGAGGGGGTCAGGCGTCCTACTGGGCCGTCACCTTCTCCCCCCGGGCCTCCTCCTCACCTTGCCTCTTCTTCCGGATTCCTTTTGCAAGTGCCTCTCTGAGCTCCTCATCTCTCCCCCTTGGGCGGCGGCCGTGCGACCTGGTTGTGATCGGGTCTTCTCTTCGGTGTGTTTCTTATAGGAGGTGGTGGTGCTCTTCTCCTGGAAGAGTCTTGCTCAGATCTGCCTTGAGGCTGAGGCGGGTGGCTGGTGGGGGTGTCCTCGCAGGGGTTCCAGAGGAGGCAGGTTTCCCTCCTCTGTTTCTACCTTACAGGTTTCTCGCTTGGGTGCTACTTTCTGGCAGGCTATCTGCCTTGTTCCGCCGTATATCGGCATTGTTTCTTCCTTTGAATAAGGATTGTTACTCCTTCCTCTGTGAAGGCGGTGATTTTTCTGGGGTTTCCCTCGGTAATTCAACCTTAGTAAGGCTATCTCATCTTTGCTCTGGATTGATCTCATTACTCAGTTGTATGGCTTCATTTGAGTTGATATACGAGCAGAATACCGTCTTGTTCCAGCCCCTCTACCACTACTTAACGCTCAGGTTGAAGGAATTCTTCAGGAAAAGCTGCTTAAGACAGCCTCAAGGAAGAAGAATCAATGTCGAAATGTCTCTCTCTCGTTCCAATATGAGTTGTAGTGCCCTAGGATTACTGAACGTGACGTTTGTATGTTCTATTTGTATCTTTCTTCCCAATTGTAGATGTCGTATGGCTAACAAGTAATGAATCAATCCTTTTGCTCTCAAAAAAAAAAGGAATGGGTTGGATTTTAAAAATCCAAACCCATGACTCTCCTATGTAAAGGTGTAGACGTCCAAGGGGAGACACACATTGACACACATGTTTTTGTTCTCACTCCTCGAGAAACAAAAACTCATTTCAAGGATGAAAACTCACAATAAGAGAAGAAGGAGAGTGAGTAACATTGGAACATCTATGAATCTGAATTCCATTTCCTCTTGTCCACCAAGGTGGTGCTACCAAGAGCTCCCATATCAATGTGGATGGCACAGCAAATGAGGCCCTTGTGTGGAGGCCTGAGGGTAAGAATCTTCCCTAATGAGAAGATACAGTGTTGTTGCATGGATGAGATAATGGCAATAGCAATAACAATAACAATGATTTTGGATCTAGATCTATAAGTATGAGTTCTACATGAAAATAAGACATGTCTATTTGTTGGACAACTAGTATGTGCCAAGGTATATTTGATATCCCTTATATGTCTTTAATAAATTGATGTCTTATAGCTATACTAAATCTTTTGATTTAGAGTTTTGTTGGGAAACTTATGCATTCCCGATGCACACCACCTTCCCTAAAAACTCTATAATGGTACCATATCAATAGTTCTTCGATAGATTATAAGAAAATTCTATCTAATTGAAAATTTATATGATTGATATTTTAATCACAACTAAGAGGGATTCCTACACACAAGACCCATAAATATAAATTTCCAAAGAGACTTCTCCTATCGTCCATCTCTATGTGGATGGAAGGCCATTTTCAACTTCGGTTGTGTACCTAGAGCTTTATGTAGTCCTTTCCAAAATAATTTGTTTTATTTTTTGAACTAAGTCCCTTTGTCTGATACTAAGATACATGTATACCATGTAGGATAACTACCTCATCCACATATATCAAATCTAAAATTTCATCTTATGAGATAGCATTGGATGCTATAGAATGTATTGACTTAGTCAATTGGTCAGCCACTGCCCAAATGGAATCATGACATGTCATTTTCTAAGGTAGACCAACCATAAAATCCATCATAATGTGATCCCATTTCCATTCTAGTACAAAAATTTGCCATGGGCTAACAACTTCAAAATAAATTCTTATATTGGACCTTAAATAAGGAATCATAAGGTGAATTATTTATCATTTTCCTATCCCTAAGTGCATCCATAACACAAGTATATAAGTACAATAAAAGCCAAGCTTCCATAAATAAACCAAGGGTGTTACAACAAGGCCTGAAGGCATCTCATGATAGAGAAGAAATTCTTATTCATGAGAAAACCAAACAACAAAAGTAAAGCCTAAATCTAGGGTTCCCATATTAGCTTGATCATCCTGTGGAGCTTTTATTTTTTCTGACATCATTATCAATGCAACAACAAGAGTTTGATTTGTTCGAATATTGTTACTAATAAAACATGTATCATCAACATATTATTGTTCAACAAAACCTACTATCAATATCTATCACAAACATCAACACAATTGTATTGAGTACGCCTCCAAAAATATTTTCAAGTCAATACCTATCATACTCAACAATATTATAAGATAGTAATTGCAAGTTTATATATTATAATTTAAGAAAATGCATATTTTTAAGAAAGTTGTCGTAATACCTTAGTAATTATTGTCATATTTTTCCACTTAAAGGATAAATGCAATATTTATGTCTTGTCCACCTCAAGGTTCAAGATCATTGTATGGTCATATCATGTGAGACATTCTGCTTAAAGGCTAGATCAATCACAAGTACTATGCTACCTTGATATATAGTTCCATCATAATTATCATCAAAAATTTATAATGTGAAATCATAATTTATGTTCAAGTCCTCAAAAGTAGATATATGGTAAAACCAAATGTATCATACATGACCACATACCATAAAATACTTAAGCAGGATTTTGTTTGACATATACAATTCATCAATACAATATGGTAGGTCAAGTAGGAGAGAAGTGTACCTTTAATTTAGAAGTTGGGAGTCTAGATATGATCCTAATATTCATTAACTAAAAGAATGGAAATATGAACAGAAACTTGAGTCAAAAGTACAAGTTTCATAATATGATTCAGAGTTTGATGTAACTTAAGCAGACATGTCTGACATGTATGTTTATAACCCAATAGACACACTCTATTCAAAAGATTTGAAAGAGCACGGGCTCAAAATTGTAGTATAGATGGCAAGTTGGGATCATATACACAGGGACAATGAAGAATCTAGACCTAAAGGGTTCTCTAGGTTCTTATAGTGGGGATAGGGTTATCAAGGGTTCAAACTTGGTTTCAGTGATTAAACTAGGAAACATGAAAATTGCGAAAAGGCAAGGTAAAAATATCAAAATTAGCAATAAGGGTTATCTAGTTGACAAGAGAAGTGTAACATACCAAAACTTGGACATATTCTCTTGTTGACCTTCTTTCTAAGCTTTTCCTTTCATTTCTATCCTCTTTGGCTTTGATGTTCAATTTGTGGAAATAATAGTGTTTGGTGAACATATGTTCATTATTATTTCCAACATATGGGTTTATACACAAATACCTCAGTAAATATTTTTAATAAGGGTCTAATATGCAAACTTACCACATATGTGAGATAATGATAAAATAAATTCGTTCTAGATCATTCCTTAGCCTTTTGGAGCAAGGAAGAGAAAAAGGAATGAATAATAATGCTTTAAACATGTTAATATGATATTACATTATTTAATATGTTAAATATTGGTAATTTTGGATAGTGGACTAAAATTCATAAAAAGAAGACTAATTAGTTAAAGATATTGAGATTCATTTTCCGTGGGTTTGTTTTGGCTTGGAGGCTAAGTTTCATAATTTTGGGATGATAGTAACTATATCTCTTTTATTTTGAAAAGAAAATGTGAGTTTTCCTCAAAATATGAAATAAAATATTTAATGACTCCAAAAGTGGAAAATAATCTTGGATTTGTATTCTACACATTAAAATATGCCTTTGGGTGAATTTTCATATAATTTGGATAATCTTTATTATACATGTGAAATCAAGAGAGAGAGAGTGTGTAGAACCTTCAATAAATTAAATAAATGTACAAACAACTCCAACAGGTAAAATTGATGGCAAATTCGTATCCAAGGCACTTAATGTTAGTGTTTCAGAAAAAGGCCGTACGGGCCACATAAGCAGGCCGCATATACTTAGCCTCTTATAAGGTCAATTAGTAAGCACTTTATCGATAGACATTTGTTATCTCAACCCAAACTAGATTATAATTTTATTAATAACATTCTCTTAATGTACTATTTTATTGATGTTTTGTACATGAATTTGATGCTCATTTAATGTTTTTTGTTTTGGACCTTTACGACATCTATGCATCTTTTTGTATGATTTGTTAGTCTTCATTGTTACGTACATGTGTTAAACCATTTCATGCATGCTTCATTGAAGTGTATACTTACATAACTCTAGAATGCATCCTAAATGGTGCTTCACTTTTCAGTTAAACTTTATATTTAATCTATCTCAAATTTTAAGGTCCAAATATGTAATTTTACAAATTAAAAATGCAATTGTGTGATTAATTTACATATAAAAATTAAATTATTTGAAAAATCCAAACCGCATATACGTCTGCATATACTCCTGCATACTACATATACTCTACAAGGTGACCTCTCCGCACACATAATGCATACCACTTTTTAAAACACTACTTAATGTGACTTGTGGGTGAAGTTTCATCAATTTTGGAGAATCTTATAACCATTACTGTCGGAGGAAAGAGAAAATAAATTTTGATTTACTTAACATATCAAACTTCTCAAAAGGAAAATCTAATTGCATATTCAGATTCCTCATATCAAAATAGTCTATGTGTCGATTTTCATTAAATTTGAGATTCATTTGTACCATCAAAAGAGGAGAGAGAAAATATGAAATTAATTACATTCACACTTTATTCAAGTTGGATTTGGAAAAAATATATGTCATGCCTGGCTTGATTTAGTGTGTGCATTTTGGACCGTTGGATCAATGATGTTGATCCAACGGCAGCTGTTCGTCTTCTACCCTATGCCAAAAAGGAAACAAGTGCCGCCAAGTTTGGATTTTTGTTTTGTGATTTCTTCCTCTACAATGCGTCTTTACTTGAGATTCTTTTGTAACTGTTTCTAAATACAATTGCGGATCTAACGAGCCTTTGCTCAAGCCTTGGTTTCTTGTATTCGTGAAATGCCTAATTATTCTCCCCAAGCTTCTCGAAGCTCCTACCTCCGTTGTCCCTACACTCATCCCCACATATATATATTGGTGTTTATGGCTTTGTCTCACCGCAAAGAATCATCCTCAAGAGCCAGTTCTTTCTCGTACTGCCCTTTTGACCGTTTTCGAGCTCGCTAACTCTCCTGTTCTTGTGGTCCGTCTCCTCGGCATGTTGTTTGGCCGAAGTTCGATTGCACCCATGGTATGATTGCTTGGACCCTACTCTTTGATTTTATAGCTTCGAACGACTGTAACATCATGTATCCTAGTTTTCCCCAATTCCACCCCAATCAAGTTGAGCTGCTTTGTGCAGCCATGGCAGGTAGGAGGGGAAGGGATAACCCGTTTGTTTTCTCGATACTACCCTCACCTCTTCTTCTTTTCTATTTTCCTTGTGAGGGTAAAAGAGTCATTTCATTGTCCTTCTATGCTTTGGCTCATGCTGAGTCAGTCTGGGCCCGCGCCCAAGTGGCTGACCCGCATAGGTTATAACTCAACAAGTTTTTGCATGAATTTAGTACACATGGAATTAAACAAATTTTCTAATTGGCTCATTTTGCAAAAATCATAACTTTTTCTTTGGTTGTCAAAAAATTAAAAGAAAATATTATTTGGAATCGTAAAAATGTAAGCTTTCTAATAAAAATGTTTTCGAAACTTGGTTTTAAGTTTTATCGGAAGGTGTTTTCTAAAAATGAAATTAATACATAAAATCACCAAAAATGCATTTTAATCACCATACTCAACAATAGACAAAATTATATGTTTTATTAATCATGAGAACCTAACTAGATCAATGGTGATGTTTTCAAAGTCTAAATTGGATTTTTTTGCAAAAAGTCTAAAACTAGGGTTTTCTTTGCATTGATGTACGTGATAAACCTAATACATGTTAATACATTGAAAATAGGAAAAGTGGATCTTAGACTCAATTAAAGTAGTGAAAGAGAAGTAATTTGATCTAATTAAGAAAGGTATGTGCTTTTCTTACACCTAAGTTGGGAATAATTGCAAAACCTAACCTAGTTTCCCTAATGAGGCTTCTATGAAACCTTAATTTCTCTTTTGATAATTCCTTTGCTATATTTGCCTCAAAATCAGTTTTAATATTTATTTCTTGGGTCTTGTACCCCACTGCCATGTCTATATTTACTTGATTCTTATACTTGACATAGTTCTTAGCATGTTGATTTTATTAGACTATTTAACTAGTGTAGTGGTACTTTTATACAACCACCCATAGATAGGGCATGTGCAAATTTTCCTAGGGGAATGTGTTACTCTCCCCAATATAAAATATTTGTAGGTGATCGGAATGTGTTACTCTCCCTCACCTATTGGTTGAGATTGGGTAGGTGCTTCAACCTTACATAGTTTAGGTAGTCAGTATTAATGATGCATGCAACATTTTTACTATTTTTGTTATGGTAAGCATCTATTTATCTATGTCTCGTACTTTTGACCATCTTCATCTTATGATGAAATCTTGGCCTTATTTTCTATGTTTTTTTCTTATCTTTTATCCTTATTCATTATCTCTGACACATACCTTGCTTCTTTCTTTTGTTGGGTGCTTTCCCAACCACCTAGGGTTTGATCAAGGAGTTGAGCAAGGCTTAGGATCAGCATTGTGCAATAGGAGCGTGGAGGACCATCCTAGGATTAGGATATGGTTTACATGGCTCTCAGCATGGACCTATCTCTTGAAGTTGTTTCTTGGAGACAAATTTGGTGTAGTTTATATTTCCCTCTATCTATATCTTTTTGTTGTTGTAAACCCTATATGGGAGATATGATGAAATTTTGTAACCTTTTATATAATTGATTATAGTCATGAAATTATATACCACTTCTATACATTGTGGTCTTTTGAATACCACTACATAAGATTTGAAAATTTTACACCCATTTTAAACATACCTTTTGAGTATGTTTGGGATAGTTGTTTTATTTTTCAAATTTTTAGTAAATGAGTGATTTCACTCTTTTACAAGAAGCAACTACACTAAACAAGAAATTGAATACATCAAACTATCAATCCTACCTAAGGCTAAGCAAATAATAGCTATATTAGGCAAAAAATAAATAGACCAAGCAATTTAGTTAGAAACCAGACACAAGTAACCACAAACAATAATTAGGTTAATCTAACAAAAATCTTCACTATTAGCTACATAATTACTACTAAGCAAGAAAAGAGAGAGAATAAGACTAGAAAGCAACTATGATTTAGGGTTTCAATCTATTAATTTCAGTGCTTTGGGGATATGGGTAGGATCAACCATGCATAATGGAGATATTCAGTAACACATCCAACAATGGTGATACCAAACCAAACAACAATGAGTGATATTGATTAACATCCCTACCCTACTAGTTGTCAATAGATGGGATAGCTGGTATTTAGGTAACACGTCTTTAAATCACAAACCATCCACCCTTGGTAGGATCACTTGACTAGGGTATATATGAACCTTATGAATAGCAAATCACATTGTAGGTTTCTAAGTGTGACTCTCTAACCTCACTTGATGGCAAGGGGTGGTATAAGGTGTAGAATAAGGGTTTTCACCTCCTATTACTCCATATCCATCCACTAGAATTTCTCTTTGACAAGTGAGAGAAGAGAATAATACCTAGATACTTAGTACTCCACCCAGGGTTAGTGTGACAGAGGAGTACAAGGATAGAGAGGATAACTAGCCATGGTTCCACGGTGCAGAAGTTGCTTTTCCCTTTCTTTCCTCAAACTCCCTTTTTTCTCTGTCATAGGTGGTATCATTCATCAAACACATAAGAAAGAGGTAGGAAGCTAGAACAAGCATTAACTTATAACTAATCAATGAAATATAATGTTACACCTGAATATTACCAACAAAATGGTATCACATAACTAAAAATGCAAGCAGAAGTGAAGGGTTGGGCGACTGGCTAGACGACTTAGCGCCACCGGGAAACTCCCGAACCAACTAGGTGGACTTAGAAAAGGAAGGATGAAGTAGTCTTAAATTTAGTATCTTCTCTGGCTTCATATACTATTGAATCTACCCATAATTACTGAGGATTCATTCTCTCTTCATCAGAAGCAAATATCGGTCACTGATGGTAAGTTGGTGTATCCAAAAGTGGAAGCTAGGGATAATGCAAGAAAATGGAGGAACTATCTGGTAGGGTACATTTTGGGTTTCCGTCTGCACATTCCAACCCTATTGAACTACCTACATTGACTCTGGGAACCAGTTGGATCCTTACAAGTTATGAATCTTGGGGATGGTTTATTCTTTCTGCATTTTTTTTATGAGGTTGGTCTAAAAGTTGCACTATTGGGCACTTGCTTTGTCAAGAACAGACTCATGTTTCTTGAGAAGTGGTTCTTAGGATCAAAGTTTATCAAATCCAAACTCAACTTGGTTCCCATTTGGGTTTAGATCCATAACTTTCCTCTGGATCTTTAGGATTCTTGTATGCTTGAAAGAATTGGATCATTTCTAGGGGTTCCCTTATGCATTGATGAACCAACTGGTACCTATTCTAGATTAGAGTATGCTCAAATTCAAGTGAAAATATCTGATGATTTTTCTTTCCCTAAAGAACTTACTCTATTGACTTATGATGGTGATCAAGATTTAATTAATTTTTTCTATGAATGGATACCCTTAAGATGCAGCCACTGTGGTTTCTATGGTCATGAGGAGTGCTACTATCATTCTATTCTTCCTTCTCATCCTATTATAACGAAGAGAAAGCGGGTCCAGAAAGCATAAAATGCTAATGCCACTTATTTAAATTCTCAAAATGCTGATTCTACTTGGAAAATCAATCCCAGGTGCTAGTCACAATGACAGACTCATTGAATCCTTCATACTTGAGCAAGTAAGAAGATCTATCTCATCCACACCTATCCATGTTTTCTCTCAATCTTATCCAGTTACTACTACAAGATCTATTAATGAGGGAGGCTTCCAAGTGGTTAAATGCAAGAATAAGTCACCTCCTAAGTTTCCTGCTAAATCAAATATGGGCATTTCTCACAGGGTCACTAATTCTATTTTCTCCCCAATGCACACCAATAGATTGAAGGTTTTGGATATCATCAATGAAGAGATATTGATTGAGGTTGTTAGTTAAACGATCGGGGTTGACAAATGATTTCGTCCATCCATATTTCCTTTTGGAATGCCATAGGTATTTCTAATAAAATTAAAGGAGCATTAGATGAGTTAGGACGTTCTACGTGTGATATTA
Organism: Alisma plantago-aquatica; assembly: GCA_963693085.1. Taxonomy (NCBI): domain Eukaryota; kingdom Viridiplantae; phylum Streptophyta; class Magnoliopsida; order Alismatales; family Alismataceae; genus Alisma; species Alisma plantago-aquatica. Next base: position 248,670,371 of record OY856411.1, read on the forward strand.
TTATTATGAATGCAACTGAACTCAAACCTAATTATATGAAGAAGTTTATGAGTAAATATGTTCCTAACTATAAATGGATGTCAAATCATTTGTTTCATGTTCTTGGACGATTTGTTATTCTCTAGAAGAACTACACTATCACAAAGTTGCAAGAATATGATCAATATATTCACACTTCGGTTGCTTTTAACAATCTTTAGTTTTCCCTTACTGTTGTTTATGGCCACAATGGTGATGTTGAAAGGGAGAGGTTGTGGAGAGATATCAAGGATATCCATGTTTCAATTGACTCTCCTTGGATTGTTATGAGAGATTTTAACTCTGTTAGAAAAGATGAGGAAAATATTGGGAAGCTTCCACTTATAAGAAATCCATGGAGGACTTCAAAAGTTGCTTACTGATTTGTGGTCTTTTTGAAATTAATCTAAATGGAGTCTTTTATACATGGGACAATAACCAGTATGGGTCTAATTTCATCAGTTCAAAAATAGATAAAATCATTCATAATTCTGCTTTCTTACCTTCATTCCAGAATTTTATGGTGAAGTCATTTCTAACATTGTTAGTGATAATAGAAGGTTATCTCTTAAGTTGGATAATCTGAGAATTGTCAAGTCTCCCTTCAGTTTTATTAATGCCTGGATTAAGCACGAAGAGTTCTCTTCTATTTTGAGAAATACCTAGAGTCTTGAACAGAAAAAAATGGAACAAAACTTCTTTTGGTGACATTTATGAGAACAGGCTATGTGATGTTTCTTCTTTACAAAAAGATAAATGTGCTTTGTCAATCTTAAAAGATGGAACATAACTTCTTTAGGTGACATTAATGAGAAAGACAAAGTGGCCAGGAACTCAGATCTTGTTGCCCAGTCATAAGCTAACCTTAATCCCTTGGACGAACATGCTAGAAAGAAAGGTAGGAACCTCAGAATGGTTTCTAACCAACTCTCTAATGAAGAAGAAAATTTCATTAGGCAGAAGTCATGGGTTCATTAGCTTAAAGATGGATATTCTAACACTAGATTCTTTTATTCTAGTTTGAGGAATCACAAAATCTGGAATTAGATTGGCAGCCTTTTGGTCAACGGTATTCTTACTTATGAGCCATCTATTATTTCTAGCTTGATTCTTTCTTTCTATCAAAATTTATTTAACAATCCTAATATGAACTCTGAAGTTTGGGATGATGATTGGTATGGTTCTACTCTTTCTATTGATCAAATACAATTGCTCATTTCTCCTATGACCCATAAGGAGGTGGATGATATCATATCTAATATAAATATTAATAAGACTCTAGGGCCTGATAATTTTAATACCTTTTTATAAGCATTCATGGAATATTATCGGTGATGATGTTTTTTTGCCATCAAGTAAATCTTCAAAAATAACAGCCTTATTAGAGAGGCCAATAAAACTTTCATAACTCTTATTCCTAAGAACAAGTACACCAACTCAGGATTCAGGGGATCCTCCCTTCTATCATTGGTTTCAATCAGTGTGCTTTCATTAAAGATAGGAGTACTAAGAAGTTTTCCCTCCTCACGAATGAGATCTTGAGTGATTTTAAATGGACTTTTTTCTATCCAACCTGATATATCCAAAGCTTATGATTATGTTAAATGGAGTAATCTATTCTATGTTATGTTCAAAATGGGATTCCCTCCCACCTGGATCAGATGGTTTGAGACATTTTTTCCAGCACTTCTTATCAAATTTTAATCAATGGAGAACCTACTAAGATTTTTACGCCATCTAATGGTAGTCGTTAGGGAGACCCTATAGCTCCATTCTTTTTGTGATTGTGATGTAGGGATTCTCTGAAATGATAAAGAAGGTAGTTATTGAGAAAGGTATTGCTCCTGTTAAAGCATCCAAGAAGTGTGATCTTTCTCACTTTATCTTTGTTGATGATCTAATGGATTTTATAAAAGTTGATTTCCAGTGTGCTAAGCACCTAAGTGATATTTTCAAAAAGTTAGGCAGAGAATTTGGCCTCTGTATTAACTTTGGGAAAAGCACTATCATCTTCAACAAAAACTTTGTGTCTTTTGATATTCTTGATCTTGTAGTCTTGGAAGAAGATTCCTTTGATAATTCTAGGTATCTTGGTCTTCCCCTTTCATGGGAAAACTGTCTAAGAAATATTGTATGGGCTTGATTGATAAAATTAAAAGGAAATTGGATTGTTGGAAGGAAAAGGTTCACTCTCTTACAAGAGGATTGGAACTTATCAAGTCTTTAATTGAATCTTTGCATCTCTTTTGGACTTTCTTCTTTTTGATTCCTTTCTCCATCCTTGATGAGATAGATAGGTATTCTAGAGATTTATTGTAGGATCATACCGACAATTGGAAGAATGTACACCTAGTTAAAAGGGGACAAAGTTATTTTACCAAAGAAAGAAGGTGGTCTTGGGTTGAGGAAAAGTAAGGACGTTTCTAAGATGTGTCTCAATTTATAATGCTTGGAACTTAGATCTAAATCAGGATTCTCTTTGGGTGCTTATCCCAAAAGAAGGATTCTCTTTGGGTGAAATGAGTTAATGAAAAATATATGAAAAAGCATTCTTTTTGGAATATTTATGAATCTCCCAACTTTTCTTGGATGTTCAACAACATCCTACAAATATGTTCCACTTTGTTAACTTTAATTGAATTCCATATTGGTAATGGTGATAGTACCAAGTTGCGGCTCGATCCATGGCTCAATGGTAGTTATCTTGGAGATTTTGTTGAAAAATATGTGATCATCAAGTCAGGTCTATCTCACCTTGCCTTGTTAGCTTGATTATTAAATATGGTTAGCGGCACATTCCTTCTAGTAGGGTTTCTGATTCTATTTTGAAGATTGTTTGTTCTAATAATTTCAGATTCTATGATAGAGATGAAATAATTTTAAAGAATTGCAAGAAGATCTCTCTAAAACATGTATGGGGTGCCATTATATCTAAGGATACTCAAGATGTTTCTTTTGACTGGATCTGGAGTTGTGAACCTCCAAAGAAGTGCATTACTCAAATTTGGAAATTCAAGCTTAATAAAATTCCCACTTAAGATTATATGAGAAGGATTTGAATTCATGTTACTTACATTTGTTTCATCTACATGAATGATTATGAATGATTTCTTCATGTTACCTTTGGTTGCTCTTGTGCTTTTGATATTTAGTATGAAATCCTTAAATCTTATCCCTTGTTTAGTATTCCTGCTAACTGGGATCAGGTTGTGGCTATGAAAGACAAGGACTTCAAGCCTCTTCTTGCTATTACTCTGTTTCCCATTTGGTGAGGAAAAAATCAAAGAGTTCAAGAAGGTATTAGTTTTTCACCCTTGGTCCTTTGTGAAGTCATTGAGAATGATTTTAAAGTCTTATTGACTTTCAATTCCCTATGATTTCTTATTATCTTGTCTAAAGTATGTTTTGTAGCCTACTCACGTGCTCTGTTTAACTTGATTCTTTTATTCTTCTTGTTATGGAATTCTGAAGTTGGTTCTAGTCTTCTTTGTCTATGTTAGATGTTGTTTGTTTGGGATATGCCTGTTTTCAGGTGTTGAGGTTCTTCTTTTTTATATATATGACCCCTTAATTATGGTGGAAGTGTTGGATCAATGGGCTCTAGAGAGGGGTGAATAGAGGTATAAATACTTACACAAAGTTTGCTAGACCTTCAAGCTACTACAAGATGTGGGATTTGCAAATATTGGATTTGTAGTGCAACTATGCATACATAGCAAGGATGAGAGAGATTGAACAATCAATCTATGTAGAGTGGTTCCAATCTCCAAACTAGGAGAAAGTCATTCGGCTACCTAGAAAGGTCAAGATCTAGGGTTTTGCCACCCATGTATACTTATATTCCATTATAAGACATACAGGATGACCTTGCTTTTCCCAACACAAGGATATTCAGTCTCCTTTTTAAGGACCAAAAGGAGCCAATAAGCCTTACAAAAAGTACCTACCTATCCTTGAGCATGAGTCTTCTAACTCCAAAGACTTACCCACTTTTGTATCTAGGTAGAGACCTTCACCAAGGTGATCTGTTGTTGCAATAAGTTTTTGGCCTTGAGGATTTACCCACTCTCCTTATGGATCTTCTACCTTTTCCTTCTCGTTCCACTCAAAGAAGCTTTAGCACCTTGTTCCTCAACCTTGAAGAAGCTTTGAACCTTATCCTTCACTTGGAGAAGCTTTCACCAACTTGATCTTGAAGAAAGGGATTGAGGAAAGGGAAGCTTTGAGAGCTTTACAAGCATACAATTGTTGACCTAAGTGTTATACACTATGCATATTTTTATAATGACTCAACCATTCAATTCATATGTATCTAATATGTTTGTCTATGATTGATTTCAGGCATTAGGTACATGAAAAGGATCAAATCGCTCAAGCCCAAGCTTGTCTTAGTTCAAGTCAAAAGCAATGCAAATGAACTTTGGTGGAAAAAACTCCAAACAACCTTAGAATATTTTGCAATCATTTGCATTGATTATATGACTTGTAACTAAGATGAGAAAAAGTCAAGGTCACTTAATTCCAACGTTTGATCAAAAATTCATTTTGTAAAATTCATCACAAAAAATTCATCGATTGAGTTGTCAACTTGACCGATCCTTGATAAATTTTGAGAATGAAGGTTGATCGGTCGAGTTTCAATCTCACGGAACTCGACCAATCCCTCTGGTAACCAAACTCAATTTAAGTGATCGGTCGAGTTGCCACCAGGACCAACTTGACCAATCATTTAAATTATCTTTGTCACATCGTGTGGTTGGTTGAGTTATCTTTATTGAGACTCGGCGGGATGCACTGTACAGAAAATACAAAAAAAAGTGATTCTAACCATTGGAAGGGTGCAAAACTCGAAATTATATTTGTTGCACCCCTCCAAATGGCTAGTAAACGTGTATGTGTTCCCATACTCTTATGGACACCCCTGGCTATAAATAGGACCTCTTGGAGTTCATTCCAAGGTTTCTCATTCATGCTATTCAAGGTCCTTGCTATAGTTGAGTGCTTTTAGTCCACTTGATCCCCTTTGTCTTTCTTGATTACAACTCATTTCATTCACTATGAGTGAGATAGGATTCCCCCTTGCATTTAGTGGACCTACCTCACTACCCTCCAACACGACATCAAGATACAAGCTTTCAAAGCAAGGTACAATCTTTGTTCCATTTCAATTTTTCCTCCGCCTCATCATCCGTCCAGGTTCCACCATTATCCTCCACATCACAATGACAACAGTTGATCAGAGACCGAGTCGACTCATAACACAATACAGACCTATAAGCCTCATCAACACATCATACAAAATCATAGCAAAAACCCTGGCTAACTGAATAAAATCCCATATCAACCACATCACCCATTTAAACCAGAACGCCTTCCTAAAAGGGCGTAGCATTCAAGATTCCTTCCTTATGGTCAATTAAACTATCCACTTTTGCCACACCAATAAAACCTCAATCCTAGCCATCAAACTAGACTTTTAAAAAGCTTTCGACTTCATAAACTGGAACTACCTCATCAAAAACCTGGCAGGCTTTGGCTTCCCTGACAAATGGATTCACTGGATACATGCATGTGTTTCTACAAATCACTTCTCCACCATAATAAATGGAGCACCTTTTGGATACTTCAAAATTACAAATGGCCTCAAACAAGGGGACCCACTCTCCCCCTATCTCTTCATCATAGTTACCTATATCCTCACCAGAATGATTAAATTAGGGGTTTATAAAGGCATAATAGCCACACCATCTGAGTGTAAGGAGGACATCATACAATTTGTTGATGATACTATAATCCTTATCACACCAGAAGACAACTCCATTATAAACACCATCAGTATCATCGGCATCTTCTCCTACATCTCAGGGCTCAGAATTAACCTTCAAAAATCCTCCATCTTTGGAGTGCACATAGACCAACATATGATGAATAGATAAAAAACCTTGCTTAGGTGCAATATTGAAAACTTTCCTATCAGCTATTTGGGCCTTCCCATCACTCCACTCAGTATCTCCCATACGACATGGAACCCAATCATAGAAAAAATCCAATATAGACTCTCTTCTTGGTCAAACAATTTCCTGAACCTTGCTGGCCGACTCACTCTCCTCAATAGTGCTATCACTCCGATTACTACCCACTACCTCAATTGCATCCCACTTCCCTCCAAGACCAAAAACACCATAGACAAAATTAGATGAAATTTCCTCTGGAACAACCACCACAATACCACTACAGTAGGAAAGCACATCCACTTGGTGAACTGGGAAACCATCACTGCTCCCATCAACCAAGGTGGATGGGGGATCATCAATCTAGAAAAGCATGCTTTCTGTTTGATTGCTAAAATCATAAATAGCCTAGCTAACAATAAAAATACTATTTGGTGAAACCTAATCATGGGAAAATACTATCAGATATCCCCCCTTGGCATAAGACTAAGAAAAAAAAGGCTTCGCCTCTTTGGAAGTACATAAACAAACACATCACTCTCATCAAGAAAATCATCTGCACCCCTCCACACTCACACAATATTATATCCTTTTGGGACGATCCATGGTTCAAAAATTGCACCATCAAAAACATGCACATCGACTAGATTATCCCAAAAAATCTTGCAAAAATCACCACGACCAAAGCTCTTGGCCTCCTAACCATCAACATACTAAATGCTCTCAAACGGTGGATACTTTCACATATCAACCAGGTCAAACTCAACAACATCATCTATGAGTTAGAATACAACACCTCAAACAAAATTGCATGGAGATGGGGCATAAAATATACACCCAAAGAGGCATACTCCTTCCTTTTATACAGAGGTATCTCCCCACCTAGTTCAAACGTCTGGAAACATAGATGGCCATAAAAACTCAAAATATTTCTTTGGCTCCTACTAAATAACAAACTCCTCACAGACCAAAATTTAAACAAAAGAGGCTTTGTTGGGCCATCTAGGTGCATTCTTTGTATGAGGGAAGCGGAGACAATGGAGCACATTTTCAACCACTGCAATTTATCAATTAACATTATTAAACATTTATTAAGAATTGAACATCATGATCACAACTTCATGAAAATTCCAACAGTCCTCATGCCGCTTAGAAACAATCACCAGCTTCTTGTTGATGATTTCCTAGTTACCATATTTTGGAATTTATGGAAAGATAGGAACAACAGAAGATTCAATAACACTAGGAAACCCAATAATATCATCATAAATTTAATAGAATCAGATCTAAATGTTATCCATCACTGCAGGACAACAGTCTATAGCGGAAATAGTTGAAACTAATGCAGGTCAATCGGATGTGGAATATCTATGCCAGCTTAAGGAGATGCTAGACAAAGAAACTGAAATTGGACTTCTTCATGCCGCTACTAGAATTTTACCATTACCATATTTTAGATCTTGTAATGTTGGGGCTTGTTAAGGGGTTCCTCCCCCATAGACACCTTACCTATGTCGACCATGTTACATTTTATTTTCTAGTTACATCAGTAGTGTAAAACCAGACAATGCAGGTGATAGCTTGCATTTTGTTAGCAAACTTTTTATGGTAGTAATGAATATGACCTTTATCAAAAAAAAATTGTACACTTGTGAGGCTCTCAATATCTCTCTTTCTCCAATCCCCTTTCTTGAAGACTCCAGTGGTGAAAGCTTCTCCAAAAGAACGAAAAGGAGCAGGCTTCTTCAGTTGGAGAAGGTGCTCAAAGGATACTCCAAGTGAAGGAGAAGATCAAGGCAGAAGATCTAAGGAGCTGGTGGGTAAAACCTCAAGGACAAAGACTCGTTGCATGAAGGGGAGGACCTTGTTGAATGCATCCAGGTAATTGAAAGAGTGGGTAAGACTTTTTTGAGGTAGAAGACTAGCTCTTGGATAGGTAAGCCCTTGGTTGTAAGGTTGTTGGCTCCCTTTACCTAAAAGGGAAGTTAGGTATCCTTGTCCTGGAAAAGGAAGGTCATATGTTGTAACTCTTATAAGTGATCATAAGGAGTAGGCATCTTATGAATCCTAGAGCTTGACCTCTCTAGGTAGTAGACTGACTCACTCCTAGTTTGGAGAGTGGAACCGCTCTAAAATAGCTTGTTCAATTGATAGTTTCAATCTCTCTCATCATTGCTTTGTACGTTTCAATTATCATCAAAATTAGTATTTGTAACTAAGATTATTTGAAGTAACTGGAAGGTCTAACATGTTTTACATAAGTTTTAAATTTCTATTCACCCCCTCTCTAGAGCCCTTAGATCCAACAAGTGGTATCAGATCCATGGTTGTAAGGAGAGTGAAATCACCCCTTTACTAAAAATTTGAAGAATTGACATCCATTCCAAACACTCTCAGAGGTATGATGGAATGGGCATAAATTTTCCAAATTTATTAAACATTGGTATACAAAAGACCATTAGAAAATAGCAGAATAAAAAAATAACTGACTATATTCAATTTCATAAAAGGTTTAGAAAAATACATTAAATTCTCCCATTAGGGTTTACATCAAGATACACAATCATGATCTAGATAGAGGGAAGTCTAGACTACTACAATCTTGTCTCCAAGCAACATCTCCATCAACTGAGTCCAAGCCAAAAGCTATGATCTTCCTTATCTTGTCCATCACCTTGCTCAACACCTGGGTGGTTGGGAAGGCACCCAGAAAAAGGGAAAGGGAAGAAACGTATGTGTAACAAAACTAGTCTAGGATATCAAGATAAGTAAAGTAAATAAAAATAGGCTAGGGTTCATCATATGATGAATATAACAAGAGTATGAGGCTATATATCAAAGAAGCTTGCCATTAACAATTATATCAAAAAGGATTTGCATGTAAGATAATTATGTCTACCTAACTAAGTAGGGTTGAGGCACCTACCGGACCTCTAACCTTAGGTGAGGGGAGAATAAGACATTCCCAATCACCTATAATATTATGGGGAGAATAAGACATTCCCCAGGGCGATTATTTACATGCCCTCTGTGGGTGGTTGTACATAAGTACCGCTACTTTAAATTAAATAGAACATAAATCCACGTTCTAGAAAAAGTAGTCATGGCAAGAATAATCATATGAATCAATAAGCATGGCAGTGGGGTACCAAGACCCAAGAATAATGTTCTGAAACTGATTTATGAGGAAAGTATAGCAAAAGATTCAAGAGTATATGAAATAGGGTTTAATAAAGCCTCATTATAGAAAATTAGGTTAAGGCACAATTATTCCCAACTTAAGGTGTAAATGCACATACATAAATAGGGATTGCACATACATAAATAGGGAATTTCACATACATAGCACATACATTTCATTATGATTCATATTACTAACTTTCTCCACTTTAATTGAGTCCAAGATCCACTTTGCCTATTTTCAATGTATTAACTTGTATTAGAGTACATAGTGCACATTAATGTATAGAAACCCTAATTTTTTACCTTTTTAGAAAAACTCGTATTTTGACTCTTAAAACATCACCAATAAACTTACTAAGTTTTCCTGATCAAGAAAACATATTTTTATGTTAATTTTGGAGTTATGATGATCAAGATGTAATTTTTATGGATTTTATACATTAAATTCATTTTACAAAAATCACCCTTATTAAAACCATAAAATAAGACCTTGAAAACATTTTTATTAAATATATATCAATTTTTCAATTCCAAAACATATTTATTTGTCAAATTTGGATAAGCGGTTTAGAAGATATGAATTTTTCAATATTGACTAATAGGAAATTGCCACATCATCAAACCGATCGAGATAATTAAAGAGAGAGGGAGAGGGAGAAAACACCATTTGACCCAAGATCAGGTTTGAAGTTTCTTAGATAACCAAATTAGATATTCTCGAGAAGATAAAATAGCAAAAAACCAAATCCTTAGAAGAACATGGTAAAAAGAGATGGAAATCATCGATTATCAACATAGAAGCATGGGTTTTAAGCATGTACTAAGCAATATATGAGAAGGGGGTTAACCAAAACTTGCCTCCAGGGAATATAAGAAGGTCCAAACAGCAAGGATCCGATCTTAGAAGGTCTGGTTGCTCCAAGACTAGCTCCTTTCTTGGACAAAGATCACCTTCTCAACTTAGAGGTGATAAACCCTAGCAAAAGAGCATAGAGATGAGGTGTTTTAGGGTTCTAGGTGGGGTTTAACCATGGAATTCCATTGTTACAACATGTAATAGGGTGTAAGGAATACTAACAGTATGAAAATAGGGAAGTAAGGGAGGCAACTTACTAGTTTTGGTCGAATTCACCAAGGAGGAGCTTTAGAAACCCTAATAGAGCAATTTGGAAACCCTAGGAGCCTTCTTCACCAAGCTAGGCTCCCTCTATTACCTTGGGAGAGCAACTTCATGGCCAAATACAAAAGGAAATATTCTCTAAGCTATAGGAAAGAAAAGGAGAGCAAGAGTTTTCAAATTGTGAGTTGGGAAGGGGTATACATGGCTATATAAAGAGAGAGGTGAAGCATGACGTGTCTAAGGGACTTTCCATGTGTCTTTAGCCTAGGGCTTGATGGTCATGCAAGAGGACAGATCATAGAGGCTTCATGCATATCAAAATTCGGTCCTAATAACCCATAGATCCTTCTAGGACATCCCCACCGTTTTTCAAGAAAGAAATAACCTCATTGGTTGATAGCTTTTAAAGATAAGCATCTTTATAAAGAGGGTAATCCCTATAACGCCCTTGGATAGAAATACCATCAAACCAAGGTGAAATTAGGTTCTACAATGGTTTAAAATCTCATTAATGGTAAGTTAATATCTAAGGATTAAAAATTTAGTTGATAATTTGCAAAGAAAACCTCCCAATTGGGTAAGTTGCATAAAAGTCCAGAATGTACCTAAAATTGCATAACTTGCACAAACAACATCCAAATTGAACCAAATTTGAAACATAGGATCATTTTATGTTTTCAAATCATATCAAAAAGTTAGATTAAGGTTTAGAGCACTTAATTATGGTAATTAATCCTTCACTTAGGTATTTGTGCATAAACCCTTATATTGGTACAATTAGTGAATAAATGTTCACTAAACCACTATAAATTCCACTAATTAAATAGAAAGGACAATAAGGATAGAAATTAAAGTAAAAGATGGGAAAGAGTGAAAAAAGAAAAAAATTTCAAATTTTGGTATGTTACAACACTCCACCCCTTAAAGAGGATTTCGTCCCCGAAATCCCAAGCAAGAAGGGAAGGGTGAGTGTGCAACATCTCATCACAAAACTTCAGGTTATTTCTCCAACCTTAACTTCTACCAAACAACTCATCAACATATACTCCACAAGCATCTTGAGATAGGTTAGGTTCTCAAGGACCACCTAGGTTCCATTATTTAGATATTCTTTTTAGGAGATCTAACATTATTTATATTTTTGGCTCATTAACATTATATTCATTATGATATCACATTATCACCATTATTTTAATTATATCGTGTCATGATCACTTTATTTCAAAGGAAGTTATATTTCATTATCATCCATAAAACATCGTATATATATATTTCTCTTTTATCTTACTAAGAAATTTAGAAAAATTATGGGTTACTCGATTCCCTCAATATACTTGATCATATCCTTCATATTTTGAACTTTGACTTCATTATCCTTATACTATCATCACATTAAGTTATAACGAATTATTTTTCATGAATTATTCAATTTTTCATTAAATATTCATTCAATCCAAATTATGTCACATCAATTACATATATTTATATTAAACATTATCTCATTGCCACATTATCTTTATTTCTCACATTAATGTCATCATTAATCATTTTTTCATATTTAATTATATTATTGATTTGCACATTTATGTGAATTAAATCACTTCATATTCATATTGAAGCCACTCCATGTATTTTAAAGATCAAGGAGAGGCATATTACAAATTGATTCACATTAAGTGACTAATCGTGTGTGTATTAGATAATAAGGTAACATACCATGCATTTCATATTGATGATCTGATTAATATGTGATTAGATGATTATATATATCATTTATGTGTATCAAAGTATGTTAACTGATTATGACACCTAATGTCATTAATGTATCATGAAAGGCATTAAGGATGTATATGTTAAGGTTAGATGATTACAACTTAGGGTTTAGGTTAACATGATCATTATTCTTCATCTATACATTCTTAGTATGCGTTAAATAAAAGATTAGGTTACAATTATCTTGCTCATCATTTCATTAGGGTTTATTGGTTTATGATATGGTCAACATCATGCCTATCCATTATTAGTATTAAAATGTGAGTTAATCTTATTATGTGCATTAGATATTCATTAGGGTTCAAATATATGAACTATTCATTAGATGATCGTTATATGTTCTTTTGGATATAAAGAAACATGTGGTTACAACTATAACTTGTTTGGTCAAAACTAAGGATTCAAGCACACTAACTTCCTAATTAGGGAGTCAGGGTTTCTAAAGTCAGAGTAGCTAGATTTTAGTATGTTACATGACTCCATTTCCTTGGAAAGGATTTTATCCTCAAAATCTAACTACCCAAACATCATCAAACCAACTACTCTCCACCCCTTAAAAGGTTCGACCTACCAAGCCAAACTAATCTATAGGTAAAAGGGTGAGTCTAACTAGACCATATACAAGATACATCATGCTTCACTGTGCACTCTGATTGCTTACTAAACACCAAACTTCAAAGTCTAGGTTCTAGGGATAACTATCCAAACATGTGGTTATATGGGTCATAAGGGAACTATATTGGGTATCCATCCTCAAACAAGTCATCATACACCTAAAACTTAGGGTTCCCAAAGATATACAACATAGATGTCTAAGGTCACTATTGCCTAAAAGTAAACTATTTCATACAATCCATTGCAACTTAGGCCAGGCCGATATCATATGGATCTGGGAGTCCTCATAAACCAAGCAAGTGGCGCGGAGGAAAATATTGCCAGCCCCAAAACTTGATCTTTTCTAGACACCTTTGCTTCAACTTCATGCCGTAATAGTTGCCTAAAGGCAAACCTAAACAACATTAAGTTATACAAATTTAAGTTATGAGTATTTTAGGGTTTTATTCATCATGATACTAATGTGGAACTCTAGGGTCCTAAATCAACCTTTCATCATTTATAGATCAATTGTAGGTCAACTATGTCACCTAAAAGAACTATGTAAGGCAGGGATTCTAATTAGGGAGACAAAACTAAAATAGTCAGATTCCGACTACCATGGGCTATGATACCATGTTGTAAGGAGAGTGAAATCACCCATTTACTAAAAATTTGAAGAATTGACATCCATTCCAAACACTCTCAGAGGTATGATGGAATGGGCATAAATTTTCCAAATTTATGAAACATTGGTATACAAAAGACCATTAGAAAGCAACGGAATAAAAAAATAACTGACTATATTCAATTTCATAAAAGGTTTACAAAAATACATCAAATTATCCCATTACGGTTTACATCAAGATACACAATCATGATCTAGATAGAGGGAAGTCTAGACTACTACAATCTTGTCTCCAAGCAACATATCCATCAACTGACTCCAAGCCAAAAGATATGATCTTCCTTGTCTTGTCCATCACCTTGCTCAACACCAAGGTGGTTGGGAAGGCACCCAACAAAAGGGAAAGGGAAGAAAAGTATGTGTAACAAAACTAGTCTAGGATATCAAGATAAGTAAAGTAAATAAAAATAGGCTAGGGTTCATCATATGATGAATATAACAAGAGTATGAGGCTATATATCAAAGAAGCTTGCCATTAACAATTATATCAAAAAGTATTTGCATGTAAGATAATTATGTCTACCTAACTAAGTAGGGTTGAGGCACCTACCAGACCTCTAACCTTAGGTGAGGGGAGAATAAGACATTCCCAATCACCTATAATATTATAGGGAGAATAAGACATTCCCCAGGGCAGTTATTTGCATGCCCTCTGTGGGTGGTTGTACATAAGTACCGCTACTTTAAATTAAATAGAACATAAATCAACATGCTAGAAAAAGTAGTCATGGAAAGAATAATCATATGAATCAATTAGCATGGCAGTGGGGTACCAAGACCCAAGAATAATGTTCTGAAACTAATTTATGAGGCAAGTATAGCAAAAGATTCAAGAGTATATGAAATAGGGTTTGACAAAGCCTCATTATAGAAAAATAGGTTAAGGCACAATTATTCCCAACTTAAGGTGTAAATGCACATATATAAATAGGGATTGCAGATACATAAATAGGGAATTTCACATACATAGAACATACCTTTCATTATGATTCATATTACTAACTTTCACCACTTTAATTGAGTCCAAGTTCCACTTTGCCTATTTTCAATGTATTAGCATGTATTAGAGTACATGGTGCACATTAATGTATATAAACCCTAATTTTTTACCTTTTTATAAAAACTCATATTTAGACTCTTAAAACATCACCAATAAACTTAGTAAGTTTTCCTGATCAAGAAAACATATTTTATGTTAATTTTGGAGTTATGATGATCAAGATGTAATTTTTATGGTTTTATGCATTAAATTCATTTTACAAAAATCACCCTTCGTCAAACCATAAAATCAGACCTTGAAAACATTTTTATTAGATAGATATCAATTTTTCAATTCCAAAACATATTTATTTGTCAAATTTGGATAAGCGGTTTAGAAGATATGAATTTTTCAATATTGACCAATAGGAAATTTCCACATCATCAAACCGATCGAGATAATTAAAGAGAGAGGGAGAGGGAGAAAACACCATTTGACCCAAGATCAGGTTTGAAGTTTCTTGGATAACCAAACTAGAGATTCTTGAGAAGATAAAATAGCAAGAAACCAAATCCTTAGAAGAACATGGTAAAAAGAGATGGAAATCATCAATTATCAACATAGAAGCATGGGTTTTAAGTGTGTACTAAGTAAGAAATATATGAGAAGGGGGTTAACCAAAACTTGCCTCTAGGGAAGATAAGAAGGTCCAAACAACAAGGATCTGAGCTTAAAAGGTCTGGTTGCTCCAAGACTAGCTCCTTTCTTGGACAAAGATCACCTTCTCAACTTAGAGGTGATAAACCCTAGCAAAAGAGCATAGAGATGAGGTGTTTTAGGGTTCTAGGTGGGGTTTCACCATGAAATTCCATTTTTACGACCTGTAATAGGGTGTAAGGAAGACTAACAGTATTAAAATAGGGAAGGAAGGGAGGCAACTTACTAGTTTTGGTCGAATTCACCAAGGAGGAGCTTTAGAAACCTTAATAGAGCAATTTGGAAACCGTAGGAGCCTTCTTCACCAAGCTAGGCTCCCTCTACTACCTTGGGATAGAAACTTCATGGCCAAATACAAAAGGAAATATTCTCTAAGCTATAGGAAAGAAAAGGAGAGCAAGACTTTTCAAATTGTGAGTTGGGAAGGGGTATATACATGGCTATATAAAGAGAGAGGTGAAGCATGAGGTGTCTAAGGGACTTTCCATGTGTCTTCATGCATATCAAAAGTCGGTCCTAAGAGCCCATAGATCCTTCTAGGCCATCCCCACCATTTTTCAAGAAAGAAATAACCCCATTGGTTGATAGCTTTTAAAGATAAGCATCTGTATAAAAAGGGTAATCCCTATAATGCCCTTGGAAAGAAATACCATCAAATCAAGGTGAAACTAGGTTCTCCAATGGTTTAAAATCTCGTTAATTGTAAGGGAATATCTAAGGATTAAAAATTCAGTTGATCATTTGCAAAGAAAACATCCCAATTGGGTAAGTTGCATAAAGTCCAGAATGTACCTAAAATTGCATAACTTGCACAAACAACATCCAAATCGAACCAAATTTGAAACATAGGATCATTTTATGTTTTCAAATCATATCAAAAAGTTAGATTAAGGTTTAGAGCACTTAATTATGGTAATTAATCCTTCACTGAGGTATTTGTGCATAAACCCTTATATTGGTACGATTAGTGAATAAATGCTCACTAAACCACTATAAATTCCACTAATTAAATAGAAAGGCCAATAAGGATAGAAATGAAAGGAAAATATGGGAAAGAGCGAAAAAAGACAAAATTTCAAAATTTGGTATGTTACAATGGTCTTCTCTGACACATCTCCAATGAGACTAGAAGATGGGTGACTTACTTGCTTGGGTCACTCAACCTAGAGGGAAGCTTCTCCATGCTACCACCAGTCTTCGATGTCACCAATTTCCTTTATTGGAAAATAAGTATGTGGTTCTTCCTCCAAGGAACCAACTACGACATGTGGAAGGTGGTGAATCTCCCCTATAAAGTGCTAACTAGGGATGTAGCCACTTGTGATAAAGACATAGTCAAGAAGGCACAGCTCAATACTAAGGCGGTTAGCATCATCTATGATGCTCTCACTCCTTCTGAGTTCAACCAGATCTCATCTTGGGATACATCCCATGAGATTTGGAACAAGTTGTGCATCACATTTGAAGGAACGTGGAAAGTCAAGGAGTCAAATATCTACATGCTCAATAAGATACTTGAGACTTCAAGATGGGAAAGAAGGAGAGAGTGGCGGACATACTCAAGTCTCAACACCATTGTCAATGGACTTGCAGCTTTGGGAAAGCCAATGGATAGAGGAGAAATCAACTCCAAGATACTTAGGTCGCTTCCCAAGAGATGGGAACCAAAGGTGACTTCAATTGAAGAAGTAAGAAGTCTTGGAGATTTAGCCATGGAGGAGCTCATTGGAAACCTTCAAACCCATGATCCAAGGCTAAACAAGCAAGAGGAATATGAAAAGCAAGAAGATAAGGAGTCAAAGAAAGTCAAAAATAATGCCTTCAAAGCTCAAGTGGAGGCAATGATCCTTCAACAACAACTTCCTTGTCGTTCCTCTCCTACCTCCTCAAGTGAAGATGATGGCCCTAGTTACCATGAAGCTAACTAATCCAAGGGCAAACACTTCAAAGGAAAGTCTTCTTCATCCTCAACTCCAAAGTGCTATGAGTGTGGACAAAAGGGGCATTACAAGAACGAATGCCCAAAGGCCAAGAAGAGCCACCACAAGAGCATCCACAAGAAGAAGGATGATTACAAGAAAGAAGGCAAGTACAAGAGGAAGGATAAGAAGGACAAAATAAGCAAGGATACAGCTCATGCAACTTGGAAGGACTCATCTTCAAGAAGCTCAAGCTTCAATGAAGGTGAATGCCATGTTTCACTCATGGCCTTGGCAAGTGAAGACATAGGTGAGGTAAGTGAGGTAAGCTTTCATGAGTTTTCCAAATAAACTCTTACAGAAATTCTTAATACTTACACATTCTTCTTATTCCAAATGTAAATATAAGAAGTAGAGGTTGGGTAAGATTATTGATGATCTTTATGCCAAAATTGACATCCTCGATCAAAATGAGAAAGTTCAACTTTAGAGAATTGATTCTTTGCAAGACCAATTTCTTGATCTTGAGCTCCAATACAATGGGGTTGAAGTTGAGAATAGGATCTACCTAAAGAATATCACTAGTATTAAGGAAGAGAACAAAAAATGCCTTGACGAGCTTGAGTTTCTTAAAACTAAAAATGTTGAACTTAAGCTTGTTATTGATGCTCGTAGAGATGAAAGAGATGTTTATGTTAGATAACTTCAACTACTTAAAACTAAAAATGCTAGGTTACTTGCTCAAGTGAATGATTTATATTCTAGACCTTTTTCCTAGCAAGGATGTTGCTTCTATTACTCTTGAAAAAGATTCCTATTTGATGAAGTTGGCTTGAGGCCGACCTACTGCATGCTAATGATGATATTTCTAGTTTAACTTCTACTGTTATTACTCTTACCGATGACAACCATAAGTTGAGAGCTACTTTGCAAACACTCCTCAAAGGGAAGAAGTCCCTTAATGAAGTTTTGAATCACTCCACCAAACATAGTGGTAAGAGTGGTCTAGGATATGAGGGTACTCCAAAAGCTAAAGGTAAGGGTAAGAATAAGAAGAGAAAGGAACCTTCAATCTTTCATGGAGAGTCATCCAACCCGAAAAACCATATGGTTTGTTCTCATTGTAAGAGTGATGATCATTATTCTACTTATTGTCCTTATAGGGAGAAGGGGACAAACCTCAAGATGAAGTGGATCCCCAAGCTAACCCCAGATCCCAAAGTTTGAATTGGGAACCTATTGTCTTCCTTTATAGTAGGTTAAAGGCCAATGGATTGTTGATAGTGGTTGTTCTAAACACAAGACTAGTGAAATCAGTCTCTTCAAATAATTCACAAAGAAGAAAGGTGGACCGATGACTTTTGGGGATAAGAATAAGGGTAAGGTAATAGATGAGGGTGATGTGGGCAATTCACTTTGTATCAATAATGTACTTCTTGTGGATGTCCAACATCACAATTTAATAAATGTTAGTCAACTTTGTGATAATGGTTACCTTGTTCTAATTACTTCTATAGAATGCTTGCTTATAGATTCCCTCTCCTTCAATGTCATATATAAGGGAACTAGAAATGGTAATATTTATATTATCGTTCTTGACTCTACAAAGCCTATTGTTGGTAGATGTCTTGTTGCCAATTCAAATTATGTATCTTTATGGCACCGTAGTCTTGGCCATGTAAATGTGTATCAAATGAAGAAGTTGGGCAAAAAGGACTTGGTGAAGGGACTTCCCGAATTGGATTTTGAAAATAATGAGGAATGTCAACCTTGCACTCAAGGAAAGAAAACCAAGTCCTCTTTCAAATCCAAATGAGTCCATGGCACCTCTTGAGCTTCTTCACTTTGATCTATTTGGACCAATGTGTATGCAATCGCTTCGAGGTAGCAAGTATCCTTTGGTGATTGTCGATGATTTCTCTCTCTTTACTTGGACCTTATTTATCATTTCAAAAAATGATACTCTCGATGCTTTCTCAACTTTTTGCAAACGGTTGAAGATGAAGCTTCTTGTCAGATTGTTTCTATCCACCATGATCATCTGGGAGAGTTTGAAAATGACTTGTTTGAACACTTTTGTGAGGAATTCAGCTATGCACATAACTTTTCTTCCCTCGAACTCCTCAACAAAATGAGGTTGTAGAGAGGAAGAATAGGTCACTACAGGAGATGGATAGGACTATGCTTCTAGAGTACAACACTCCAAAGAAGTTTTGGGCGGAAGTCATTAGTATTGCATGTTTTGTGCAAAATCGGGCTTCTACTCATCCTTTTCTTAAGAAAACCCCCTATGAGATATGGCGTGGTAAAAAGCCGTCCATTGGTTTCTTTCATATTTTTGGGTGTCCTTGTTTTGTTTTGAACACCAAGGATTCTCTAGACAAGTTTGATATGAAGTCTTATACGTCTTTCTTTCTTGGCTATAGCACTACTAGTAAGGCATATAGAGTATATAATATAGAATTTTGTAAAGTAGAAGAATCTATAAATGTTAGATATGTTGAGACGAACCCCTCTTTCCAAAGGTATTGTTCCACATGATGATTTTGCGGGTGAGGTCATTCCTCTCTTAAAAGAGATCAACATCATTGATAAAGGAAAGGAGGTGTTAGTTTATGAAGAAGAGAAGAATGAAGAAAAGTAGGATCCAACTCCCCGCTTTGCAAAGAATCATCAAAAGGAGCTCATCTTAGGAAATCCTTTTGAAAGGGTGAAGACGGGGGCTGCACTCAACAAAGAACAAGTAGAAAGTGCCTTCATATCTCAAATGGAGCCAAAAGATGTCAAAGAAGTTGTAAAGGATGATGAATGGATTCACGCCATGCAAGAAGAGTTTGAGCGGTTTGAAAGAAACAAAGTGTGGACTCTTGTGCCAAGACCAAGTGATAGAAAGATCATTGGCACCAAATGGGTCTACCGCAACAAGTTGGATGAAAGTGACAAAGTGGTAAAGAACAAAGCAAGGTTAGTTGCTCAAGGCTACAATCAACAAGAAGATATAGATTTTATTTAAACATATGCACCTGTATCTAGACTTGAGTAAATTAGAATGTTGCTTACTTTTTCTAGTCACAAGAATTTGCTTCTTTATCAAATGGATGTTAAAAGTGTGTTTTTGAATGGTACAATTGAGGAGGAAGTGTATGTTGCACAACCCTCATGCTTTAAACATGATAACCTACCTAATCGTGTTTATTTGTTGCAAAAATCTCTCTATGGTCTCAAACAAGCACCTCGAGCTTGGTATGAGAAACTAAAGAACTTTTTGTTAGATCATGGCTATATCATGGGCAAAGTAGATTCTACCTTGTATCTAAAGCACACTTCTAACAATTTTCTTATCATTCAAATCTATGTTGATGATATCATTTTTGGTGGAACTAATCTTGATCTTTGCAAGGACTTTAGTGATCTTATGCAAAGTGAGTTTGAGATGAGAATGATGGGGGGGGGTTATATTCTTCCTTGGATTTCAAATCAATCAAACAAACATTGGGAACTTCATCAACCAAAGCAAGTACACAAGTGAGATATTAAGCATTTTGGGATGGAGAACACCAAGCCAATGGAAACCCCCATATCAAACACTGTCAATCTTGATAGAGATTAAGAAGGTTAAAAGGTAGATGAGAAGCTCTATAGAGGTATGATTGGAAGTTTACTTTATTTAACTTCCTCTAGACCTAAAATAATGTTTATTGTTGGATTGTGTTCTAACTTTCAATAAAGTCCTTGTAAATCACATCTTATAGTCATTAAAAGAATTTTGAGGTATTAGCCAAAACTCCAAGTTTTGGACTATGGTATCCTAAGTCAAGGGACTTTAATCTTACTGCTTATAGTGATGTGGATTACACAGGATGCTTGATTGATAGAAAGTGAAAAAGTGGCACTTGCTTATTTCTAGGACCTTGCCTAGTCTCTTGGTTCTCTAAGTAACAAAGCATTGTGGCTCTTTCAACTACCGAGGCTGAATACAATGTAGCTGGAAGTTGTTGTGCCCAAGTCCTATGGATGAAGCAAATGTTCCAAGACTTCAACATTTATTTTGATGCTTCTCCTATCTTTTTTTATAATACTAGTGCAATTAACATGTCTTATAATACTATATTGCATATTAGAGGTCAACATATAGAGTTTTGTTATCATTTTCTTCATGACTACATTTCCAAGAAGGATATTTACATCATGCATGTGGATACAAAAAAATAGTTAGTGGACATTTTCACTAAACCTCTAGCTAGAGAGCAATTTACTTTCATTAGATCAAAACTTCTTATTACTGCTCTTGATGATATTGACATGCCTTCTAGCTAGTTGTTATCTTGCCTATATGTTTCTTACTCAATTTGATCATCTATTGCTTGAATGTGCTATAATTGTCTTGTTTCTTGTCTTATTTTGCTTGTTTTGGGTATTTTTTGCAAACACTTGTTTTATCGCAAAATAGTACCCTGATTGAAATGTGTCTTAATATGTCTAATATGCATAATAGGCTAAAGAAATATAATTTATTAGCACCCTAGAGGCTAGAATATAAGATTTGATAGTTTTGGACAGGAAACTCAACTAATTCCAGGACGAGGTCAAGGGTTTTTCCCTTGATCGATTGAGTTTTCTCGGACAAACTCTATCGATTGTTGGGTTGGACGAAACCTAAAATAGGTTTTGGCCGACATTTATACCTCTCAAATAGAGAACATTTGATCGATTCCTAAGCTCTAGACCCTCTTGACCTTAACCCTAGGTGTGACCATCCTATCTCTTGCCAAACCTAGCCTCCCTTGCCTCTTCCCACACCCTTCTAGGTGGTTAGAAGGCTTGTTTGTGTGGTTATCTCTCTTTTTGGTTGTTGTTTGCCTCTTCTCATGGCATCAAACCAAAGAAAGAGAGCTACCCCAGGTGGTGTACCCTCATCCTCAGCTAATCCTCCCCTAATCTCCTTTGATGACACCTCTTTTGTCTCAACCGAAGCTCTCAATCGTTACAAGGATCTCCTTCCTAGGAACCCCTTGTTGGGTTTTATGGCCTCAGAGTAGGCAGCATAAACAAAAAAAATTACTGGCCATTAACCCATAATAGGAGATTGCATCAATGACTATGTAATGGGAAGGATGGTTTTAGCAAGATGTACCTGGTCCTGGGGCTTGCCCAACGACAATACCTCGCAGCCATGTGCAGTCTTTGACACCATGTCTTGGATGGTGTATGTGCAGATGCTGGTCTTCACCATGGACTCTGGCCTCCACCACGGACTACGACTGACGTATCCTCCTGAGCGGAAGACATCTCTTGCCTCTACAGATAGTCCAAACAGATAACCTGGAACTCCTGTCATTATAAAAGAACTAGAAAGAAGGAGACAAACCTCTTGTTGGTGTACTAGCACCAACCTACTCTCTCGAACTCAGACTACTTTTCTACAGTTGTCTTTCCCTCACTGTGCCTACCTAGTCGGGTAGCACTTGCTTGGGCTCTCTCAGTTACTAAAACCAGAGAGGAAAAAAACTTTGTAGAGCAACTATTGTTCTGAGTTATGTATTCTTAGTTGCCCCTAGTACTCCTCTATTTATAGTAGAGGGTAGGGTCAGGGTTCCCAGTATGTTTGGGAGTAGAAGGATCTGAAAATTCCTTGAATAACTTGCAATGCGGAAGGCGAACCTATCGATTCACAAGTGAACCGGTCAGTTGGGAGTGTGAGTCAATCAGTTCATAATTGAACCAGTCATTTGGGTAGGTGAGTCAATCGGTTCACCCAGTGAACTGGTCGTTTCACTTCCCAGACTTACCCACAATTGACTTTTCTTATTCATTTCCAATTAATTCAAAGATTAATCCTTATTCCAATTGAATTGAACAAGTGAAACGTGAAAGTTTTCCTCCAACCAGGAAAATCCTTATTTCCTCAGTTGGAAGGACTGTGAGCCGCCTATTTCACCAAGTGAGCCAGACGGTTGGCTCACACCATCCGATCAGCTCACAAGGGTGAACCGGATAGTTGGAAGTCCTGACATTACCAATGCAGTCTCTAATCGACCTGACACTAACCAGCTAGTTCAACACTTGAACTTGATAGTTCTGAGTCTAGTAAGTCAATTATATATTTAATTGAGTACCTAAACACCTTAGTCTCAATCTAAACATCATTCATGGACAATCTCCTCTTCCAGGGGTATACTATGTGTGTGATCCTACAGGTTCCAATTTATGATGGCAGTAGATGTTCATAACAACTTATGACATCACAAGCAATGAGAAGAATCTAGTAAATCGTCATTATTACCCAACTAACTCAGAAAGTTGGAGAACAACTTCAACTTACAATCTATGATTAGTGTTACAGTGATCATATAGTTCCTTTGTCACTAACATCTAGATTGAACTCGAGTCATGGAATGTCATCCTCTCTAACATTCAATCCATGTTCCTTGACCTAGAGCATACTCTCTGAGATGCATGTAAATTCACATATCATATATTGAATCACATGAGTATGGCCATACAATTCTCAGTCTCACTTATCAAGGGGCCCTGGATTTCATACTCCTTGTAGGAGGGACAAATCCCACCTATATCACTCATAGTCAAGTCCCCATTTGTCAAAGTCACCCAACCATCATTGTTATAACAACCCATGTTTCAGGACTGAGTTTGATGGTGTCAATGTGTACCCAATCACATGTAATGAGTGCAGTGATTACAAGTCTAAGAGCCACAATCACCACCATCACTATGAGAGACAATTGTGACTACCATTCCATGGTATCCATGAATCACTCTCACAGTGGGTCTGTCTGATATACTGTTCTCTAACATATATCTGTGTGCTTGACTTGATATCACATATCATGACTACTGAGACTCTGTCATCAGTCAACACACGCTCTAGTCTTATGTATTACTATTGTCTATTTTGCTTCCACAGTAATATTTGACTAGTAACATAACAAGAATGTATGTACTCTTATCATACATATGGTCTCATTGTTTAGGTCCTCAACCTGAAGTCATATGTCATCGAGTCACGTCATTCTTTAGACATCTATCATGTATGTGTCATCATCTCATGAGTGAGACAAACATAATATATGGAATTACATTTATCATTATTAAATCAAGTATCATATGCCTCATTACAATCATCATATGATTAGCTCTCTGGGCATACTATACCAACACACTCCCACTTGCACTTAGATCCAATCACCCAAGAATCATATTCCAAGTGATCTTAACATGTCCATCATGTTTTTGCTACACAAGTGCTTTTAAAGAGGGCAAGCAATATTTTCTTAAAGTCGGTAGATTGCATGTTTCACATCCCCTCGATGTACGACAACTCGTATGAGATGGAAGTGTTGTAGTATGCTATCTGAAATTCCTTTGCCTAACTAGTAGCTCCATGGTTGTCACAATATTACTACTGAGTCACCAATGGTCAGAACCTCCCATAAATTCATCCATATGAACTTCTAGAAGCATACAGTATCCTTTACAGTGTTCGTAGCACTAAGGTACTCAAATTCCTATTATAGAATTAACCAATTGTTTTATATTGGAACATTTCCAATTAATAATTCTTATTCTAAGGTTAAACACAATTTTGTCATTTCGGAAGCTTTCATCGATGTAACTCTTTACACCCAACTCTTCCTTATTACCACAATTAAAGAACTAATCCTTTTAGTACTTCACAAGTACACAAATATGTCCTTCATGGTATTCCAGTAACTCTTACTAGAGTTTGATAGATATCCATTCATCATGTCCAATACATATGAGATAATTAGATATTTGTATCATCTTGTCATACAAGATGATGATTTCATATCTTCTTGTCATGTCCAATACATACAAGATGATGATTTCGTATATTCTTGTCATGTGCAATACATACAAGATAATTAGTTCATATTTTCTTGTCATGTCCAATACATACAAGATAACGATATGAGCTCATACATGATAGATCCAATTGTGAATGCATATGGCATCTATCCATGTGTTCCTTATTCTTTATAAGAATCAGGACACTTGGCTCTTGAGAGACTAACTCCATGGAACATGGGCAAGTTTTCTCTCATCATGTTGAACCCTTTCAACATCTTGCCGATGTATGTTCTCTTTCTTGGGTCAAGAAGCCCTCTTGATCTGTCTCTATAGATCTTGATTCCTATCACATAGGATGCTTCTCTAAAAAACCTTTTAGAATGCACTTCGTTGCCAGATTTTGTAGTATAAGGATGATACTCCCCATCAATATGTGGAATATATATATGCTCCCACTAAATTCTTGTAATCACACATTAAATCTTCATTCTAACACAAGTCAAACTCTTTGACTATCTTGTCAAATTGAAGATCCATTTCTGAAGTGCTTGCTTCAATCCAAATATTGATCTATGCAGTTTTATAGACTTTATTTGCATTATTGGATTTATAAAACCTTTAGGGTGTGTTACATACACATCATGCACAATATTCCATTTAAGGAAAGTGGTTTTAACATCCACATGCCAAATCTCATAGTCATATTAAGCTACAATGGCAAGCATTATCCATATGGATTTATCCATGGTAACTGCTGAAAATATTTCACCATGTTCAAGACCTTAAACTTGTTAGAAACTCTTTTCAACCAACTTACCCTCCATGTCAATCTTTTTCTGGAAGACCCAAAAGTACCCTATGGGTTTTACTCCTTCAGGTGGATCAACCAAGGTCGTACTTTGTTGATGTACATGGAGTCCATCTTGGATAGACATATCTCAGTTTATGGCTCTCGTTAGCTTCTAGGTAAACTATTGACTCATCATATGATCAACTCACCACCTTCTTGTCCATAAGATATCATATATCATTCAAGGTCTAGGCATGTTCTACCAGAACCATGAGTTTTATGTGTTACTTATGGAACCTTGAGATTCCATAACATTTTTTGGTTCTCTTTATTCCTAGTGTAAAGCATGTGCCCAAAGGAAATTTGAAGATTTAGCTAGTAATCACACTCTGACTCATCAAGGTGTGATTCATGCATTCTGATACACTTCTCATGATACACTATCATTGTGTTTCAGGTGGAGTCCATCATGATACATTATCATGATCTTCTAGAAGGTTCTCAAACTCTTGGTTCAAAGTATCTCCAAATCAATCATATTGAAATTTAATACTTATATCGAGATAATTATGTACTTCATTCTGATTTTCTTTGAAGAGATTCATGTTTGTATCTCACTAAATACAAACTATCATATCTACTGAGGTCATCAGTAAATACATTGAAGTACTAGTGATTACCTTTAGCATTTAATCTAAAAGCTCTATATACATCAATATGTATAATCCTTAATAGAATAACCGTCCTCCCACTACATCTAGTGAAGAACCTTTGTCATATCGCTCAATGAATGAGATTAGCATGTCTCTATTGGTTCGATAACCAAAAGAGTCTAGATATCCATCATATGGATTCCACAAATGCAATTTCCATTTATGCACTACAGATGACTATGCTATAGGCATTCAAGTTTGAGTTATCATGTCATTCATTACATGTGTCACACACATTTGTCTCTTTAACTATCAAGTATAGTTAGTGAGACATAGGCATTGCCATCAAAGATCATATCTTTAAAATGAAATATCAGTCCATTACATTCTTGTCCATACAAGATGTATGATGATTTCATTGATGGAAAATGTATAATAGCAATTCACTAATTCTATTATATTCCCATGAATGTCATATTGTAATTGTAATGGTAGCAACTCTTGCTCTGCATAGTTTCTAGCTTCCTCTCAGGTCATGAAGTAGAGATCTCTATCTCTTTCTTCTGCCTGAGATCCTCTATAAATAGGTCAGTTCCCTTTCCAATGTCAAATAGGTGACAATTGTGGCACTTTATTTCCTTATTTTTATAAGTGAAAAAGGACATATTTCCTTTAACACTTATCCCTTCTCCATATATTGAGTGATGAAGATTTTGACCTTATCTTAGCTGAAGATCACTTCTTGACCTTGCTTTAGTCAATGGACTTTACTCTGCTAATCATTATCACAGATTTGTCCTTTCTTCAGTAATGCTTTGGCATAAACATGCTAAGCACTTTATACAGTGGTTTGGCCAAGTTTCTCAACATTTGATAAACTGGCTATATGATTCACACAATGATTTGTAGAATCATATGTTTGGTCAACTCTTGACCTATAATAAATCACAATAAATTTGTATGCACAATCATATTGATCATATGAGATTATACTTGATTTCCATCTGTCTGATTATACTCAAACATCGCTTTGAAGACATTATACCTTTCATGCTTTACAAGATTCTTAAGATGTATAACCATCTCAAGAATTTCCATGCTTCAAGCTATTTATGCAACTCATAGTTCATATAGCTCATTATAAGGTTCTTGATGTCTTAGGCATCATTGGCATACTTCAAGTAAGCATCCAATTTTAGCCTTAGGTGCATTTGGAGTGGTTCAACTGGCTCTAGTCTTTCAAGGACTTTAGAGTTTACACTTACCATTGAGAAAACTTCTCAAAAGTCCCAATTTAGATTTGAAGTTTATCCCATTTATAAACAGATCACAACGATAATGTGTTGGTGTTTGTCATTTGGATTCTACAAAAGAATTTTGCAACTTTTCCAAACATTTTTTATTTGTTTGATTTGATAAAGTTTTGGATATTAATTAGGTCTTTAATTAATTATCTCTCCCACTATTTTGTTCAAATTGATAACCCTCGTGTATCAATTTGGAAGATTGTAGCGTACAACCTTCTAGTGAGCAAGATCCTAACTTCCTCTAAGTTATGGACCAGCGAGGGCTGTCACCCACAACTAGTCTTTCAGGTAGGCAATGTTTGCCAATTGCATCATAAGCAACTCTTGATATATGTTATGCACAACTCTTTGTCATGAACATATGCATGCCTCAAGGTGCTTAATCCTATTAAGATCACCTTGTTATGTCTGTTCCCAGAAGCCAACATAATGAGTATGCACCCTGCAAAGGCAGACCCACATACCCAGTATCACACTTCCACGAGATAGACAGTGCACCATGCGAAGGCGTGCCCACACTTAGTCGATCAAGCTTTTCATGTGTGTTGCTTTTAGAAGGCATCTTAAACTTAATATTTATATTTGAGGGGTTTGGTATTTATATGCATATACATATCGAATCACCACATTATTCTAGTATGTATCATATACATGCTATAACCACAACGAGAAACATGCAATATCGATAAAAGCAATGATTGTGGTCATCCTATTATAATTCCTTGGAGCCATAAGGAATTATAGTCATCTAAGGTCTACATCATATGCAACCTACCATTGATGAAGATCTTTGTGCTTGAACCATTTTGGGTTGATCGAATCATCCTATGACTCGATCGGATCGCCTCTTGGTTGGTTGGTTGGTTGGTTGGTTGGTTGGTTGGTTGGTTGGTTGGTTGGTTGGTTGGTTGGTTGGTTGGTTGGTTGGTTGGTTGGTTGGTTGGTTGGTTGGTTGGTTGGTCGGTCTGGCCTCCGATGTCTGGACACCTCCAACAAGTGATTGGGCCATCAGTCGGTCGATCTAGATCCATCTTAACAATCCTCCTCGGTCCTCTAGGCGGTCATCTCATCTGGTGTTGAGCGTCTTCTTCTTCGATGTAACAAAAAATAAACTATCCTACTTTTACATAATCTTTAGGAAACCTTGAGTTACATTCGAGGGAAGCAAAGGTAGAAGAGAAAGGATCTTGAATTATCTCAAGTTACATGTGGAATAGAAGGTAGAGGCTCGGTATGAAAACCAAGATGCAAACAACCATAACCAACCAAGCACACATAGGGTTTATAGGTCATAACCATGCAACACATCCGCCATCAAAATTGTTTTAGGGCAACATGTATCAATTGCATATATACCATATCATATATGTATATTAGTTTGTGGTCACATGTGGTATTTATTCGGATATGCACATTAATCATTTTAAATATTCACATCGTATGTAATAAATAAATGATGATGAAACAAAAATCCGATCATATCAATTTATCCCAAAACACAGTACGTTGACGTGGCTCTGATACCACTGTTGGGTTTTATGGCCTCAGAGTAGGCAACGGAAACAAAAAATTTACTAGCCATTAACCCATAATAGGAGATCGCATCAATGACTATGTAATGGGAAGGATGGTTTTAGCAAGATGTACCCAGTCATGAGGCTTGCCCAGCGACAATACCTCACAGCCATGTGCAAACTTCGACGCCATATCTTGGACGTTGTTTGTGCAGCTCCTGGTCTTCGCCATAGACTCTGGCCTTCACCAAGGATTGTGGCTTACGTGTCCTCCTCAGTGGAAAACATCTCCTGCCTCTACAGATTGTCCACACAAACCACTTGGAACGCCTATCGTTCTAAAAGAATTGGTAGGAAGTAGATGACCCTCCTGTTGGTATACTAGCACCAACCTACTTTCCCGAACTCAGATTGCTTTTATGCAGTTGTCTTTCCCTCGTTGTACCTCCCTAGTCGGGTAGCACTTTCTTAGGATCTCTTAGTTACCAAAACTAGAGAGGATAACAACTTTGCATAGTAACTGATGTTCTGAGTTGTGTGTTCTGAGAAGCCCCCAGTACCCCTCTATTTATAGTAGAGGGCAGGGTCAGGGTTCCCAGTCTGTTTGGGAGTAGAAGGATCCAAAATTTCCATGAATAACTTGCACTGCAGTAGGTGAACCGATCAGTTCACAAGTGAACCGGTTGGTTGAGAGTGTGAGCCGATCGGTTCATAACTGAACTGATCATTTGGGTAGGTGAGACTATCGGTTCACCCAGTGAATCGGTCGTTTCACTTCCCAGACTTTCCCACAATTGACTTTCCTTATTCATTTCCAATTAATTCAAAGATTAATCATTATTCCAATCGAATTGAAAAAGTGAAACATGAAAGTTTTCCTCCAACCGGGCAAATCCTTATTTCCTCAGTTGGCAGGACTGTGAGCCACCTATTTCACCAAGTGAATCGGTCAGTTGGCAGTCCTGACATTGCCAATGTAGTCTTCAATCGACCTAACACTCTAACCAGCTAGTTCAACACTTGAACTTGATAGTTTTGAGTCCACTCAATCAATTGTATATTTAATTGAGTACCTAAACACCTTTAGTCTCAATCTAAACATCATTCATGGACAATCTCCTCTTCCAGGGATATCCTATGTGTGTGACCCTATAGGTTCCAATTTACGTTGGCAGTGAATGTTCATAACAACTTATGACATCACAAGCAATGAGCAGAATCTAGTAACTCATCATTGCTATCTAAGTAACTCAAAAATTTGGAGAAAAACTTCAACCTACAATTTGTGATTAGTGTTACAATGATTGTATAGTTCCTTTGTCAATAACATCCGGATTGAACTCAAGGCATGGAACGTCATCCTATTCAACATTCAATCCATGTTCCTTGACCTAGAGCAAACTATCTGAGATGCATGTGAATTCACATATCATATATTGAATCACATGAGTATGGCCATACAATTCTCAGTCTCACTTATCAAGGGGCCTTGGATATCATACTCCTTGTAGGAGGGACAAATCTCATCTCTATCACTCACAGTCAAGTCCCCATGTGTCAAAGTCACCCAATCATCACCGGTATAACAACCCATGTTTCAGGACTACGTTTGATGATGTCAAAGTGTACCCAATCACATGTAATGAGTGCAGTGATTTTAGGTCTTAGAACCACAATCACCACCATCACTATGAGAGATGGTTGTGACTACCATTCCATGGTATCCATGTATCACTCTCACAGTGGGTCTGTCTGATATTCTGTTCTCTAACATATTTCTGTGTTCTTGAATTGATTTCACATATCATGACTAATGAGACTCTGTCATCAGCCAACACACACTCTAGTCTTATGTATTATTATTGTCTATTTTTCTTCCACAGTAATATCCGACTAGGGACATAACAAGAATGTATGTACTCTTATCATGCATATGGTCTCATTATTCAGATCCTCAACCTAAAGACATATGTCATCAAGTCACACCATTCTTTAGACATCTATCATGTATGTGTCATCATCTCATGAGTGAGAAAAACATAATAGATGGAATTACCTTTATCATTATCAAATCAAGTATCATATGCCTCATTGCAATCATCATATGATTGGATCTTTGGGCATACGATACCAACACCCTTTTCCTTTTAGAGCCTTATTTGAGACTCCTCTCAAAACAAAGGATGTCATTGAATAGATTGATGAGCTTTTCTATATCCATCACCTAGGGGCCTTGTGTGTAGAACGTCGATGCTTTCATAACTCTATCACAAGAACCAAGGCAGTTCATAAATTCTATGTGAATCTCAGATGGAACTATGACACATTAGTTTCACCACTTGATAGCAAATTCGTTCTCTCCTCCATGATTGTCGGGATCAAATTCAAAATCTCTAAAGATTCCTTGAACATCTTTTTCAATGGAACAGAGGTCATGGACACATGGAGAAGGGATTTTCTTGACTGTTTTGACCTTTTAGAGCCTGAGGCTTTCTACAAGCACTTCAATCTTACTCATCCCAACATCCACAAGTTCTTGAAGAAGCCTCAGGTAACCTACAATAAGAAGTCAACCATACCATCCTCTTTCCCTTGATCTTAAGAACAGACTGCTCGCACTAGTTGTTAATTGCAATGTCCATCCAAAGAAGAATCAAACGGATATTGTAGAGAACATTGTTGTGATTATGTACTATCTTCTGAAGACCGTTGGAGTCAAATGGTCCCAATATATCTTACATCACATTACATCTTTTGACTCAGGGAATAATACTCATGAACCCACCCTCCCTACCCTGCCTTGATCTATGGTTTGTTCACTTTTGCTACCCAGAAATCTCTTTTTCATGACTTCAAATACAAATCTAGTCGGAAAGGAGTTTGCATTAGTGAAACCATGATCAAGAAGACCTTCTTTCCTACCTCTTCCACCACCCCTGGATCTTATACCTCCACCCAGGCATCTCCACCTCCACCACCATCCAGACCTACATGCACCTTGTTCAATTTATCCAATGAAGCCCTCATGGGTTACATAATGCATCAATAGGCGTACAACCTACAAGTTTAGGAGCACCTACATCAGGACCTCTTCCAAATCATGTCCACTATGAAATTGTTTTTCAACCACCCTTACCCCTCCTACTAGCCCTACCCAAGTAGTGACTATGCTTCTTATGCATATGGTCACTTCTCCCCGGCCCCTCCACCTGCTTCTTCTGTTGCCACATCTTCTGGTGTTGGTGGACCTGTACCTACCCCTCAAGTGATTCCTCTACCTATTGGCCCTCTTGCTACCCTTCTTGCCAACATTGACACTTCTGCTCCCTCTTTCCCTTAGGCTAAGGAGTTACATGATCTTGGCATGTCTTGGGATGGGTATAATGCCCTATAGCCCGGTCACAGCTTCTTTCCTTCTGCCGATGAGGAGATGTCTGACCAAGATGTTGAGGAAGCTATTGATGATGAGGAGGCCACTAAGGATGATGGCCTTGAGGCTGGTTCTGATGACTCTGGTTATGAGGACTATGAGCCTGGGGCTGGAGAGGATGATGTGGGTGATGATATTGAAGACATAGATAGCTTAGATATAACTTGATGTCTTAGCTTCTTAGTCTTTTAGGTGTTGATTAGATATATCTTTTTAGACTCTTATGTACTAAGACATTTGGGCACATGTATCTGAGGTGTATTGTTTTATCTTTTCGTTGTTTTCTCATTAGTTTTTGGTTCTTGTAGTGAGGACATGTTCAGATGTTGTAATCTTAATCATATGTACCCAAACTCTCTGGTTGACCATATCTCATGAGTTTGTGGTATGTTACCCATATTTTGA
Source organism: Alisma plantago-aquatica (assembly GCA_963693085.1). Classification (NCBI taxonomy): domain Eukaryota; kingdom Viridiplantae; phylum Streptophyta; class Magnoliopsida; order Alismatales; family Alismataceae; genus Alisma; species Alisma plantago-aquatica. The sequence continues at coordinate 248,703,242 of OY856411.1, forward strand.
TTATGACATTGGAGTGCTTGTTTCTCTTTACCTCGTCTCTATTTGATGTGTGCTATGTGGTTGTTGTTACTTTATTTTATGCTTTGTGGAGAAGACATGTGTTTTAGCTCTTTCTACCTCCCTATCTTATTGATATGACAAAGGGGGGGAAATTACCTCAACCATATTGTTTTGTCAATTGTATGATCTTTTTTCTTGTCAATTATCTCATATCATATGACTTGCTAGAGGACCATATAGTGTGTATATGTGCTTTGGTTATTGTAGGGAAAGGCTAACCCTGTAGGTATAGGTGAGCATGAATTGAGGGGGAGAAATCCACATTGTTCAAATCAATAATCCCCTTGCAATTCACAAGGTGAAGGATTAATTTTCATATCCTTTCTCAAAGGTAAAAGTTCAGTTTCAATATCCTTTTTAACATGTTGAGGAATGGTTTGTCATTATCAAAAAGGGGGAGAATGTTGACCTAAGTGTTATACATTATCCATATTTTGATAATGACTCAACCATTCCATTCTTATGTATCTAATATGTTTGTTTAAGATATATTTTAGGCATTAGGTACATGAAAAGGATCAAATCGCTCAAGCCCTAGCTTGTCTTAGTTCAATTCAAAAGCAATGCAAATGCACTTTGGTAGAAAACACTCCAAACCACCTTAGAATAGTTTGTAATCATTTGTATTGATGATATGACTTGTAACTAAGTTGATAAAAAATCAAGGCCACTTAATTCCAATGTTTGACCACTTAAAATTCATTTTGTAAAATTCATCACAACAACTTCATCGGTCGAGTTGCCAACTCGACTGATCCTTGATGGATTTTGAGAATGAAGGTTGATCGGTCGTGTTTCAATCTCATAGAATGTGGTTGGTCCCTCTGGTGACCAAACTCAATTTAAGTGATCGATCGGGTTACCACCAGGACAAACTTGATTGATGGTTTAAATTGTCTTTGTCACGTAATGTGATCGGTTGAGTTAGATTTATTGAAACTCGACCGAATGCACTGTATAGAAAATGCAAAAAAAGTGATTCTAACCATTGGAAGGGTGCAAAACTCAAAATTATATCTGTTGCACCCCTCCAAACGGCTAGTAAATGTGTATAAGTGCTCCCACACTCTTATGGACACCTCTGGCTATAAATAGGACCATTTGGAGTTCATTCCAAGGTTGCTCATTCATGTTATTCAAGGTCCTTGCTATAGTTGAGTGCATTTAGTCCAATTAAGCCCCTTTTTCTCTCATACTTACAACTCATTTCGTTCACTATGAGTCAGATAGGATTCCTATGAGAGAGTCACATCATTGTGAAAAACCACTAGAGGGGGGTGAATAGGGTTTTAAAGTTAATTTAACAATTATTTAACTCAAACAACCAACCACAAAAATATTAGACAAGGGGACAAGGATTTAGAGTGGTTCCAACCTTAGAAAATACTAAGGAAGTCAGTCCACTACCCAGTTGCTTACCCAATCGGGATTTTGAAAGAATTAAATTTTATTACCTCACAAGGACTTTACATAAAATTACAATTCTTTCACCAAACCCTTCGAACAACCTTCACCTAGAAGTAATTGCACCAACCTTGAAGCAGCCTTCTTGAAGTAACTTCAAGCTCCCCCTTGAAGTAGCCTTCCTCTTGAAGTAGCTTCCCATTGCAATAGCCTTCTTGAAGTAGTTCGAAGTCCACCTTCTCCACCGAGAAGAACCTTCTCCAATCCGCATCCTCCAACCCTAGGAGTAGCAAGGAGAATACAAAGGATAAAAGGAACAAGAAGGAAAATGGAAATTACACTTAACCCTTGAAGCACAAGGCTTGATTTGCCTATATCAAGCGTGTAGATCTCCTAACCAATGTATATGGAAGTGTGATTGTTGTGGATAGGAGATACTAGCCTATAGGACATGAAATTAGAGCAAGGAGAAGAATAGCCAATGCAAGTGTTTCTCAATTTCTCAAAACAGATTGACAATTGCAAGCGTAAGCTCAAGTGTATCACAAGTGTAGATTAGTGAGTTTAGGTATCCTAAGGCATGTCCTATTTATAGAAATGGCCTACAAGTACTTAAGGACGTTCTAGACACTTTCTAGGGGGTTCTTAGTGCTCAACTAGCCGTTATGTGTCCACTAATTGCATTTGCAACGGCTAGTTAATTGACCCTGAAAAGTGCAGACAGAACTCTTCTCGGTCGAAGATTTGTCGACCGAGAGTCCTTCTCGGTCAAAGATTTGTCGACTGAGGGACTTCCTGGATCAAGTGTTTACAACGTTCATTTCCAACTCCCAACCACCTTGTCTACTGGGTCTAATGGCTAGTAGGGTCTATTCTCGATCGATGATTTTGTCGACCGAGAGTTTCTCGGTCGAAGTTTTTGTCGACCGATATTTTCTCGATCGACGATTTGTCGACCGAGAATATTACTGACTCAATGTATTCATTTACTAAGTGTGTGTATCAATGTGCAATTGTGATACTATCTTGGGGAATGACCTATCTAAGTGTTGTGAGTGGATAGGGAAGATCTAAACACTTGATTTACATGATATCTAATTACTTGTACATTATATACTTGTACAAGCATTTACATTTGATTACAATCATGAAAATAAAGCAATTTTATCAAATTGTTCTTCCAAGTCTTTGTTATCCACCACCTTATATGCTTTTTTCTAAAATACTCAAATAGCATGTTAAAACCACAAGAATGAAATGTTTGTCATCATCAAAACAAAGAGATTATAGTGATGTCCAATTTAGCCAACACATTGTACACTTGTGAGGCTCTCAAGATCTCTCTTTGTCCAATCCCCTTTCTTGAAGACTCCATTGGTGAAAGCTTCTCCAAGAGAAGGAGAAGGAGCAGGCTTTTTCAGCTGGAGAAGGTGCTCAAAGGCTACTCTGAGTGAATGAAAAGATCAAGGTGGAAGATCCAAGGAGTTGGTGGGTAAAGCCTCAAGGCCAAAGACTCATTGCATGGAGGGGAGGACCTTGGTGAAGTCATCCAGTTGATTGCAAGAGTGGGTAAGACCTTTGTGATGTATAAGAGTAGCTCTTGGATCGATAAGTCCTTGATTGTAAGGTTGTTGGCTTCCTTTGCCTTAAAGGGAAGTTGGGTATCCTTGTCCCGTAAAAGGAAGGTCATATGTTGTAACTCTTATAAGTGAATATAAGGAGTAGACATCTTACAAATCCTAGAGCTTGACCTCTCTAGGTAGTGGACTGACTCTCTCCTAGTTTGGAGAGTGGAACCACTCTAAAATAGCTTATTCACATGGTTTCTTAAATCTCTCTCATAATTACTTTGTATGTTTCAATTTCCATAAAAATCACTATTTGCAATTAACTTATTTGAAGTAACATAAAGGTTGAACAAGTTTTGTGTAAGTTTTAAAACTCTATTCACCCCCCCTCTAGAGCCCTTAGATCCAACAACAATGAAGTATCTCTCTTACACAGATCTTATCTCACCCATATGAACGTTTTGATTTGCAAATAAGAGAGAAAAGGGGGCTAAAGTGGAGTGGATGCACTCAACTATAGCTAGAAGCTTGAATAGCATGAAGGAGCAACCTTGGAATGAACTCCAAGAGGTCATATTTATAGTTGGGGTGTCCACTAGAGGCTAGGAGGACTAAGGAACATTTTTTAGCCATTTGGGGTGTTGCAATGGATATAATTGCAAGTTTTTCAACACACCAATGGTTAGAAACACTTTTTTTGCATTCTTCGTACAATGCACTCGGTCGAGTTTTAATAAATGTAACTCGACCTATTATACTAAATGATAAAGAAAACTTGAATCATCGATCGAGTTTATCCTAGATGAAACTCAGTCGGTCACTTAAATTTAGTTTTGCCCAGTGGAGGGATCAGTCGAGTCTGTGTATAGGAAACTCGACCAAACTTGGATATTCTCAAAATGAATCAAGGGGGTCGATCGAGTTTGTCATAGGAGAAACTTGACTGAAAAATACCCTATAATGAATTTTGGAAAATGTCATTAGAGTGATTAATCATTTGAATTAAGGGCTCTTGATTTTTTCTCATCTTAGTTACAAGTCATTACATTAATACAAATAATTACAAAAATCATCCTAAGGTTTTTAGGGTGTTTTCCACAAAAGTGCATTTGCATTGCTTTTGGCTTGAACTTGATCAAGATAGGTCTTGATTAAATTGATCCTTTTCATGTGCCTAATGCCTGAAATCAATCTCAAGTAGACATATTAGATACATATGAATGGAATGGTTAAGTCATTATCAAAATGTGGACAATGTATAACTCTCATGTCAACATTCTCCTCCTTTTTGACAATGACAAACCATTCCATAACATATTGAAAAGGTTATGAAAATTTAAGCCTTTACCTTGTGATTTGCAAGGGGATAAATGAATGAACAATATTAAGTTCTCCCGCTCAATTTGTGCTTACTTATACCTGCATGGTTAGTCTTTCCACAAACAACCATATATATATATATAGGGCCCATATTTAATACCCGCGCGGGTAGCTACCTGCCCCCCATTTCAGTTACTTTTTTCAAGTTGGTTGCTTTTGACATGTAGAGGGTTACTTTACCTTGCAAACTATTGAGTTTCATGCATAAATAGTTACATTTGTAACAGTAGATTTCAAAACACAGTTACTTATATATTTGTTGTGTATATTGTATGGGATTACTTTTTTAGTCGTATAGTTACTTTTTTTTATAGAAGAATTACTTTTTTGGTCAGAACAGTTTCTTTTTTGACTTCCAGGTAGCGAAATCCAGGCTACCTATGCGGGTATTAAAAAAAGGCCATATATATATATATATATATATATATATATATATATATATATATATATATATATATATATATATATATATATATATATATATATATATAACATGGTCATCTAGCAAGTTACATGATATTTTTGATAATTGACTAGAAAAGGATCACGTAAGCAATAATTTAAATATGGTTGAGCTCATTTCTCCCCTGTAGTACATGTAGTACATGAGCTCTCATGTTCTTCTCCCCCTTTGTCATTTCAAAAAGTCAGGGGGTAGAAGAGCTATAAAACATGGGTCTTTGCCACAGGTATAAACTACACAAGTAACCACTAAAGCAAGTACCAAACAGAGACAAAATAGAGAGAAACAAGCAATCTAGAGTCATAATCAAAATATGGGAGCACATACCATCAATTCATAGGATGTAACCAAACAAAGAGTTAAGGTACATAAGATTAAGATTACAATACTAGATATCTCCACTGGATATGAAAACTACAAGCCAACAAGAAATGATGACAGAAGAAAATAGTAAACCTCAATTACAATGCCCAAATGTTCAATGCATAAAAAGTCTTGAGAAATATATATAGATAAGAATGTTAAATACCAAGAACTAAACATCTAGTCTATCTATACCAGTTGGGTCATCATCAGCACCATCATCCCCAGGCTCTGGATGGTAATCATCATCATCAACTGAGGGTGCAATAGTGGCAGCAGTTGTGGCCTCATCATCATCACCATCATAAGTCCATCATCACCAGCATCCTCACCATCTCCAGCTTCTTCCTCATCATCCTGGTCAGGCATATCCTCATCAGTAGGAGGTCCAAAAGCACAAATTCCAGGCCACTTGGCAGTTTACTCAGCCCAAGACATGCCACATGCATGTAATGGAATTTGATTGCAGAAAGGTGGGAGTAGAAACTCCATCATAGATAGAAAGTAGAGAGGCAAAAGGGCCAACATGAAGATCCAGAAGCGGGTGAGCACCAGGGGAATGGGAAGGTCCACCATTAGAAGTAGTAGGGGGTATAGGGGAAGTACCAGGTGGAGGGTCAGGGTACAACTGACTATATTCATAAGAAGTATAGTCAACACCGATGTATGCCTGGTAGGGTTGGTAGGGATGGTTTTAGGAAATGTTTACGCATGACATGATTTGAACGAGGTCCTAGTGGATGTAGTCCTGAACCTAAAGTTTGTACACCTATTTATGTATCATACATCCCACGAGGGCTTCACTGGATACAAAAACAAGGTGTGGTCAGTTCGAGGTGGTGGTGGTGGAGGAGGGGCCTGGGTGGAGGTAGAGGCACATGGTGTGGTGGAGGAGGTAGGAAGAAAGGTTTTTTGGTGGTTATCTAACTAATGAAAACTCCTTTTTGACTTGGTTTCTAGTCAAGGTCATGGAAGAGAGATTTTTCAGCATGGTGACTCAAACACACCACATATCAGGTTTAGATAAGGTAGACTGGTACCAGTGGTGTTCTTCCCTGAGTCGAAGCAGGTCATATGATGAAGAATATAATGAGCCCACTTGACTTTGATTTTGTTCATCTGATAGTACATGATTTATACAATATTCTCTACCATTTTCATTTGATTCCTCTTGGGATGGATATTGCAATTGACAACTAAAGCAATCAGATGTGTCTTGATATCAAGGGCAGAGGAGGGTAAGGTGGAATTCTTTTGGTATGGGACAATAGGATGTCTTAAGAACTTACATATATTAGGAAGGGTAATTGGGGGTTCAAATCTCTTGCAGAAACCTTTAGGGTCCAACAGGTCATGGAAAGAGGGATAGGAAGCCACCTAAGAGGCAATGGCATCAATACCAGATAAATAGGTATTCAATGAATCCTTAGAGATTGTTATCTTGGTACAGTCTATCATCGACGTCAGGATGACCTAGGTATTAGGTGGTGGAACATTGGTGTTGTAGTTTCATGCAAGATTGGTGTAAAACTCATGGACAGACTTCATTCTAGACATGGCATTTGCAAAGCATAGACACTCTACACACAAAGCCCTAAGATGATATTATTTGAACACCCTAGCAAATTCCTTAAACACCTCACTCATTGCAAAACAAGGTTCAAACAAAATAGGAAAAGGAAATGGACTCCTAGGAAGGAGTTCCTTGTACCTATTCATGGCTTGATATGAGATGAAGGAGGTTCCATCAAAGGAAACATGGCAAGGAGAAGATGAGGAAGATGGAGTTCCAGCTGGGGTGGATTGTTTCCTATAGTTGAAGGCCATCTAGGTCGTATTAAGATGAAATGACCACCAAACAAGAAGGAAAATGCACAAGCAGGTCACCAAACCATCTAGTTCATAGTTGGCAGAGGCAAGAAGGGATGAACAGAGGCTAGGAGGGATGAACAGAGGCTAGGAAGGGTGTAGGAGAGGTTGGTCTAGCCTAGGGTTGGAGGACAAGCACTGGAAGTCGACTATCGATTGACTTTCTCTAGTTGAGAGGGAGAAAAGTAGACTGATTGCCCTTTTTAATTTGTGTCCAGTCGCTTGATCTGTCAAGACCTGTGTATAGGAAACTCAACCAAACCTACATTATAACTTGTTCCTCATCTAGGGATCAATCAAGTTGCATCAGGTCAAACTTGACCGATTGGTCAGCCTGTCCAAAACTTAGAAAATAAAATTTTAAGCCTCTAGAGTGCTATATAAATCTATTTATATATATTTTCAAGAATTTTGAACATACTTAGGCACATTCAGCTCATCATTGGCTACTATTTTGTGATAAAACATTTGTTTACAAAAAATAGCCAAAAAAAGCAAAAAAGGCATAAAAACATGATAATTATAGCACCTTCAAGTAAAACATGACCAATTATAAGAAAGAAACATATAGGAATGATAACATCTAGCTAGATTGCATGACAATATCATCAAGAGCAGTTATGAGAAGGTTTGATGTAATAAAAGTGCATTGCTCTCTAGCTAGAGGTTTAATAAAAATATCTGCAAGCTTGTTCTCCATGTCCACATGTGTGATATAGATATCCTTCTTGGAAATGTGGTGATGAAGAAAGTGATGATGGATCTCTATATGTTTAGCTTTACTATGCAACATGGGATTATTAGAGAGAATAATTGCACTAGTATTGTCACAAAAGATAGGAGAAGCATTAAAATGAATGTTAAAGTCTTAGATCATTTGCTTCATCCATAGGAATTGGGCACAACAACTCCCAGCTGCAATGTATTCAGCCTCGGTAGTTGAAAGAGCCACTATGCTTTGTCTCTTAGAGAACTAAGAAACCAAGCACAGTCCTAAGAAGAAGCAAGTGCCACTTGATCAACATCACTATAGGTAGTAAGAGTAAAGTCCCTCGACTTGGGATACCATAGTCCTAAATTTTGAGTTTTTGCTAGATACCTCAAAATCCTCTTAACCACTATGAGATGTGATTGTATAATACTTGATTGAAATCAAGCACACAAGAAAACACTAATCATTATGTCAGGTCTAGAGGTAGTTATGTAAAGTAAACTTCCAATCATACCTCTATAGAGTTTCTCATCCACTCTCTCCTTATCCATCTTTTTCAAGATTGGGGTGTTTGACATGGGGGTATCCATTGGCTTGGTTTTCTCAATTCCAAAGTTCTTAGGTAGCTCACTGGTGTTCTTGACTTGGTTGATGAAGTTAACTTCCTTGGTTTTCTTGATTTGGAAGCCAAGGAAGAAAATAAGCAACCCCATTATGCTCATCTTAAACTCACTCTTTATAAGAGAACTAAACTCCTTGCAAAGTTAAAGTTCTGTTGTGCCAAAGATAATATCATCAACATAAATTTGAATGATCAAAAAGTTTCTAGAAGTGTGTTTTTAAAAATAAAGTATAATTTACTTTGCCCATGATATAGCCATTGTCTAGAAAAAAGTTCTTTAATTTCTTATACGGATCTCTAGGGGCTTGTTTGAGTCCATAGAGATCTTTTTGTAACAAGTAAACATGGTTAAGAAATTCATCATGTTCAAAGCTGAGAGTTTGAGCCACATAGACTTCCTCTTCTATTTTACCATTCAAAAATGCACTTTTAACATCCATTTGATGAAGTAAGAAATCTGTATAGCTAGAAAAGGCAAGTAGCATTCTAATAGATTCAAGTCTAGCAACAGGTGCATATGTTTCATCAAAATCAATACCTTCATGTTGGTTGCAACCTTGAGCTACTAACCTTGCTTGTTCCTTACCACTTTCCCACTTTCATCAAGCTTGTTGTGGTAGACCCACTTGGTGCCAATGATCTTCCTATGATTTGGCCTTGACACTAAGGTCCACGCCTTGTTCTTCTCGAACTGCTCTAACTCTTCTTGCATGGCTAGGATCCATTCATCATCCTTGAGAGATCCTTTGACATTATTTGGCTCAAGTTGAGAGATGAAGGTGGCGTCACCTTGTTCCTTATTGTATGTAGCCCGTGTCTTCATTATTTCAAAAGGATTACCTATAATGAGCTCTTTAGGATGATGCTTTGCAAAGCAGGGAGTTGGATCCTTCTTTTCTTCTTCTTTCTCTCTTCATCAACTAAAACCTATTTTCCTTTTATCAACAATGTTGCACTCTTTCAAGTGAGGGATCACCTCATCTACAACATCATCATTGACAATACTCTTAGAAATAGAATGGTTAGTCTCAACAAATTTAACATTGATAGCTTCTTCTACTTTAGACAATTCAATGTCAAACACTCTATAAGGTCTTGCTAGTAGTGCTATAGACAATAAAGAAAGCCTTGTACGATTTTGCATCAAACTTATTGAGATAATCCTTGGTGTTCAAAACAAAACAAGTACAACTAAAAACATGAAAGAAATCAATTGAAGGCTTTCTACCAAACCATAACTCATAGGGGGTTTTCTTTAAAGATGTATGAGTGAAAACCTGATTTTGCACAAAGCATTAAGTGTTAACGGCTTCGACCCAAAACTTCTTTGGAGTATCATACTCTAGAAGCATATCCTAGGCATTTCTTATAGTGACCTATTATTTCTATCTACAACCCCATTTTGTTGAGGTGTTCAAGGTGAAGAGAAATTATGTGCATACCCTAATTCCTCACAAAACTGTTCAAACAAGTCATTTCAAACTCTCCCTCATGTTCACTACGGATAGAGATGATTTGAAGAAGCTTCTTTTTCAACTCATTTACAAAAAGATAAGAAAACTTTGAGTGTATCACTTTTTAAACAAGAAATAAGGTCCAAGCTTAGCGAGAAAAGTCATCGACAATCACAAGGCAATACTTGCTACCATGAAAAGATTGAGTTCTCATTAGTCCAAATAGATCAATATGAAGAAGTTCAAGAGATCTTTTGGCACTAAGTAATCCTTTGTATTTAAAGGAGTATTTGGTTTGCATTCCTTGGGTACAAGGTTGGCATTAGTCATCGTTCTCAAAATCCAATTTAAGAAGTCCCTTAACCAATTCCTTTTTACTCAACTTCTTCAATTGATGCATATTTACATGACTAAGCCTACGGTGCCACAAAGAAGTATCATCTGAATTGACAACAAGGCATCTACCAACAATAGGCTTAATCGAGTCAAGAACAATAGCATATATATTACCATTTCTAATTCCCTTATATATAACATTACAGGAGAGGGAATCTAGAAGAAAGCATTCAAGTGAAGTAAAAAGAACAAGATAGACATTATCCCATTATCACATAATTGACTAACACAAATTAAATTATGATGTAGGCCATCTACAAGAAGAACATTTTTGATGCATAGTGAATCACCTACATCACCCTCGCCCATCACTTCACCTTTGTTGTTGTCACCAAATGTTACTGGTCCTCCTTTCTTCTTTGTGAATTGGTTGATTTCACCTGTCTTATGCTTTGAGCAACCACTATCAACAATCCATTTTCCTTTTACCTACAAGAAAGGAAGATATTGTGCCCAATTCAAACCTTGGGATCTGGTGTTAGATTGGGAACCCATTTCATCTTTGGTTTGGTCCCCTTCTCTCCATAAGGACAATAACTAGAGTAATGGTCATCACTCTTGCAATGCACATAAACCATATGGTTCTTAGATCTGGATGACTCTCCTTAGAAGATAGGAGGTCCCTTACTCTTTTCTTACCATTTCTCTTTCTCTTAGGAGATCCCTCATATCCCAAACCACTTTTACCACTATGTTTGGTAGAGTGATCTAGTACTTCATTGAGGGACCTTTTAGCTTTGAGGAATTTCTACAAGGAAGCTCTAAGGTTGTGATTATCATCACTAAGAGTAATGACAGTAGAAGATAAACTAGCAAGATCATCTTGTGTATGAAGTAAACAGAGGGCTCTAGTATGATAGTAATCTCTCTCAAGAGTAATGCTAGCTACATCATTACTATGCAATATAGGTCTAGAAGAAAGATCATTAACTTGATCAAGCAATCTAATATTTTTAGTTCTAAACATGATAAGCTCATCAAGATAAATCCTACTTTCATATTTAATAACATCACAAGCATGTTTAAGATCATCATTTTCAATTCTAAGTAAAACAAGCTCATCAAGTCAGGCTTAGTTTTCCTCCCTACGACTATTGATGTTCTTAAGGTAGATACCGTTCTCTACTTCAAATCCATTGTATTGGAGCTTAAGATCAAGAAACTACCCTTGCAAAGAATCGATGTTATGAAGATGAAATTTTTCATTTTCTTCATGAAACTCAATCTTAGCATACAAATAATCCATGATCTTGCCTAACATCTTCTTTTTAGATTTGCAATCAGAATAAAAAGAGTGGGAAGCATTACACATATCAATGAGGGTTTCTTTAGATAACTCATGCAAGCTCACCTCACTTACCTCACCAATGTGTTCACTAGTAGAGGCCATGAGTGCAAAGTGGCATTATCCCTCATTTGATCTGGAATCACTAGAAGATAACTCTTCCCATGTGGCATGGGTTACATCTTTGCTCTTCTTATCCTTCCTTTTGTACTTGTCTTCCTTATTGTAGTCCTCCTTCTTCTTGTATCTGCCCTTGTGGTAGGACTTCTTTGCCTTGGGGCAATCATTCTTGTAATGCCCCTTTTGACCACATTTATATAACCTTGGAGTGGAGGAGGAGGAAGACTTTCCCTTGAAGTGTTTTCCCTTGGAGTAGTTTTCTTCATGGTCATTAAGGGCTTAATCTTTACTTGTGGAGGGAGGAGAGGACCGGAAGGCAAGTTGTTTTCAAGAATCATTGCCTCCACTTGAGCTTTGAAGGCATTTTCTTTGATATTCTTTGATTCCTTCTCTTCTTGCTTTTTATCTTCTTATTGCTTATCAAGTCTAGGCTCATGAGCTTGAAGGTTGCCAATGAGCTCTTTGGTGGCTATGTAACCAAGGCTTCTAACTTCTTCAATGAAAGCAACCTTGGATTCCCATCTCTTGGGAAGAGACCTTAGAATCTTGGAGTTGATGGTCCCTATATCCATGGTGTGGCCCAAAGAAGCAAGTCCATTGATGATGGTGTTGAGCCTTGTGTACATCTTCGCCACTTTCTCCTTCTTGCCCATCTTGAAGTTTTCAAGGAGACCCTTGAGCATGTAGATCTTAGACTCCTTGACTTGTTGTGTGCCTTCATAGGTGATGCATAACTTGTTCCATGTCTCATGGGTTGTGTCCCTAGAGGAGATCCAGTTGAACTCGGAGGGAGTGAGGGTAGCATAGATGATGCTTATAGCCTTTGCATTGAGTTGCGCCTTCTTGAGTGTAGCTTCATATCAAGTAACTACATCTCCCTTGTCTCCTTGTATGGAATGATGACAACTTTCCTCATCTCATAGCTCATGCCTTGAACTACATCCATCTCTTCCAATAGAGGATGTTTATACCGTCAAATATTGGGGGTCTCGTGGAGAAATCACCTTCCAAGTTGAGAGACCCAAGTAGGTTGTCGCCCATCTTCTCATCATGTAGGAGGTTAGTTGGAGAAGAATGTGTCTCTTATATAACTTGTTGGATCAATGGTCTCTAGAGGGGGGTGAATAGAGCTAAAAACACTTTCACAAAATTTGTTAGACCTTCAAGTTACTAAAATATATGGGATTTGAAAATATTGAATTTGTAGTGCAACTAAGCATACATAGCAAGGATGGGATAGATTGAACAATCACAACGAACAAGCTACGTAGAGTGGTTCCAATCTCCAAACTAGGAGAAAGTCAATGCACTTCCTAGGTAGGTCAAGCTATAGGATTTTGTAACCCATGTATACTTATATTCCATTGTAAGACATACAAGATGAACTTCTTTTTCCCGGGACAAGGATACCCAACCTCCTTTTTAAGGAACAAAAGGAGCGAATAAACCTTACACAAAGGACTTACTTATCCTTAAACAAGAGTCTTCTACCTTCAAGGACTTACCCACTTTTATAGCTAGCTAGAGACCTTCACCAAGGTAATATACTACTGTAACAAGTCTTTGGCTTTGAGGATTTACCCACTCTCCTTCTGGATTCTCTTCCTTTGCCTTCTCCTTCTACTAGGAGAAGCTTTAGCACCTTCTTCTTCAACCTTGAAGAAGCTTTGCACCTTCTCCTTCACTTTGAGAAGCTTTCACCAACTTGATCTTGAAGAAAGGGATTTGGTAAAGGGAAGATTTGAGCATTTTACAAGCATACAATGAAGTAGCTCTCTTATACAAATCCTATCTCACTCATATGGACGTTTTGATTTGCAAATAAGAGAGAGAAATGGGCTCAAGTAAGCTGGATCCACTCAACTATAGCTACAAGCTTGAATAATGAAACCTTGGAATAAACTCTCAGAGGTTATATTTATAGTTGGGGATGTCCACTAAAGGCTAAGAGCACTAAGGAACGTTTTTTATCCATTTGGAATGTTGTAACATATATAATTTTGAGTTTTGCAATACTCTAATGATTAGAATCACTTTTTCTGCATTCTTTGTATAGTGCATTTGGCTGAGTTTTAATAAAGCTAACTCGACCGATTTCACTATATGACAAAGTAAATTTTAAGCATCGATCGAGTTTATCCTAGATGAAAATTGGCTGATCACTTAAATTTAGCTTTTCCCAGTATAGGGATTGGTCAAGTTCTATGTATAGGAAACTCGATTGAACTTGGACATTCTCAAACTACATCAAGGGGATCAGTCGAGTTTGTCACAGAAGAACTCGATCGAAAACACCCTGTAATGAATTTTAGAAATTTCATTAGAGTTATTAATCATTCAAATTAAAGGATCCTAATTTTTCTCATCATAGTTACAAGTCAGTTCATTAATACAAATGATTACAAAAATCATCCTAAGGGTTTTAGGGTGCTTTTCCAAAAAAATGCATTTGCATTGGTTTGGACTTGAACTTGATAAAGCTAGGGCTTGATTTAATGATAATTTTCATGTATCTAATGCCTGAAATCAATCTCAAGTAGACATATTAGATACATATGAATGGAATGGTTAAGTTGTTCACAAAATATGGACAATGTATAACTCAGGTCAACAGGAAGTGTGTATTTGAGCCTTAAGATCTCAAAGGGAGACTACCTCTGATATGATGCAATTCTGATAATGACATCATGATGTTGAAGGGACAATCTTTTTTATGTTGAAGATGAGAACGAAATCAAAGAGTTCATGAAGGGATTCCCTAGGTCCTTTGGAAATTCATTGGTATTCTTGACTTATGGTTCCCTCTAATTTCTTATTATCTTGTCTGAAGTATGTTTTGTAGCCTTCTCATGTAGTCTATTTGACTCAGACCTTTTATTCTACTTGTTATTGAATTCTGAAGCTGGCTCTAGTCTTCTTGAAATCAAGTGTTTTTTTTCTACTGTGGATGTTTTTTGTTTGGAATAAGCCCATTTCTAGGGTTTGAGGTACTTCTATTTGATCTATATGATCCTTTTATTATGTTGGCAATGTGTATCTAAGTCTTTAGTTATTAGAAGGAGACTATTTCTAATATGTTGTAGATCTGATGATTCCATTACGTTATTGAAGGGATAGTCTTTTTTATGTTGAAGATGTTTTGTCTCTTGAAGTCTGCCCGCCTTCTCTTGGAGCTTTATGTTCTCTATACTTTTCTTTCTTATGCCTTGTTTTTGGGATTCATTTCCATCATTTTTTATTCTTTACCTGAGGGTCATGTATATGTCTTCTTTCTTCTTCATGTTCACGAACATCACTTTACAAAAAAATACAACAACAAAAAGAAAGGAGTTTATTTGACCAAAAAAACATTGTATCACATTCCCATATTTTGTCCTGAAGCCCACAAAGGGGGTCATCTAGACATGATTAAATAAAGTACCAAAATGGAGGATAAGAAAGAGTAATAAGCATGTAGGTTTACTGAGAACTCCTTATATTCACCTATAGCATTAGCAACATAAAGCCCTTCACCCAAGGTGGTATGGATTGAAATTTGATCAAAGGATGGTGGACAAAAATCCTAAAATTGTGGGCTTTTGATGGTGGAAATGAATGTAGATGAGTGAGTGGGAAGTTGGAAGATGGGAGAGGAGTAAATGAGTGAGCCTCCTCACCCTATCATCCATAAGGTATTTATAGATCCTACATGTAGGTCAGGATAAGTGGGGGAAAAGTGGGAAATGCAATGGAAAAGTAAATTAGGTTTAGGGGTAGAATGACTATTTTGCCCCACCACAACAACTCTTCCATGAAGGTAGATTCACTATTTTAGGTAAAATGGTCATGATGATATGGGTATGTTTATTTCAAGGTTTTTGTGGAATTTTGGGTATGTGTCCACAGTCTTTCTGGAGTAGAACAGTCATGGTGGCTTGAGAATGATTGTTTTGGTAGTTTGGCGGTATACAGTTTTGAGTAGAATGAGTGTAGAAAATGGATTGGAATAATAAGGTTTTTTTGGTGAAACAGAGATGTTGATCACGACCATTATAGTTGTAGAAAGACCTTTGTGAAGGCAAGGTGGAACGATCAATTCACATAGAACAACCATTTTGGTTGTGGCATGGAGAATGAAATTAGAAATGGAGATTCCAAGTGTGGGAGATTGATCTCGAAACATTTGTTCCAATAGGAAAATGTTTGGTCTGAGGGCAATGTTGTGCACTTCAATTCTTCATGTATTCCTCCATGGATTCCATTTGCTTCAATGTTATACTTGAGAACTTGGGTGGGTTGAAGATCAATTTGGTGGTTCATTGGGCTATGTCATGCTTGATAAAGTCCATGGATCTACCTCCTCCTTCCATCAAGTAGCACCCAAGTGTCTATAAAAACATGTAAAATACTCCATAAGTGCATTTCAATATACAATGAGAATATTTGGAATTAAAAATGCATTCTAACTATCTTACATGAATAACGAGCAAAAAGAGGACTGAGGGAGACCCAAAACAAGATTCCATCATAGTATAAGGAGTATCGGTTCACTATTTTTAGGCAACTTGAGGAAATATGATCCAAGTTATACATATATACATATGTATATGTATATGTATATGTATATAATATGTGTATGTATTCTCTCTTATAATATCAAAATTTCAAAATTCATACTTAAGGCCTCAAGATAGGATCTTCTTAAGATATTTTGATTTGAGATAACACTAAAAACATTCCAAAATTGAAGTTTCATTGAATTTTGATAATCTTGCAATCATGAAAGACATTTATAATAACTTTGGAAACTCAAAAATGGTAAAAGAAGTAATATACAAATTACCAATTTTTGGATCAAACATATAAATTTGAAATCTAATAAATAAGTGGATTCATAATCCGGAGTCATGCTAAAATTTGATGACTTATCTCTCTACATATTTTTTTAATATCGAAGATACTACCAAATATGATCAGAAGCAAACTTCACTATGGAAATAGAGAAACTGAGGCCAACTAAGATTCCTAATAACTTATTGAGAAACTTACTACATTTTTGAGATTTTCACCACATGAGTTATTTACTAGATATATTCCAGTATAAATTCATTTCTAAGAAATAAAATCAGGAAGAAAAGATTTTTTGGTCAAGTGGAAATGGGAGTGGTGATAACTCAAGGTCACATGAAAAGTCTTCTCCTATGTGAGATGTACTACTATTAATCTTTGGTGAATTTGACATGAGTTACAGACTGATTTTTATCGATTTAAGGCCAAGGTTAGCTTCATCACAAACTCACATACATGGGAATCATATGTTGGTTATGTAGCCCCTACTAGATCATTAAATGATCACGACGATGGAGATTCTCTTATTAGAAGATTCCACAATGTGAATTGGGTGGTTATTAGATAGGGTGACACTAGTACATAAATGACCTTTAGTGTCAGTTATTTAAGGCCTTTAGTGTCGGTTTCTAAGCGACACCTATGTGGGCGACGCTAAAAGCCCAGCTGTTACGCGTCGGTTCAAAAACCGACACCACAACCCTTCGCATGCCACCGAAAACGCGCCAGCAGGGCACTATAAGTGTCGGTTTTTAGATACGAAACCGACGTCATATACCTTCGCGCCACAGAAAGGGTGCCATCTTGGGCACTATTAGAGTCGGTTATTAGATAAAAACCGACGTCATATCACTCCCAATACGGTCGTGTTGGCCAGCACGGCCGTGGTGTCTGGTCTGCTGCCACGACCGTGCTGACCAGCACGGCCGTGGTGTCTGGTCCGTTGCCACGGCCGTGCTGACCAGCACGGCAGTGGTGTCTGGTCCGCTGCCACAGCCATGCTGGCCAGCACGGCCGTGGTGTTAAGTACATAGACGTCAGTTAATAGATAAAAACTGACGCCATATACCTTCGCACCACAGAAAGGGCGCCATCTTGGGCACTATAGGCGTCGTGTAGTATATAATAAACCGACGTCATAGCATTACCAACACGGCCGTACTGTCCAGCACGGCCGTGGTGTTAAGGAAATAGACGTCGGTTACTATTAGAAACCGACACTGTAACGATGTGGCGTCGGTTTTATACAAATAACCGACGCCTATTTTTTTCGTCAGTCTGTAGACCTGCTGCATGGCTGGTCGCAGGATGAGAAACCTGCAGTTCAGTTATGAACTGCAGGTTTTACGACATCCATTGATATCAGCCAACAACAGGCCACAAACCTGCAAAATTAACAATAAATATATTCACACATTTAGCAATGCAACCTGCAGTTCCATTTGATTTTCACACATTTAGAAACATTCATGTAGCTAGCAATATGTAGTTCCATTCATTTTCACATTCACATATAGAAATATTCATATAGCAACCAACAGTTTCATTCATTTTCACTCAGACACATGTAGAAACATCCAAACATGTAGAAACATTCACACATATATTATAATTCAGAAATTCATTTACAAAATATCATTCTTTAGTCATTATTCACTATCAACATCCCAATTATATCTTAAATCCTCCACTACTTGTATGGTTGTTGCCCATTCTTCTCTTACTTCATTTAATTCTCCCATCATATAGGGAGCATGTATATCTGGTAAGGCATTTCCTGTAGTGTGGTCAGTTGTAAACACCTGTACAGAGAATGATGTATATATATAATTCATGAGCTATAAATAAGATTGATATATTTCATATTATCTAATGAGATTATATAATACCTCAACAATACAATCGATGTCCATTGCGGCATATTTGATAATCATGTGCATAAATCGCATCACGTAGTATCCACATGCCCATCTGTTGTCTTGTGTGGCACACTATAAATTCAAACATACAAAATATTAAAAAATACAACTAATTAAGCATTGTTCACATAAATAATATATACATATATTGCAGTCGGGAACTTACTTTCACGTTCTTCCAAATTATTGGCTGGTTCTTTTTCGTGGGGACCTTTCCTCCAGCCTTTTTGAACTCATCAAAACCCCTACATGTTAATGTAACACAGTACATTGCATAATTCAATAGTAATGTAATAACATATGTTAACGGATATGAAAATGAAATATTTCTCACCGGAATAATGCCATTTTCATTATGTGTCCATATTTTGTATTCAATTTACTCCCCTTAGGATCTAGATAATAGACAGTGAACGTCTCGGGGACAATAACCAGTAACTCCCAATGCATACCACTAGAGGTAAAAAAGTTAAAAATTAATAACTCAAAATCCACAATAAAAATGTAATTTTCTTAACTCCAAATTATAATAAGCAAAGTAAACTTACTCTACATTGAATGGAGCCATTATCATC
This sequence comes from Alisma plantago-aquatica, assembly GCA_963693085.1. Taxonomy (NCBI): domain Eukaryota; kingdom Viridiplantae; phylum Streptophyta; class Magnoliopsida; order Alismatales; family Alismataceae; genus Alisma; species Alisma plantago-aquatica. Next base: position 248,722,259 of record OY856411.1, read on the forward strand.
GTCTTCTTATTTTGAGCAAAAATTGAAAAAGCCTCACAGCAGTATTGTTGAACTGACGGAGGGTCTTTAGCTACTAGACTAATCAAAGATGGAATCAAAAATCCTACATGTTCGAATGCAAAATCTGCACATATCTTGTCTAAGTAGCTGTAAAATATGTATTAATTATGCATGCATTAATAAATAAGAAACCAGATCACCAGATCCTACATAAGGTATATGGATGTATAAAGAAGATCTCACCTTATCCATAGCTCTATCACAGATGTATTTAGCCAATCATATCGAAACAACTCCAAAATATCTTGTATAAATAGTTTGCTTTCGTATGATTGACCTGCAACATCTGAATCTATAGAAACAGTTATAGGGCAGTTTATATCATGTTCACCTAACCATATTGCCATACCCCTATAGTTTGGACCTAACGGGACAGTTAGGTCCTGTGGAACCCAACTGGGTAATGTAGGAGGTGGAAGTGGAGGCCTAGATGTTGTGGGTGTCTTCTTTTTAACCTGTATATATATAATAATTTCAGATCAACTAACATCATATATACACACTAACAATTTAACGTAATGTAAATTTACCATACAATTTCAGTAAAGAGGACATCCGCTTTTAGCCACAATATCACTCCGCCTTCTGCCTCACCAAGTGTTTCACAATCTGGGTGGGCATATGGCAATGGAAGATCCATCCACTTGGGGAATATATGTACCGGGCTCACATGAATCCAACCAGCTGGTAATGGAGACCCGTGAAACATTTCCCCTGGTAGGGATGGGTAAGTCGACGCCTCTGCAATGGCATATTCATTAACTTTTAGATGGCATGGCTTCAACCCCTACAAATTTTTGTGTAAAGAATGGTATATACATATATACATATCATCTTGAAAACATATCATCTTGAATTAAAAAACTAGTTACTATGTCATAAAAATACTTACAGCGGATTTGCTAGGTGGTGGGTCTATAGGATTACTCCCAACCTCTGCAGTAGGAGTAGAGCCTGTAGTAGGAGACACGATAGGTACTGTCTGGTAAGTGGCAGTCTGATATGCCTGCCACTTTTTCATTACTTCTTTGAGTTTCCTATCAAATAGCTTATCTACCTATACATTGATAATATAAACGTCAAATTCTAATTATTGAATTCTCTTTTACAGTAACATCTATAAGGAAAAAATATGTTACCTCTTCTTGTGAAAGTCCCACTTTTGGCACATGTTTGCGCTGGGATGGCCCAAAAAAAGCTTTGATGCCCACACCAGCGCCTACAGCCCTAACACGTCCAGGATGCTCTGGGTTACCCAGAGCAACTGTCAATTCATCCCTTGTTCCCTCAGGGATGAACTTGCCTTGTTTCCTCAGCTCGTGCAGCTCCCGCTAATTGCCAAAACAAAAATTTATAATTAAGTAAACACCACAACTAATCAATATTCGAACGATTGCTGTAAGAGTTGTATTTTACCATTTTTGCAGTCGCCTCAACAGTTGCGGGCTTCCTTATTCCTCCCTTCTTATTTTGCCTCCCAGCTATCCAGATATCATGGTGAGGCAGAGGTGTGCTACCTATAGTGGAGGACTCCTGAGTAGCAGCAGACTGAGCAGTAGCCTCAGACTGTAGTCTTTGGCGAATGCCTGCATACCCCTTTGGACCCATTGTGTGGTCATGCACATTCAGTGCACGCCTTGATCTTTGTGCCTCACTGAGGGCCTAGTTAGTATGCACATTAATGATTTGGTTAGTAACAGTAAATGTTAATCTTGAATAGGTGAATACAACATATATTAATGAGATTGGGACTGACGCCTAATACCTTGAATTCATCCGTTTGTCTTGAAGCAACAAACGCGTCCCATTCTTCTTTGTCCAGGAAGTTCCACTATTCAGTGATTGTCTTCTTCCTCTTGTCAGCTTCTTTTATGTATTCTCGGGTGAGATTTGTCCTATAGTTCCTTAGGACTCTCCCACAGCGTTGCATCACGCATTTATGATGCAGCTTTTCATCCAATTCAAATATACTCTGCAAATTAGAATTGCTATTAACTAGTATCCAAAAAAATAGTAATCTACAAAATAGAATTGCAAATTAATAATAACTCACACATAAATCCTTCCATATTACGTCTTTCTTCTCCTTAGAAACTTTATGCCAAGAATCTATCTTACAACCGCAATGGCTACGAGTAACATACCCAAGATATGAAACAAATGAATTGCGATTCACACAAGATGCATTTCCTGCATCATCAAAATCCACAACAAGTTTGGGTCCATTGCCCTTTTGCGCTATTAACTTCTTCATCATAGTGATGCCCCTTCTCCTATCAACTTTTTGGTGGTGCTGATCAAGTGCCTCAAGTGCTTCAGATGGTACATGTGCATCATCAACCTAAAATTTGACAAAATAAACACATTTACAAGATATAACTATAAATGGACATATAGATATAAATATATGATATATTTTTAAAAATTACATTGTGAGGCGGCGCATTGATGTCCTCACCCTCACGGTAATCATCAGCACGGTCATCAGGAGAATGCTCAGCCATCTAAAAATTCACATTCACATTGTAAAGTTCACATTGTAAAGTAATTCAAATTGTAAAGCTCACATTGTAAAGTTCACATTCACATTGTAAAGTAATTCACATTGTAAAATTCACATTGTAAAGTTCACATTCGCATTGTAAAGTAATTCACATTGTAAAGTTCACATTATAAAGTAATTCACATTGTAAAATTCACATTGTAAAGTTCACATTCACATTGTAAAGTAATTCACATTGTAAAACATACAAAAAAACATTGTATAAACATGCCTCTAATATTGCGATTTTTTATCAATTAACAATCCTTCATTGTGATCTCCGCACACATACAAGTCATCATTAGCTTCAATATTTGCTGGTGTTGGCAACCCAACTGAGAATGGACTGGAGTCATCATACTTATCATAGTATTGTTCTTCATCTATAGGATCTTCAATGAACTGTCTTTTACCATGAAGAACAGCTGACCATTTATCATTTGCAGGATCATCGATATAAAATACTTGTTTCGCATGTGATGCCAATATGAATGGTTCATCCTTATCGCCAATCTTTTCAAAGTTCACTAAAGTGAAACCCAATTCATCCACTATAACTCCTTTGGTGTTATCAATCCAATTACATTTGAAGAGAGGAATTCTGAAATCTATGTAGTCAAACTCCCATATGTCTTCAATGACACCGTAATATGACATTTTAGCTTCACGTGGACTCTTATCCTTTGCACTTGCAAAAAACATAGTCGATGCTTTTTGGACGACACTCTTATCATCTTGGTGCTTTGTGTAATATGTGAATCCATTAATGTCATACCCTTCATAAGTCATAACAGTCAATTTTGGTTTAAAGGCGAGGCATTTGATAGTTTCAGTAATATCATCTGGTGTTTGAGATAGTTGATGTAAGACTTTATTTTCAAACCACTTAATAAATGTCTTGTTATGCTCTCTAGCAAGCCACATTGCATTGGCTCGAGGATATTATCTCTTGATGAAATTGGTATGTTCCTCGATATAAGCGTTCACTTCGTCCATGTTGTGTAAAATATACAAGTGACCTTGTTCCAACTTCTCACGGCTGATTACTTTCACACGTGATCCCAAATTTTTTTTGCCAAATTTCTCGTCAATATTCTTGTCATTATCAGGAGTGTCATTACCACTGAGAAAGTCATTGCAAAAATCCATAACCTCTCTCGCCACATAACCCTCGATAATACTCCCTTCAGGACGATAACGATTTCGAACATCACTTTTAAAAACGCTCATGTATCGTTCAAAGGGATACATCCAATGCAAGAAAACTGGTCCCAACATTTTCACTTCCCTAGTCAGGTGGACAACAAGATGTACCATGATATCAAAGAACGACGGAGGAAAATACATCTCAAGCTGACATAGGGTAACAACCACTTCTCTTTGCAATTTATCGAGAGTATCAGGGTCAATAACTTTGCTGCACATACTGTTGAAAAAGAAACAAAGTATGGTGATTGCAAACCTTACATGCTTTGGCAATATAGATCTAATTGCCACATGCAATATTTGCTGCATTAGAGTGTGACAATCATGAGATTTAAGACCTATCAACTTCAGATCTTTCATTGATACCAATCTATGGATGTTGGATGAGTAACCCTGTGGCACCTTAACATTTACCAAACATTCACAAAAAGCTTTCTTCTCCTTTCTAGACAATGTGTAACAAGCGGGAGGTAAGTATGTTCTCCGATTTCCCATTTCATGAAATTCTGTTAATTCTGACCTTATTCCCATTTCACGTAGGTCCAGTCTGGATTTTATCCCATCTTTAGTCTTACCTGGTATATTCAACAAAGTACCAATGACACTATCACAGACATTTTTCTCAACGTGCATGACATCGATACAATGCCTGACTGTCAAAGAACTCCAATAAGGAAGATCCCAAAATATTGACTTCTTCTTGAATAAAGATTTGTCACTCCGTGTGGCCATAGTACATTGTGATCTCTTACCAAATTCATTGACAAAGTTTTTTACTCTTTCATAAACAACCTCCCCTGGTATAGGTTTAGGTGCACTCCGTTCCTCATTCAATCCATTGAATGCTTTGCGCTTCCTACGATACGGATGGAATTTTGGAAGAAACATTCGATGACCGACATATACAGTCTTACCGCCATGTTTTAGTCTTGTTGAATCAGTGTTCTCTTCACATATAGGACACACTTTAGCTCCTTTGACACTATATCCAGACAAATTCCCATATGCTGGAAAGTCATTAATAGTGCAAAACAACATAGCATGCAAACAAAATGTCTCTCTTCGTGAAGCATCATAGGTCATCACACCTTCACCCCAGAGTTTCTTTAAGTCATCAATCAGAGGTTCAAGATAAACATTGATGTCATTTCCAGGTTGTTTAGGGCCCGATATCAACAACGACAACATTACGTACTTATTTTTCATACACAGCCATGGAGGAAGATTGTATATAACAAGCATGACTGGCCAAGTGCTATGTTGGCTGCTCAATGTCCCGTACGGATTCATCCCGTCTGTACAAATCCCAAGTCTTAGATTCCTGACTTCTTCACCAAATTCAGGGTACAATAGATCAATCTTCTTCCACTGTGGGGAATCAGACGCATGTCGTAGGATCCCATCATTATTTTTCTTAACATCTGCATGCCACCTCAAATTCTTCGCATCTATCGGATTGGAAAACAAGCGTTGAAACCGTGATATTATAGGTAGATTCCACATCACCTTGGCAGGAGAACCAGTTTTGGACTCCCCCGAAGTCGTCAATTTATACCGTGACGCACCACATTTTGGACAATCTTTCAAATCCACATAGTCCTTTTGAAATAATACACAATCATTCGGGCATGCGTGTATCTTCTTGGCATCCATTCCCATTGGGCACAACAATTTCTTTACCTGGTATGTTGATATTGGCAGCTTGTTTCCTTCAGGAAGCATTTCTTTCAACAAAGACAACAATGACGTGAAGCTTTTGTCACTCCATCTATTGTTAGCTTTCAGCTTATACAATCTCAACACAGCGCTAAGCTTCGTAAACTTAGTACAACCTGTGTATGACGATATCTCAGCATCATGCACAATGTTTCTAAAAATGGGAAGTGGATCGGTGTGCTCTACCCCACAACTATCCAGCATCGCATCAATGATGTCTACTGGAACTGGTTCATTCACATCTACGTCATCGTAGGAAATTTCTTCTTCCACACAAGCACTACTATTGACATCCACTGGTTTCGGGTTTGAAATCTCTCCATGCCAGTGCCATTCTGTATAGCCTTGTACAATCCCGTTGCACATGACATGACTTTTGATTTCGTCACCAGTGCTGACTTTCAAGTTGTTACCGCAATGCCTACATGGACAGTAGAACCTATCTCCAGGTTGTTTCCTATGTTCCTCGGCAAATCTAATAAACTGGTCAAGACCATAAATAAACTCTAGGGTGCAGCGATTGCGAATGGACATCCATGATCTATCCATTCTATGATCAAAGAGAAAACAAGTATATATTACAACAAGATTAGGGTCTAGGGTTAACAGATTAGAGTTTTTGCATGGTTAAAACTTCGGCCAACAAATACATGTGTTGTCATTCTTATATATAATAAATGTGTACCACCTGTCCCATTCTTGAATACCTAATCTCACTAGTAAGTGTATAATGTGTATTGGGTTTTCGAGAAAATTTCGGCAGCATTTCCCTGATGTTCTCTAAGTACATATGTACTTAGAGAACAAACGGGGAAATGCTACCAAAATTTTCTCAAAAACCCAATACACATTATACACTTACATCCTAAGTGAGATTAGGTGTTCAAGAACAGTCCCAAACCAGGGACTATCCAAGATTTACTCCTACTGAGTAAATCTTGGACGGGTTTCTAGGCCAACAAATACATGTGTTGTCATTCTTATATATAATAAATGTGTACCACCTATCCCATTCTTGAACACCTAATCTCACTAGTAAGTGTATAATGTGTATTGGGTTTTCGAGAAAATTTCGGTAGCATTTCCGTGTTGTTCTCTAAGTACATATGTACTTAGAGAACAAACGGGGAAATGCTACCAAAATTTTCTCAAAAACCCAATACACATTATACACTTACATCCTAAGTGAGATTAGGTGTTCAAGAACAGTCCCAAACCGGGGACTATCCAAGATTTACTCCTAATGAGTAAATCTTGGATGGGTTTCTAGGCCAACAAATACATGTGCTGTCATTCTTATACCTACAATCCTAGTTTCATCATTCATATCCTAGTTCTTCAAGTTAGGTGATTAACATTGTCAATATACTCAAAAAGGAAACAAGTTACCAATTTCATAGTTAGGACGGTAGAGATACCCTAAGATCTAGATCTAATGGTTCATAACGAGTTTGTGATAAAGTTACATCACTAGATGATTATATAATTTCAAAAGCAGTACACAAATAAATTCAAATGAGTAGATAACTAAATAAAAAATAGTAGACAAAAAAATACAAATAAGTAGATGAAAAATACAAATAAGTAGATGAATAAATCATAAAAAAATCAGTACATAAATAAACACAATCAGTAAATAACTTTAAAAAAAATTCCACTAGTTTGGTGAAATCAGTACATAAATAAACACAATCAGAATATTTTTCAATGGCTTTTGGGGTAACTTGGTGAAATCAGTGCATTTTTTGGGCATCCTTTGTATAGGTTGATCTAGCGTTCAATCCAGTAGATGAATCCAAACCCCAGCAGCAGCCTAGGCGTGCCCTGGCGCCGCCCAAGCATCTGCCCAGAGGCCTAGCTAGGCAGGGCACCTGGGCTTGGGACCCTAGGCGTGCCCTGGCACCTGCTTAGGCTCCGCCTGGGTGAGGTCCAGGTCAGTGGTGGCAGAGAAAGCCAGCGGTGGAGGAAAAAAGGCGTACGATCAAAGGGTTACCTTGATCGGCAGAGGAGAACAGCTACTGGGCGACCACCAGGAGCAGAGATCGGCGGGAAGCTGGCGGCGGTGAGGAGAGCACTGAAGCAACTACTGGCGGGGGCAGCGGCAAGGAGAGGAGAGGAGCAATGATCGGTGGCAGCACCGAGCAACGACCGGAGGAAGCAACGAGCGACGACGAGCAAGAAATTGCCGGACCTAACTGAGAAGAATCGGGAATGAAACAGAGAAAGGGGAAGAGTCGCTCACGCTGGTGCTGTTAAGTTAAACATAAGCGTAAGTTGTTTAAATGACCGACGCTACAGCCTAACCGCGTCAGTTTCCATAAAAAACCGATGTAATAAGGGTGTAAAAACTTTTAGCGGGGACGGTGCGCGCACACTTATAACGTCGGATATTATAAGACAACCGACGCCCATATTAGAACTTTTGGCGCAAATTTTATCTTCATTCAGCTTCGGTTATTAACTAAAACACCGACGTTGTATCTGATACTTTAGCGCAGTTTTTTTTTGCTCGAAAAAATTAGATTTCACGGGCTACTTTAGGCGTCGGTTGCTTTTCTTCAACCGACACTGAATGAAAAAAGATACCCGTGTCTGGCTGGTCTTCAAATATAGACGTCAGATTTCCTTATTAACCGACGTTTAATGTGAGTAGCGTCAGTTTTACGAAAAAACTGACACCTCTAAAAGCGACGTTGAACGTTGTTTCTGTACTAGTGTGAGTTGTTAGGATGCTCATCACAGGACCCAAAAGTTGGTGGTGGTGAGGAATGTTGTGCATAATTTTCTAGATGGAGTTTTGAACTTAGGGTAGGGGAAGGTGGAGCTGAAGACTAGAATTGGGTTTTTAGGTTTAGTTCCTCAAAATTACATGATGGGTGTGAGAAAAGGATAATATTAAAGCCATTAAAAAGCTTAAATAAGGTCGTCATCTCTAGGTTGTGGTTTCTTAACATTGAGTCGGGGGTCACGATGACCTCCATGACATACCAAAGGTGTTTCTTAGTTCAAAACTAGCAAGGAGGGGAAGAGAGGGTGCATGGTCATGATAGTCAATAATGCTCGTGTCCCCCATATAGTTTGGAGATTTTTGACGAATGTTGATCGTTGATCTTGCCACTATCATTAAGATCAAGAACTAATATCACAAGTTCGTAGATAAGGGCTATCCACCTAACTACATGACAAATAAAATTATCTTACTGTTATCCAATAATAAAACCAAAGTGGAAATGTAGATGAGTATAAATGATTTGATTTTTGGATTTTTAACTTCAGAAAACCATGAGAAATCGTTGTATTGTCAAAATGAGAAGCAATTTAAAACCAAGATCCAAAATATACCTTTGTACTGAACAAAAATTATATTGATCAATCCATTCAAAACAATCTTGATTGGAAAGTAGTATATAACTTAATATATTTATAAAACATATAAAAGAAAATGAAATTCCATTTCACCGTAATAAGGGTTGCAACACACTTGTTGGTTTCAAATGTTCTACTTAGACATGGTAAAAATTTGGATGTTCGGCTACATGCCCTACCACTTCATGCTTCATACAATGTGGGATCCCACCTCTAAGACCCCATGGGGTTATCCAAACTACCCACACTAATCCACATATCGACAATTACTCATTGAGTCACAAAGATTATATGAAAAGCACAAACAACTATTTCCATTTTTGGATATGGAATCAGAAATTAAAGACATAATTATTTTCATCAAATTATATAAAAAACCCATAGATGTAATCATTGTTCAAGATAAAACTTTAGTGCAACATGAAGTAGAAAAGTATAGTATAGCATTCACATAAGAAACTTAAATCAAGATAAAGTAGCGCACTAGATGCACACACCCTCCTAGAACTCCCTAGTACAAGGATAAACTATACATATAACCTACAACAAGAAGAGAATTCTTAGTCTCAGACGGTGAAGAAAATATCACTGCAGATGAGTAACTTCTAGGTGGACTAAAGTAGAATAAATACATGTAAAATTTTAAACCATCACTAGTCAACAATATTGAGTGATTGGAACGGGTTCAAGATAAATTTAGCATTGAACTAACCATTTTAAAACTGGTCAGAAATATGCATGTATCATATTAGATCAAACAATTACAAATATCCTATAGGTGATGGTAGATATAAACTACATAGCTTGAACACAAAGTACGAATAGAAACTATGATGTAGTTGGAGATAGACAATCAAATCTTATATCTCAGCTTGTCAAGATTTATTACTAGATTTTCCCTAAAATTACTTGATTTGTACATGATCAAGTAAAAGCCGCCATACAGGTTCTCATGTAACGACTCATTGTCTACGTCTTAGGGCTAACTAAAAAATCATAAGATAATTTAGAGACTCTAGTCTGCCTCAAAGTTTCCAAACACTGACTACGTAATAGCATAAACACTATCTACCTTACATACCTCATTTTAGGATCATGAGATAGGTTAATTGACATGAATGTCAAATCTATGGCATCATGTATGAGATAGTAGTGAAAGATATCCATGTTGATTCCTTTCACATCAAGATCACAACTCTCATATTTGTGTTCTGCATACACCATTTCATTTATTTAGAACAAAGAATTTGGATTCTCATCTCATTTTGAAACCTTCCTTAAATTCTGATGTTCTAGCCTTCACGGTCTAGCATCACACTCCAGAATTTCTTTTCATAATCCAAGGACTACTAGAAGAAATAATGTTTCATTTCCCCAATACAGACCATGGGGGAGAACCACAGTGTTCAAGTCTCTGATCTACATAAGTTAGGGTTATAATGGGTATTAAGTATGTTTACTCACTTCAAGGAAAATTAGAAGTAATTATATGACATATATGTGATTTCACATTCTAACCCTAGAATATGTGTTTCATAGATATATTGTATTTCAATTCATATTACATTTATCCCATATATCCATTTTCATCACATAAATTTCATTGAACCAATCACAACTCAACAATTTACAAATTATGCACAATACCTTATATTTAATCAATTTGTGGCATTTGCAATGCATATATTGTAAGAATGCATAATTTTAATTCAAGAAATCCATATTACTCATAATCAACAAAGTCTAATATTAACTTGATTAATTTACAAGGACCACGACAAGATTCATATTCAACATCAATTAAACTAAATAATCTTATCAATTTTGGAGTTGATCAATTTGCTTGAATTGGATTTTATCGTGTTGAATTAAGGTTGTATTTCAATGAGAGTTTTCAAATGAACCTACTCCACTCACCTTAGGTTTGAAGCACCTAAAACTTGTAGCCCAACTATTGATAAACTTGGATTCAGTTCGAGCTTCAAGTGATTAGTTTTTTCTTTCTCCTATTTGCTCAAGAACCTTGAAGAAGAAGAAAGGAAGAAAATGAATGAGAAAAGAGATTTATTTGGAATATTTTGATCCAAATCAACATATTTACAATTTCTAGACATCAGATAGAGTAAAGGAAAACAAAACCTATAAAAGATGAATGATTTATAAAGAATTCACCAATCGTGGATAGTGAAAACCGTAAAATCTGAAATTTCAACTTCAAGTTCTTCAAACCCTAGATACTCCTCTCTCAAGAAATTCAAAGATATAAAGTATGAAAAGGAAATCAGAGGTTCTTGGGTCATAATTATATCAAGGTTCTAGTGTGATACAATAATACTCCAAAATTCTGAAATTTTAATTTGTTACCTAAAATCACGAATACAATCTAAAATCCAAATTTCAAGCCCAATTGGATAAGACAATAATTTACTTTTAATAAATATTACACTGCTATACTTTCGCCTATATAGCATGGTCAACTGAATTTGTTATAGGAAAACTTGACTGACCAATAGGTTCAAAAATCTCTAAAAATCATGACACTTTTGAATTCGATACTACTACTTGATATCTATAATACATATTCAAAATTGTGATAACTCGAGTTATAAAATAATAGTGATCATTTACTACACTACTAATACAAAATTTATCATCAAACTTTTTGTTCATGATTCCAATTGCTTGGGGCTTTCAATCGTAATCGTACAAACCTTTTAATCAAAAGAAATAAGCTAGAAAAACAAAATTTAGGATTTCAATTAATATTGAAACTAATCAATAGAAAATTACATCAATAACCTATGCCTCTTAGGAATATATCAACTAGGATTGTATGTATTTCAAGAATGGGTCCTTATAAATCTCCCCTCTTAATAGAGATTTGTCCCTAAACTCTAGAAAAGGTCAGGGTGACATATATACATTTCATCCTCAAGTTTTCATGTACTTTCCCCAACCCCATGATGTCTCCATAATACCTTCATCATGAGTATCTCACTTCTAGGAAACTTTTGGATTTTCCTATCCATAATCTCAATTAGGCCTTCCTCATATGTCACATCACCTACTAATTGTACATAAAATGGATAGAAGATCGTATCTTATTCAAGATGACACTTCCTTAGCATATATACATGTAATACATCATGTATTTTTTCTAGATTAGGTGGTAACTCAAGTTGGTGAGTTGTTTTGTCTATCTGTTGTAGAATAGGGTATGGTACTATATATCTAGGAGATAACTTGCCATGCTTTCCAAACTTGTGAACACCTTCCAAGAAAGAGACTTTTAGATATACTAGATCCCCTACTTGAAACTCAAGAGGTCTACATTATTATACATATTTGAATTTAGTAGATGCATCACATGCGTTAAGGAATGTTCCTCTTCGAATACCATATTCATCTATAATATCCTTCTTCTATAACATAAAGTCCAATCTAGATGCAAACTTTACCATCGTGTAACTAATGGAATCCATCATTCTCTGCATCCCTATCTCTTATTATAAATACTATATCACCTGATTTGATCCTTACAAATTATTGATCTATTGTGCAAAAGTTTGGGTTGATCTAGAGCAATGCTAAATATTATCCAAGAAAACATACATCTATAGTGTAATCAACTATCTAAGGAATACAAACATGTCCCTCTAGTCACATGTTGTATAATACAACTGAGTTGTATTTTTCAATAGAGATAATTGATTTTCTATAAATCATCAATAATGACTTTTATTTACCTAGATAACATTCTATTATAAAATTATAATTCTCAATGAACTCTATCCATGTTCTCTATCTCACATTCCAATATATTATGAGGAAATATGTATCTAAGACACTTACATTCTCTGAATATCTATCATTGTTCTCCACATCATTAGTGTCTCCACACTTCTAAGGCTAACACCATTGCTTCTAGATCTAGGCTATCTATTGGATAATTTTCTACATTTTTCTTGAATTATCTAGAAGCATATAATACTACATTCTTGTCTTAATGTGTGATATGTGCAAGTCCCTTTCTTCATACATCACAAAAGAATATGTAATCTTTCCCCATTTTATGGATAAACTAGAGATGATGTTGACTTCTCTTTTAACTACAAATTTTCTGACAGTATTCATCGCACATGAAAGTTGTATCCTTCTTAATTTACTTAGTCAATGGAATTTTCAATGGGAAAAAAAATCTTTTATGATTTGTTTGTTTTATCCAAATCGACAAAATTAACTTTGTAATTTTGTTAGTGTCTTTGTTTGTTTCACTATAATGTTGAATCATACTTATTTTGATATATTCCAATTTCCTTTTGTGATATAACATGTCTTATGAACACCACTCAAGTTAATCAATACATACATTTACTAAACGTTTACAAGTGATGTTGTGGCAACAATTGCAAAAGACAATCAATTAAACATATAATAGTGTTGTCTACAAAGAATAAGAATTATGATCTAGAAAGGTTTGAATGCCTTGTCCATAAAATTCATAAATGATGTTGGTGTATTAGTTATCCCAATTGACATATCCACAAACTCGTGGTGCCCATATTTCGTTATAATTTACATCATTTTCTTTGTTCCTAAACTCATTATAACATTATTATACCTATCTTCCAAGACATTAATGAACATTTTAGTTTATCAAACACATCATCTATCCTCAACAACAGATATTTTTATTCTTTATTGAAATGTTATTATATTGTCTCTAATCATATATAGTATTAATGTTTATATTTCTTCTTTAAAAGTGGAACTAGTGCTCCACATGGTGAAGTGTTTGTCTATAAAAATCCCTTGTCTAAGAACTCTTACAATTGATCCTTTAACTCTAACAATTATGTTAGGCCCATTCTGTATAGACCATGTGATATTGGCATTTCTCCTTAGGGGTCCTATCATTAATACTAAGCGTGTACTTGTTTCTCTATTTGATGGTGCATCTCAACACATGTCGTTATCAATCAAAATGGATGTATGTCTCCTTCATTTTGATGTCGCCAGCCTCTATTGTGACTTTCGTAAGTTATTGTTATTGTTGTTTTTGTGGAGATGAATACCTTGTCATGCAGTAGCTACTACTAGGCAAGTTGTATAGTGAGCCAACCTCTTTCAAGAGTCAAAATCATGCCTAACCATAGTAACCCTCCACACTAGTCTCATTATTCCATGAATGCATAAAGCTTTTCCTAGTTTCTACTAGTAGAAACCATCCATTGAAGCTCAACATTCATCCTTTCCTCAAAGCGAGTGATTCGTTGATCAATTTTAGATCCCATCAAGAAAAGATCCAGTATGTCCTTAAAATGTGCATTGTATTTATATACCAACATGGTAATTTCCTAAAGATTCTCAAACTATCATACATTTTGACCTGTATATGACTATAGAAATAGCTCTCAAACTCTTCCAAAAATCAGCCCATTCCGGTTGGAATGTGTGACGTGCCCCTATCTGGCACATCTGATCATTCAAATTGCCAAAATAGATGAAGATTCTAACATGATATGTCATTCCCTTTCCTTGATATGTCATGTCAATATGGAGCTGAAAATGATGAATTTTTGAGAAAAAAAATGTACCCCCAAAGGACATGTTGTGTAGTATAAGTCAAGAATTCCACATAAGTTCTAAAATGCAGACATGTTATGTGCCTTAGATAACCACATTAACCGAGATAACTAAAAATACAATGATAGGTAAGACATGATGTGCCTACCCTCATCCTCATATGCTTTACCCAACACATCTTGTTACACCCACATCCTACAGTTACCACTAATCGTGAGATTAGGGCATAAGTTTGAGGATTATACTAAATCAAAAGTTCACTCCCATCTTCTTTTTCCTTTTTTTTCAAAATCTTTGTTTCCTCGCATTCAATCTCATTAACAAACTTTATAAGAGAATTAAACTTTGATCACTCTAATAAGATCTCAACATTAATGATACACACCATATAAGCATTTTGTTTCTCACACTTCCATTTACATACAACATGATAATCGGATACATACTTTATTATTAAGGAAACAAAGATACAAATCATCCTTTAGAACTCTCTCTCAACTCTATACAAGGACCTAGAGTGACAGGGACCGACTGAACTCAACTGATTCTGATACTTAGCTCTTGTGGCACATCTACTCTGGCATCAACATTCTTCAAGTCTGTGTGGTCATCCCTAAAAATTGTGAGTAGAGGGGTGAGCCTACTCGCTCAGTGAATGAGTACTTCATAGAAATAGTTTAAAGCACTTACATAATTATAGATATATTGTCGAGCAACTGATATCAATTATAATAGCAGTAAGCTTTAAAGAGACTAATCATTCACAAACTCAAATATGACACAATACTCTAGACATATACAAGAGTGAATCAATATATGAACATGCTTAATTGATCATAATAAGAACTAATAATTCAAAAACATACAAAGAATAATTGAATAACAACGCACACTTGTTTAACCTCTCATTCATCTTATTATGCCCTGAACCCACATGAGGTGTACCACAACATGTGAAAGAATCGCAGCAAGCTACAATCTCACTGTACAAGGCTTAGAAGCATGCCTGGGTTCCTAAGCCTATCTCTCAAGTAAGACCCCATCTGCAGTGGGCCTCGGCACGTCTGCCTCTCAGTGGATAATGGGAGCGGCCGGATATCTCAGACTCCACTTCTCAACCTGGGTACTCAGGTGGTGAATCAAAACCCTTAGGCTTATTGTGCATCAGTGGACCTACTGACCACTTATCACTCAACATGTAACACAGGTACCACCGGCATCCCTAGTTGGTGTTGGATACCATACAACTATAAGGAGTCTGTCCTACTAGTCAAGACCCCCGCACCCTACTGGTGCACTCCAGCTTACCTCGATATGGACTACCTCCAGTCAGGAAACCTTTCCTCCTCACAGCGTAGGCCTCATCCTGTGAGGATTCTACAGTGTTCAGGGCATCTACATATCTAATTCACTCTTTAAATTCACAATTCAATCATCACATCAACATATCTTATTTCATCTTTGTAAACTGTTGAATTCATAAACCATATGATAACATTTACCACAACTGAACTATTAAGCATCACCACATCTCAAACAGAGAAACATTGATATCATAATACTTGTTTCAATGAACACTCTATCATTAGGGTTTCATTTACTTCATTCACTTATCACATGACATACATAAGGACTTAATGTGTAATAAACATCCACTGAAGAAAGACTACTTTTAATCATTCATATAAAATAAACATATATATGAAATCTTGTAATTGAGCTAAATTAGGGTTTCCTCACCATTCACTGATATATGATGCATCAAGAATAACAACAAATAAATAAAGTCTATGATGTCAAGAAAAGAACTTCAAATGGATTTCACAATATCTATTTGCAAATTTCCAACTTTCCACTCATCTAGGGTTTCACCCTCTTTACTGAGATATCAAGCAAACACTATTCACATCACACAAAATCCAAGAGTATCTGACATTTATGTACCACCCATTCAAACAAACAATTCATTAATAATCAATGAGATTCATATAGACAAATTTCTCTATTTAATTATACAGCAATTTCAATCATAGTTGAAAACCTTAAATTTCATTACATTCATGTAACCTCTATGATTACTTTAAGAATTATCATTTAGATGGATTGTAACCATTTCTAATGTGATTTCATCATCTAAAATTCATCACAACAGATAAATAATCCATTTCATATCATCTAGCAAAAGCTAGATCAAAAAGACCATTTAGGGTTTGTACTTGCATACTAAGTAATTGAAAATTATTGATGATTTAACTAATTTTCGTGCAATCTACTATTTTAAGGAAGTACCCACTCACCCTAAGGTGTGAAAACACCTTTAAAATGTAGCCCATCTCTGAAAATCTCGAATCCATGTCAAGATCCTAGTAAAATCAATGGTTTCTTCTTCCTTTCAGCCCTAAAGAAGGTTTGTTGTAGGTAGAAGACAAAGATAAGAGGTTAACCCAAACCTAAAATTCGTTGTATTAGGGATTCTGAGTAAGGGAAAATGAGAAAAAGGATGAATCAATGGTTAAAACTACTTACCAAGTCAAATCTATGGCAACCCTTTTGGATTTCCGTCGTTCTTCATGCTCTTCTCCAAAAATTTCCACAGAAATCACCTTTTAGGTCACCCTCTCATAGAGAAAGATGTCTTACATAATATAATATTGAATCATGGTTCCAACTTACTTTGTTTCGTTGAAAACAGATAAGTATAGTTCGAGATATGATCGTTTTACGATTGGTTGTCATGGGCAGCATCCGTCGCGGTCGCGGCACATGACGCAGCGTCGTGTGCGGCATCGGTTGCGGTAGCGGCACACAACGCAGCATCACAGTCACGGAATTAGTCACCATACTAGCACATGACACAGCATTGTGGTCGCAGTAGAGTGTCGCGGTCACGACAGACGATGCAGCATCGCGGTCGCGGAAGACGACGCAGTGTCGCGGTCGCAGCACATTGTACATGTTTACTAAAAGGGCATAACTCTCTCATTTTAACTCTGATTTGGTTCATTCTTTTTTTTTAGATTTATAATTGAATTATATACAATATTAAATTATTATTTTTATAATATTATCAAAATAAAAATTATTTATTAATGATTTCCTCCAATGTCATTAACTCTCGTCTTGCATAGATGTATGGGTTAATGCTATATTAACTCCAACTCAGATCTTTATAGTATACCTAAGTCATGATTATGAGTTACCCAAAAAAGTATTTAAGGTTATAAAAGTTAAGATAAAGTACAAGATAAAATATTACTAACAAAAATATAATAAGCATTAAGATTATCTTAAATCTCTAAGATTATTAGCAAAGCTAGGAACGGGGTGTAACAATTCTCCCCCTCTAATAAAAATTTCAACTCGAAATTTCTAAAAGAGGAAAGGATACTTGTTAAACATCTCCGACTCCACTTCCAAAGTAGCTTCTTCCACACATGATTCCTCCAAAGAACCTTTGCTATGGGTATCTCTCTCTTTTTAAGCTTTCAAATCTTGCAGTCTAGAATTTTATTTTCAACATTAAGTTATTTGTTCCTCTTCTTATCACATCAGATTTTTAAGCAAGCCTTCTCGATGATAAAAAAATAATTCTTTATTGTACAATCAATCATAGGAAATAGAAAGATAAACAACCATTTTTAGTCATGCCATACCCTGTTGAGGTGTTACCTTAGTACTGGTAATCTGATCCCACTTTCTTAATTCATATGGCTCAATATTTACTATTGTTCTGTATTACCACTGAGTCACAAAAGAGAGTTCACCATGTTATTTTGAATTTTACTATTGTGCTACTCAAATAGCAAAGCACTAATGAGTTGGAAGACTAGATTCAACCATAATTGTACAATACTAAGATTGATTACTGGTATGAATAACTACAACTATTAGACACCTTTAATTAACATATTGCTTGTACATGTACAACTAAAATCATACGTAAAACAAATTTACATCCCTTAATATACCTTCAACAAATTATACTTCTAAAAACAAATTCATGTATTATTGAAAGCCATTGTTTTCTCATATTTCTCTCCTCATTCATTACTACGTCTTGTTACTTATCCTTCTCATTTTGATCATATAGAATAAACATCCCTATAATTGAAACATACAAGGTAAGAATATATTA
Organism: Alisma plantago-aquatica; assembly: GCA_963693085.1. Classification (NCBI taxonomy): domain Eukaryota; kingdom Viridiplantae; phylum Streptophyta; class Magnoliopsida; order Alismatales; family Alismataceae; genus Alisma; species Alisma plantago-aquatica. The sequence continues at coordinate 248,740,870 of OY856411.1, forward strand.
TTCATCATTCTTGATATCACTATAAGAATTTATTTCATATCATACTTTACTCATGTTGTATTTCTCCTTTTCTTCAAAACACACTTGTTACATTTCAAATCTATTTCTTATCCTTTGTTCATACTCATTTCCATATTGTTTATCTAGCTTTCTATTAAAAGTCACCTTTAAACTGTGGATTACTATCAGTGCTAGTTTACTTCTCACAGTGCAAATCTCATTATCTTGATTTGTAGAGATGCTAGTATTGAAGGTCAAATCACTAGTGACACCCTTGAACTACTACAACCCTAAACTATCTAGGGTTTGATCCTTATCAATAGCATGACGTTATTCTGATGTGACTTTGATCCCCTAATTTGAAATTCAAACTTTGGATCTCACAAGTTTTACTAAAGTCTTCCTTATCTTATCAATTGAATTTCCTTTCTCTTACTTGGCCATTCAGATAGATTACATTCTCAATTTACCCTTCTAGGGTTTCATCATAATATTGTGTGTCATTATTACATTCACTAGATGTCTCTACCATGGTGGTTATGCATCATATATTATTCATTTTCCTATCACTACATTCCCACATTACTTTCATCAAGTAATATATGAAAGAGAAGATGATTCTAAGACTAGAATTCTTATCTTCAAACATTCCCTTAATACATTTCTCGTATGTAGGTTTAATTGGTTATCAACAAGGATACTTGACTAATTATCACTTGCTTGAATCTCCTAACCTCTTTCTTTTATAATCTCTATTACTCCATCATGTTTCAAACCCTTTCTTACTTTCCATAATCCTCTTACCATATACTACTATTCCACCTGTCATCTTTAACTTCTAATTTTCTCTTATGATCATGTTGATCATTCATGTGTATGATCATGTATACCATATTGCACATATTCCTTTTTTATCCTTCTACTAATGTGAAGTTGAAATTCTAAATCAATAATTTCTATACTAGTTTCACCTCATGTTTAATACATTACATATCCTTCATTTTAAATCAAATGACTCATGCATGGGTCAAACTTAGTTTCTCTTTCAATCAAGTTTTTCCTTCCTGAATATAGTCTACCTTTGTATGACTTATTCATTTGTTAAGTTACACTTTTTTTCTTCTTTTAGAAACTAGTTTGTTGTTCTATAGAGACTTGGAATCCAAAGGTAGTAAGGATGAATGTATTAAACTTCATAATAAAGTTATACATTCCATGCTCTCAATTATATCATAACCCTCATTCCTTAATCAAGCTCATCATTTCTAACATTTCTCTTTGTTTCAACTAAATTTGTTATCCTAGTCTTATGATTTACATGTTCATCTAGTTCTCTTCACTTTCATTCTTCTGAACTTCACTTCTATGTACTTACTGCATACTTAACTCTTTTCTCCTATTTTCTTTTTGTTGTAGAGTACATAAGTACATTTTAATCAATTATATGATCCATTCATTCTAATTGATTCTTTCTATCTTGGCTTTCCCAATAGTTTTCTCTTATCTTTCCTTGATTTCAAATTGGATAAAGTGTACAATTAGTTATATAGTTCAGTTCTCTTTATCCATCCTTTCTTCTTCATTTGTATGTTACATTCTAATGTATGTCTTGTATCTATTTCCCTCTTACTTTATTCCCAATTAAGGGTTTCACATATGAGGCCCCAAAGTTGGATCTCAGATATCAGTTGCAACTGATTCTTATCTATTCTAATCTTTCCCATATGTTTCAACATCTTAGTGTATGTACATTCTCACTATGATGTGTGTCTAATTTATCCAGAGTCTACTCTTATTGTATTTTCAATAGGAGTCATTAGATCCCAGTAACGCACCCTTCCAGCCATACCAGGCCAAACCTATAGTCCTGAAGTTAAGAGCTACTCAAGATTAACCAACTCCTATTAATCTCAAACATGTGGAAAGAATATCCACTTAGGGCAAACTCATTTAAACATAACTTCTGGTCTACTTGATACAAAGAATAATGGAATCAACTTCATGTTACACAATAATCTAAAAGAACCATACATATTCTACAAACTAATAATATGAACTCATACATATAAGAGAATTTCTATTGATCTCCAATCAAAGAAGCAATATAAAGCAAGAGTTTTATCACATTCTATGTTTAATCTCTTACTGCTTCATTACTTTCTGGTCTCTTAACCCTAATATTTCTAGGGTTTCTCTCTAACCTATCCTTCCTCTGCATATCTGGCCAGGGCATCCAGAGAAGAATAGACAGAGTATCTTGATACTGGTCAATCTAAGTATTCAGATATCAGGCCAGGGTATCTAAATACTCAGACCTCCCAGAGCTATAGACACACCACCTCCTATCTTCCACACTTATAACTATGACTTTCTATTGGCCTAATGATTCCTGACAACTCAGCCTAAGCTTTGATACTAAGTTGTTACACCCACATCCCATGATTACCACTAATCATGAGATTACAGCACAAGTTTGAGGATTACACTAAATACAAAGTTCACTCCCATCTTTTTTTTCCTTTTTTTTCAAAATCTTTGTTTCCTCGCATTCAATCACATAAACAAACTTTACAAGAGAATTAAACTTTGATCACTCTAATATGATCTCAACATTAATGATACACACCATATAATCATTTTGTTTCTCACACTTCCATGTACATACGACATGATAATCAGATACATACTCTATTATTAAGGAAACAAAGATACAAATCATCATTTAGAACTCTCTCTCAACTCTATACAAGGACCTAGAGTGACAGGGACCGACTGAACTCAACTAATTCTGATACTTAGCTCTTGTGGCAAATCTACTCTGGCATTAACATTCTTCAAGTTCATGTGGTCATCCCTAAAAATTGTTAGTAGAGGGATGATCCTACTCGCTCAGTGAATGAGTACTTCATAGAAACAGTTTGAAGCACTTATATAATTATAGATATATTGTCGAGCAACTAATATCAATTATAACAGCAGTAAGCATTAAAGAGACTAATCATTCACAAACTCAAATATGACACAATACTCTAGACATCTACAAGAGTGAATCAATATATAAACATGCTTGATTGATCATAAGAAGAACTAATAATTCAGAAACATACAAAGAAAAATTGAATAACTATGCACACTTGCTTAACCTCTCATTCATCTTATTATGCCCTGAACCCACATGAGCTATACCACAACATGTGAGCAGTCTGCCTCTCGGCTGCTAATGGGAGCAGTCGGATATCTTAGACTCCACCTCTCAACCTGGGTACTCAGGTGGTGAGTCAAAGCCCTTAGGCTTATTGTGCATCAGTGGACCTACTAACCACTAATCACTCAACATGTAACACATGTACCATCGGCATCCCCAGTTGGTGTTGGGTACCACACAACTGTAAGGAGGCTGCCCCACTAGTCAAGACCCCCGCACCTTACTGGTGCGCTCCAGCTTACCTTGATATGGACTACCTCCAGTCGGGAAACTATTTCCTCCTCACAATGCAAGCCTCATCATGTGAGGATTCTACAGTGTTCAGGGCATCTACATGTCTAATTCACTCTTTAAATTCACAATTCAAACATCACATCAACATATCTTAGTTCATCTTTGTAAATCGTTCAATTCATAAACCATATGATAACATTCACCACAACTGAACTGTTAAGCATCATCACATCTCAAACTAAAAAACATTGATATCACAATACTTGTTTCACTGAACACCCTGTCATTAGGGTTTCATTTACCTCATTCACTTATCACATGACATGCATAAGGACTTAATGTGTCATAAACATTCACTAAAGAAAGATTGCTTTCAACAATTCATATACAATAAACATATATATGGCATCCTACAATTGAGCTAAATTAGGGTTTCCTCACCATTCACTGAGATATCATGCATCAAGAATAACAACAAATAAATAAAGTCTATGATGTCAAGAAATACACTTCAAATGGATTTCACAATATCTATTTTCACAAATTTCCAACTTTCCACTCATCTAGGGTTTCACCATCTTTATTGAGATATCAAGCAAACACTATTCACATCACATGAAATCCAAGATAGTATCTGACATTTATGTACCACCCATTCAAATAAATAATTCATTAATAATCAATGAGATTCATATAGACAAATTTCTCTATTTAATTGTACAACAATTTCAATCATAGTTGAAAACTTTAAATTTCAGTACATTCATGTAACCTCTACAATTACTTTAAGAATTCTCATTTAGATGGATTTTAACCATTTATAATGTGATTTCATCATCTAAAATTCATCACAATAGAGAAATAATCCATTTCATATCATCTAGAAAAAGTGAGATCAAACTGACCATTTAGGGTTTGTACTTATATATTAAGCAATTGAAAATTATTGATGATTTAACTAATTTTCATACAATCTACTATTTGAAGTAAGTACAATTCACCCTAAGGTGTGAAAACACCTTAAAAACACAGCCCATCTCTGAAAATCTCAAATCCATATCAAGATCCTAGTAAAATCAGCGGTTTCTTCTTCCTTTCAACCCTAAAGAAGGTTTGTTGTAGGTAGAAGATGAAGATCAGAGGTTAACCCAAATCTCAAATTCGTTGGATTAGGGATTCTGAGTAAGGGGAAATGAGGAGAAGGAAGAATCAATAGTTAAAACTACTTACCAAGTCGAATCTATGACAACCCTTTTGGATTTTCATCATTCTTCATGTTCTTCCCCAAACATTGCCCCACCTTCCAGGTCACCCTCTCGTCAAGCAAGGTGTCTAAGATGATAGAGGATCCAATCTAGTTCCAACGCACTTCGTTTCATTGAAAACGGATAAGTATAGCTCCAGATATGATCGTTTTACAATTGGTTGTCCTGGGCGGCATCTGTCACAGTCACGGCACACGACGCGGCATCGTGGTTGCGGCACACGACACAGCATCGTGGTCGCGGCATCGGTCGCGATCGCGATCGCGGCACACGACGCAGCGTCGCAGTCGCAGCACACTGTACATGTTTACTAAAAAGGGCATAACTCTCTCATTTTAACTCCAATTTGGTTCATTCTTTTATTATCTACAATCCTAAAATATTTTTTGATAATATTTTCAAATTAAAAATTATTTATTTATTATTTCCTCCAATGTCATTAACTCTCTTCTTGCATACATGTATGGGTTAATGATATATTAACTCCAACTTGGATCTTTATAGTATGCTTAATTCATGATTATGAGTTGTCCAAACAAGTATTTAAGGTTACCAAAGTTAAGATAAAGCACAAGATAAAATATAACTAGCAAAAACATGACAAGCATTAAGATTATCTTAAATCTCTAGGATTATTAGCAAAGCTAGGAACGGGTTGTAACACTTCCACCACCCCTTTCTGCACTAGTGCCCATGCCACTTCAGTAGATGCATCAGAGCAATCAAGGTTCCCATCACCTCAGTGCATAAAAGTTTCCCCTTTTATCCATAGGTTTTTGTCATATGCATGTAACATTTGAGCTAGGTTGGTACTAGTTTGGTGAATGTTGGACAATGGAACCTTATTGTTCTATCTACTAATGGCATGTCATTGACACATTCTTTTTTTCAATGATATACTAATGATGGTAAAAGCAATTAAAAAGAAATTAGAAATCATTCTTAGTGTTATAGAAGACTTTGTAGCTGTCTCCAGACAAGCTAATTCTAAATAAAAAAATGCATCAGTTCTTTTAATCTAACAATACATGGCCTGAGAAGAACTCCTTTGTAGGCAACAGAGTATTTCCAACACAAAAGATTTGGGATGATACCTTGGTGTTCCCATACTACACCAGTGGTTGAATAAGTACACATTATAACCACTATGATGGACCACATGAATAGTTGGTCCAAATGTTGTCTCTCTTTAGCAAAACAAATTACCTTGGCCAAATTGAGCCTCAAGGCTATGCCAGCCTACACCATACATATAGTGTGACTTTCCCCTTCCCTATGTGATGGTAGAAATAAGCTCATCAAAGACTTCATCGATTTGGCAAGATGATCCAATGGAAGCTATCTCAAGTTTTCTGGAATAAAATAACTATCACAAAGATGTTGGTGGGCTCAACATCAAGGACACACCTGACGAAAATGGTATGCTTATGGTTAAAAGGTATGGAGATTTCTCAACCACCATTCCTTATTCTAGGCACAAATCAAGCATAAATAGTACATGCATGATGCACATGTTAGACAGAAGCCATTCTCCTCAGAATGGGCCTTCATCAAGGGGAATCTATATGTAGACAAGACAGACAGCCAGAAACCAATATGTGGTGTGATCTTTGGATCAGTGGAAAATTGGTGACTAATTTTGACCCTACTTGCTCCATTCCACCATGACTAGAGGATCTCAAAATCATCCATGTGCCCCTAATTGTGGGTGAATGGGATTGAAGCTTCATCAACTTCCATATTCTATTAAATCAGAGAACTAGATCAGGTATAGTGTGGCATTAAACTTCAATTCAGGTAAGGATATTAGGTCTTGACTTCATGATGTTCATGATGGGCTGAAGCCACACCGTAGCATATAAGTGGGAATGATCTAGTAAGGAAGTTATTATCATTGCCATTTGGAAACAAATATGTCAATTCAAGATACCATAAAGGTTTCACATATTCCTCTAGCTGGACCAACATTGAGCCATGCTCATAGATGTAGAAAAAAGAAGATGACACATTGAGGTGGATATCACCTGCCAGTCTACAACAATGCATCAGACACCTTGGAACTTGCATGTGCAATTGTGTTGTCATAAAACTAGTCTGGCAAGGCTCAAATGTTCCACCACAACTTTTTTGAAATATAACAGGATAATTGGGTGAACTCCATTACATACAACAATGGGGACACCAACACCACCATAAAATTAAGCATGGGATGTTGGAACAACTAGCAAGAAAGGAATGATCTGATTCATAATAGCAAGAGGTTATAATCATGTCCCTATCTCAGAGCTCCCTAAAACCATCTTCAAATTGTTCCTACATGTTCAAAAACACAATGGTAAAGTTGTTCGGATAGATAAACCTCCAGATCGCATGGAATTTGTCACCTATAAAAATGTTGCTTTTCAGTCTCACTCTCTCAAAGCATGCATAGGAATTCATTTTGTTAATGTTTTCACAAGATGTGGTAGGGGAATAGAACTCTCATTATATGCTCAAAAAGCACTTCAAGTGGAACTACATGCTATCATTTGTGCTCCTACCTCTGTAAGGATCATGTCTGGCTCAATTCCATGATCCTTTCATATGCATGTGCTTCCATCCAGATGCTAAACTGCAACATTGTTCTTGTGTCTGAACTCCTATCAGAGGCAATTTTTTAGCACAAATGGAGTTCCTAACATGATGGCCATCCATATCCAATGAGTTCTTAAGAATGTGACAGACTCCCTTGCAAAACACTCCATGTATTCTTCCATTTACTTCTCATTCACCAATGTTAAGCCTAGCTAGCAAACTTTTGATGTGAACATTTTCTTTGATTTTTTTTAGCTTGCAGTAGAGAACAAAATGAGTAATAACTAGATCTTTATATGTCTCACACAAAAATCAAATGAGAATGTTTCAATATATTTTAACACACTAAAGTAGTAAGAACTAAAGAATTTTGGTTGGAAATCTATACAGGATTGGGGGTACTTAATTGTGTTTTTTTAGTTATGCATTGTAATACCTCAATTCAGTGTAGAACATCACTACCTAAGAAGGTTTTAATGAACTTTTAGTGTATATATGCTATGTTCTTAGAAATATTATTCCTTATGAGATATATTCAATAACTAAAACTTGAATTTCATTAAACTAGCTTGCTGACGGGAATTGTGGTAATCCATCTAAAATACAACAGCCTATTAAAGAATAGTCAATCTTGATTGATCTTGAGTGGTTACTGAGGTTAAAAGGATAAATATAGATTACCAAAATTTACCAATTAATATAATCATGTTGGGAACAGATATTCAATTTTGTACTATAAATGTATGGTTTGAATGTGGAACATGGCAATATATAAAATGATAAAGTGAAAATGAGTAAAGTACCAATGTAGTAATCATATGATAGGGTAATTTGCTTATTGAATATGATTCTAATGTCTTGGTTGATATTGTAAATCTTTTATTACAAACACTTAGTATTTGTGTAAAGGAGCTAGTGATGAGAAGAAATGAAGTTTACTTTATTGTAACACTTATTTAGCTTTTACTTGTGAAATATTGTCCATGGTAGATCCTTGAGATTGAAATTATTTTCAGATTTTTTTTCACAGATGACAATTCATATGGATTGAGATGTGAAGGATATGAAAGTTCATAAGTTGTTGTTTACACATATAAATTTATTAAATAAATGATTGTACTATGATTGATGTGTGCAAGATAATATAGATGTACGTGTTGTTGAAACCTAATGTTTATGCTAAAAAACAAGTAATTCAACAGACGTCATTCAAATAAATTATATTAGCACGAGTTATGGCAGTGAAGATACTTTTGGGTGTTCATGTTTTGAGGAACTGAACCAAATTCTCTTCTAGAGTCCCTATAGGGTGTGAGAAGGTTCTCATATACTTATCCAGATCCAAGCATCTGTTGGGATCTCTTGTGGGGAGTCTATAGGACCTCCCTCAAGTAGGGGTGGCCCACGACTTCATTGTCTAAGATGATGAGTCTGGGGCGACTTATATCTATCCTTCATGTCTAATTTTTGTTCATTTGTGACTTTTGGGGGTTGATGCTCACATGTCGCTCATATCTAATGTGTAGTTTGCATTCATTTGGATCCATGGCATGGGTGGAGAGACTTTTTGGGCACAAATCATTGAGACCCTATGCGCCCTGAGTGACTATATCATATGCATCGAGGTAATGTTGAGATGGTCTTAATGGAACCAATAATCCTACGACCTTACGACGACTGTCTGGACTCATCCATTCAGTCATTACTTGTTGGGTATAATCAAATTCGTCAGAACATTGAAATAAAATAACTGACATGTGTAGAACTAATGACAAATTTTACTTATGTTGATCTTGACTATATGTGTATGTTATGTAGTACAATATTTAATGATTGCGATGATGTTTTTCCTTTAAAGATTATTTTGCATCATGTTAAGGATTTTAGTTATTGAATGCACATGATGTAGTTAATTTGCCTTACAGTTCAACAAGTGATTTAGTGAATGTTATAATTACATTAATCCATAGTTCATGCACGTCTAACGAGTAGTGAATCTAATTGTATATATTTAATTGATATGATTCCAATTATGTTAGCTAATAGAAATATCGGTTTCTACTAATGAGAGCAAGTAGAAAATACATGAGTGCAAGTAGTAAAGTGAATGTAAAATGGTTTTAAAGCACAATGCTAAAGTTGAGTATACTATACGTGTAAAGTTTGATGAATACCTACACAAAATTATCTTGATAAGTTATCTAATTATTAATGAGTTTACTCTTCTTACTATAGTGTTAATTTCATATTCGTGTTAACTCTTAGAAGCTGTTAAACAAGAACTTCAAGTCGAAGGATTTTAATATCCATAAACAGATATGGATGTGTCTTAATACTATATATTAGTACACAATATATACAAACATCATGATTAGAATTCCACCCGCGGAAGGTGAGTACATGGACAGATGTATTTCTATGTTGCATCTATCTACATCTGCTCGACCTCTGTGCTGAATGAGATCAAATCCGAAAATATCAAACAACGCTTGTAAGTTAACAAAGTCCCAGGATGAGGTCCTACTCCAGATGATAGATTTGCTTTAAGACAATTACATTTTTCAGTGTTTTATCCATTTGGCTATGAATCGTGTTGAGTGTTGGATGTTGATTTTAAATGTTTAAATCCATACTTTGACAAAGTTTCTGACAGATTTGGAATTTGTTTTTGATCAATTAATTGGTGTTAGTTTAGAAAACACCTAACGATTGGCATCAGTGCTGATCCAGAAGAATAGCCTTACATAAACCTCGTGAGATCCCAAGTTTCAAAGTAATAACCCTACCTTTTGTTAAGAATGCTACATTTTAGTTAATCAAAAGAGATGGTGTCATTTAAATTTATTGGGGCAATGCTACATTTTAGTTAATCAAAGAGATGCTCTCAAAAAAAAAAGTTAATCAAAGAGATGGTGTCATATAAATTTATTGGGGCTTACATCGCCAGGTTTGTCAGGTGCCTGCTTATCGAGTCTGATGCACTTGGAAGAGGATCCACGGGATATAACAATCACCCTGCTCCTCCCTGCTATCCTTTAGAGCTGTACGATACCCTACTGAGCTTCTTTGATCAGGAAAGACGTTGACAGTTAAAACGCATGTGAACTTCATCAATAAAAATCAACTAATAATATCATAATAACCAGTGCAAGAAATTGCTTTACATCAGGCGATGGGTTTCGGCATCCTGGTACTGTAGTTATAAATTAAAATAAAGTGAAAGCTGGCTTAAGGGCCCGTTTGGTTTTGATGAGTTGGAACCCATGCAGCTGGAAAACACTATGTTTTTCAACTCATTACGTTTGGTTGGACGCGGCTGCAAAGTTCAGGTAGAAAATAAACCCGCACTCACCCACCGTTTACACGAAGAAATAAGGAAGTGGAGCCGGACGGTATTGGGGCGCGGTTTCTTTTCTCACCGACCCTGACAGCTGTTGCGTGATCATAACACCGGGCTGTACCTACCGATGCCAGAAAAAATGTACCTTGTATGTCAGCCATTACCAACAACTGCTTGCATGTCTGGTCGAATGGTACTGAATAATATCACCGTGGTAAGCAGATCGTTAATACATAGAGTTGTAGCTCATTCCACGTCAATTATATATACAAACTACACGCTACCAAATGAATGCAAGCCAAGTGAATGAATCCAACCCACATTAAACCAAACAAAACTATTGCAGTTTCAATTCATGTAGTTCAACTTCCTGTTTTAAAACTATCAGCTCGCATTGATTTTACGTCAAACCAGATGGGCCCTAAGTCATAAATCACCAACAAACTGATATCATAACTAATCAGTCTATGACAACGAATTTCTTCTCACAGATACACGTAAAAAGCAGTTTCGCAAGAAAATACAACTCTCTTGGGAGCACAAAAAACAGGGACATAGGTGCCATGATCTCCAGAGCATTCAGCTCAGAAAAGCCACCACCCTGTTTAAAAAGTTGAGACCAAATACAGTCTCCTCACAGTTAACTTTCACAGTGAGATCCAACGGATGAGAGCAATCGCCTTGAGCAGTTATTGTTAGGAGGCATAGTTTTGAACTGCTTAATATATCACCACTGAAGCGGAAGCACAGACCTGAGACATCATCAAGTGCCACAGAAACTGGCATGTCCACTGAAACAAAATGAATATTTGCATTGCTTAGTACTTTGGATGATAAACTTTGGCATAGTAGTAGAATCTTGTCGTCTTCAGCTGACTTAAATGTTTTATCATCTGGCTTATTTATGTGATCCTTGAAAATGCACCTGCAAATTGGTAAAGAAGACCATTTTATCTTCCCAAATAAGACAAGAAATGTAAACACAACTTTATTGAGATTGAAGAATTGACGTATCTAGCTTCCATCCAGTTCATTCTTCACACAGTTGTAAGGTTCTATGGTGTCAGAATGTCATCGCATGCATAGAGAATTTGGTCCTATTATTGTCAATGCTAGTTTATAGACATGCGAAAAAATTGCTTTATGGTTGACCTCCACAGTGTACATGCTTCACAGGTAGTACAGTGCCAAGTCTTACTCTCTGGGCAGTGAGAACTGGCTCATGCAGGAACTGTAGGTCCAGGTGCGTTACTTTGTTACTGACTAGTGCACCTGCTTCACTGCACATCAATTTAATAGATAATGCAATCTATTATATTTATAATATTCACAATTTTTATCTATGGGTTTTCAATTACTTATAGCTGGTAATATTTTCAGTTGAATTAAATGGAAACTCTAAAAAAATAATATTAATGACGTACTGATATATATATGAGAGTAGGATACGAGGACAACTATATGAGCATTGGTATTCTCTCAGAAATGGACCCATCCTTAATTATCAGATTGGTTAAATCAATTTGAAGCTTACATATGCCCAAAGTTGGCACCGAGTGTCATCTTTATAAGCATCAAATTGCAAATGTTAGCAAAGGATTGAGATTCTAGACCCATTGACAATGCCCACACAAATCCACAAAGGGATAATCTGCAAATGTGAAAGATCTGTGATTTTGGCCTTTGGAATGTGTTATACAACTTTTAGGTCCTAAAAGTTTCATTTAAGGCTATAACAATGAAGTTGGCCTAGGTCTTCAAATATAGGGCTCCCCTAGACAACCTTGTTTGGGACTACAATATCACTTCAGACCTTTTCCTAGCCACATAAACCACCATTGGCCTAAGCATAGTCACAATATACTCCGATTTTTTGAAAAAGTCAGGTTTAAAACGCGAGTTTTTCCCTAGACGTATGAAACTTCCGAATAAATCTCAATTCCCAAATATTACGTTTTGATCCCGTATTATTCACGAACTAATCATGTTTATTGTTTTTTTCACATTTTATACGTTCTTTCCCTGTATTATACTGATTACGACTCCAACTTAGTTTGAAAGCATATGTGTGTGTATATGTACATGCATATATGTGTGTGTATGTATGTCTACATAAGTACTATTTACAGATATATGTATGCAATATATATGTATATATATGTGTGCAGAACGCATATATACATAAAATCTGTATGCAATATATGTATATATCCTTTGAATTTTTTCCGACTTTTTCCCGAATAGTTGACCTTACTTTTACCGTACGTTGACCGCTTTTTACCTGAATTTCTCGCATAATTGCCGAATTCCAAATTTTTAAACACAACCGAACGTATCCCGAATAACGAATTTGTGACTATGGGCCTAAGTATTTGCTACAATGGCAGTCAACTTATGCATTATTAATACAATCCATCTTGGCTTCTACAAACATTATATTCCCCTTGATATTGCATGCTCTAAGTTATCTCAGCAATGGTTCTTCCAGTTTCTTCAAATCTCTAAAATCAATTATGGTTTGGATACTTAACACAACTTGCATACGGCTTAAACGCCAAATATCTCAAAGATGGTCACCCTAAGCCTCCTTGATTTTAGTGACATTTATATAACACCAACAAGGCAAGTCGATCATTAAAGTATATCTACCTTCCGAAGAAAGTTTTAGGCTGTCAAATGGATTTAGATTTGCTTGTTGGGAGAATAAGCCAAAATTGGTCAAAAAACTTCATAAAATCTACAATAAAGCATCACATTACTAACTCCACAAACCCAATAGGGTGGTATGCTAGAAATTGCTTCTTGTTTTGTTTAGTTCATTGATAGATTAAGGAGTTAGCAAGTGACTGTTTACTGTGTTTTAACATTATACATTAAATGATTGTTTTCTGCTCAACTTCTGTTTAGAAAAGATAAACCAATAGAGGATTATATGTCATAAACCCCCCCTCAAATTGGAGCATGGATATTATTCACACCTAGCTTGTTGCAAAGTGCTTGAATCACGCTTTCTAGTGAGAGGCTTGGTGAAGATATCAGCAATTTGTTCTTTGTATTTTCAAGAGTAGCAATCATGTTAAGTCAAGGAAGCATCCTTCAAAAACTGGCAGTCTACTTCAAAGTGTTTCATTCTTTCAAGGAAAACCAATTGCTAGCAATTGAAATGGTTTCACATTATCATGACATGTGAACTCTGACATTACAGAATACCGAAAGTCAGCAAAGGAGAGATTGACACGGAGAATTTCACAAGTGGTGTGGGACACGGCATGATAATTTTCTTTTGCACTGCATCTCGCCACAACATTTTTTGTTGTTGTGTCAAGTGACTAAATTTCTACCTACAAAGGTGTAGGAGTCGAAGGTAGATTTCCTAACAAACAAGCTCCCAAAATAGTCAACACCACAATATCCAACTATGTTCAGATGGCCATTGCTTCAATAGAGCAAACTTTTTGATGATATCACAAAACATGATGGATCACAACCATGAATTGGCTGAGAACAACAACAAAGAAGTATGTTTTCCGCCAGGCGATAGTTAAATACAAAAGCTTTTGAACTAAGCATTTGTAATCGAACTCATCTTCTAGAACCTCAAAAGAGTTGGTCCAAACTCATAAGCTTAATCCATGGATGCAACAACTGGTGTGCCTTCAAGGACAAATGTCTTGGTCAGACGAAAGGTATATTTATGTTGAGTGAATGATACCCCATTTTGGCTATGGGCCAACTCTATTCCACGAAAATATCTAAGCTTCCCTAGATCCTTGACAATAACATGATGTTGAAGATGTTTATTTGTTTTAACCATTATTTGGGAAATCGGTCCGCAGGACTGCATATGTTATTCTATATATACCTATTCCGTCACCCTACTGCACTGCATATTGCTAATCAGTCCACTAAACAGTCATGGGAGGCATATACTCCCGCTGGCCGATTAAGTGGCTGATTACACTCTGGTTTTTAAATACCCACCACTTATGCCCATACATATAGTCATATATATGTACATATATGCGTGGATATGTACCATACAGTTGTATATTTATCTATATACATTTTGATATAATAACATATATCGATAAACATTTCATTTGTACATTTATAAATATACCTTTGGTATATTCATATGTACTTTTATATAATACACCAACATATAAACAGATTCCACACGCGTACATTTATGTATACATTTGTTTCTCGCACACACAAGACCACATATATTATATACTTACATATAATATGCCTACATGTACACAGATTCCACACACACATGAGTGTACATTTATTTATACATTTTTCTCTGAGACACATGTATATTTATATGTTTATATCTAAATATATATAATTGAATAATCTAGATTTGAAATTTATTTTAGTGTAAGCTCAATTTATCATTTTATGACTATGATGGAATCAGTGGGAGAGAAACCCTTGACTCACTTTACGGTCAGGGTGTTGGTATACGAATATAGAAGAAACTTTATAGACTTTATACATAGGCCCTAGACCTTTTTCCCACACTACAAATAGGTCCTTGCACATACATATTAACACTCCCCCTCAAGTTGGAGCATATATATCATATGTGCCCAGCTTGTTGCATAAGTATTGAACCCGACAACAATTTAGGGACTTTGTAAGAAAACCAGGTAATTGATCTTCTGATCTGACTGGTGACAACTGAATCAACTTTTGTTGAATCTTTTCTCATAGAAAATGACAATCACTTCAATATGTTTGATTCTCTCATGAAAGATAAAATTCTATGCAATGTGGACAACAGCCTGATTGTCACACTTCAAATTCATAGGAGCTTCCTCCATGAAGCCAAGCTCCTCTAACAAGTGATGAATCCATAGGAACTCAAATGTTGCCAAGGCCATGGCTCTATACTCTGATTCTACACTAGACCTTGCTATAACAGTTTGCTTCTTGCTCTTCCTACACACAAGATTTCCTCACACAAACAAACAATAACCAGAGAGATAGGCCTCCTACTGATACTAGATCCAGCCCAATCAGTATATGAGAAACCATGTACATGCAGATGTCCATCATTTTGATAAAGAAGTCCCTTGTTAGGAGACTTCTTGAGATACTTCAGAATGTGCATAACATTCCTTATATGATATGTGCATGGCTTATCCATGAACTGACTAACAACGCTGGTAGGAAAGACAATATCAGGTTGAGTTACAGTCAAATAAATTAGCTCCCCAACAAACCATTTGTACCTCCAAGGATCATCAAGTAACTCTCCCTACCCCATGGAAATAGGTATTTATCAGTAACCGACAAATATAACGACAGATGCAATCCTGGTAGTTCGACACCAAAAATGAACGCATTAAATCATGAAATTTTACAGGTGTAATCTCTACACCTAGATGCATCCTTTTATGCACTAAATTCTATAAGCGGTATGTTGGGGGGTTGTCCATCAAGTTGGAGGTAGGGAACCTGTCCTATTTTCAGGGGATTTCGATGAAGGATTTTGATGACAAAATGTTGCAATTAAGATTTGGAATTTTCCTAGCACAGTCCATAAACATAAATATACACACATGCAATAATATCCAATTTACAACACATGAATAACATAGTAACTTACTAACTCATCAGTTCTATGCAATGTTTTATAAAGCGTGAAGCGGGAGGTGTGCGGACGGGACCTTGTAGCCGATTAAGCGGCAGGCGGGCGATTAAGCGGGCGATTTTTGAAAAAGTGGATGCTTAAAATCTTATATATTTATATACAAAATTACATGTATGTGTATATAAAAAATATATTTCTAAGGAAATCAGTAATACTAACCAATAGTATCAATTAGTAATGAACGAAATCTGCAAGAAAATCAGTAAAATCAGTAAAACCATTAGAAGTATAATAGAGTAATACGATATTTACTTGGATATATTACAGCAGTACCCTATTATATACAGCTTACATACAAAGTTTGCATTCTAAAGTAGGACTAGGTATATCATAGAACATTTTATGTATACAAGCTTCATATATTATACTCAATACTACTTGGATTATATATTTAATTAACATTACATGCTTACAGCAGCATTTTTTTCAAGCGGAAAAAAGCGGGCAAAAAAGCGGGAAAAAATGGGAAAAAGCGGGTGAAGCGGGAAAAAAGCGAGCGCTTTTCTTCAAACCGAGTAAGCGGGCGCTTAAGGGAAAAATTAAGCGGATGGGGGTGTTGGCCGATTAAGCGGCCTCTTAAGTGGCAGCCTGGGCCGTTTTTTAATACAGTGGTTCTATGTCAAGTTACACACTGATTCTCCATACATTATTGAGTTGATATGGTTGACATATTGCTCCCATGACATGTACATTATGTAAGGTTGGTTGTATGAAGTTACGTGTTGCTCATACACATCATGTACAATTCTATATAAGTGTATAATACTCGTTTGTATTATGTAATCAAAGACGATATATTTTTGAACTTTATTTAAAATTGGATTTCTAAAATAAAGTCTAGAAAACAATAAAGAGGTGTTATTTAATGACTAAAAGCACTTTTGAAAGCTTACCAAATAATAATTTTAACTTATACAACATTAACACACAATATATAGAAAATTAGATATCATAAAAGACAAAAATATACAGTTCCACTATACATTCTTTTATATGTGTTCACATTATTCTTTATTAGAATGTCTTCTACTAAACATAAACAAGTAACTAATAATTACAGTACTTATTGTAATAGACTAGTGAGCAGTTAAATTGCCCGATAACAGTAATTAACAGTGTTTTGGTAGATCTAGTGATAATATTGTAGATGTACATAATATACTTATAGATGTATGTACGGTAACTATAGTTAGCACCAAACAAATTAAAATTGGAGTAATACTAGGTTTTGGCTGTAGAAAATCACTTTTTAGGTGAAAGTGGAAGAAAACAGTAGGAAAAAGAGATGAAGAGGTTGCAAATGGTAGAAAATGGAAGAGATTAGTTCAACTTACCTTGATTTGGGTTGATTGAACTCCAATTGCTAAAAATCACCCAAATTTACCTTCTTTTATCGTCCCAGGAAGTAACAGCAGTCATTCTCGCAGAAAACGGTATACCCATCGGTATTGCCGCCGGTTTCGATTGGTACAGTGAAGTCAGTAGTGCATTTTGCACCAAAACCATCAAAAAATGGTGATATTGGTGGCATACCCAACGGTATTACCAATATTTGCGAGCCTATCGATATCTCCAATCAACAATGGGTAGATCTATAGGACATACACGAACACATACTTCACAAGCAATACATTTATCAAATTCAAAATGAATTTGGCTGCGTACGTCATTTCTTTGTATCAGCCGATGTCAGCTTTTTTGAAGACACGTCCTATTTTGAGGACAATTCTTCAGTGAAACCGGTTGTTATGTAGGAACTTTTACCTCAACCTGTCATTATTGAATCAACTAGCAATCATGTTTCTAGTAAAGGGATTCCACCAGACTCCTCTAGACCACCGATCACTCAAGTCTACACTTGTCGTACAAGTACATGTGCACAATCTGATTTTGGCACCAATGCAAGTGGTACAATGGTTCTTACCAGTTCAACTCCTCTAGATGCTTCCTCGTCAAAAAGTCAGAGCCAACTCCATCTCCGCCTCAACAAAATCTTCCTATTGCTTCGAGTAAAGGTGTGACTTGTCAGGTCATGCACACTCAAGAATGTCGCACATCCAATATCTAACTTTGTTTCATATGATCATCTTTCACCTCCATATTATGTTTTTGTTTCTTCTCTATCATCTATCTTTATGCCCCTATCTATTTCAGTGTCCCTTGATCACCCACGTTGGCGTCATGCTATGGAAGAGATGTTGGAACTTGCCTAGAACAAGACTTTGTCCCTTGTTTCACGTCCACCTGGAAAATTTGTAGTTGGAGGTCGATAGTTCTACACTACCAACGTAGGTGTAGACGGATGTGTTGACGGGATCAAGGCACACTTGGTTGCTAAGGGCTACACTCAAGACTATGGTAAGGATTACTTAGAGACTTTCTCTCATGCGGCAAAGATGGCCTTAGTACGCATCTTCATATCTCTGGTTGCTATTCATTCTTCTCTCTACCAGCTTGGTATTAAGAATGCATTCCTACATGGCAATCTGCATGAAGAGGTTTATATGGAGCAACCACCTAGATTTGTTGCTCACGGGGAGTCTGATTTAGTATGTCGTCTTCACAAGTCTCTTTATCGACTAAAGCAATCACCTCGTGATTGGTTTGGCACATTTAGCAGCTCTTTCTAAGTTTGGTTTTGAAAGGTGCACTATGGATCATTCAGTCTTCTATAAATGAAAAAGTTTTGGGGGTATATTTCTGCTAGTATATGTGGATGATATTGTTATTATCGGGGATGAGAGTCTTGGCATTGCGGAGTTGCATCTTTTCTACATGGCCAATTTCAAACAAAGGACTTGGGTACTCTTAAATATTTCATGTGGATTGAAGTTTCCAAGAACAAGTCTGGGATATTGATCTCTTAAAGGAAGTATGTTCTAAATCTCCTTACCAAGACACAGGAATGTTTGGAGCCAAGCCTATTGATACTCCTATGGATCCTAAAGTCAAATTCTCTATGGAGCAGGGGGAATTTCTTGATGATCTATGGTGATATAGACGACTTCATGGAAAATAATCTATCTGACTGTCACTCGGCCTGACATTGCCTTTGCCATATTCTTAGTCAGTTCATCGATAAGCCATATATCGGTCACACGAAGGATGTGATGTGCATTCGAAGATATCTCAAAAGTTCCCCCGATAGGGGTCTCTCATATCAAGACCATGGAAATCTACAGGTGCACGGTTTTTCATATGTGAATTGGGTTGGATCCAATATAGATAGGAAGTCCATTTTTGGCTATTGTGTATTTTTGGGTGGAAACCTGGTGTCTTGGAAAAGCAAGAAACAAACTATAGTTGCAAGATCAGTGCAGAGTTTGAATACAGGGCTATGGCCCTAGCTACATGTGAATTGCTATGCATTCGGCATTTGTTAGAGGAGCTTCGCTTTGTGCAAAGAGATCATATGGATCTCAAGTGTGATAATCAAGTTGTCCCTATAACCCAGAACCCTATTTTTCATGAAAGAACCAAACATATTGAAGTAGATTGTCACTTTCTGAGAGAGAATATTCAAGAAAAGTTGGTCCAATTGTCACATGTCAGATCGAAAGATCAATTAGATGATTTGTTTACAAAGTCTTAAATGGTTTTCGGGTTCAGTACTTATGTAACAAGTTGGGCACATATGATATATATGCTCCAGCCAAGGAAGCACGGACAGGTTTCTAGACACGGACACCGAACACGACAAATTTCTAAAATGTAGGACAGGAACATGACATCGGACGAGTGGAAAATATTATTTTAATATATACATATATGTGGGTGTATGATGTATGAACTGGAATTTATTTTAAAATTTATCCAGATTAATGTATCTATGTATGTATAATCTTTATGCATAAAGAGGTGTCTTTGTGTGTAGTAGAAACAATATGAAGTAGAAACTAAACGTGTGATTTTTGTAGATGTAGTAGATTACAGAATATACATATGAGTTTGTATTACTCATTTAACCAACTTATTAGACTATAATTTGATTCATAGCATCTGATTCAGCTTAGACTTTACATATTGGTTCTTTTCAACCGATTTGTTTGTAATTGTGATTAGATCTCAGCTCATGAAACATTTTCTCAGGAATAAGACAAACTGTAGTTGTATGTTCAACATTTGCACTCTGAAATAGGCTAGATTGCAGTAACAGCCACTGCAGTGATGTATCCAGGAAGTGTCTGGGCAGTGTCCAGCTGTGTCCGGGGTGCTGGAAAAATACTAAAATGAACTGGACACGTCCCAGCCGTGTCCAAAACGGTTTGGACCGTGTCTAGGAAGTGTCCACGTCCAAAACATGTCCGACACTGACACGGGGGCTATCTAGAGGTGTTCGCGCTTCCTAGGCTCTAGCTTGAGGGAGAGTGTTGATATAGAGGGACCTTTATGTAATTATGTAAAGTCTCAGGGACTTATGTGTCAAGTCTGTACAAACTTTCTGTATAAATATATCAACACAACCCGAGATACAATTAGGTCGAAGGTTTCTCTTAATCTATTGTCTCTAATAATTATTAGGTTCATTCTCATGTTAATGATATGATTAGGAAAAACATTGTCAAAATGCAAGTCAATGAGTACATATATCTGACATTAACATGTTAATTGTTTGGCTATTCATCTAAATCTCAGCATGAAAAATGAAACCAGCGTCCGCTCTCAGACTGAACTGCTTCAATCCAAATTTTATTTGGATAACAAATTCTTGGCTGAGATTTTGGTTTGGGTGAAAAAACATATCTTATTGGCCGGAGTTGAAGTGGGTATCCAAATCATGGTGTTGCCAATAATCGTGACCGGAAAGGGCACCATGATGCCACCTTCTAATGCTCATGGGACAACCACAATTGCATGTGCTCCATCATCTTCCTACCAACATTGGCCTCGGCCTTCACATCTTCATTACAGCTTGCATGGGAAAGCTCAAAATGTGGGTATTGTCCACTACCTAGATTGGTCTCTACCATCTTCGTCGTGACTTCAAAATGTAAGGCCACCATCTCCCTCTTGAGGTTGGGTAATGCCCAATGTTGTGCCGACAAGGTGTTTCCCTAGCTTGCAATAGTGGAAACACATTGTCACTCAATTATAATATGACACCTTAGTCCCTACAATCAATAGATTTTCCTTTCATATTCCCTAATTGTAAAACATGTATGGGACCATGGCAAGAGCCATAAGACAATGCTCGACGTTAAAGAGTTGTCACAGCCTTGAGATAGTTGCAATACCAACTGTGCTCAGACTCGGTGTTTTACAAGATGGGCTCGAGGTAGCAAGGCATATTTTTTGGTCAAAGAATATAGAACTCTAGTTGCCATCCTCAAAGGAGTTGCGCCCAGGATCCATGGCGTTAACGACATTCTATGCCACGCCGAGAGAAGGCAGATATACTAGCATGTGGAGATTTTACTCACTAGCACAAACGAATATTCTTTATCAATATACTTAGTACAGTGAGGTTAAGGAGAGTTGGGGGTTTAATAAGCATGGTGGGTTTTACGGAGAAACTGATGTTAGTGATTCTTCATTGCTACACATGTTTAGCTAGAAATATTAATTAAGAAAAATGATTGATCATTGCTACTTGGGGACACTTCGGTCTGACCATAGATACCCACATGGTAACATACATTTTCCATTGATCAAGCAAGTGGACATCTAATGCATGGCGTCCCATGTAGAGGGTATGGTATATGCCTATATAGTAAGCATTACTGAAACTCAAAAGGTGAAAAACTGGTTGATATGTATTTGTGCTAATATTTAGTAATTTGTGGCCAGAAATCACCTAATCAGGTGATTTCCACCATTTTGCACATGTTTTGTAGTTTTGTCGTATTACACTTTTCTCGTAGTAATATTAAAGCGCGGAGAATAGCTCTGTTTCTTCATTGATTATTGGGGTTTTTAGTATTTATCAATTGGCTGGAGTAATCTGTTTTGATGAATCTGATAGAACTAGGATATATGTTTATCCTAATATAGTGTTTGGCAAACGATCAGGCAGCCATGGGTGATCTGTTTTAATGAATCTTATAGAACTAGGGTATATGTTTATGCTAATATCGTGTTTGGCAAAATGATTAGGCAACCATGGATAGTAGGGTCAATCACTTCTGAGTTCTGACCACTCCCCCAAATACATGATGGGAAAGCGATCTCATTCTATAGTGTTCTTCTACCACCGCAAACTGCTGATTTCTCAGCATGAGACATTGTTGCAAGGGTCAACTAAGCAGGTGAAAATGCTCTCCCAGAAGCAGCAGAAGTGGGTAGTGTAAACTGCATAGCGGCTATGAATATTCAAGCTAGAAGACACCACTTTTTTTAATAACAGCTATTTATTCTATTATACAATCCAAAAGTTCTTGATTGTAAACTGTATAGCAGCTATGAATTGTTGAGCAGTCTATTGCATTGTTTAGTAAGACAATTAAAAAATCCTGAGTAAAGAAAACATACCTTCTGTTATATTCAAACATTCCACGGAGTTGAGCTTCCTCCTTCAAGAAGGTGTCGAAATCTAGTGAAAGTGGCTTTACAAAGTACCCAATATCAGGTTGCAACTTGACAGTGTACTTTTGCCCATTGCATGTCACTATCAACTTGACAGGTAACAAGTGATGAGGAAATCGAACTTGGAGAATTTGCTTAACTTTCTGGCCCGGTAGCAACAATGGGATTTCTTCCAAAGGAAGCATCTTTGGTACATCAGCCTCCAGCTGACTGCAAGCACAGAAAAAAAGTACAAGATGTTTGATGAACAATGAGTACCGGTCAAAAAACAGCAAAAATGCTTGCTAATATTTAATATTAAAAGAGAGCAAGTAACAAAATAATTTAGGTTCAAATATTTCATGGATATTGCACAAACTCCACCATATATGATCCTTCTATGTCATCCCCAGTACGAAAAATATACAGTTCATAGCCACAGGCCCAGATCTAGAAAGAGGAGTCCTTTTAGGATCAAACATAATAAGGACACATGGTCATAGAGATTTTTTTTTCAAAAAGGAATGTAAAGGGTGGGGATACAATATTGCTGCTATCCAAACTCAATGAACAAAATCATCAACAGCATAAAATGTTTTAGCATAGTTATTATGGTGCCTAGCTGGGAATAAAGCCTTGGGCATCATGGACATCCCAGTTTTAAGCTGCCAAGTTAATTTTCTGGTCAGGACAAGTGCACTAAGGCACTATCCTGAAACTTGTGGTTGAATATATCCTTATATATTTTGGGTGACATATATATAAATAAATAGTATAGCCGATGCAAACCATGTTACAAAACAAAACTCAATCAATAATTCAACTCTGTTGGACTAGACCCCCGGGCATAGGCTTATATAGAATACTAGCGAGAAGCCCTAATTGCCTTATTTCCACTGAAGACCCAACTAATACAAGAATAAGAAACTAAATATTAAGAACTTGCAAGTAAGTCCCTAATATTACACTTAGGTCCTAAACTAGAAACAATTGCAGAATAAACCCTTAATGAAAACAAAGACGCAACAAAGAATTAAAAGACAAACATAAATAAAAGATAACTCATGATGTATCATATTCAAGAGGTACCAAATCCTAGCCAGGCTCATGATGAGCATGTTGTCCTACATCAACTTCCCATGGGTTGATAAAGCGAGCCTCCGACGAGTGGGGTGTAGCTGTGGTACGTCATGGTAGCATATGTCCAATGAACAGGTGTGCATAGGTGTCTCCTCATCTGGCTCATTGTCGCTACGAGAAGGACATCCTCATTCTATATCGTCTTCCTTAATCTTTGAAGTTGTGATCATCAGACAATTATGGCATTGGTTGGAGCGATGCCCAAACCCATGAAAAGCACTGAATCCGGCTGGAGGATGTTGTGGTAGAAGATGTTGGCGTGCTTGTCGCTGCGACAGTAGTGGAATCATTGGACAAGATTGAAGAACACGTCGTCAAGAGGTGGAGCCTTTTGGGCGTCATTTCTACTTATGGTCTATTTGTTTAGACACATGAATCGCATCATCCATAGAAGAAATCTGTGGCGTAGTCAATGCTACGGCAATAGATGAATTGAGCCCATGACGGAACATAATGATCTCGGTGATAGTATCCCAAGTGATGTCTAACTAGTAAATCAAGTCATAGAATTTACGGGTATACTCATACATAGAATCAGATCTTTGTTGTAAGTTTGATAGCTTGAGGCATAAATGTTGTTTGTAATTGACAATGACAAAGGACTTGATATCATCTTTCATGTCTGTCCATGTGTTGAAGTAGCAAATTGTACGCAAGTGCTTCCACCAAGTGAGAGTCGTGCCATGGAGCTTCACCTCTGCAAATTGGATCTTATGATTTTCTTCCAATTGATGCCAATCAAAGAATGATTCCATGTTGTGGGCCCAATCGTAGAATACGTCAGGCTCACCGGTGCAATTAAATTCTGGAACATCAATAATAAGAAGCCATTCTTGCAAGAGGAGCATTTCGCTGTGGTGGACGTCATGGTGGAGGTTGTTCTTCCATGCACTAAGCATGGCGCGCATATCTTGCATCAAGGCCTCTAAGAGGTCGAAACGCTCATTGTGGTCCGCCAGGCGGTCCTCCAATTCTTCAACTTTGGCTTTGTAATCTTCATTGCACACCATGGTAGAGTAGTTGCTTATTTTGGAGACTTGTCTTTGCCCCCTGACCCAGGGATCCAACTCTACGCTGAGTTGGCCGGAAGAAATTTTCAGATTTGCAACATATGAAGACATACGGATTTGCACATAGATTGGAAGTAGAATCTCATAACTCCACAATGTCATACAAAAGATATTGTAGAAGGATTCTCAAAGCCGTGGATGATTCTTGAGATGGCAGTTCCCTAAAGCAAATGAATTTTGGAGCCTAAAAGTGTACTGTGTCGCTGCTACAATAACCCATTGGGTTGTTCTTGGATGGCAAAGCTTGTTGCTCCTTGCTCAGTGTTGCAATGGTTGTAGGGCCTTAGGGGAGCCTAGAAGGGTCCTTGGCGCACCTACATGTGCTGGTTTTGTGCCTCAATCACTCTTGAAAAGAGGGGGCAAGGGTCGCAATATGCTGCTCTTTCACTAGGCGTCACTGTTGGAGAAGAAGAAGGTTTCATACTTCCTCCCACGTACGACGGCGGTAGGAACTTGCCTTGTCGGGCCGCTTAGAACTTGAAGAAGAGATAGGAAGGAGTTTCAGTCCCCAATTTGACCCCTAAAGCTCCGACAGCTAGGCGGGTGTCCACATTTAATGTAGCGCCCAAAAAAGAAAATGATACAAAAAGGAAAAATCGAGGATGGGAATTGTTGTTGAGGTAGGGAACTTGGAGGGGAGGCAATTGTTGGAGGATTTTGAAGAGAGATCTATAACGGAAGGGAAGCAGATGAACAAGGAAGGGGGGGAACAGTGCCAAGGGCGCACTATTCATGGCAACGATATTTCTTTTGTGTAAGAGAAGATAATCCTAGACCTAGGGTTTAGGATCAATTAAAGGTGGATGGACAGAATGTGTGGATGGGTGGGATCAGTCCTAACCTAGGGTGTGGAATCAATCAACGAATCTAACCTAGGGTTTGGATTCGGTGGACAGTCGATATGGCTCCTAGACCTAGGGTTTAGGAGACCAACGATGGTGGACAAGTGGGTTAGGTCACACCTAGGGTTTTGGCCGTCTACCAGGGTCCTGGGATCTAGACCTAGGGTTCAGATCTCAGGCTCTGATACCACTTGATGCAAGCCATGTTGCAAAACAAAAGACAATTCATAATTCAGCTCTTTCGGGCAAGACCCCCAGCCCAGGCATAGGCTTATAGAGAGAACTCGGGGGAAGCCCTAATTGGCTTATTTTTGCTGAAGACCCAACTAAAACAAGAATTAGCAACTAATTAATTAAGAACTTAGAAGTAAGTCCCTAGTATGACACTTAGGTCCTAAAACTTAAACAATTCAATAATAAACCCTAAATGAAAACAAAGACGCAACAACGAATTAAAAGACAAACATAGATAAAAGATACATCATGACGTATCCTAATCAAGAGGTGTCAAATCCTAGCCAAGCTTAGGATGAGCAGGTTGTCCTACATCAACTTGTTGGTGAATATATCCACATATATTATGGGTGACATATATAAATTAATCGTTTAGCCTTGCCTAAATATATCACATGGATTCTAGGTGACATATATATGATTAAATAGTTTAGGATTATATGTTAAGCATTAACCCAGATATGTATTTGTATAAAAACCAATGTTCAAAATTTTGACGAAATTGTTGAAATTTTTGTTTCGGTGGCAATTGGACATCGAAATTGACTGACGAAACTCTCGAAACTGGCAGATCATAGATTTTTATTTCTACTTTTTCATATACTATGTACTACCTAGAGCATATTTTTTAGCACAGTTTTGTGTTTTTAAGTCTATATATTGTGCTTGCAAACTATAATGACTTAATTCATTGATTTCACCATTGAAAATTAACATCAAAAATCCCCATTGAAATGCCCATCAAAATAGTTCAGGGTCATTCACCCAAAAATGATGAGACACCACCACCCACATATCCAATATGAACTATTATTACATATTTGAGTAGATCTACACTAGTAGATCATTTCGGTAAAATTTCATAAATGAATTTGTTTATTTTGCCGTCAAAACGCCAAGAACGCATTTATCAAAAAAAATTGTCAAAATTTGTCAAAATTTCGATTTCTGTGGCCACCGAAACGGCATCGAAATCGGACATTTTCTTCCTTGATAAAAACCCTATAAAAACCCAACAACACATATCAAAACTATAAACAGAGAGCATCCTGAATGGTTGGAGGTTGAGTAGGAACGAAATGAAAGCTAAATAATTCCCTCGACAGGCTTCTCAATGAATGCCAAATTATCTCTGGATTCAAGAATCAAATTGATTTAATTCAACCACAGTAGCTATTTATCTCCATTTAGTTTGATGATGGAGGTTGGAGCACTATCATTGTAGACAATCGTCTGAGGTATATATTTGCCTTCAGATATATTTGAGAAAAAATCATACCAGCAGAATCTCGATGGATGAAGACGCACCGGTATGAAGCATGGGATATACAGAAGAAATCAGCGATATGAAGCACAGTGGATTTAAGAAAGACGGAAAGATGCACGGCTAAGCACTATCATAGGAAAGAAGCGTTGTGATAGGAAGAAAAAGAATGATTCCCTATGTTAGAAGCAATCACCCGTATACGTAAGGAACGTTCATGGGGAGGAAGAGGATGTAGAGAGAACTTTGGTGTTGTTACGAGGTTTTAGAAAGTTACCACACGTGCCGCAATCAATGTCTTACTGTTATATTTTGGTTAGCGATCGAGGAGATACGACAGTGCCTGTCTAACTCCCTTAGAGTTGCTACACTGATTTGCACCCATCAAGGGGCGATGTTGCAACTCTGATGGGGACGTCAACCTGCTGCTCTCCCCTGAGAGTGTGCGGCGCTGGTGATTCGATCTAGGCGTTGCCCACGACAGCGGCGGCCTGGAGCCTATAGCCTACTGATGTGTGGCAGGCTAACAGGCTGCTGGATGCAGCCAGTGGTAAGAAGAGGGGAGAGGGGTGAGGAATAGAGGAAAGAGGAGAGCGGCGACAGCCTTCAGGTTGGTTCTTGTTGCCCGGCTGTTGTCCACTCCTTGGTGATTGCTCTCTAAACCCTTTGGCTTTAGGATTGCTCTAATACCATGTAATTAACTTGGAGAGTAATCTTATCATCAATAAAAGGAGTACAATGATTCCTACATATAGACCTGATTCAGGGTACAATTAACATGTGGAACATAATATCATAAACTAAACTAACAATAATGGGCTTAAGTAGGAGAGGCCCACTCGTCCTAATTAAGTAAATAAGATAGAGTTACTAATTACGCTAATATGCTATATTCTGCTTACTCATCTTTGGTTATTACTGTTCCCTCTACAAGTCAACTCACCTTTTTCCATTTTGATAAGTCATCTCTCCCACTTTCTTTCTTGTTTGCATCAACCATCATTTTCTCTTCATTTTTGAATCCCAGCACCAGCCACTCTCCTCTATTTATTCATCTGATGTGAGCAGAAACTACCGGAATGGGGATGGACAGTTACATGGCGATGCATGGAAAAGTTGCCGCAAGAGCCCCATTACGGCTAATTAGGTGTCTGTAGCTATTTTTGGTGTTTTCCCTAAATGTATGGACTTATTATTTTGAGGGATTGAATTTAAGTGACGGGGACTTAGTTGTAAGCTACAATTGTCACGGTAACTAGGGTTTACAGTTGGTTGTTATAGATACTAGCCTCAGGGTATGTATCCAAGTAGAGTTTTGAGTATTAATTTTCTTACTAAGAACCGATCCCTGCCCCGACAGATGTCAGAACCAAAACTTAAACCCCAATTCTAGGTCCCAGGCACCTCATCGACCATCGATCTATCCTCAACCCTAGGTGTAGAGGTGTGTTTAATTTTGGTTTAAATTTCAATCGACACATGGGATTCGCATGCCTGTTGTGAGTAATTCAACCGCTGATTTTAGATACTTTATCCTTCCTAACCTTAATTAAGTTGAATTGAATACTAAGAATCCATAGCTAGTGCAAAATTGGGGGGTTTTGGGAAAGTTGGATTTACATAAATGAAAACTGAATTTTATGCTTTGCCTATAGAACTCTATGTTATGATACCTAATTGAAGACAATTATACCTTGAATGATTTGTTTTACTCGGAATAAGCCTCTTTTGTTAAGATTGCTCAACCTAAATAAGTCAGTTCATGCTCAAATGTGTATAAATTGGAAAGAAACCTTTTGGGATGTATCCATGTATCATTAGAACATGTTATGGGTCGTGTCACTGTTGGTTAATGAATCATATTTGAGAAATATCAAGGATATGGAAAATGGCATATTTTGTTAGAAATAGGTAAAGGGCCTAAGCGGCCCTACTTAAGAGTTTGAACTAATGATGTATTAGTATAAGTGGTTATTCAGCCCAGGCTCATTATGCTATGATTGCTATGAATTTCTTTTATCACGGATACACATAACTAACAATCCATTTACCACTTAAGGGCATTCATATAACTCTATCAACTTATATATATATAAAAAAGGTTGTATGTCTTGTTTTTGACTGATGAGAATTACATGTCAGATTTATCCACATGGTATCGAAGCAATTAGCTCTATGAACCAAGATTTTCTAACCCTACCCCTCCCTTGCCTCCCCCCCCCCTTCCCTCCCTCACCTTCCTTCAACGTTGTCAGGCAAGAGATGCCCAGCAACAGGCAGCGCCACTAGGCAGGATATGCCCAACAGGCGGTGCCACACACACAAGGCAACAACCAACCAAGTAGTGGACCAAGATCAATGCAACAAGCAACAGCCACGGCCAGCTGCCCCCATTGCGGCCGAGGATGGAGGCCAATACAGCCAGCAGTGTTGCGGCCAACCTGCTGCCACAATAATGGTTGCTAGGGATTGTTTAGGCTAAGCGTCCTAAGCAGCAACAACAATGACGTAAAGCCTCAGCTTCGTTCACAACACCTCTCTATTCTCCTTCCTCCCTATAAACAAAAAAAGGAGTAAAATGATCCCTTACCAAATTTAAAATTATAAAAAAAGGGGTAAAGCAGTTTCTTTTCTTCCTCACCGTGAGGATCACCTAAATAAACCACATGTTTGAGTGCTTTATGTATTCAATTAGGGGCTTCATGTCTTGCAAACACAGTGTTATAATCTTGTCATCCATTCCTACTATGTCATTTATTCTAGTAGTGCCTTTTGTTTCAACTTTTTATTCCTACCATACCCCCATTCCCGGTAGTGCTCTCATTAGTAACATGCTTACATTCCCATATGCATATATGTTATCATGGCTGAAATAGAGACCCTATTGTATTATATAATGATATGTTGGCTACTGCTGTTACCAAAATGAACGGCAACAACGATCTGCTTTGGATGAACGTAGCCAGGGCATTCCTCGAATCACACAACTGAAGTGCGTCAGAAAAGTTGTGCTAGACAAACCAGATGACGCGGGTGACAGGAACAATCAAGTTCTCAATTGGCTCAGGGGATGCACGGAGCCATACAACGCAGTGAAGCACATGTGGCATCATAACATCAAGACAATGTGGGGTAAGAAGAAATAGTTATACACGAGGAGAACCATCTTTGCCTCAACATTACGGACATACTCTTCCCCAAGCAACAGGGTGATCAGACCCTAGAGATCTACTACGAATGGAGAAGGGCGTTGGCAAATTAACTCAAACTTCTCACCCACTAGGTTTGTTGTAGTCACCAAGGAACATGACTCACTCATTAAAGGCAATTTTCTTAACAGTCTACTCGTAGGCACGTCTCTGCCTTCTATATATTAGGTGTACGCCCACTTATCATAGTGAGATATGGCACCATCTCACATCACCCACACCAACTACTCTAAAGCACAGGTAGTAATGGTCACAGCAGGCATGGGGTTGTGGATGTGGATGTGGACCGCGTCCCAAATGAACTTACTATACCAAGCTTGGCCACACCGAGGATTTCTTCCACTCCAAGCATGGCTATCCCCCCTCATTACGAGCGTGGAAGTGGCAGAGGTACCACACATATGGCCCAAACTCTTCCATCCCATTTCGGTCAGTGTCTAACCGCGATGAACGATGCCCCTGGAGCTCCATTTAGAAGCTACTTACATGTCTCACTAACTACTTAAGAATATGAATGGTTGCTTCACACCTCACAACAGTCTTGGCGATTCATCACTACATGCGCATTAGCTCTGTCTTTTGCATACACATCTCAACCAGACTCGAAGACTGATGATTTATTAGACGCTTCCCCTTTGGTACATCTTACAGCAACTCATCAATGTAATACCGGCCCCCAAAACATCTATGCTCGTCGTCCACAAATTGTGGATTTTAGTTCAACCCAACACATGACAGGTATGCCACACTTACATCCATTGAATTCATCATGCATTCCACTCTAACTTTGATAGAAGGATCTGTTAAAAGAGTTGTAAAATGCGGCAATGTTTAGCTATCTCTCGCCTTGCATTTATCCTCAATTTGTTGGGTCCCTGATTTTCCCTACAACTTAATGTTTGTGGCTGTAGTTGTTGACTCCTTCAGTTGTTATGTAACCTTCAGAACGACTGGTTTTGTCTTATAGGATTTGCAGAAAATGATGATCATGGAGCGGGGTGCGTGCTTCGTTGATCTCTACTACCACCGCCCATCCACCGCCTCAGTCCACTACCCTCGTCACCGCCACGCCAGTACAGCTTCATTTATCTTATGCTCGTCTATACTTGGACAACTTAAAATATTTGGATTTGTATGTTGCATCTCTTTCTTTTGTTTTATGTGAGGCATATAAACTAGAAAAGCACAATCTTCTGTCGTTTCCTACTCAAATTACAAAGCAGTCGGAAAAACTTTTTGAACTTATTATAGTGATGTTTGTGACCCATTTCAGACACCTAGTTATAATGGTGATAAATACTTTCTGACCTTTGTTGACAACTTCTGATAGATGGCGTGGTTATATCTTCTTAAAACACGTGATGAGGTGTTTCCCCATATTTGCGCTTTTCATACAATGCTTTCTACTTATTTTTGCATGCGTATAAAAATTCTTTGCGCCAATAATGCACTCAGAAAATACCCAATGCAAAGTATCCACATGTTGTAACAAAAAGGGATGATTTTTCTGTGATCCTACGCCTACCCCCTATAGCAAAATTGTATTATTGAGCGCAAAAATCGTCATCTTCTTGACATTACTCACTCCCTCACCATTCATGCTAAACTTCCGAAACAATTCTGGTCCGAAGCTATCTTGACCGCTTGCTTCCTTATCAATTGTCAACCTTCATCTGTTCTCAAAAGAAAATCCATGTTTTATATCCTATTATCAGAAAGATATTCTGCTTTTCCTCAAGTTTTCTCAGTTGCATCTGTTCTTAGTTTCCATCCAAATGTTGATAAACTGTCCTCCTGAGCCCTTAAGACAGATTTTCTAGGATATACCCAAATTCAAAAATGGTATAAATGTGTCGATTATGTCACTAGATACCTCTATGTCTCGACCAATGTCCTCTTCCACAAAGATGAGTTTTTCTTTTCCCCACTCTTGTCTTCAAAAATCTCCCCACGTGAATGATCTCTCTCATATTCTTTTTCAGTAATCCCATCATCATCTTCACCACCACCAGTGCCACCACCCCTACATCCATAGTTCTCCCTAAGGTCTATCGTCGACACAAGAAAGTTGATTCACAGGCAGCTGGCTATCCATCATCACTATCCCAATATAATATGATGAACCAATGGCTCTTTGCAGAGGTATACGATCGTGTACCGCAAAGCATGCAATTTCTAACACTTGATGTCTTGCTCGTCTATCCTCCTCTTCTTGTGTGTTTACCACATCCTTGGACAATACATATATTCCCAAATGCATGGATGATGCCCTTGGGAACCATAGATGGAAAGTTGGATTGATGGACAAAATGCAGGCGTCGTGTTACATTAGCACTTATGGTGGATCCACCTCCTCAAAAGACAATTGTTGGCTTTTGATGGGTATTTTCTAGTTAGGGCCCATTTGGTTGGGCTGTAATCCAACACGCGTGTTGCAACTACTCCTTAATTTGTAATTTCACTAGTTTGGTTGGGTGTCGTCGGAACTGGAGGTGTGGGAACCAACTACCCCATATCTTTCGGATCTATACAAAACTAGGGGAATGAACTGCACGGAATTCGGGCGCAGTTCCGTCCCGGCGTGCACGTTGGTGTCTCCCTCAGTCACGCTTTCATTTAATTTCTTTACTTTTTTTCACCAGATCCTCTGTTTGCAGCCTTCTGAAGGGCAATTGTGAGATGCCATAGTACTGAATCCATTGAACTACATCTGACCAAATTAATGCAAATCAAGTATATAGATTCAAACTACTTAAAACCAAACAAATGCACTGCTATTCGAACTCACGGTTTATGAATTCCTGTTTTGCAAATCTTGTTGTTGGTTGATTTTATATCCAATCAAACTAGCCCTCATACATCATTTTGATGGGTCTATAGAAAACTCAAAGCATGCTTGGTTGCTAAAAAAAGTATCAAGGCTTTTGGCATCGAATTCTTTCAAACATTCTCCTCAGTCATTAGGATCGCCTTCGTTTATATCTTGATCTCCTTGGTGGCACATCTAGATTGGCCTCTTTTCAGGTGGACATTAAAAATGCATTTCTTCATGGAGATCTATTGGGGGAACTATACATGCAACAACCTCCTAGTTATGTGGGGGGTTCTCACAAGGTTTGCCGACTCCATTGCTCCTTACATGGACAAAAGCAGTAGCTAAGCAATGTCCTTGAACGATTGGATTTCAAAAGGTCAGTAGTGGATCATTTATTATTTTACTCCCACTCATCTCTAGGTCACAATCTTCTTATTGTATATGTCTATGATATTTTAATTATTGGCAGTGATACCAGGAAAATCTCTCGTCTAAATATGCCCATGCAATCCCACTACAATCCAAGAATCTAGGAAATCTTTGGTATATTTTCGGCTTAGAAGTTCCCTGCTCCACTATAGAAATCAGTCAATCTCAGAGAGGTTATCTCATAGACCTACTGCTCCAAAATAGCAAGTAGTGCATTTTGCACCAAAACCATCAAAACATGGCGGTATCGACTATAAACAAGGTTGTCAGAACCGAACCGGTGAGGCCTCTGGTTCTCAGTTCACTGGTTCAACCAGTGGTCTGACCGGTTCAACCGGTGATGTCAGCATGACGTCACTAATAGTTTAAAAATATATAAAGATCTTTGATACTCATGGAAATATCCCTGCAAAAGTTATGAAACATGAATAATAGCATAAATTCTCACAATAACTTGATAAACAAATCAAATAGCAAATATTATTCTATTCTTGGATGTACATATAACGACATTTATGCATAGTTTTGAAACCCGACCCGACCCGGCCGGTTGAACCGGGTGGACCTCCACCCGCCAAGTTTTACGGGTCGGGTGGGGCTAAAACCCATTTTTGGCCAAGACCCGAAGTTGACCCGGTGACCCGGCCGGTTCAACCGCCAACTCGGTGACCCGAACCTCGAGTCAAAGACCCGACCAGGTTTTGTTGGTTTTGTTTTTCCTTCCTAAATGACCATTTGACTAATTTTTAGTGTCCTTTTATGCAACCCCAACTATACATACATTGATATATTCACTTATTTGTATTTTTCCACTTGTTTTAAGTATTGCAAGACCATTTGTTTGCTTCTTTATGAATAGATAGTTGATTTTGTATGTTTGGTGTTTCATAATTCATTATCTCATAGTTTCATACAGTAGATTATGTATGTATATATACATAATTATATAGTAATATATGTATGGGCATACATATTATTGTAACATACATGCATATGCATGTATGTATATAATGATATTATGTATATGGTGTCATGTTAACGTCACCGGGTCAACCGGGTTGACCCAGCGGTTGAACCAGAGACCCATGACCCAGGAGGCAGGAGCTTTGTCGGGTCGACCTCCGGGTCGGGTCTGAAAACCTTGCATTTATGTAGTATTCAAAATTAAATAACAAAAATAGTAGCAACTATACATTTATTTGCTAAGTGAGAGAATCGATCGGTTGGGCTAAAATCGGACCGGTTCGCTGGTGCACCGGTTCAACCGGTCAGTTCACTGTTTTGATGCCGATCAAACTTCATTTCCGGCTTTGGCAGGGAATCAAACCGGTAGAGTGACCGGTTCCCGGTTCAACCGGCCGGTTCTGATAACCATGACTATATACTTGTCAGTTTACTGATATTTGCATTAGACCGCGAAGACAGGTGTCAAACATGTCTCCACTCTGATGGACTACCATGCAAAAGCTCAAAGTGAAGAGGATCATACTTATTGGGAAATTGTCATGCAACCTTTTATACTTGAAAATTATATGTTGTGGTTTATGAATGGGGCTTTTGCATGTTCTTTCTCATAAGGAGTGGATCCCCTCTTGAGTCCCACCCCTTACACACAATTTCATTAAGTCCTCTTTTCCTCATAGCACCTAAGATATATTCAAGCACGTAAAAAATTTCATTGTGTTCCTAACTTGGTGTTATATCTAAGTATTCACACAGAAATATCTATCAGCTAAACAAAAGTGAACAAAATCCAATCATGTTGGTCTCTTATTATATTTTCCCCATAATGTAGGCTCTGACACAAAACTGTTAACATGATTCAAACCCACTATTAGAGATTTGACATTCCATGAATGGGATTCTAGACTAACTCTAGAAGTTGGTAACGAGATTGCTTATTATTGGATGTTCTAAAAAGAATAAAAATGGTCTCTCTTTTATAAGACAGGAGAGTGTACAATATTTAGAGATGAGCAATATAGGATAAAGAGAAGAAGAGAATAAAGAGAAATAAGCAAATACACTAGGTAAAGAAAAGCAATCTAGTGTATATACTAATACTCCCCCTCAAGCTGGAGCGTAGATGTCAATCATGCCCAGCTTGGATGTCATAGCAGTGAATCTCGTCTTCGGAAGAATCTTGGTGAAGATGCCAGCCACCTGATCAGAAGTATGTATGTAGGGAGTAGATATCTGGCCAGATAAGACAGCTTCGCGAACAAAATGACAGTCAACCTCAACATATTTTGTTCGCTCATGAAAAGTAGGATTATTGGCAATAAAAGTGGCAGCTTTGTTGTCACAATACATCGGAATAGGAGAAGAGTCAGAAATGCCAAAATCCTTCAGTAGGCTTCGAATCCAGAACAACTCACAAGTAGTATGCGTCATGGCGCGATATTCTGCTTCAGCACTTGAGCGAGCAACCACAGTCTGTTTCTTGCTTCGCCAAGTAACAAGATTTCCTCCTACAAAGGTACAGTAGCCAGAGGTGGAGCGTCGGTCGATTTTACTCCCGACATAGTCAGAGTCAGAATATCCAACAAGCTTACAGTGACCATGTTTTTTATATAGCAAACCTTTCCCAGGATCACTCTTCAGATATTTGAGAATGTGGCAAACGGCATCCCAGTGACATTGACGGGGTTTATCCAGATATCTACTAACAAGCCCAACAACAAAAGTAATATCAGCACGAGTAACAGTAAGATAAATGAGCTTGCCAACCATGCGGCGATATTGATGATGATCAGGATAGGCAGGAGAGTTTTCATCGTCCCAGTTAGTATTTGGATCCAGAGGAGTACTAGCAGGTTTAGCACCAAGAAGTCCTGTGTCAGAAAGAAGATCCAGAACACATTTACGTTGAGACAAGCATAAACCAAAAGCAGATATAGAGACTTCAATCCCAAGAAAGTAACGCAAAGTCCCAAGGTCTTTGGTGACAAAGTGTTTCTCCAGATAACACTTAGTAGCCTGAATACCGTCAAGATCACTCCCTGAGAGAATAATGTCATCAACATATACAATCAGAATAACAAGGCCAGCAGTAGTGTTTTTAATGAAGACAGAATGATCGGACTGGGAGCGTCAAAAAAGAAACTTTTGAAGAATGGTACTTAGTTTATCAAACCAAGCACGAGGACTCTGTTTTAAACCATAGATAGCTTTCCGCAACCTACAGACTTTGGAGGACTCCCCCTGAAGCACAAATCCTGGAGGTTGTTGCATATAGACCTCCTCATGTGAATCCCCATACAGAAACGCATTTTTCACATCCAGCCGGTACAAGGGCCAATCAAAATTAATAGCAACAGAAATAAGAATGCGTACGGAATTCAACCGAGCCACCGGTGAAAAAGTCTCAAAGTAATCGACCCCATAAGTCTGCGTGTAGCCCTTGGCAACAAGTTTAGCCTTGAGGCGCTCAACCGTGCCATCCGGTTGATATTTAACAGTAAACACCCAACGACAACCAACTGGAGAACAATCAGTAGAAGGATCGACTAACTGCCAAGTATTGTGATCAGTAAGAGCTTGCATTTCCGCTTCCATGGCCTGACGCCAAGCTGGATGTTTAAGAGCCTGAGAAGCATTTTTAGGAACAGAGACAGCAGAAAGAGCAGCAGTAAAATTTGCAAAATTAGTTCTCAAATGATCAGAAGTGCAGAAATTGCCAATAGGATGTTTAGTACAAGCTCTAGTTCCTTTCCTCAAACTGATAGGAACATCTAAGTCAGAGTATACCTGTAGTGGTGTTTGATCTGGCACGGAGGACAAGGACTCTGGAGGGGTCATAGAGAGAGTTGTTGTCTTCTGTCTTCGTTGATAAACTTTCAGAGGAGGACTTTCAGCAGCAGGAGCAGTATCATCAATCATAGGTAGAGGTGTCTCCATTAATAAATCTGATGTAAGGGCAGACCCGACAGAGGAGTAGAAAGGCATGTGCTCAAAGAAAACAACATCAGCAGATACAAACCATTTCTTTGACACGGGATCATAACAGCGGTACCCTTTCTGAGTGCGAGAGTACCCTAAAAAGGCACACTTTATTGCTCTAGGATCAAGTTTGGTGAGACCAGGACGAAGATTTTTGACAAAACAGGTGCTCCCAAAGATACGAGGAACAGAAAAGAGGGGTGCATCCAGGTACAGGATTTGATAAGGGACTTGATTCCCAAGCACAGAGAACGGCATGCGGTTAATAAGGTAACATGCAGTGGAAACAGCTTCAGGCCAAAAACATTGTGGGACATGGTAATGAAACAGTAAAGTGCAAGCAACTTCAAGGAGGTGTCGATTTTTGCATTCGGTGACTCCATTTTGCTGTGGAGTGTAGGCACAAGAAGTTTGGTGTATGGTACCCTGTTTGCGACAAAAGTTGCTGACCGAGGCTTGCACGAATTCAAGGGCATTATCAGTGCGAAAAAATTTGATAGGTTTGGCAAACTGGGTACGGATCTCAACAAAATAAGCAGTAATGGTATCAAGTATAGTAGATCTGTCCTTGAGCAAGAAAATCCATGTAGTTCTAGAAAAATCATCAATAAAACTCAAAAAGTAGCGAAATCCAGAAATACTGGACACGGAACAAGGACCCCAAACATCAGCATTAATAATATCAAATGGCTGCTTTGAACTAATACATGATTTCTTAGAAAAAGATGCCCGCGTCTGTTTGCCCAATTGGCAAGTCTCACAATAAAAAACAGAATCTAAAACATCAGGAAGTAAATGTTTCAACTTTGCTGCAGAAGGATGTCCCAGACGATAGTGCCACTGGATGCCTGTCACAGAGGATGTCAAATATGCTGCGGTCTTTGGAACGTCCAAGTAATATAGCCCATCTGGTCCCTCATGGCCCGAACCAATCGTCATCCTCGTGCACAGATCCTGAAACACAACACCATCTGGGTCAAAGGTAATAGAGCCACGAAGACTTTTTACAGAACTATTGACAGATAACAGATTTATTGGAAATTTCGGAACATAAAGAGTAGACCGTAGAGGCAGGCAACCAGGAGTGCAGATTTCACCAATGCCAGTAACAGGTGTCTTAGACCCATCAGCCAGTGTAACAGGAGGTATAACAGAAGTATTATGTAAGTTAGAAAATAACTCTAGATTTCCAGAAATATGGGATGTCTCACCCAAATCAATCACCCATGAATTTTTACCAGACTGGGTCAGAAGTGCAGCGCTCCCGTCAGTAGAGGCTTCAGCAGAAGAAGCAAGACGAGCCTGAAGAAGTTTCTCGAACTCCGACCGGATCCAATCAGCAGAAGGAGCAACAGAGGTAGTGGTAGTTTCAGGTTGATCTGTAGTGACTTGGTTTGCC
The DNA here is from genome assembly GCA_963693085.1 of Alisma plantago-aquatica. Taxonomy (NCBI): domain Eukaryota; kingdom Viridiplantae; phylum Streptophyta; class Magnoliopsida; order Alismatales; family Alismataceae; genus Alisma; species Alisma plantago-aquatica. The sequence goes on from OY856411.1 coordinate 248,779,998, forward strand.
CAGACTGGCTTGCCATGCTTGATCCAACAGCGATCTTCATTGTGATTCGTGCGCTTGCAGAAAGTACAGAAGTGTGGTTCAGTAGTCTCAGTACCAGAGCCACGTCCAGGTGCAGAGGAGCGCCCACGACCACGGCCCCGTCCTCGACTGCGGCCACGAGAGGAGTCACCTGTGCGAACAGCAAGGGTCGCTCCATCAGAAGTGTCAGGCAAAGACTGAGATACAGAAGGTAGACGTTGAACACGTTTCAGAACATCTCGCAATGTAGGCAGAGGATCACTCGAGAGAATTTGATCAACAACTCCGGTGAAGGAGGAGGGTAGACCAGCGAGGAACTGGACAAGCTGAAGTTCGTTCCGTTGACGCTGGATTTCATTGATGTCGGCAGAAAGCGGATGGTACACCTGAAATTCATCCCAGAGAGCACAGCAGTTGTTATAGTAGTCCTCGATAGAATCAATAGTAGAAAACTCTTGCTTGGCCAGCTGCTTGAAGATCTCAAACACCTTCTTTGGATTTTACTGGTGAGAATATACGTGGGAGAGTTGGTCCCACATATCCTTTGCAGTCTTCAGACGAAGGAGAGACTGGTTGATCTTCGGTTCGAGATTGTTGACCATCCAGGTCATAACACCATAGTCCTCCTTGGACCAGAGATCATAGGCCTTCTTGGTCTTGTCATCAGCATCAGCAGTGGGAGCGTCTGGTCCCTTGGTCGATAGATGAGAATAGCGCCCTTGTGCTTTAACATAGAGCCATCCAACTTCACAGTAGTAACACACAGAGTACGCGGAAGATCCGGAGTCGCCATCGGAAGGTGCAGTCAGGGGCAGAAGCACAGGCGCAGAGAGCAGTAGTAGTCAGCAGTCAGAGGCAGAAGTCCAACACATGGACTAGTAGTAGAAGGTAGAAGATCCACGCATGGATCTTAGAAAAACCCACGTAGGGGCAGCAGATGAAAAGAAAAACCTACGCCAACATGGAGGATCAGTCACTCCACCATGAGGCGCAGGCAAACAGAGAGGATGAAGCATGTTACTCTGTCAACGTGCCAGAACTGAAAAGTTACTGAGGCAGTCCAAAAATTTCGGAAAGAGAAACGGAGCTAGACGGAGGGGCCTGTGGTGGATTAGGCCACAAGGATGGGAGAAGGGAAGGAGGTTGGTGGAGAGATTGGATGGGAGGGTGGCGGTACTGTAGCAGTACTGTCGCAGTACTGTAGCGGCGGAAAAAAAAGAGGTGGGGGTGGTGGCGGCTAGGGTTGGTAGAGAAGATGGCGGCTAGGGTTGGGGTGAGAGAGGGATTAGGTTTAAGGTGGATCGGCCCGTTCTGATACCATCTAGAAGTTGGCAACAAGATTGCTTATTATTGGATGTTCTAAAAAGAATACAATGGTCTCTCTTTTATAAGACAAGAGAGTGTCAATATTTCGAGATGAGCAATATGGGATAAAGAGAAGAAGAGAATAAAGAACAATAAGCAAATACACTAAGTAAAGAAAAACAGTAAAGTGTATATAGTATATACTAATACTAACCATTCATATTAGGGTCAGCACATAATATGTAATATATTTTAAAATTTAAGCAAACTACATAAGTTATGGTGCATGCATTAAATTAAATTACTTGCCAATGTTTAACAATATAACTAGTTAATAAAGGTATATAAACCTTCACATCATTTTACATGAAACAAAAATAATATAACATCATTCCATATTACGTATACACTGTCAGCTTTCTCATAGTATTATAGATTAGCCACCCTGATCCGCATAATTATCGTCACACAGTGGGTAAACTAATTAATTTGGAAATCACCCGACCAGATTTATCTTATGTTGTCGAAGTGCTCAATCACCATATTATTGCTCCTCTTCAAACTCCATGGTTCAGCATCCAATGTATCATGTGATGCCTAAAGAGTGCTCAGGAAGAGGATTGTTCTACAACTGTCCTACACAAAAGATAATTACTCTTTGGGCATGCAAATGCAGATTAGGAAACAAATGCTCAAGACCACCGATCTACATCTAGCAATGGCCCATGCATGAAGTGACTTATAGTGGGTACAATCCACCCTGGCTGAATCTGGGATCCCTATTCAAGGCACCAGCAACTCTCGATTGTCACAACTAGGCATCCATTCATATTGCAAACTCTGAAAGTATTGGACCAAAGTGATACCCGGCTAGAGCGATTTCTCCTTTATTACATAAGGTGTGAACATTTACACAATAGACCCAACTGATAAAGGAAATAAGAAAGAGGTAAATAAGTAGAAATTGTTTTCTAACAGTCCCTCTCAAGCTGGAGCATATACATTCATGCACGCCTAGCTTGGAATTCATATATGTAAAAGTTGAATATGGAAGTGGTCTGGTGAAGATACCTGGCACTTGTTGTCTAGTGCAAACATGAGTCTGAATCTTCTTGGAGAGCACTAAATCACGAACAAAGTGGCAGCCACTTCAATATGCTTGGTCCGCTCATGGAACAACAGATTGCTGGCAATGTGAATGGTTGCTTGGTTATCACACATGAGAGATTAGTGTCTCAACAGACCCTCCCATTTCAGACAGTATAGACATAACCCATTGTAGCTCGCAACAAGCACGTACCATAGCTCGATACTCAGCCTCTATGCTGGACCGTGCCACCACATTTTGTTTCTTGCTCCTCTAAGTCACCAAGCGTGACCCAAGAAACACACAATATCCAAAGGTAGACCGTCTATCTCCAACATCACCTGCCCAATCAGCATCAATATATCCAGTAAGCTTCAAGGAGGTGTGTGCAAGGTCTTTCCTTGTGAAGTAAGTGAGACCCTTCCTTGGCGATCCTTTAACATAACGTAGAATTTGGGTGACTGCCTTCCAGTGTGACACCTTGGGCGCACTCATAAAGTGGTTAACTCCCACAGCATATGAGATATCAGGGCGAGTAATTGTCAAGTAAATCAGTTTCACTACAATCCTTCTATACTTTGTTGGATCAAAAAAAATCACCATCATCAGAAATAGATGCCTTGGTATGATAATCCATAGGCGTGGAGACTAGTTTGCACTGTGTCATGTTTGTCTCTGTAAGAAGGTCTAGAACATACTTTCATTGAGAGGTTTGTGCCCTTCTTGGAACCAAGGAATTAAAGACCGATACCGATGTCGTTTCGACAGCTTGGATATAGACATTACCGGTATACTGTCGGAAATATCGACAGATGCAATCTTGGCCATATCGACGCAAAAATGAACGAATTAAATCATGAAATTTTACAGGTGTAATCTCTACACCTAAATGCATTGTTTTATGCAATAAATTCTATAAGGGGTATGTGTGGGGGGGAGGGGGGGTTGTCCATCATGTGGGAGGTAGGGAACCTGTCCTGTTTTCTGCAGATTCCGATGAAGGATTTCGATGACAAAATATTGGAATTAAGATTTGGAATTTTACTAGCACAATCCATTAACATAAATACACACTTATGCAATAATATCCAATTTACAACACATGAATATCATAGTAACTTACTAACGCATATCAGTTGTATGTCGAGTTACACACTAATTCTCCATACAATATTGAGTTGATATGGTTGACACATTGCTCCCATGACATGTACATTATGTAAGGTTGGTGGTATGAAGTTACATGTTGCTCATACACGTCATGTACAATACTATATAAGTGTATAATACTCGTTCGTATTATGTAATTAAACATGATATGTTATAGAATTTTACAGTACTATGTCTCTATATGCATCATATTAGATTCTGAAGGAAAATATACACCAGGGCTTTCTATTGCTCGTCTTCAATGTGTGACTTTGACAATTAACTTCATGACTATCAAGGAAGTTAGGCACCATCACTATTGTGACACCTTTTCTCTGCCATTGTTGCACAGGATCTTGATATGCGGTAGTGAGTTTCTCTATGGATTATGCACAATAGCGGGATAAGTATAAAAGCCATTATTACCATGCCCACTATATGCATGTCGTGGGGATGCGATAATATAAAAGTGTAGTTACCATGTCCATGTTGTGGGATACATGTAGCAAGTGCCATATATAAAAAAATGTAAGACTAGAAAATTACAAAATCTATACTTTTTTACAATATTTGTTTGTTGTGTTGCGAAGTAGTACATTTTCTTCCTTTGTATGATAAAAATACTAGTAAGAAGAATATATGTATATTGTTTAGTTTACTACTAGAAATGATAGCAAATTATACTTATATTTTGTGGATTATTTAGTTATATTACTATGATTATAATGTAGATTATGAGAAAGTGTTGTAGATCTAAGAACACATACAATTAAGAAGACATAAAAAAGCAGATGGCATGATCTTTGTCAATTCAAGGCATTTTGGGATGAATTTACATTTTAATTGAGATAGATGAAGTGTAAATGAGAGAAACGGTAGAAAACATAAAGGCATACCTTAGATTAGACTTATCTGAGCCCTAGTTGTCGAGATCCCTTTGCTCTGCCATTTCCTCCTCTCAAACAACAGAAACAGACTCAAGCACGCAAATTCGATATTTTCGTCAGTATACCAATAAATTTCGTCAATATTTGGCAATATTTAGCGGTATTTGGCGATATTTGGCGGTATACCATCGATATACTGATATTTGCAATCCCAATGACAGGTTTGTGTGAACCAATGACCGATGTCGTCGATATTGGTATACCGACGGTATCGTCGATATCGGTATACCGACGGTATCGTCGATATCTCTTTCATTGCTTGGAACATAGAACTTCTATTCTAATGAAGTAGCGGAGATTGCCCAAATCTTTTGTCTAAAATTGTGTTTGCAGCCACTCGAGCTGTAAAATCTCTGTAAAGTCATCATCTGTGAAGACAATATCATCTACATAAACAGCCAGAATAATAGTGCCACTTGATGTTGATACACAAATAAAGAATGATAAGTAGAAGACTAATTCAAGCCAAATGGTATAAGCGCAGTACTAAATTTATCAAACCATGCTCGTGGAGACTGCTTCAGGCCATACAAGGATTTCTTCAATTTGCATACCTTCTATGTATACCTCCTCATGAAGATCGCCATGAAGAAGCATTTTTGACATCTAGCTGAAGTAGGGGTCAGTCATAATGAGTAGCAACACAGATAAGGATCCGCACATAATTGAGTCGAGCAACTGGGGAGAAAGTCTCAAAGAAGTCGATGTCATGTGTCTGATTGTACCTCTTTGCCACCAAACAAGCCTTCAAGCCATCAATAGAACCATTTGGTTTATGTTTAGCAGTATAAACTCAGTGGCAACCTACATGTGCCTTCCCAGGAGGAAGGTCCACCAAGTCACAGGTGGAGTTCTCATGAAGGGCTGCCATCTCACTGTCCATAGCTTGGATCCATCCAACATATCGGGCTGCTTTTGTATAGGAGCAAGGAACAGTTGTAGAATCAAGTTGAAGATCAAACGTGTGGGTTGTTAGTGACAGATGAGGCAAGCAACAAAAACTCGAGAGTGGATGTTGTGTAGTGCAAGACCAAACACTTTTATGAGTTGCAACTGAAAGGTGTAAGTATGAAACAAAAGCATCAAGAGAACTCTTAGTAGGAACAGTTACCTCATGAGTGTCCGACGATGAGGAGTTAATCTACTGGACCGGTGACGCTACATCCTCTTGGTGATGTTGTGCTCGCCTGGTGTAAAAACCAATAGAAAAGGTTCAATAGGTGGAGGTGTAGGTGATGGTAGTGGTAGAGTGTGAGTGGTATCTAGGAGACTCATCACACAGAACAACAAGTGGTGGCTCTCTCTCATGCTCATATATATAGTCACTCTTAGGATTGTACTCCCCCTCACGTTGGACAGAGTCACTAAAAACGGAGTAGACTCATGAAAGGTAACGTCAACTGACACAAAAAGGCAATGAAGACGAGGACAATAAATATGCAACCCTTCTACGTGGGAGAATATCCCAAAAAGATGGTGCGAACTGCGAGAGGAGGCAACTTGCCAGCACATGGATCAAACACATGAACAAACGCAGTACAACCAAAAACACAAAGGGGGATAGGAAAAGGTTGCTCGTCGGGTCGTAAAGCAGACAAAGGGGTAGGCCCATGTGAGACAGAGGACGGCTGAGATTAATCAAAAAACAAGCTGTGAGAAGAGCATTAGACCAATATTTCTTTGGCATAGACATCTGAAAAACAAGCGTACGTGCTACATCAAGTAAATGCCAATTTTTGCGTTCAGCAACCCCATTTTGTTGAGGTGTATGAGGTCAAGTCGTTTGATGAATCATGCCAACAGAATTACAAAATTTTGAAACAGCCTTTTGAACATATGCTAGGGCATTATCAATATCAAGGATCTTTATATGAGCATCAAACAGAATTTTTATTAATTGATGAAAAGTTTGGATGATGGAGACTCAAGTACACCCAAGTCATGCGGGAGAAATCATCAATGAAAGACAGAAAATATTGAAAGCCATTATAACTTGGCTCTTTAACAGGACCCCAAACATCACTACGAATAAGCTCAAAGGAAGCTTAGAGCATTTCACAGTGCGACTAGGAAACAAAATGTGACGATGCTTGCCTAGTTGACATGATTGACACTCTAACGACTTTATTGATGCTAAGCCTGGAACAAGCTTTTGAAGACTCTGTAAAGACGGATGCTCATAGCGACAATGCCATCGTAAGGGAGAGCAGTTGAACACAGTAGATGCGGTAGATGGAATCTGGTGAGTTGGGCAACCACCTTCGAAGAAGTAGAGATCACTTTTCCTAGAACATCCACCAATTTTCTTCCAACTCCTAGGATCCTGTAACACAAAGAAAGAGTCTCCAAATAATACCAAGCATTTCAAAAATTCAACCAGCTTAGAAACAGATATTAAGTTAAAAGGAAAGTCTGGTACATAATATACAGACTGTAAAGTCAATACAGATGATGCTTGTACAGTCCCACAAGCCTAGACTCTCCCGATAGATCCATCAGCAACCATCATAGAAGAATGCGAGTGTGATGACCCGGAATTTGAGGATTATAATACCCAATACAGTATTTGAAGTTCATTAATTTCCTTATTTGATTAGTCGCAAGTTGGTGTTAGTTTTATCTAACATGATTCTAACAACTCAAATATATAATAGTCACCCCATCAAATGACCAAGAACGAATAGTCGTGGTCAATTATGTAAATGGAAATGATGATTATGATTTAATGATGGACCTTGAGGTGTGTTTTGTCAAATGATGTAAGTTGGATTTGTTTGACAGAGTTGACAAATAAATGACTTGCATTCACGGTCTATGTACTCATTCATAAGGTATTTGAGGAATTATTTTGAATGAACAAATGTTTGGATTTTGAGTTCAAACATGGTAATAAGAGTTTTTATGTGATGAGGAACTCATGGCTCAAATTTCATATGAATCGGAGGATTATACTAGAAGATTAAGTGATAGAAGATATATTCAATTCATTTGATTAATGCAAAGAAACTTTGGTCGTATGTGTTGTTATTGGTTTTAGACCTGTAACAATGTGTATCACCTAGACCCTAAGTTTCAATATAACGATTGATTCCTTGTCTTCTACCCCTGGTTCTCACAGAGAGGGTACCATGAGACCAAGTTTTCCGGTGCCATGCATTCCGAAGTAGAGGGAGCATGATCAAGAATAGGAGTCGGTCGTTATCGGCACCATGCTCGGCTTTGTCTAACGACCCCTAACGTGCGGGTTATGGGTGTGATGAGGCAATTTAACCCCATCCTCCTCTCTCCATTCTTGCTCGCAATGGAAAAGGCAGAAGACTCGCAATAGGTTAGATGCGCTAGAATTGGTGAGGGAAGAACACGCCACTATATTTAGACATAGCGAGCATCGAGTGTTTCAGGGCCAAAGTCCCCAGTCGTCGTTGATGGGGGAGGGCGCAACCTGCTCGTGGTGTCTGAGTGCTTCAACCATGATCGTTGGGATCTTCCTAGCATACGAGATGATGGAGAGGGGGGGAGATAGGTGCTTGGAGTAGAAACCACAGATCCTTATGCAATGATCATGTTTGTTGGGTGTAGTTTGACTTCTAGGATGAATTGGATGCCTGCGATGGTCTACAACAAGGTCTCTCATTAACGGAGGTGGAGTGCTCCTCATCGGCTGGCTTTTACGTAATGATCTTCCCCCATTTCTCGCAGTTGTGCTCTGGCAACCACCTTCGGAGCAGGTCTAATTTAGGGTTGTGGGACTCATCTTGCCAGAGGATCTAGCTTCTTGGCATCCCTTAGTCACGCTGAAGGCGATGGAACTCTTGATCAGAGACAGGAAAGGGGCAAGATCACACCAGGGTCCTCCCAGGTGCGGCTATGCTCATGGGCAAAGACCATGGTTCTCGCACAACTCTGACGCCCAGAACGCAAGAGATGAGAATAGAATCAGACCGACCCCAATGCTCTTCCAGACCGATCATCAGCAATAGGTTGTCACTAGGACTGGCGATGCGGTGTGATCTAGGACCCCATGGATCTGATCCGACGGCCATAGAGTTTTCTACAAGGTACGATGCTCTCATAATTACCAGAATATAATATTGTCGTAGATAATGCATAGAAAATAGCTCCAATGGCCAATAAATACCTCAAAAATACCAGTGGACTCATAAGAATGTCTAGTTTATTATCAAACTACTAGATCGGACTCTTGAGGCTTTCTTAATGATGGTTTCTAATTTAGGTGTTCATTAATGGAATAAATGTTATTTGCTCAAGGTTTATTCCCGAAAAATATATATTGGACCGTACATATGTTAGAGCACAATTGTGAACTCTAAACTGAAAAGTATTTCTCCGTGATAGGTCTTTTGTTATTAAGGTCTAAATACATGCATTTTAACCTCATTTTAATTATGGAAAATCGATCAAGCATCAGAAAATTATGAAAATTGAACTAGAGCGTGATTATGACAGACTAGTAAAAAAATATTGTGAATAAGTTTAACTCGGTTTGAACCCAGGTTTGGCCAAAACCCTAATATGGACATATATATCAATACTAATGATGAGCCATGTATTAATGATGGCATATTGTTCTTAATCAGGTGATGACCAATGATCTAGATACTCTAGGATAATTAAGAATTTGTGAACTCAGGAACGTGGGACTATCCTCCTTGATGACTGTCTAGTCCATTTAGACAAGAAGCATATATTAGGTTTAATGTACTCTATTTCACCTCTTGACCAGTTTGATATGTTTTATATATTGCTTGGCTTATGTGCTTTTTGTGTTACTGTATTTTCTATTGAATAGTCTTTTGAAATTATTTATATGTCTTGCAAATAAACTTGATTATAAATGATGTCCATTATGACTGCCTGAATGATGATGTTGACATTGGGTACAAGTGACCTCCTCATGTCTAAGCGATGGAGCTTGTACAAAATGGTGACCTCCTCCTTGGAAAGGAGAGATGGAGCTAGGTGACCTCCCCCATCTTATTGGGGCGATGGAGCCACATAAATTGTTGATATCCGCATAATGGGAAAAGTCACTATAAAATCTTGTTGAATAAACTAAGTCTTAATAATCAAGTTTTGTTATTGTTTCCTTATAAATCCTGGCAAGCAATATTCTATTTAATATTACATAATTATGATTCTATTTCTAGTATTTATGTCCTTTATGGGCACTACATACTCAACACATTTGTGCTGACTTGTTCCACTCAAGGAACAAGGTGACCGTTACCAACGCCGTTTCGACAACTTGGAAATAGGTATTTACCGGTATACCTACGGAAATACCGACAGATGCAATCCTGGTCGTTTCGACGCCAAAATAAACGAATTAATTCATGAAACTTTACAGGTGTAATCTCTACACCTAAATGCAGTGTTTTATGCAATAAAATTCTATATTGGGTGTGTAGGGGGGTCCATCATGTGGGAGGTAAGGAATCTGTCCTGTTTCGTTGGGGTTTCGATGAAGGATTTCGATGACAAAATGTAGGAATTAAGATATGAAATTTTACTAGCACAAACCACAAACTTAAATACACACAATCATGCAATAATATACAATTTACAACATACAAATAACACATTTACTTACAACTCACATCAGTTGTATGTTGAGTGGCGCGTTGGTTCTCCATACAGTAATGAGTTGATATTATTGAGATATTGCGGCCATGACATGTGCATCCTATAAAGGTGGTTGTATGTAGTCACATGCTCCTCATACACATCATTATTGGCAAATTGTATGAAGTTCCGTGTAGCTCATTCATGTGCAATACTGTATAAATGTATATTATTCCTTTGTATTATATTCACATTGCTCTTTAGTAAAACATCTTCCACTAAACATAAATAAGTAACTAATTATATCAATACTAACTGTAATATGCTTGGATATATTGCATGATAATAGTAATTAATAGTGTTGTGAGTAGGTAGATCTAGTGATAATATTGCATATCTACATAATATACTTATAGATGTATGTATAGTTCGCATAAACATATAAAAATTGCAGTAATATTAGGCTTTGGCGGTGAAAAACACTTTTTAGGCGAAAGTGGAAGAAAAAAGTAGGAAAAAGAGATGGAGAGGTTGCTAATGGTAGAAATGAAAGAGATTAGTTGAAATTACCTTGATTTGGATTGGTATTAGCTCCAATTGACAAAAATCATCCAAAAGTACCTTCTTTTCTCCTCCCAATAAGTAGCAACAGTCATTCTTGCAAAAACGGTATACTCGTCGGTATACCGCCAATTTCTGTCGGTACAGTGAAGTTAGTAGTGCATTTTGCACTAAAACCTTCGAAACATGGCGGTATTAGTGGTATACATGTTGGTATTATTAATATTTACGATCCTATCGGTACGCACACAAGTTTCCGTTTCGGTACCCGTTGGTATCGGTATTTCGGTCGAAATACCGCTGATACCGGTGAAACCTCATTCCTTGGTTCCACTATTTTAAGAATTTTAGATTTAGAGCTAGCATGACAACTTGTAAGCAGATATACAGCTTGTACCTATTATATAAAGATCCTATTTAGCATACATGGTCATAGACTTGTAATGTTCTTCTTTCAATATGTAAATCTAAGTTGTAATAATTAATATTGTAATAATATTAAATGTTGAATGTTGAGATTGTTTATAGTGTATGCATCTAGTTTATTGTTCATGATACTTGTGTTTCCGCATTCGCACTCTAGTGAGTTCTATGGTTCTCAGATTTTTCCAGTTTGTGATAGTGGATATACGAGTCAGAAGAGAGAAGCATAGATTGTATACCCGTCATGTGTTGAGAGTCCCCGGAATCCACCACTCATGTTGAAGATGGATGAGAGGCAACAAGCGGAGTCCCTTGGTTACCTGTATCAGAAACGAGATTGATAGAGGAGCCAAGGGAAGCTTGCTGAGTAGGCTGAAGAAGATAGTCATACTCCTCTTTGGAGATTGTAACATCTTATTGCACTTGTTTAGAGGCTCCAGATGCAAATGCTCCCGATGAAGTAGCATATAATGTGCAACACTAATAGGGGGTTGACCATGCTTAGAATAGCACTTCCCTTCTGTATGTCCAAGTTTTCACAGAATGTACATTTGTCTCTTAGATAATTGCCTCGTCCTCGACTAGCACCTCGTCCAGTTCCTTTGGTGGCAGCAGCAAGAGAGGCATGATTCTCAGGGTGTTGCCCTCCTAAAGTAGCAAAATCATACTCAAAGGAAGATTGTTGAATCCTCACAAAGGCTTCATCAAGGCTTGATAGTTTGTCTGTGACAAGGATAACACTTCTAGCTTAAGCATAGACAGGATTTAACCCCCGAATAGGAATCTTATTGTTACTAGATCATCTCTATCTTTCATCTGATCACTAGTCTTCAGTTACTGGTAGAAACTAAGTTCCTAAGAGATGGATTGTATAGCACCAGAATAATCCTCTAGAGAAACTATCTTGTCTTTCTGCAAAGAGATGGTCATAAACAGTATAGAGACGAAGAGCATTCTTCCCGTGAGAGAAGTGCTTCTTTGCAGCTTCCCAGATTTGTTTGGTTGTAGAGTAGAACATAAACCGGAAGCAATCTTTTCCATAACTAGGACTTTATCAGTTCATTGTGTTTCCGCCAAGCAATGCAGTCTTTGCTACTTTCATCACGAGGCTCTGACTCGATGATATCCACCTCTCGAGATTCCAGAACGGTGTATATAGCATTCATCCAGAAAAGATAATTTTGTAAATTAAGCTTCACAAAAATTATTTGAGATTAATCATATATAGACAATTATAGCGGAAATAACTGGCTTTTCGTCCCCCATAGTGAGATTGAATCAAGAAAATAGCAGCAATTGAGGTAGGCTTTCGGCAACATGTCGTGTGGCAGACTGGACACGTGTATAGCAATGACACGCTGTGTTGAGGTGGTCAACACGCCGTGTCGGTTGGCGAAGACAAAAAACAGACTTTCCGACTCTCTTCGACATGCTGTGTCGAGCTCTTAACACACTGTGTCAGTTGGCGAAGATAGGAGACAAACTTTCTAACTCTCTTCAACACGTCGTGTTAGCAGGTAACACGTCGTGTACCTGTCTAAGGCATAAACTTGAGTAGCCATCAACACGTTGTGTCACTTAGGGGAGACGTCGTGTGGTTGTCGGAGGCATAAACTCCCGCAGCCGTCAACATGCCATGTCACTAGGGAACACATAGCATAACTCGCGGTCTGCATGAAACCTACACCGCTAGAATGAACTCTGAACGGCAATACGCCGTGTTGCATGGACAACAAGCCGTGTCATCGGCGGCTAATGCAGAGACAGGAATTGGCTCCATCACAAAGGTAAAAGACCTCGAGTAAACGTGTCGGGGAGGAAGATAACCCCGTCACTTAGGGGACACGTCGTGTGGTTGTTGGAGGCATAAACTCCAGCAACCGTCAACATACCATGTCACTAGGGAACACACTGCGTAACTCGCGGTTTGCATGAAACCTACACCGTTAGAATGAACTTTGAACGGCAATACGCCGTGTTGCTTGGACAACAAGTTGTGTCAGCGGCGGCTAATGCAGATCTAGACAGGAACTGGCTCCATCACAGAGGTAAAAGACCCCGGGTAAATGCGTCGGGGAGGAAGATAACCCCCAGAAGACACATCGGGGAAGTGACGGGAATTAGCACCGTCACTTGTATGCATAGATGATGTGAATCTACCGCATCAGCAGCCCCTACATGACTTAGGCACTCATCGACGTATAGGGACTGCGTGGTTCCTCCTCTCTACAGGATAAAATGAGCGAATTTCCTCTCCTTCAAGCAGCATAGTGCTTTGGTGGAGACAGAGGGAGACCGGCTGGCAAGAATCGAAGTCGGCGACGATGGCGCCCAACGGCGGTAGTGACGGGCGCAACAGAGAGGAGACAGAGAGAGAGGAGAAGGAAGGTGAGGCCAACAGGTGGGTTTACAGCAGCAAGACTTGCTCTGATACCATGTGAAAGTATTGGGCCAAAGCGATACCCGGCTGGAGTTGGTTCTCATTTATTATAAAAGGTGTGAACATTTACATAATAGACCTAACAGATAAAGAAAATAAGAAAGAGGTGCATAAGTAGAAACTATTTTCTCACACAAACAACCCAATAGACCATGAATGCACAAAACATATCGAGGTAGAGTGCCCTTTGGTACAATATCAAGTAACATCCAAGAAAATTGTAACACTCCATGTGTGATGGAGGAACAACTTGTTGACATTTTAACGAAACCACTACCTCCATCTCTTTTTCAACATATAGGTATGTAGTTGAGACTTCACAATGTATACCCTCCAACTTGAGGGGGCATTAGTATAAGTGGTTATCGGCATGGAATAAAATTTCAATCAAAATTGCAAAAAGGGACGTAATTTCGCGAAAAATTTGCCCCTAGGTCTGAAATTTCATCAAATGGGGGGGGGGGGGGGGGGATTTCGTAGCAAAAAGCCCAATTGGGGCCGTAATTACTCAAAATAGCACAGAAACAAAATTTCAATTTTGAGAAATTTGTTCTTATGGCTGCTACTACTATATCTTGGGTATTTTGGTAATTTGTTTTAATCTCTTTCTTCTAGAGGCTAATTTTTCTTAATTCCATGGTATATTTCCCCCATCCCTAGATCACATATACATTACCTTCTTCAATTTCTACGCTCTTCTATAGAGATCGATAAATACTCCAAAAATAACAAAGTTCTTTCTTGGATCTATGCGTAAATGCCCCATGTAACCTAGTTAAATGTTAACACTAGACTTATACAAATTGTAGTTCCTAAGTTTGTAACTTGTAACCATAAGTTTTAAATTCTAAGTTGTAACTTGAAGTTTGTAAGTTTGTAACTTTCTAACAGACTTGACTTTTCTGTTCATTTGTGCACTCACTCATCAAGGCACGGATCCTACCTTAACCTCTAAACATATAAATTTATTATGTATCCAGTGTCTTTATGTCTAAACATTATGTCTATGAAATTAAATTACTTAATTCCCTAATTTTACGATCGAAATTACCATCAAAATTCTGTCGAAATTGTTCAGCTTCCTTCACTTACAAATGTGGGAGCCACCCCCCACATATCCAATATGAATATAATTGTATATTTGAGTAGATCTTGGCATAAAGTTTCATGATTTAATTCGCTTATTTGGGTGTCAAAATCGTTAGGGCTGTAAATATCGATATTTCAGTCAAAAATTCTGTAAATTTCTGTTTTTGGGCCATCAGATATGGCATCAAAATCAGACATTTAACTCTATGGTTATTAGGCCTAGTCCCATTATCATATTATTTGCTATCTATCTCTTTTATATTTGATACACGTAAGTAAGAATAGATTTAGCGCTTAGGTGTATCCATATAACTCCTTATACTCCTACATATAGGAGAGGATATATCAATTTACCTATTAGATATTTCTAAATGATGAATTGCAATTGTTTGTATGCTAGATCCTTGTGATCATGTTTTATTATTTATGGTCAAGGATAACTTGAATAATATTGCAATATTGTGAAATTTAGGTTTACATCCAAAAATTTCCATAATAGCTTAAGAGTTTACTCTTTTGTCTATATATACTAAGATGAGTAACATGGACTAATAATCAAGTGTAACCCTAATTCATGATAGTTTTAGGATATTCTCACCACCGTAGAACTTATTTAGTGTCTGAATTATAGATAAGTGGAACAAGTTCTCTTATAGGGGCTGAAGGGTCGTGAGAAGGTTCAAGGGATCGTAAATTTGGGAATTTACGTGGGAAACTGAGAAGCCTCACTTGGTGTGGTGATCTTCAACCTTTGTACATCATTGAATTGATTGTGGGAGCTTATAATAGTAGGGAACAAGCTCGTAGCTCCAATTACTGCAGTCTTGTAATGTTGAGCTTTAGGAATATGGTGTTATGTCGTCCCTAGACTTTGGGCAATATGAAGTTCAACACTATAGCCCGTGTTTCATTGGTTATTAGCGGTGCAAAACCTGCTACCCATGTACGGGATTGAGTATCAGTAGGTTTATGGCTTTTGTACCCCTATAGAGTTTTCTTTGCACTCACCTAGGGGTAGTGGTATTAAAAACCCTATCCTAATAACCATCAATACAGAAGATTGGTTGGTAAGCTTATTCATCTTACATGTGACTAGAGCTATATTATTGTTGTTGTTGGACTTGTCAGTAGGCATCTGGATAAACCTTGACAATATCATTGGGATGTTGCCTGTCATAACCTTAAATATCTCAAAAATATTCCAGGAAAAGGATCTCGTAGACATGGGCACTGCAAACTCATTGGATATTCTGATTCCGGTTATGCCGGTAGTAGATGTGATAGGAAATCTACCTTTGGCTACTGCACCTTTGTTGAAGGGAATCTAGTTACATGACGCAGTAAGAAGCAGACTGTGGTTGCTCGGTCTAGTGTTGAAACTGAATTCAGAGCTATGGCTTACACTGCTTGTGAATCAACGAGGGTCCAAGGACTTCTCAAGGAATTTAATATCTATGATTCTGATCCGTTCTCATGCACTACGGCAATAAAGCCTCCATTTTTATTGCCAGCATTCCCACTTTTCATCAGCGCACCAAGCATATCAAGGTGGATCATCACTTTATTCACGAATTTGTTCTCTCTGGTCGCATCTACACTCCTTATTTGCGGACAGAAGATCATTTTTGCTGACATCTTTACCAAGATACTTCTCAAGACTCGCTTTGCTACACTGGTGGACAAGCTGGGCATGTGTGGCATCTATGCTCGAGCTTGAGGGGGAGTATTAGTATATATGCTTCATGTTTTATGTTTTATTGTGTGCTTTAGACTTGAATTTCGCTTTTCTTTTATCCCATGTTGCCTAATTCTATTTCTCATTTGCTCTCTTATCTTATAAAAGAGAGTGTCTTGTATCTATTTTAGACACATCAAATAAAGGTTTTCTTATTATATATGGTATCAGACGGCTACGATCTTCCCGCATCCCTTCCACCAAACCTAATGTTTCTCATCCCTCTCTCACCCTAGCCGCCACCCCTCCCATCCATCTCTCACCCTAGCCGCCACCCCCCTCCTTCACTCGCCGTTGTTGCACCCACCCTCCTTCCCTGCCGCTATAGCCCCCCTCCTTCACCTGTCGTCGTTGTTACATTCCTTCACCCACCCCGTCATTGCTCTCCCTTCATCTCTCTTCTCTCGCCGCCACCCTCCCACTAGCCTACCAAACCCCCCTTCACCCCGCCACCGTCGGCCGGCCTCAGGCCCACACCGTTGCCCCCCACCTCTTCTCCCTATTGTCGCTCCACCTACCCACTACTCCCTTCTGCCGCCACCAACAGCCCCCACCCCTCCCTTCCACCACCCACCATAGCCGCCACCCCCCTCCTTCACTCGTCGCTGCTACACCCACCCTCCTTCCCTGCCGCTATAGCCCCCCTCCTTCACCTGTCGTCGTTGTTACATTCCTTCACCCACCCCGCCATTACTCTCCCTTCATCTCTCTTCTCTCGCCGCCACCCTCCCACTAGCCTACCAAACCCCCCTTCACCCCACCGTCGTCGGCCGGCCTCAGGCCCCCACCGTTGCCCCCCCACCTCTTCTCCCTATTGCCGCTCCACCTACCCACTACTCCCTTCCGCCGCCACCAACAGCCCCCACCCCTCCCTTCCACCACCCAACAGCCCCAACTCCCTTTCACCAAGCAACCACCCGCCACCTTCCTTCCAACCACCAATCCGCCTCCATATTTTCTTCCTCCATTTCATTTCTCGACACTTTCTTAAAAAAGCACGTTGAAGATCTAAAAGTACCATCCTTGTTGCCTACCTACGCCACATGGTAGAATAACTCTCACATTGTGGTGTGTGTCCTTTTTTTCTCTCTGTTGCCCCTATGGGGGTTTCTTAGATTTGTTAATCTAGATCTGCTACTACTCTCTACTGCCCCTATGCGGGTCTTTTCAATCTGTTGATCCAAATCTATTACTTCTCTCTACTACACCTATGTTGATCTCTCAAATCTACTGATCCAGATATGCAACTACTCTCTGCTACACCCATGCTGATCTCTCAGATCTCTTAATCCAGATTTGCTAGTATTGTTGTCGTCATTGCTTATTCTTATCTGTCTGTGTCATCGCTCTGTCTCCTATGTGCTACAACTGTGAATCTTGACCGATTGAACTATCATCTTTGGTCAACATCTTTTGAACTCTATGTCAAAGCCCAAGGGTATTGATTGTACTCTTTATTTGTGGTATTGATTGTACTCTTTATTTGTGCTTGTTGCTTAATTTGGAAATGAGAGAGGTATCTTTGGAGTTTGAAGTAACCATAATTTTAAATTTGAGAATGTGATTGACTTTCTTCAAAATCGTCTTGATCTTTTATTGATTCTATATTAATTATATATACATACAAATTCATATATATAAACGTGGCGGACATGCAATTATATATATATATATATATATATATATATATATATATATATATATATATGTGTGTGTGTGTGTGTGTGTGTGTGTGTATATGTGTGTGTGTACATATAATATATCTTGTCGTGTCCAAGTGTCCAACGTTGTGTCTGTGTCCCATATTTTCCAAAATAGTCATGTCTCGTGTTTGTAACCGTGTGAATAAGTGTCAGTGTATGTATGTGCTTCTAGCTAAAGAGATGTAGCCATCAATCACCACACATACTAGACTTATGTATTATTGTTGTCCTACACTATCCACAATAATATCTAGCTAGGGACATATCAAGAATATTTACTCTATGATCTCATGTTCAAGTCCTCAATCCAGGCCATATGTCATTGAGTGAAATACTCTTAAGACATCATTACATTTAATCATTTTCTCAATACTGAACAAACATAATAAGTGGATTTGCCTTTTATTAATAATCATATCATGTACAAACTATCCACAATAATATCAGGCTAGGGACATATCAAAAATTATTACTCTAAGTATACATATCATCTTTTGTTCAAGTCCTCAACCCACACCATATGTCATTGAATCGCACATTCTTAGGACATCTATTAGTGTGTGTGTGTGTGTGTGTGTGTGTGAGTGTGAGTGTATACATATATATATATATATATATATATATATATATATATATACTGTGTTATTTTACTTATTGTGTTATGGTTTCAGACTTTTCTAGTCTATTAGCCTCTTTACTTTTATCCCATATTGCATGTCTCTACTTTATGTCTTACTCTCTTGTCTTATAAAAGAGAGAGCCTTGTACTTGTTTTATTCATCTAATAAAAAGCCTTTTATTATTTTAGATGGTATCAGAGTAGCCTCATCCTCCGTAAACCCCTCCCACCCTAACCCTATCAATGCCTCCCTAAACCCTACCCAGCCGCCACCCACCCTTCTCCCCATTGTTTTTTCCCATGCTGCCCCCCCCGCCGCTAACCCACCGAGGCCGACCTCCCTACCAGCCCCCCCCCTCCACCCCCTAGACCCGCCACCAACCCCCCTTCCCCTGTCCCAATACGCCACCACCTTCCACACCCCAGCCACCACCCACCGTCACCCCACGCTACTCCCTTCCGTCGCCGCCATCACCACCAAACTGACACCCCATCGCCACCCCCTCCCCTTATCCCCCCTCATCCACCACCATTCTCACCGCCACCTAGTCTCCTTTTCTCCATCTCTCCCTTCTTCCTTCTCCTTCGGCAGGTCTCCGGTAACTTTCTAACAGAGACACATTGACGTGCTAATCAGCCCTTGTTCGTTGTCTGCCTGCGCCTCATGGTGGAGTAAGTCTCTCCCCATGTTGGCGTAGGTCTTTTTCTTTACTTTTGCCCCTGAGCGGGTTGTTGATAATCTAATGCGTCGGATCCATCTATTTTGCCTACTTCCACGTTGCAGGTTCTGTTGGATCTGTTGATCTCGTTATTATACTGCCCTAGCGGCCAGCGCTACGTCTTTTGTGATTGTTGTACCGACTTCTACTACCCCCTACGTGGATTTCTAAGATCTGATGCCCCAGATCTTCTATTACTGGTTTTTGCCCATGTGTTGGCACTGCTATCCTTTTCAGTTAATTGCTATGTGCATGTTCATGCCTACTGCTCCTGCCTGCTTTGGCATCATCTGTGACTCATGGCATCCATCGATCTGCCCGAGAACTTGTGTGTCACTACTGTCAAATTGGATGGCTCCAACTATCACATGTGGGCCGCCTCTTTCGAGCTTTATGTCAAGGCTCAAGGACGCTACTCCCATCTCTCTACCAAAGGCCCCAATGCTCATGTTGCGACTGTAGATGGAAAGACAAAGCAGGCCTATGATCTATGGTCCAAAGAAGATTCTGGTGTTATGACTTGGATGGTCAACAGTGTTGAACCTAAAATCAGCCAATCTCTCCTACGACTGCGGACGGCTAAGGACATGTAGGATCAACTTTCCCACATGTACTCTCATAAGCAAAATCTGAAGAAAATGTTTGAAATTTTTAAACACTTGGCCAAGGAGTACACTCAGACCGACTCTGTAGATACAATTAGTGTTGCCCTCTCTGGGATGAATTCATAGTCTACCATCCACTATCATCTGATATTAAAGAAACCCAATGACGGGGCAATGAGATGCAGCTTGTTCAGTTCCTCGCTAGTTTACCATCATCCTTTGCGGGCGTTGTTGATCAGATCCTCTCTAGTGACCCTCTGCCTACCTTGTGAGATGTCTTGAAATGCGTGCAGCGACTACCCTCTGTATCTCAAGTTCTTCTTGATTTCGTTGATGGGCAGCCCTTGTTGTTAGGTCTGGTGATTCGTTCCATGGTTGTGGTCGAGGTCGAAGGAGCGGTCACAAACGCTCTACTACAAGCCATGGTCGTGGTCGAGGTCGAAGGAGCGGTCACAAACGCTCTACTACAAGCCATGGTCGTGGTTTGTACTCCTCTGGTTCTGACACTACTGAACAGCGCTACTGCAACTTCTGCAAAAGAACCAATCATAATGAAGTTTGTGGCTGGATCAAACATGGAAAACCTGCTTGGGCAAATCAAGTTACATCTGACCACCCTGACATTGTTGCATCTTCATCTGCCCCACCATCTGCTGACTGGATCTGATCTGAATTTTAAAAGCTACACCAAGCCGATTAGCTTCCTTTGCTGAGACTTCTCCTGATGGCATTTCTGCTCTCCTGACACACTCTAGTAAAAATACATGAATGATCGACTCCAGTGCGACCTCCCATATTACTGGAAATCCTACTTTATTTTCTAAATTGCATAAAACGTTTGTCATTCTCCCTGTTACTCTTATCGATGGTTAGCAACACCTATCTCCGGATTTGGGAATATATGTACTTTTGTTCGACTTTCACTACGTTCAGCATTATATGTCCCTAAATTTCCAATAAACTTATTATCTGTCAGTATAACTGTTAAGAGCCTATAGTGCTCCATGACGTTTGACCCGGATGGTGCTATCTTTCAGGATCTGTGTACAAGGATGAAGATTGGTTCGAGCCATGAGGGACCAGACAGCTTATACTATCTGGACACACCGAAGAATGTTGCATTCCTAACTACTTTTGTGACTGGCATCTAATGGCACTATCGATTGGGGCATCCGTCACCGGCTAAGTTGAAGCACCGACTACTTGATATTTTCGATTTTGTCTTTCAGTGAGAAACTTGCCAGTTGGGCAAACAGACTAGATCTACTTTTGTTAAGAAAATTTGTATTGGCTCAAAACAGTCGTTTGATATAGTACATGCTGACGTTTGGGGCCCATGTTCTATTTTTAAGCATTTCTGGTTTCCGGTACTTCATGAGTTTTGTTGATGATTTCTCTAGAACCTAGATATTTTTGTTAAAAGACAAGTCTAATATTCTTGATACTATCACATCCTTTTCTACTGAGATAAAAACCCAGTTTGGTAAAACTATAAAAGTTTTTTGCACTGACAAATGCAAACATCAGTTAGTTTTTTTTGTCAGAAACTGTGAACCATTCACCAAACTACGCATCTTCTTGAAGTTGCCCACACTCTCCTATTCCACTACCATGTCCCCCAATATTTTTGACCGGAAGGTGTTTCCACTGCATGCTATCTCATTAACCACATGCCTTCTAATGTCCTTGGCAATCAAGTGCCATATCAGATTTTGTTTCCTGATGCTCCTCTTTTTATTGTACCTCCTCGGATTTTCGGCAGTACCTATTTTGTCAAAAATATGCGCCCTGGCCTATCAAAATTGGATCCACGTGCTATCAAGTGTGTTTTCTTGGGGTACTCTAGGACACAAAAAGGGTACTATTTTTATGATTCGATTACTAAAAAGTGGATGGTTTCGGCTAATGTAGTCTTTTTTGAACATATGTCGTTCTATTCCTCAGTTGGCTCTGCCCTGACGTCTGATTTTTTTGCGGATACACCTTTACCATTGATTGATGATGCCACTTTATTGGATATAAACACTGCGCCTGCTCCTCCACTATAGGTTTATCAACGAAGACCGAAGGTTCCAACTCCCTCCATGGCCCATCCAAGTCCTCCATCCTCGTCGACAGACACCCCCACCTTCAGCTCAAGTATTTTCTGACTTGGATATTCCTATAAGTTTACGCAAAGGCACTCGGACTTGCACTCGACATCCCATTGGGAATTTCTACACTACTGCTCACTTGGGATCTAATTTTGCAAACTTTACTTCTGCTGTTTCCATTCCTAAAAATGCTTCCCAAGCTCTTCAGCATCCCGCATGGCGTCAAGCCATGGAATCTAAAATGCAAGCTCTCACTAAACGATACTTGGGAGTTAGTTGATGCCCCTGCTGATTGTTCCCCTATTGGCTATCGATGGATTTTTACGATCAAATATCATCCTGATGGGACTATTGAACGTCTCAAAGCACGTCTTGTCACCAAAGGCTACACTCAGACATATGGCGTGGATTACTTTGAGACTTTCTCTCTTGTCGCTCGCCTGAACTCAGTTCATGTACTTATTTCTGTGGCAATTAACTCAGATTGGCCTTTATTTCAGCTTGACGTCAAAAATGCCTTTATATATGGCGACATGCATGAGGAGGTATACATGGAGCAACCTCCCGGATTTGTGCTTCAGGGGGAGTCATCAAAAGTTTATTGTTTGCGCAAAGCCATTTATGGCCTGAAACAAAGTCCTCGTGCCTGGTTTGATAAGTTGAGCTCCATTCTTCACAAGTTCCAATTTTGTCGCTCTCAGTCTGATCATTCTGTATTTGTCAAGCAAACTATTTTTGGTCTTTTTATCTTGATTGTCTACGTTGATGACATCATATTATCTGGTAGTGACCCTGCAGGAATCCAAGCCACTAAAAGCTACCTGGAAAAATACTTTGTCACCAAAGATTTAGACACATCAAGATATTTTCTTGTCATTGAAGTTTCTCGGTCATCTTCTGGTCTATGCTTGTCTCAGCGTAAATATGTTATGGATCTTCTATCTGAAACAGGTCTGCTTGGAGCCAAGCTTGCTAGTACTCCCTTGGATCCAAACACTAATTGGGATGACGAGAATTCTCCTTACCCTGATCATCATCAGTATCGTCGCATGGTCGGGAAACTTATATATCTCACTATCACTAGAGCTGATATCACATCTGTTGTTGGACTGGTTAGCAGTTATATAGATAAGCCCAGACAGTGTCACTGGGACGTCTGTGATATTTTGAAATATCTGAAAAGCTCTTCTTGAAAAGGTCTTCTTTACAAGAAACATGGGCACTGTAATCTTGTTGGTTATTCTAATTCTGACTATGCTGGAAGCAAGATAGATCGCAAATCTACTTCTGGATATTGCACATTTGTCGGTAGTAACCTAGTTACCTGGCGCAGCAAGAAGCAAACAGTCGTTGCTAATTCTAGTGTTGAAGTGGAGTATCGAGCGATGGCTCATACTACATGTGAATTCTTCTGGGTACGTAGCCTTCTGAAAGATTTTGGTATCTCTGCTTCTACACCTATCCCCATGAACTATGACAACAAAGAAGCCATCTTTATTGCCAGCAATCCTACTTTCCATGAACGCACGAAGCACATTGAGGTTGACTGTCACTTTGTACGGGAAGCTGTCTTATTTGGTCAGATTTCTACACCGTACACACATACTTCAGATCAAGTTGCAGATATCTTCACCAAAATTCTACCAAAGACCAGATCCACTACTTTGATGGACAAGTTGGGCATGATTGATATCAATGCTCCAGCTTGAGGGAGTATTAGTTATATTTTACTGTGTTATTTTACATATTGTGTTATGGCTTTAGACTTCTCTAGTCTATTAGCCTCTTTTCTTTTATCCCATATTGCATGTCTCTACTTTATGTCTTACTCTCTTGTCTTATAAAAGGGAGAGACTTGTACTTGTTTTATTCATCTAATAAGAAGCCTTTTATTATTTTAAAACATCATTACATTTAATATTATCTCAATTACTAAAACAAACATTATAAGTAGAATTGTCTTTTATTAACAATCATATCATGTACAAAGCACCCCATTACAATCATCACATGATGGCCCTCGGGGTATACAACCAACATCCCTCTCAAGGAGAAGAGAATGATGTGGCAATTTAGCTAGGGAACAATAATAGGTGGCTTGGTTAGCGAGATGTAAACTTGTGTTATAAACATAGGTGGGTCATTACATATAAATTAACATAGGCAATTATAGCCTCTCACAAATGCCCCACTATAAGTTCATAGTGGTTGTAAGTTGTAGCTTGTAACCCATATACAATTGAAATTATCATACATCTGTTCTTTTTGCACTTTTGTTTGTTGCATTTTCCCTCAATTCACTTAGACATATCCCATCTTTATATAAGCACCACCTCCTTAGCCCCCTCTTTCATTTCATTGACAGCAATCACCTATTCTCCTCTGTCCTTTTTTTCCAATTTACTGCTGCTAAGACCCCTAGATGGTGCTGCAGCTATGTCATCACTTAAGATGTACTTTTTAGTCATAGCAACCGCTTACTTCCCAATCCTATGATTCAATAATTTCTAATTTTTATATAGAATTCGATAAATTTCTAGCCATGACTACAAACAATTTGCAATTAAAACAATTACATCTCTTCTATATTTTAACATAGCTAGAACTCCATGGATCAGATAAGTGCAGAGGGTTCGAAAATGATGCTAAACATGTCAGGACTAAATTATTCCTGGGTCCTGAGGCATACTCCAGCAGTTTGCCATACAATTTATCAAACCATTAAAAGTATGTATGATCTTACTTTAATTTGTAAGATATATCATCCCAACTATTTCTTGCTTGAACATAAGATATCTAAACAATTCAGGTAAATAGATGTCAACAGTAAAATGCAGATAGCAATGCTGATGGAATCAAATATAGCAACGAAAGAAACAAAAGATTCACCTTTCCTCAGGCTGAAATGTTTGATTAACTAATCTTGCACTTTCCTCTTCATCTTTTACTGAAATGTTTCTTAATGGTTCTGCAGACTTGTTTTCAAGAAAAAGATCAACGCAAACAAGTGTTGGTGATACACTAGAATTTTCATGAGAAAACGAGTAATCTACTTTCAAGCCATCTCCGTTCATTGGCTGAAGAAGACTATGGACTGATGAACTAGCACTAACAGCAAGATCCTTCACGGAGATTCTCACAGAACTCGGTTGCTGAGATGTTGGCACCGGAGCAGAAACAATGTGCTGCTCATTCAACCATGATTCCAGAGATTTCTTAGACATCATGTTTGCTAAATCAGAAGTTAGGTTAGAGGAATGAAATTCATCCTTCTCACTGCCTATTTCTGCTTTAGTAGACTTGGTACCAATATCAGAAAGGCAAATAAGTGGACTGTTTGAGGTGGAACATTGTTCATTAAACAATGAAGGGCCATTATCACATGCATCATCATTAGGGCAAGACCTGTCACTATCAAGTGAACTATCAGATCTCTGCATATTACCATTGGAGTCAGTTTCTTCGGGAGATGATCCTGATAACGAATCAGAACCATCCGATTGTTCTGAGGAATTGTCCCCGGAAACCATATCCTTGGCATGCAAAGGGATATGTTTTAGACTGCAAGGTTTTGGAAGAGGCTCATATCCTGGGGCAGCATGAAGAACAACCTGTGATAGGCTCCCGGGGAGATATAGGTGACATCTGTTAGTTGGATAAGGCACAGGCTTCGGTTTTCTGGAATAAAATTGATCCAGAAGATAAGAAGAAAATACATTTTTCAATTGATCTGGTAACCCATCTTCCTGAGCCTTACATCCATTAAAAAGGGAAGGCGTTAGAATCTTCTCCATGAAACGTGCTCGATCCCTGATGTCATAGTGTGAGTCATATTTTGCCAGTTCCAAAAGGTAACTAAGAATCTTTTTAAATAATGGCAGATCTTCGTTTGCAGACAAGGCAACCTGGCACAAGCAAGTTTGCTCCATGACATCAGCATACATTCAGAATATATAAATAGAGCTAGGCTTTGAGGTAGCTTGTCTACTATTTAACTCATGGAGGCTCAGTGACACCAATCCTACAGATTGTAGCAGTATTTGCATCATTGAGAAATAATAAAGATGTTTCCAATAAATGATATGTACTATAAACTTGATGTGTTAAGCATCCAACTGATAGTTGTAACTTGAAATAAATGCAAACATATAGCTAAGGACAATATCTTGTATAATCTTCAAAATTTAGATACAATGCGGGCAATTATACTTTTTAGATTTGGATGTCACTACTAAGATTTCCAATTTTATGTTTACAAACAGACTGTTGTGATTTTTTCATTATAACTTTTCCATAGAACTTGTATAAGACATCAGTCAGCGTGAATTCCATGACCCATCTGATCAATGTCATAAATTCTTAGTTCTGCAATTTGACTACCCACATTCCATTATAATATACACCACATGGCGGTGGGCTTTAAAAGGGTCTAGGGCCTACTTTAGGCTATGCAATTTGACTGCCCGCAATCTACTATCAATCATAGTATCCTAGAGAATAATTCTGCAGATGATCCAGAAAAAGTTGTATCCCTATCTGCAATCAACATAGTCCAGAAAAATATCACCCAAGAAGGCAAAATAACAGCAATAGTCAACGGAAATTGTTATATATATATATATATATATATATATATATATATATATATATATATATGCAAGTACCTTAGCAGCCGTATTCATAATTTGATGTTTTGCAGCAAGTTCCTCAGATATAAAGCACTTTGCAAGATACCTCATAATCACTGGAAGAACCGTAGAGATTGTGGTTCCAGTGGAACGAAATTCTCCTATCAACCAAATCACGAGAGTGCGTGCTGATGGTTCCTGGATGGCATCAAGGTTGCGAGCTAATTGTACAATCACCTTCAAGGCAAGCAAAGAGTCAAAAATATTGCAAGAAAAAAATGCCAAAACAAGATACCAAATTTCAAATCAAAAACTGATTTGAAATATAACACATGATATAGGAAAATAATTGTCTCTTCATTAGTTGTATACAATATGTAAGAAAAAATTTCAGATGTTTTGTAATTTACAGGAATCTGTAAACTGACTACCTGCTCGTAGTTGGATGGATTCTGCATAACAATTGCTTTAATTGATAAAATTGCTTGTACCAAGATATCAGCTTCCCCTTCCAATGAACCAGAGGCACATATCGATGACTCTAATGATCAATGATTATTATAGCATCAACTTTGTCAGATTTAGGAGATAATGAAAAATTATGCAGACCGGTGTACCTTCTTTAATCAGAGTGAGCAGTCCATGAACACAAGCATCAATTTCAGATGGAATTCTTTGAGCACATAAACCGATTGCAGCAACTGCATCAGCAGCAAATTTTCTGTCTGGATCTCGAACATATCCCTAGTATCACTAAAAAAACAGTTTAGTGGAGAGTCGAACACTCACAGAATTATCTAAAGCACTACAATAAGTACATTAAGGAAAATCACACTATATCCCAAACATTGAATGGATAATTCAGCATTGATGCACCACAAATCAAGGAGGAGAAAGGGATTAGGAATACTAACATTATTCTGTTTCTCAAAATCAAATCATGAGACCTGGACAAGTCCTCGAGGATGGTATTTATAGCTTGTGACTCGAAAACCCTAGACCTAGACTTATTCTTAAATACCCAAACAAAACAATTAAAAATTGAGAACTAGAAATAAATCCTCAAAATGCAGAAATTGCATATAAAATAACCAAATAAACGATTGCCCTTTTTGGGCTTTGTTTGGAACTGAACAAGGGCCAAATGTGGATCATTCTGCATCAACTCCTCCAGGCTTAACAGTCGTGAGTCGGGTAATGGTACCAAAAGGCCTCTCTTTGTGGTAGCAGGAGGAATGTCCAAAATGCCTCCTGAAGATATTGGACTTGCTACTACAAAGAACCTGAAAGTGTCACCAGAGATGTGAAGCTGGTAAAAAATATTAGAGTAGCCATCTCTTTTAGAAGGAAAAGAAAAAAGGAGTATCCATCATGAAGTTTGTGGCAATCAAAATGTTAGGGAATCCCAACATGAAGTGTGCCACCTTGAGACAACATGATGTGTGTCTCTCCTAAGATGTGATAGCGCATTACACCCCATCCTTGTACATAATATGATAGATGAAGTGTCATGAGAACCTTTGTGTCACTTGAAAATTTGTGTGGTCGATCCATGAAAAGCAACAAGCTCAAGGGAGTGGCTCAGTCTATAATCCAACTGCCTCTATTGCTGATGTGGAAATGATGTAGTTTGTGCTACCACTACCAATGGCTAACACACACATCATATCCAGACTCTCCACAGTAGAAAATAAGAGATAAGTGACAAGAAACCGATTCGACATCAATCTCCTCATCTTGCCTAGGCTCAGTAACATGTAGCACATCGTCAATATCCTTGTCGATGGCTATAATCGTCATGACCTAACTTGAACATTGGAGACTTGGCAACCAAAGCAATGCATTGATTTTGTCATTGCTTGGAAGAAGAAGGCAAAGTCGTTGCCGCAGTAAAGTCATTATAAGGCATCGAGAGTGGGACATGTCGCATAAGAGCATTTGTCTCCCTTGAAGTATGTCGAGTTAGGTCATCCACAGAGATAGTATCCTAAAATCAAAGAACGACAAAGCCAACTTCACAAGCTTGTCACTAAGCCCTCTAAGGAAGTTTGTGATCATAGGCTGTCTCTAGGGAATCCTTAAGCAATGGAATAACTTGTAGAATCATCGAGTGAATTCTGATATAAACCAAATCAAAGACATTGATGTAGAATCGTAGGCAATAAATGTGAGGTAGAAAATGTTCATGAATGGCATAGTATAGCATTGTCTAGGCTTCTAAAGGATGTAAGATTTCCATCAAGAGAGAGCATCTCCTTCAAGTTTAGCCGTGGCATACTGAAGCTTTGTGTTCTTGGCCAACCAATGGTAGAATTGGAAGTACTAGCCCATCAGCCCATGTTGTGCAATCAGAGAGGAAGATCCTCGAGCGATAATCGTCATTTTAACCCAACACATCTGATTTAATGTGGAACGTAGTGGTGATTGCCATATTGGGGATGATGATTTTGTTGGTGATCGGTGTTCTGCAAGAAGGATCAAATACATTTACTAATGCACTACAAGGTCTAGGTCTAGAAGCTTTCATGTGAGCTACACCTCCACATTGGTGTTGAATTTATTAAGCTCCTCCATGTTCACCATGGTGGTAGGTGACAGCTGGTGTAAAAGTGCCTACAGGAAAGAAATTGCACAACAAGGCATATAGAATAGTGGCGGGACAACAAATTGGTACCCATAAGAGTTGTCTTGTTGCAATGGTTAACTATTTCAAAATTGTGGCCACAGGGGTGCACACTGTATAGCAACAGCCATTGGATGAGATTCAATCTGATACACAGTCGTGCATATGGAGATGAAGGTATGGTTGAGCAGGGTTTGGGCTTCACTATTAGAGTAGTCAAACAAGAAAAAGAGGGAAGTATAGCTTGTGTGCATTGGGGGTTGTACTGAAAATGAAGGTGTGGTTGGTAACAACATGTGGTGTGCTTTGGGGTTCAAAGATGGGAGGAGGCGACCAAGTGGGGAGGAAGGTCGCACGTGTGAGGATGATGGAGGTCATAGGAATAGGTTGTTGGAGCGGTAGTAAGGGAATGGTATTGCATTCACAACTTTATAGTACATTGTCAGTTGCCACTGCGTCCTTAAATCAAATCAGCGTGTAGGGATGGATGTCAGCAACAGCACCATGGTGCCTGCTAGGAGACTATGACTAGGTGAGCACTAGGTGAATTTGGTCGGTTATGGTTAATTCAATTCGGTTAAATGGTTAATTTGCAGTTTGAGATTTTAACCATTAACCTAACCGAACTAGTGTCGGTTAATCTAGTTATGGTTAATCAATTAATGGTTAATTCGGTCGGTTAATTTGGTTAACCAAATAACTCTCTAGTAACAATATTGTACAAAAGTACTCATAAAATTTTGAGCAATTGTTAGATTGTAGTAGTATTGGATATAAATATAGCGCTATAGAATTCATGAAAACTTGATTAGTATATAAATGTGAATTTTTTGAAATGGAAGTATAACCATATAGGTATATATATATAGAGAGAGTCAGGCTAGAATACACTCGAGTGTATCCGGAGCGGAATACACTCAAGTAGTTTTCTATGATGCAATATATTTTTTTAAAATTTAATCCATTGATCTTCTTAAACATCTCGTGAACAACTCATACGCAAAATTTGAGCACATTTGGATATGTATAGCTCATGTTATGAAGACCGCAAAAATTATGCATTTCAAATTAGTTTCGCGCGTTGATTTTGTTGCCCTTGGATGAGTGACTTACACTCATCCAAATGGGCTCAAAATTTGTATGTAGCCTAGTTATAGTATGACGGTGAAGATCAACGGTTTACATTTTGCAAAAAATAGTCTTGATATGCAAACACACTTGAGTGTATTCGTGCGATCCGTACACACGAGTGTATTCTAGCCTGACTATATATATATATATATATATATATATATATATATATATATATATATATATATATATATATATATATATATATATCTGTGTGTGTGTGTGTGTGCGTGTAGGATAAATTTTTTAATAAATTGTGCCTATTCAGTTACTTCGGTTAACCATATAGAAAAGATTTTTAACTGAAAAAATAACCGATTAATCGAAATAAAATTAACCAAATTATCCAAAAAAATTACCATTTGGTTATTGGTTACTAACTGAATTCTGCTCACCCCTATCTATGACTCTGCTGGTTGGGGCATATGTTGTGGTCTTGCCTATCCCAAACGTCACAATAGCAAATGGGAGCCATGACCACTATTATGACGGCATATGGAGGAAGAATAGCAAAAGGGATGGTAGGGTTTCGCAACCTGAGGGAAGTTATTATTCTCATACAAAGTTACAAATAGTGCTCATAGAGAGAACCTGGTGAAAAGGAGAGAGAAAGAGGGAGAGGAGACGACCAAACCCTATTGGGATCATAGTTAGACACATGCCATTAATGCAGCACACATCACAAGAAGAAGGGGGTAGGGATAATACTAGCATCACGCATTTCTCAAAACCAATCATTTGCATGCACAAGCCCCCAAAGTTGGGTACATATAACTAATGACTCAAACCCTAGATCGAGGTAACTCCGTAAATATCCAAACAAACTCATTTAAGTACCTATAAATAGAAAAAAAAATCCTAAAAAGGAGATTCGGTAAATACCATTTGAATAAGTTAAGTGGGTTTTTCGGGGGTTTTTCTGGATTCAAACAAGGGACAAAAGTGGCTCGTCCTGCACAGTATATACCATCCATTCGGTCGATCAATGGTTTGGGAAATGTTTTCATGAGGTTGTTCCCCATTTATCTTTATTTGGTTTTTTCATGACAAGGAAAAAAATCATGGAGAATTTCCCGAGTCTTCTTTAATGCGTCTAACGATCAACATTTCAGTCATTGGTTGTAGATGGTCTTTTCTGCAATGGTAGGTCCTGATCGCTCAGTTGACACAGGAGCAAGGCACATATTTGGTCACCAAGGACTACACACGTTTATGGTGAAGAATGTTTGGAAACATTCACCCTAGTAGTAAAGATGGCCTCAATGCATATTTTCTTGTCTATATTATTGCTTTTTTCAAGGCTTCTCCACCAACTCGGTATTAAGAATGCATTTCTACATAGAGATCTCACTGAAAAGATGTATATAGAGAAACCATAAGGTTTCTTTGCTAAGGGGGAGTATAATACGGTGTGCAATCTACATATACTTATATATTTAGAACAGTCTCCCAAAGTTTGTTTAGGTTGATTCACTCAAGGAATAAGGTATCCGATTTCGATACCGTTTCAACAGCATGGAAACCGAATTTTATGGAAATTTCGACAAAAATTTCGATAAATGCAACTATGCCCGTTTCGACGCCAAAATGAACGAATTAATTTATGAAATTTTACAGGCGTGATCTCTACACCTAAATGCATCGTTTTATGCAATAAAATTTTATGTGGGGGTAGGTTGGGGGGGGGGGGGGGGGTCGTTCATGTGGGATGTAAGGGAACTGTCATGTTTCTTGAGGATTTCGATGAAGGATTTCGATGACAAAATATAGGAATTAAGTTATGCAATTTTACTAGCACAATCCATAAACATAAGTACACACACTTCTCCAATAATATCAAACTTACAACATATGAATAATATAGTAACTTACCAACTCAAATCAGTTGTATGTTGAGTGTCGTGCTGGTTGAGTTGGTTGTTCAGTATACTGTATTGTGTTGATAAATATATTTTTAAATTGATAAATGCATATTTAACAAATAACTTATGCATATATGTAAGTGATTAGGAGTACTACTATAATAGGATATTAAACAATAAAAAATATCTTATTTCTAAAAAAAGAATATTTTATGATTTTTTTATTTTTGGATTTTTAAATAGTGTATATATAAAAATATCTTATTTTTTACAAAAATTATTTTCCTTGTGTTCATATTAGTGTTTGTAACAACTTCTTCTACTAAAGCTAAGTGAAATAACTAGTTATGATGAATATATATTATATATACTATTATTAGTATTTATAATCTAAAAAATATATAAAAATTAGTTATTTGTGTAAATTTATTGAAGATATATATAGATCCATGGCTTAGATGTGTGGATCTATGTTTAGAACACACAAATTTGATGAATAGTGGAGTAGATCTAATATTTTAGTGTAAAATACGAAATTACGTGAAATAGAGAAATATGTGTTCAAAATAGATGATATTCGCAGAAATAGAGGTTGGAAATGAATGAAAATGGAAGAAAATATATTTATTTACCTTAATGTAGTCGATCTTTGACTCCAAATGGCAAATCCCCCTCAAAATCACCCTTTTCTCCACAAAGAAGAGCAGCAACAACAAAGCAGCTACAAAAACCGGCAGGTTTTGCCGGTTTCGGCTGCTTATTGATAGATAAGTTGGAAAAACTGCACTGGACCCCTCGAAATTTGGCGAAATTAGCGAAACCATCGAAACTTTGGCGAAATTGTATTTTTATTTCGCGAAATGCGGCGGTATCGACACAGTCGCATGGTTTCGTATCAGGTGTTATCGAAATCGGTATTTTGGGGCAAAATTTCGCCGGTTTCGGCGAAACCTTATTCCTTGGATTCACTCATACTCTTGTTATGTTTGGTCTATAGAGATGCAGCGTTGATCATTCTGCTTTCTACAAGTACAGTTCCTTTAGATGTACTCCCATTGTTTATGTAAATGACATTGCGATTATTTCTATTTAACAGCATTACATTTCACATTTGA
Organism: Alisma plantago-aquatica; assembly: GCA_963693085.1. Taxonomy (NCBI): domain Eukaryota; kingdom Viridiplantae; phylum Streptophyta; class Magnoliopsida; order Alismatales; family Alismataceae; genus Alisma; species Alisma plantago-aquatica. Next base: position 248,813,433 of record OY856411.1, read on the forward strand.
CAATCTTCCTTCAAAGGCGATTCCAAACAAAGGACTGAAGAAATCTCAAATGCTTTTTAGATATTGAAGTTGCTATACCTAAAGAAGGATTTGTTATTTTACAAAGGAAGTATCAATCGAACTTACTTGGACAAATAGGAATGTCGGGAACCAATCCAAGAGACACTCTTATGGAACTTAAAGTCTAATTATACTTGGAGCAAGGAGATCGACTTGCTAATCCTTGGAGATGAAAACCTTTTGGGAATATTGACCTGCCTGATATTGACAAGGTCAAACATATATCCAATAGTGCAGTTAGTCAATTCATAAAGAAGGCTTTTATAAGGATCTTGAGGCAATTACATGTGCATTTGAGGTATCGAAAAATCTCTTAGGAAAGTTATCTTATGTCAAAGTCATAGTGGGGTTCTCAAATGAAGATTGGGTAGATTCCAATATTAATTGATGTTACATGTTTTTTTGTGATTGTGGGTGGAACTTGTAGTCTTGAAGAAGCAAGTAACAAAAAATTATAGAAAGATCCAACGTGGAGACAAAATATAGAGCCATGTCACTTGCCATATGTGCGCTACTATGGATCTAATATTAAGCACTACAAACTAATCTTATGGAGGAGGTACGCATCTGATAACTAGGCCATTGAACATATTACTTCCAACCTTGTCTTTCATGAAAGGACAAAGCATATAGAAGTGGATTGTCACTTTCTCAAATAAAGGCTTTAGGACGCTTGATCTAGCTTACCCTAGTCACATCTAATGATATGCTAGTTGATGTTTCCACAAGGAACGAGACTTTACTGAGATTTCGATCCTGACCCATATGATACAATATTTTGCGAGTGTATCGACAAGATCGCAATTTCAGCAATCGATGGGCATATGTCAAATACTGCCAATTTTTTCTAGATTCGATGAAGTATATCGGCATATTGAAAAAAAATATTGATATTTGTGTGTGAGGCTATTTTTGTTGTTCGAGAGAAGAAAAGGGGGGGTAAGGGGGTTTTTGACAATTGGAGCCCTAATAAGCCTTAATCCAAGGTATGCTTCATATTTTCTACCATTTTCTCTCATTTATACCTCAATACCCCATCTAACTGAATTAATATAAAGCCATCCAAAAAGTCTGCAAATGGCAAAAATTCCCCAATCTACTTTATACTTCTTCAATGGTATGTGATCACAACCTACGACCTGTCTATTAATATACATTATAATCATGACATATACTAAACACTCCACGAAATACGAGTATATATAGTTCTATGCAATCATTTTAAAGGAGTAAGCTAATTACTATACAAATATTCTTATTATTGCTAATATTTAGCATACAAAGGAAGAAAATGTACTAGTTAGCAACATACACACAAATAGTCAATTTTGAAAATGTATAGAATTTGTAATTTTCTAATCTTATTTTTGGCCCATACCTCCAACAACATGAACGTGGTCGACATGGTAATTGTTGTTAGAAAGATATAATTGGGAAATATCTTGATTTTTTATTGATAGAAGGGCAGCCCCTCTCCTATAAATAGGAAAGGAGGCAAGTACAAGGAAACGGGAAACCCTAATGGGCCAAGACACAATTGGGCCCATATTATAGATAGACTCAACTTAATAAACCAAATACCTGACTTTCTAACACTCACCCAGGATCTTGGGAGAATACCAGGTCAACTTGCAAATAGACTGAGTGACCAAAAAAACAAAGAAGCGGAAACAAAGATAAGTCAAGGCCATACAAGAATATTCCTCCCTATCAGTATTACAATAAAGCAACATTCCAAATACCCCCCCTCAAATAAATAATCCAAAATAGGTAAGCAGCAGCTTCTCGTGGCATTAGGAGCAGTAGTAAATAGCAACATGTAGGCGTTAGGGTCTTCATCACTATTGTCGATGTCGTAGTCCAGAGAGTGTTGGAACACAGTCCCTAGAGAGTGTTGGGTGACATCACCAATAGTCAACATGCAAATAAAGCACGGACAGGTCAACGTGCAAACAGAGTACAGCTTGAGGAAAAAGATCCTTAAGGCCACACGAGGTTGAGGAGTAGTTTCGTGATCATGGCCATCAAGCTCCATAAAGGAGGGGAGACCGAATTTGGGAGAAGACTAAGAGACCTCCTCAACACTACTTGAGAGAAGTTCTAGGTTTCCGAAGGTTTTGCAAAGCTTTTGCAGGCTTCAGACCAATTCGGGGTTGAGTCAGGATGACCTTCCCCTTTTTGCTCTGCCCAGCACCACCTAGCAACAGCAAGCTCCTCGAACCGTGAGGAGCCGAGACGGAAGCTTGTTGCAAGACTGGTGACATGGGGAGGGGTCGCCAAAGATCGTGGAGGCAATCGATCGAAGATATGAGAAATAGTCAAAGGCTTACAAATCGTCGGAAGCCAAAGCCGTGACAGTAGTCGAGTGTTGAAGAAGTAGGAGACAGTCGCGGCTTGCAAACGACGTGTTCGGCTTGCGCCAGAGTAGACTCCCACAGTAGAAGATCGTGACATCAGCAAGGCTCTGGGTAAGCCAAAGGGCTGAGCGCCCCTCTAAGCCATGTGTGGGCCAATTGCTCCATGAAAAAAAGATTTGACAGGCAAAGTAAATCGAACGGAGGTAAACCTTTTAATTTCCTAGGAAACCTAGTTACCTTGGGCAATCGATAGAAATTGAACCATGTGTCAAAATATATATATAAGGAACCAGTGGAATCAAAAGAAAAAAAACATAGAATATAATGGAACCCTCGAATTAGTGTTTTATGCTCTAATCTGAGGATTATCATGTAAGATACATTACATGGGCTATAAATCATTGATGTTGCAAAAAATATATGAAAATAGGTCAGTATGTTTATTATCTCTTTTACAATGTATATGATGACCTGATTTTTATTTGGATGTAATAAATGATTAATATGGCATATGTAGCTTAATAGGGTTTAATATCAAAAAACAAATTTATTAAGTACTCTACTAGTCAATAATTTTGCATAGTGTCTTCATATCAGTGTATCAAGTATTCAAGTGTAAGACGGAACTCTTAAGACCAGTACAATACACATAAATTACGGTAATACGATAATGATCCTAAATTGATATGAAGAACCTAATTAGATTCATGTATATAATCTTATGGTTGCACATAAAGATACTAGAATATAATGAGTAGTAATGAACCCTAATATGGAACTCATCGCCAACAAATACATCTTGATCTCAAAATATAAAATCCATAACATAAATCCAAGATAATAAGATAAGTAATAATGGAGATACACGAATGACGTAAGATAAACCTGAACTAAGACATATGTTCGGGTTAATGTGGTATCGGATACATGGTAACTACGATCTTGTTAGACCAGGTGCTGACTAGACTCAAGGTGACTCCAAGAAAGGTTAATAGGACTATGAATTAGGTATGTGGTTTAATGTATGGAAAATTATGCTGATTTTCTTGAATTCGGATGAACCTTGATATAATACTTATGTATAGTATGGCTTATTTTGGCACATCTTCTTGTACGTGTCTTTCTCTAATGTTTCTTATAACTAGAACCTTAAATCATATATGTTCATCCTTCTGTGTTATTTGGCATATTTCTTCATCATAATAAAGATTCAGAACGTAACTAGCACACCCTTGATTCATGTGAGGGGACGATGTGAAACACCCTTGCTTCATGTGAGGGGACGTTGTGAAACACCATTGCTTCATGTTAGGGGACGATGTGAAACATCCTTGCTTCATGTAAGGGGTCGTTGTAAAACACCCTTGATTCCTATGAGGGGACGATGTGAACCACCTTGGCTTTATGTTGAGGGGACATTACGTAACTAGCACACCCTTGCTTCATGTGAGGGGACGATGTTGAAATCATGGTACTAAACATCCTCGACATCTGGCGATATATCCTCGATGTTACATATTTCTACGCCTGTTGACGTCGAAACCTAGTAAACTTCCTCGACATCGATGTTGCCTACTTGTTGACTTGTGTCAATGAGTTCAGCCTACTTGGTGATGAAATTGACTTAGCTAGCTCAAAGCCTCCAATCTTTTTTATTATCTTTGTAGTTATTATTATTGCACATATAGTGAAGGCATAAAGTACTTGTAAGAAACCATTCTTCACATTGAGATGACTGTTTCTTTGGTTTCTAACTAGAGAGTAATGTTAAGCTTTTCCTCTATTAGATATCCACAAGTTTTGCAAAATTTGGTGTAGACCTAATAAAATTTCACCTCTGTTACTTTTTCCCCTCTTGACAAATTGATGTATTTGAAAATAAGCTCATGTTTTTTAATTCTAGAATGTGAACCAATTGGGATTTTTGTACATACATAACACATATATAGAACAAATCTAAGTTCTAAATATTTCGTATAGAAGATTATAGACGGGAGTATGAGTTTACTAAAAATTTGATGTTTTATGCCAAATTCCCTCTCAATCTCATTATTTTTTAGCTTATTTTGCGTTGAAGTGTTAGTCCAAGACTTCCTCAAAGTTTCCTTACATGTTCCACCAACTTCCACTTTCTTGCCTGTCGAAGTTGACACTAAGACGTCTTTTACATTTGCACGTGACTGTGTTTTTCTTTATATGTAAACATGTATGGATGACTATATACATACATATATTTAGTTTTTAAGATAGATTTGGTGAAATCTATCAAATTTCATCACGAAATCACTGTTTGGGCTTAATTTTTGTCAAAGATGTGTCGAAGTTTGGTTGTAAAAATCCTCGAAGTTTCCTCGATGTTTCCACAAACTTCCACTTCCACACCTGTCGAAGTCAAATCGAAGTCGAAGTCTTGTTTCATGGTTGAAATAACCTTGCCTCGTGTGAAGGGATGTTCTGAAACACCATTGCTTCATGTGAGGGGACGATGTGAAACACCACTGCTTCATGTAAGGGGATGTTGTGAAACACCCTCGATTCATGTGAGGGGATAATGTGAACTACCTTGGCTTTATGTTGAGGGGACGTTGTGATACTCTTTGTGACATGCTAGTTATCCCAAAGTAAATAGAATGGAATTTAAGCAACTTAAAATTCTTTTGAGAACAAATCTATTTCAGAATTATATATGACAATATTATGTCACTTTTTATTCAAATTATTTATGATTTTTTTTGCCCACTTACTCAGCACATTCTTTGTGATGATCTTTCTATATTTTTATGATTTTAGGTTCGGAGATAGCAGGGTTGCAAGAAAGGAGGTGAGAAGGGACGTTAGCATCTGTATAGGTGAAAATATGTTGTAGATCTCAATGGTTATGTACATGTACCCATACAATTATCACAGTGAAGATGTAATTAAATTTTATGACAGGTTATGTAAAGTCCAATTCATGCGCATTAAGATGTTTGGTGAATGTTGGATTTGTTTGTGTGCATACTCAATCTTCCGTTGTGTGTAATATTTGATATAATATATAACATTTCGGGCTTTTCACCCTTTGTCCCTTGGAATTAGAAAGCTAAAATCCGATATGTTACATAAACCATGCTCCTATGGAGCATTCTTCCATATAAACACAAATATGTGTTGTGACTTCAATAGGAAGCTTTGAATGCAGCATATTTTCATTTGAATGAGACTGAAGACTTTTGAAGTCACATTAATGATGGAAAGTAGGGGATTTTCATTAGATTTAAAATTTACCAAACAATCAACTTGGTCCCTCGGTGATTGATGCTTCTTTGAACCAAGGAATAAGGTGACTGATACCGACGCCGTTTCGACAGCTTGGAAATAGGTATTTACCGGTATACCGATGGAAATACCGACAGATGCAATCCTGGCCGTACTGACGCCAAAATGAACGAATTAATTCATGAAATTTTACAGGTGTAATCTCCACACCTAAATGCATCGTTTTATGCAATAAAATTCTATATTGGATGTGGGGTAGGGGGGGTCCATCATGTGGGAGGTAAGGAACTTGTCCTGTTTCGTTGGGATTTCGATGAAGGATTTCGATGACAAAACATAGGAATTCAGATATGAAATTTTACAGGTGTAATCTCCACACCTAAATGCATCGTTTTATACAATAAAATTCTATATTGGATGTGGGGTAGGGGGGGTCCATCATGTGGGAGGTAAGGAACCTGTCCTGATTCGTTGGGATTTCGATGAAGGATTTCGATGACAAAATGTAGGAATTCAGATATGAAAGTTTACTAGCACAATCCACAAACTTAAATATACACAATTATGCAACAATATACAATTTACAACATATCAATAACATATTTACTTACCAACTCACATCAGTTGTATGTTGAGTGGCGCGCAGGTTGTCCATACTGTAATGAGTTGATACTATTGAGATATTCTGCCCAAGACATGTGCATCCTATAAAATTGGTTATATGTAGTCACATGCTCCTCATAGACAGTATCGTTGACAAATTGCATCATCCCAATCTTTGGAAAATGTTGTTCTAAATCTCTGAGATATTGTGCCTTTCTTGGAGATGTAGGTCGAGGAGCTCGAGTGAGTGGGCGTTCACTTCCTTGAGGAATATGTTGAATAGCTACAGGCACAGCCATCGGAAGTATTGGGACTGGAGAAACAGGAAGAACTGAATGACCACCACTCCATGTTTGCCCACCATCCTCAGAAAATGCAAGGGAGTTGTACTGATAACTTCCATGTGGGCCTGAGACATATGCTGTATAGGTATATCCAACATGATGTTCTACTTCTGGTTGTGGCGGTGGTGGTGGTGGCTGATTTTGATATCCAGAATACCCATATTGAGAGTGAGATGGGTATGGTTGCCCAAATAGCATATCGGCAAATCCCAATGTTGAATCATGCTGAGATTGAGAATCAGAACCTGAAATACTCATGTTGCTAAGTGAATCAGCAATATCAGAATAACGATCATTGTTGTAGCCGTAGGAGCCTGTAGCCTGAGGTGGTGCAGCACCACTGTAGTCTTTGCCGGTTCGAGTTTTCCTCCTTTGAAAAGTTTTTTCACGCATGGGATATTCTTTTTCTGCTGGAGGAGGAGGTGCAGCTGTCGTAACATAAGGACGATCATCATACTGAGGATCAACAGCAGGAGGATATTCAGGAGAGCGCTCACTGCCGCCGCCATCATTGCCACCATCATTATTGATTTTGACCCAGATGTACTTTTTGAAGGAGACTCTGTGATACCCAATGCTTCTTCTACTGCTCTATTGATCTCCATATCAACATTTTCATGCTCAGGCTCAGGCTCAAGTCTTTTAGGTGGAGTTTGGTGACTTTGGTCAACATTAGTATCAGAATCTCCTTCAAAGTGCTCTTCTATGTATGGATCTGGACGACCATCTAGATTATCAAGAATGGGACGACCTATCTCATTCATCCATTCCTCTAAAGGATCTTCTGAATCATCAACTTCTTCTATGCCTCTACGCCTGGATGGGTTGAATGTGTATGCGGTGTCAATGGGATCATGGACGACAGCAAAATCCACTTCTTTGTAGTTGGCATCTCGTATTGCTCTAGCCCTCAACCGCATGTTGTAGTGAACATATACCAGATCTCTTAGCATGTCTGCCCCCAACCTGTTCCTTCTCTTTGAGTGAATTAAATTGAAAGTGCTCCAATTTCTTTCACAACCTCCTGCAGATGTTGTTTGAGAAAGAATACGAACAGCCACTTTTCTTAGATGGGGGGCACCCGTTCCATTCCATACCCACCACTCACAAGGATCACCCTGATCACGGTCGGCAACTGCATTTGGATGACCAAAACAACCAAGGCCTTCACGAAACTGTCACAACTGCAAAAATATTTAAGAACAAACTTCAGTAGAGGTAAAGAATTTGTTATGTAATAGTAATATATATAAGTTATATACCTCATCCATCACTATGGTGCGCTCTTCAGTAGAGGTAAAGAATTTGTTAGTTATATCTCTCACGGCAGACATTAGAGTCGCATCTAAGCCCAGTTTTCGCGAGTATTGGAACCTCGGGTTCAGATAATAAGCTGCCACCAATTTCAAATAAGGAAATAAGATTTAGATTTAGTTAACTTATAGCAAGTTGAAGTTATAGAGTTAGAAACTTAGAACATAAATATGAATTTAGAAGAAATAAATTATATACCTGCTTTATGCAGTGGATGCAAAAGCATATCTGTCCAACGCTTGTCTACAATTGACAAGTATTGTGAATGGGACCTAGGAGCTGCTTGTTTAATACCTTCCACCATTACTTGCATTGCATCATACAAGTAAGGCATTGTTGCGGCTTTGTCACCATCTACCAGCCTCAACACTTTGACAACAGGTTCCATTATCCGCAGCACCTTTATAACCTTATCCCAGAAAGCCCGACTGGCAATTAGTTCTTCAATCCTTCTGCCAACCGGGGTGTTGTGCTCCTTCATGGAGGTCCACTCCACACCATTGAAAAGCCTCCTAAGTCCATCTTTTTTGGACTTTAATGAGTTCAAGGCCAAGTAATTCGTTGCAAATCTAGTCACCCCTAGTCTAACTAGATCACCTCCACAGTACTCAGATCGCCTCATAGCATTTAACAAGAAGGAATGGTTGTAGATGAAACCTGTGATCAACCTACCATCAATTGTCACACTTTTGATGTAATCAATTGAGCCCATGTCCTTGAGGATCAGATCTATGCAATGGGCAGCACATGGTGTCCAGTAGACCGGATATTCTTCATTGTACTTTCACCGGCCTTCTTGAAGTTAGAGCCATTGTCAGTCACTATTTGCACTACATTCCCAACCGCTACCTGCTTGATGTATTTCTTCATTAAATTCTTGATGTAACTGTAATTCCTGACTGCACCAGAAGCATCAACCGAGTCTAGAAAAACAGTAGATCCACGGCAATGTACAAGAAAGTTAATAATTTACTTTCTATTTCCAGATGTCCACCCATCACACATGAGTGTGACGCCATACTCAGACCACAATTGTTTCTGGCTTTCAATCCATACATGTAGATCTTTCTTCTCTTTGGGAAGATACTTGTTCATCAACTCATATGCAGTGGGGGCTTTGATACCCCTACCCGACTCTCCTATGACATCCACCATGTGTTGTAGATATGGTTCGGTTGCAACATGTGCGGGTATACCATGAGCAAAGAAGAACTTACCCACTGCCTTGCCCACCTTCTCTTTCGCACCAGTAAACATTGCTTTTAGGGTTTTTTGCCTAGCATCAGGCTTCCTAACCCCTGGCTCATCAAAATGCTTCAATCTTGCACTAGCAGAACAGAAGAGTGTATCAATGCCTTTCTTTCTTTTATATTGAGCATGCTGATTTTCATCATCATCATCATCTAAGTCAACAACCGGGACACGTGCAGCCCCACTGCCTCCACCTGCACCAGATGGTCCATATCTCCTCGTAAGCCGAGCTGCCTCCTCCCTATCCCACTCACTTTTGCGGGCGTCTCTGAGAGCACGCCTATACATATGACGTGTATAAGCAGTATCACATCCTGGAGGATATGCAATATCATCATCTGATTCAGCAGAAGAACCTGTGGCCCTAACATCAAAGAGTGTATCTGTGTAAGCCTTTTCAACCTGCTTCAACTTTTGTTGTTTTTGCCTCTTTGCACCCATCAATTTCTTGAAGTCATCCCTAACACTTGGAGGGCACTTCTGGCAAATTGCCACATTCTTGTCACCACCAGTAATGTGACGTTTGAATCTAGTAATTCCTCCACCACCAAGTGTTTTCTTACAGTAGTTGCAGACAATCTTTGCCCTATTCCCAGACCCAGGTACAGGCTTGCAGTGACTCCATGCAAAATCCACATCCTTTGATGCATGACCAGCCGCACCCTCAGCGTCACTTGAAGACGAAGAAGACATCTTCTCAAAACTCAAAAGTCAACACTGAAAAAGACAAAGACAAACAAGCAAAGCAAATGATATTAGTAACTTAGCATTTAATAAAAAAGTACAGTAAGAAATGTACATTGTCGTATTAACTATTAGGTCTATTCTCTATTCACAATACTAATATCAAATAAAAATAAACCATTAAGTGAACAAAATCGGTTTCTTTTATGTAATGTAGAATCAAAATCGATATTTTATAATGTATGATACTTGCTTGTAATTATAGAATCAAACACAAGATTTTTAAAGATTTTTCTTTTGAAGATAATTATTTTTTAAATATAAATAAAGTCTGAAATTATTTTTAAAATTATAAAACATGATATTTACTAATTAAAAAGACAAGTGATATGCTTTCCACATGCTAGTTTCATCTTATACAACATTAACACACACAATTCTAAAGAAAAAAAATTAAAAAAACGTTTTTTTTTTCAGCATTTTTATAAATAAAAAATACGAATTATTTAGATATTTTGGGTATATTTTTGTTTATATATGTTCATGTTAGTCTTTGATAGAACTTCTTCTACTAAACCTAAATTAAATACCTATTATTAATGGTACTAATTGTATTATTACTATTAATTAATGAAATAACATGTTAATGTTAATTATTAGTGAGGTAATTAGTGATAAATCAGTAGATCTATATAATATAATCATAGATCTAGTGATAAATAGCATCAATCATAAGTATTTTGGAGTAGATCTAGGATTTTAGGGGTATTTGGTGATTTTTTTAGGTGAGAATAGAATTATAAGAAGAGAAAAGAGAGGGGAGAGGTTGGAAATGATGGGAAATGCAAGAAATTAAGTAAACATACCTTAATTGGGGTTGATTGAGCTCCAATCTTGAAAATCGCCCAAATTCTCCAAGTTTTTCCTCTTCAAACAGCAGCAGCAGAAGACGGCTCGCAAATATCGGTTTGTCGGGGCGAAATGCCGCCTGTGCCGCCGTGTACCGAGGTGTTAGTGATGCATTTTGCACCGGTACCCTCGAAATTTGGCGGTATTGGCGGTATACCCACCGGTATGCCGAAAAATGCGATCCTAGCGGCAGAATTGCACGTACCTGTACCGGTACCCGTCGGTATCGGTATTTCAAGCGGTATACCGCCGATACCGACGAAATCTCATCCCTTGCTTTGAACAAGGTTCTTCCTTTATTCTTTTCTAGAATACTAATTCACACAAGCCAGGGATGCTCCAAATACTCATCTTATAAAAAGACCGGTGGGGGGAGGTCCAAGAAAGAAGGTAGAACGGGCTTCTTTCCAAAAGAAAGGGTGATTGTTTGTACAATGCAGATACTTTGCATTTAAACAAGAAAAGGCCATGCCCCCTCATAATTAACTAGTTGTGTTGATGTATGGGAATGTATTGTGTGTTGTTTACTTGAATTATTATACAAAAGAAGAAAAAAATCTACTATATCAAATTAAATTATTCTAAGTTATTATATTCGAGGAGTTATTTGAGACTATATATAATATTGAAATGATGTGTTTAAAAAAATTAGAAACCACTCTCTTTTATAGGATAAGAGAAGAGGTAATAAACAGAAACTATACATATTGGATAATAGGAAAAGTAAAAACCAAAGACAAGATTAAAGCATAAAGAGCATAAAGCATATATATATCAACACTCCCCTTCCAAGTTGAAGCATAGATGTGTTGCATGCCCAACTTATCCACTAAAGTAACAAATCTAGATTATGGAAGTAGCTTTGTGAAGATACTAGTCATATGATCGTCTGTCCTGAGATAAGGAGTAGAGATGCGACCTCACATAACAGATTCTGGGACAAAGTGACAATCCACCTCGATGTGTTTGGTGCGTTCATGAAAGGTCAGATTGCTAGCAATAAAGATGGAGGCTTTGTTGTCACAGAACATAGGATTAGGTTATGGATCACATATGTCAAATTCTTTGAGAAGTCCATGAACCCACATCAGTTTGTGCGTACTCATGTAGTATGAGCCTCTCTATACTCGACTTCAGCACTAGAATAAGCAACAATTGATAGTTTCTTACTGCGCCATGTGACCAGATTTCCTCGAACAAACGTGCAGTAACCAGAGGGGGACTTCCTATCACTTCTACTACCCACATAGTCGGAATCAAAGTAGCCATTGAGTTTACAATGTCTGTGCCAACTGTATAGTAGTCCTTTCCCAAGGAAATTCTTCAAATTTTGAGAATGTGGCAGATAGCATCTCGATGACGTTGTCAAGGTTTATCTAGATGCCTTTTGACAAGTCCCACTATAGAAGTAATATCAGCTCAAGTGACTGCCATAAATCATCGTATCAACCAATCTTCTGTATTAGTGGTTAACCGGATAGGAAGGAGACAACCCATCATCCCAATTTGTATTAGTATAAAGAGGGGTACTAGTGGGCTTAGTACCAAGCATGATTGTTTCTTTTAAGAGGTCAATGACATACTTTTGTTGTGAGACACAGATGCCAGAATAGGAGCGGGAAACCTCAATAACCAAAAAATATCAGAGTTGCCCTAGATCTTTGGTAACAAAATGTTGTTAAAGATATTCTTTAGAAGCTTGAATACACTCCTTGTCACTTCCAGATAAAATAATATCATCCACGTATACAATCACGATGACAAGGCTAGAAGTAATATTCTTTATGAGAACGGAGTGATTAGAGTGAGAGATTGAAGCCAAATTTCAAAAGAATATGGCTAAATTTGTCAAACCATACTCGCGGGCTTTGCTTTAGATCGGAGATACCCTTGTGAGTCTGCAAACTTTAGAACACTCCCCCTAAGGTAGAGGTTGCTCCATATATACTTCCTCGTGGCAGCTTTCCATATAAAAAAGGCATTTTTAACATCAAGTTGGTAGAGAAGCTAATCATGATTGATAGCAACAAAGATGAGTACTCAAGCAGAATTCAACCGAGCAACGGGAAATAAGGATTCAAAATAGTCTACACCATAAGTCTGAGTATATCCTTTTGCAACTTGACAAGCTTTTAGTCTTGCAATTGTACCATCTGGATGGTACTTCACAATAAATATCCAAAAACAACCCATAGTGGAACAGTAAGGAGGAGGATCAACAATATCCCATGTATGTCGATTGCAAAGAGCCTCCTTTTCAACTTCCATAGCTTGACGCCAGGCATGATGTTGCAGTGCTTAGTGGCATTTTCAGTATCAAAAATAGCAGAGATGGCGGACGTAAAGCATGCAAAGCTAGTACAAAGGTTAGTAGCAGAGCAAAAATTACTAATAGGATGCATAGTACATGAACGAACACCTTTCCGACTTCCGTAGACTAATCAGAAGGTCCAGAGTAAAAGTTACTTGGGAGATGTTGTGATCTGCCGTAAAGAGGATTAGTTGTTGAGGAGTCATAGAGGGAACTGTAACCTTAGGTCTTCTTTTGTAAACTTTGAGAAGTGGTGTGAGCATGTGAGAATACTAGCATCTTCATTGGGGTCGTCTTCTACAATATCGAGTAGCAAAGTATTTTCTGGTAGGCAATAGATAAGATCTGCTCTCAGAATAGTACAACATATGTTCAAAGAAGATCACGTCAGCACTCACAAACCACTGTCTGGTAGACGGATCATAACATCGATATCCTTTTTGAGTTCTAGAGTACCCCAAAAAAATACATTTAGTAGATCGGGAATCTAGCTTTATTAACCCTCGGCGAAGATTTTTTACGAAGAATGTATTGCAAAGATGTGGGGAGGAACAAAGAAAAGAGGGGATTAGGATATAGAAGCCTATAGGGCACTTGATTTTTGCAAAATAGATGAAGGCATGCGATTAGTCAAGGAGCAGACAGTAGAGACAGCTTCGGGCCAAAACATTATGCACCTTCTTCGGATTTTGTTGGTGAGAGCATACATGTGAGAGTTAGTTAATCCCACATGGATTAGCAGGCTGGAAGCGAAGGAGAGACTGACTAATCTTGGAATTTGCGTTGTTAACCATCCACGTCATCACGCCAGAGTCATCTTTGGTCTACAGAGCACAGGCTTGTTTGGCTTTATCAGTCATCTTTGGTCCACAAAGCATGGGCTTGTTTAGCTTTATCATCAGTCATTTTAGCAGGTGATGCAGGTCCATCGGACCTGAGAAGAGAATACCTGCCTTAGGCTTTAACATAAAGTTCAAAAATGGCAAACCATAGATGGTAGTTGGAGCCATCCAGTGTCACAGTAGTGACACATAGCAATCTAGAGGAATCAATGATGCCATATGATAAAGAGGAGGTGTGGCGTAGCACAAGTCTGAATAGTGTGACACCGCACACTAAGCAACAGCAAAAGATAAAACACCCACTCATGGGCACCAGAAGAGAGAAATCAACAACCTACGTCTCTATGACCTACTTAAGTAACCATAGGACGTAAGCAGGTAAAAGAGGGGTAAAGCCCCCAACACCTCAAAGAGGATAGTAGATGGAATCCACAAAAAAAGAAAACTTGACTTAATCCATGGTTTAGAAGAGGAAGATGTGGAGTAGAGGTAGCAAGGAGAGAGAGAGGTGGAGGGAGGGGCAAGGCGGTAGGGCAGGGAGGCGCAGGTTGGGGGGGATGCAGGCGAGGGCGGGGAGGCAGGAGGGGGTTGGGGGGATGCAGGCAAGGGTGGGGAAGGCATGTGCAGGTTGGGGGTGGTGGGTGGTGGAGCGGCGGAAAGACATGGGGTTCAGAGCGGCGGATAGGCAGGACTGTCGGGAGGGGAAAGGGAAGGAGGTAAGGCGGCGCGGAGGAGCAAGCAGCAGGGAGGAGCAGGTTGGCAGCTGTGAGGGCAGGGGAGGAATGGAGGGTAGCAGTAGGGTTAGGGTGAGGAAGGGAAGGGTGGGGATGCTAGGGGGCGGTTTGATACCATGTAAGTAATATAATATGGAATTGATGTGTTTAAAATAATTACAAACCACTCTCTTTTATAGGATAAGAGAGGAGGTAAGAAAGAAAATCATGAGATATGGGATAATAGGAAAAGTAAATAACAAAGACAAGACTAAAGCATAAAGAGCATAAAGCATATATATCAACAGAGACGACTATATATACTTTTGTTTGAGCAGTAGATGACTACAGTGAACCACATTTTAAGTGTGTGCATCTCAATCCCTAAGGGGTGTATCGCTATCCTACTCCTTGTCAATTAGCATCAAAGAAGACCCAAAAGGAAAGCATCCTCCCCCTTATCTCTCATTATTCTTGTCAACTCCTGTACATTGTCCTAAATAGCTTTGCCTATAAAGAGCTTAATGCCTTGTTGCATCAAAAACTTGCTTGGTCCATGCAATTTGGGTAGGGGTGTAAACGGTGCGGGTCTGGCCATACCCATACCCATACCCATCTAATTTAGCGGGTCCGGTTCCGGTTCTAGACCCGCATAACATAAAACCTGGACCCGCACCATACCCGTACCCACAATAATAGCGGGTATGCGGTGCGGGTATGCGGGTAAGCGGTTCTATAAAACATGATATTGTTTATGTAAGAGAAATGACTATGTTATATATATTTAACACAACAAGATATTGTTATCATATAGTATATTAACATGTAATAGTTATATTAGACAATGCTATATTCTATACAATAAAATTAATTGAGTAATTGTTTACATATTTGTAGTCATGATCATAACATTTAATTTATGTAGAAAGTAATGTAGATTAGTAGACATTTTGATTTTGAGTTTACATATGATGTTCGTTATTGTAACTAGAATAGTTAATTCTTAGTTATATGACTAGTCTCAACCTTAGAGTAGGATATAATCTCAATAATTATATTAATTAGACTAGTAAAGTATGATATATATAACATATTATTTTAGTAGTTACTTATGTATAGCGGGTACACGGGTCTAGCGGGTCTGGGTCCAAGCATACCCATTATTGGACCCGCTTATATGCGGGTCCAAGGGTATACGGGTCCAAGGGTATGCGGGTATAAAAAATTAGACCCGTGACGGGTTTTTTAAGGGTCCGGATTTGCGGGTCCGCAGGTTTACCCGTACCCATTTACAGCCCTAAATTTGGGTCGTTGCAAATCTAAGAGTTAGGCATCATTGGCAGTGTTCTCATATATGGTCGCCATATGCAGTTCGCCCAGCTCTCCAAACCACATATGAGCCTATGGCTATGCAGTCTAGCATGCGGCCATATGCAAAGGCATATGTGGCTGCTTTTCATATAGAGATTTTGTGTAATTCTTTACCAATTATCTTGCTTCGTTTTTTTTAAACTACTTATACACACAAATACACATCCACATATACATATATGTACATATATAAGCTACTATACATGTATATTTATATGTTTAGATATTATATATCTAATTATAATGTCTTTACACTTTAAATATATAATATTATAGTCATATATAAGAAATTTACTAAAAAAAATCAAAAACTGCTTAAGCCCGCATTCTGCATTGGGATCTTTCTCAAATAAGACTCACTTGGCATCTAATCAACACCTTAGGCAACAAGCATTTCTTTGATAACATGTATTCAAGAATAGGGCATTCTTAAATAGATGGCCAGACTTTCCATGATATATAAGGTCGGCACATAAACACACAGTCCTTGGCATTCAAAAGTTGAGAAAAAAAGAACTTGAAGCCAATATTAAGATTAAAAAGAAAAATTAAGAAATGTGGAGTTTCTTACATTTTACTTTGTCTAAGAGTTTCTTGCAACATTACAACTTTAAGAGTTCTTTGCACAGGATTTGTTTATGCTGACTTCAACTCACAAAATAACTGCAATCATTTCATCTAATCTTTAGTAATAAGTGTGCAGGCTAGCACATTTTCAGTCATCACCACTCGCCGCCACTCATTTCTGGTGGACATCGGTTGTCGATGATTAAATAGTGAAATTTCTCTCCTGCATATGTTATCCAGATTTCTCACAATTATTTTCCCGAATTTTTCACAAAGTTCCCTGATTTTTCACTATTCTCACTTATTTAGTAAAAAGTACGCACAGTTCTTTTGTTTTGTGATAAAAACTATTTAGCATAAGTCTGTAATAAATTGACTGTAACATTACACATTTACATCACATCAATTGGTGTTATATGATCAAGATGTTTGAATTAAATGAAAATATGTATCGTGCATGTATTGCAGTATCCATTTCTTGCACAACTTTTTCACCTATAGTTGGCCAAACCCTTGCCATATTTTATTCTCAGCAAAATTTTCAATTGCCAAATCTTTCAACCTCACCAAATGAATTTCAAATTCGAAATATGTGAGTACGGCAAATTGGTGACAACTGACAAGGAGTGTGATCTTGTGTGTTGAGTCAAATGCAGTCCACCGAACATTTAATTTCAAAATATATCATTGATCCTTAATATATCATCCAACATACTGTGTGTGAATAAGAGCACAGCAATTAGTTGTTACCAACTTATGAGTAAAGATATGAATTTGTTCATGTGGCATAACAAAAGATTACATAACAGGAGTACTTACCTCGATCTCCTGGAATATATGAGAAATTGATGCATCTGTAGCAATGGTAGTTAATATCTCAAGTTTTAAAGCCCGAACTTGGTACAAATCTGAAGGGTATACAAAGAAATCCTCATAATAAGGTGCAAAGAGCAGAGGCATCGCTGTAGCAAAGACTTGAATATTGCACAGGACCTGCAGGACATAGGCTTTAATTTTCTAGCATGCATATGAATATGTAAATATGGTGTTTACATTGCAAAAGCCATCTGACTGAGGGATAGTTTGGTATAGATTTCATGTGATATATAGATATATAACAATAACAAGGAGCTAAGAGTAGGACCTGCAGGACATAGGCTTTAATTTTCTAGCATGCATATGAATATGTAAATATGGTGTTTACATTGCAAAAGCCATCTGACTGAGGGATAGTTTGGTATAGATTCATGTGATATATATAACAATAACAAGAGCTAAGAGTTTCCTACCAGTCCTCAATAACTAATATATTACAGCATAAAATAAAGATAAATGCATAGTTTACAGACAGTTACACTGACTTTATTAAAAAGGGGCTAAGCGTCCACTTAAGCGAGGCCTAGGAATCCACCTTGTGGATCTGATAATAAGTATCCGCTCAAGGCTGCAAAAACTATGTTGTTCCTCTATGAGCACGTCCCTCTAATCTACTATATTATGTAATATAACTGTTTTCTACTCTATTTATTTAGCATTATTAAAGATATTAGATAGTTAGCAATTGTATAAAGATACTGTCTGAGTAGCATTCTTCACATATATTACTATTGTTATTGCATAATAGTAGGATACACACTTACTAATTATGATAGTGTGTAATATAATATAACTATAGTAGAAAACTACGTTTTTAATGTACTGATATAATACATACGAGCTTTAAGGTTATATAGAATAACCTATACTACTGCATCAGTGTACTACAGTTCTTGTTACCAATTAGGCGATTACTACTGTACAGATTCAGAAATTACTATGTGAGATATAGACATTAGCTTATGTATGTGTGGGTTTAAATATGTAAAAAGGTTCAAAAGTATAAGTAGTACTATATTTGTGTGCGTAAATTTTGTACATATATATATATATATAGAAATCCAGAATCCACTTTAAAAAGTGTTTGCCTGGCTCTTAAGCAACTAAAGGTCTTGTCCGTCCGCCTCCTGCTTTGTGCTATTTAAAACATTGGTTATACTCCATTGCAGGAACCGGAAGCAAAGTGGAGCGTTTTCTGAGACAGCTAGGCAGCCAACACGGTTCCCAATAAGAGAGGGAGATCATAGTGTGTGATCCAGGAAGGTGGAAGCTCACTCTGCATAGTAACTTTTCGGGAAAACACAATTTTTTATTTCTGAGCACGTATGTTCTGCTCGAATAAAATGCACATCGGCTAGTTTTTGCACACTTTCATGAATTTTTCACTTTTTTTCATGAATCTTTTTTACAAAATAAAGTTTATATTTGAGTTAAGTTTTTTTGCATGTAATACGCAAAATAACTCATTATGTTGGGTTTATAGTACTCTGAACTTTGATAGCATGTGCTCCTAAGAATGCTAGTGACCATCTTCATTTGTTTGAGAAATTAGAATTTCAATTTTTAAAAGGATTTCATTTTATAATAGATAAACTTATCGAGTGTTCTACTTAATGCCTGTCTATGGAATTAAAGAAGAAATATAGCTAAAGACTAAAAGGGAATAATTATCATTCATCAACTGTGTCTCTACATGGACGCAAATAGAGCCTTTATATAGGCTTCTAAAAGAAAGACTAAACGGGCGGTAAACAATGTGGGACTAAACCACTTGACTTTACAAGAGCCCAAAAACGAGAAAAATGACATAATAAAATAAAACATGCTAATAAAGCCTAACAAATAACATGGCGACGCCTACGCTCATAAGTGCGTAAAGGTAGGGCCTGTCCTACATCAACTCCCCTCGGCTGCCAAAAACTCGATTATGTCGAGTCAGTACTGAGGTAGAGCTCAAGAAGATTTGCATCAATGCGGCGGAACTCCTCTTTGGTGATCCAGGTGGCGTCTGCTGAAGAACGGCCTCTCCAGCGAACCAAGAAACGATGTACGGAGCCCTAGCTGGTGAGGACGGTCTGCTCATCTAAGACGGTGTCAATGTGTTCGGGCGGCTGTTGAGGAAGTCGAGGCAGAGGCGGTAACGCCACTGAAGACGGTGGAGCACAGTGAAGATCTGAAGAAGCTGTTGCTGGTGGTGGAGGGGGCTCGAATGTACCACGATAAGGAGAAATATCGTCCACATTGAATACTGCACTAATGCCCCAATCTGTTAGCAAATCCAGTACATAGGCATTGGGTCCCTGACGTCTAAATATTTGGAACGGTCCTGACGCTCTGGCGTGAAGCTTCTTGAAGGAATTTTTGGGGTAGCGTTCAGGACGCACACGTACTAACACATAATCTCCCACATTAAATTTTAGAAACATGCGGTGTGCATCTGCAGAAAGCTTATAGTTTTCATAAGACAATAATTTTTCGGCAAATCTCAACATGCAAATCATGAATGTGCTAGGCAAAGGTCTCAGCAATGTGGGAAGTACGGTCATTAGTGGACAGAGGTAAAAATCTATAGGTTGGCGAGTTTTGTATCCATTAACAACTTCAAATGGACTCTGTCCTGTGGATCGATTGATAGAACTGTTGTAAGCAAATACAGCAGTAGGTAGCAATAAGTCCCAATTGCCTAAACGCTCACCAACAAGACATCGCAGGAGGTTACCCAAACTCCTGTTGACCACCTTAGTTTGACCATCAGTTTGAGGGTGAAAGGCAAAAGAGAATTTGAGGTTGGTACCAAAGATTTTCCATAAGGTCTTCCAAAAGTAGCTAACAAACTTAACATCACGGTCAGAGACTATGGTGGTGGGGAGTCCATGTAGCTTGACTACCTCATTAAAGAAAAGGCGAGCAATATGTGAGGCGTCAGAAGTCTTACTACAGGCAATGAAGTGGGCCATCTTTGAAAAACAATCAACAACTACCAACACGGAATCATGGTCACGAGAAGTGCGGGAAAGACCTAAAATAAAATCCATACTTAAATCCTTCCAAGGCTCATAAGGAATAGGGAGGGGAGTGTATAAACCCGTATTTTGTCTTTTGGTTTTGGCCAATTGACAAGTACGACACTAAGACACTATGTGAGCTACATCACGTCGTAAGGCCAATAAAATTTGTCTGTCACTAGAGCGTTGGTCACTAGAGCGGTGGTCTTATCTTTACCAAAATGGCCAGCGAGGCCGCCCTTGATCCTATTGGAAGCGGGAGGGCTGAAAGAGGGTTCTTTCACATCTTGTTTCCGTAGTACAACAGAATGTCGTTCATGTAAGTCCCAACTGAGAAAATCACGAACTGAAGTAGAAGGGATACATAACTGCGTGCCGCGAAAAAGAAATCCATCTCGTAGAATAAAATCAAAAGCATGGCCAGGTATACTACTGAGAAGGTTAGAATGAATAGTCGTAAAGTCAGGACATGTGGAATATTGCTCTTTCATACAGTCGAAGCCCACTACTTCAATGCTCATAGATTGTAGGGTGGTCAAGCAACGACTGAGAGCGTCTGCGGCCTTGTTCTCAACACCTGAATGATGTTTGACAAAAAAAGTGTACTCCTGAAGAAACTCACACCACTTGGTGTGACGCACACTTAAATTCTTCTGGAAATTTAGAAAGCGAAAGGCCTGATGGTCAGACCAAAGGATGAATTCCTGATGGAGAAGGTAGTGCCTCCAATGACGTAGGGATTGCACAACAGCGTAGAATTCTTTATTGTAAGTGGAATATTTACGCTTTGCGTGGTTGAGTTTCTCACTGAAAAAGGCAATAGGGTGACCGTCTTGACCAAGAACACCTCCAATGCCAACACCAGAAGTGTCACAAGATACTTCAAACGGAAGTGAGAAATCGGGAAGGTGAAGAATCGGAGCTTCGGTCAACTTAGTTTTGACAGCCTTAAAAGCACGTCTTGCAGATGGCATCCACTCGAATATGTTACACTTCATTAACTCAGTGAGAAGAGCCATAATGGTGTTAAATCCTCGAACAAAACGACGATAAAAAGTAGACAACCCGTGAAAGCTACGAAGCTCAGATTTCAAAGTGGGTTGGGACCAATCAGTGATGGCTTTGACTTTGGCCGGGTCAGCCTCAATGCCAGTAGCGGAACAAAGTAGCCAAGGAAAAGTACTTTATCTTGAAGGAACGAGCACTTCTTTAGATTGATATATAGTTTCTCAGTTCGAAGTGTGTCGAAGATAAGTCAGAGATGATTTAGGTGTTCGTCCTTGGTCTTACTAAAGATCAGAATGTCATCAAAGTATACCACTAAAAATTTTCCAATGAATGGTCGTAACACATGGTTCATGACTCGCATGAAGGTGCTAGGTGTGTTGGATAGGCCAAAAGCCATGACTAACCACTCATATAATCCGTCTAGGGTTTTGAAGGCAGTCTTCCATTCATGGGACTCCTTAATACAGATCTGGTGATAACCGCTACGGAGATCAATCTTGGAGAAATAGCAAGATCATGTCAATAGATCAAGCATGTCGTCAAGGCGTGGTATAGGGAAATGATATTTCACAGTGATCTTATTGATGGGTCAACAACCTAAGCACATTCTCCAGCTACCATCCTTCTTTGGGGCAAGGAGAGCAGGAACCGTACAAGGACTCTTGCTCTCTTGAATGAATCCTTTGAGAAGGAGGGCATCAACCTGGCATTTCAATTCAGCATGCTCAGTCAGGTTCTCATGGTAATGAGGTCGGTTAGATAGCGAAGACCCTGGAATCAAATCAATCTCATGTTGAATATCACGCAAAGGGGGAAGCTCATCGGGAAGGTCAGTGGGTATCATGTCCTTGAACTCGTCGAGAAGGGGGACAAGTTCTGGTGGGGGCTGAAAATTGGACACGGGAGTGGATTCTTTGATGTATAGCACATACATGCATCATGATTCTCGACTGGCTTCTTCAAGCTCTTGTCGAGTGACAAGGTGGGGAAGAGTGTTGGGATTTGGAGGATTGAGGGTCTTGTGGTGGACTCTTTTTGATAGGAGAGATGAATCAAAAAGGTGCTAATCGTATGTGTTTGCCTTTGTGCTTAAAGGTATAAACGTTGGAACGTCCCTCATTGTGGGCATCTAAGTCATAAATCCAAGGACGACCAAGAATGACGTCGCCAACATCCATAGGCAACACATCACACCAAATCTGGTCTGAATAAGCACCTAGAATGATGGGCACAAGGCAGTGTTGGGTGATGGGCAAGCTAATTTGGTTCATCGTTCACCCAATGGACTTTATGTGGTTGAGGATGGGGCTCTGGGCACAAGTCCATGAGCTTCAATCCATGGTGTGAAATGATGTTCTGAGAACTGCCACCATCAATGAGTAGCTTGCAGCTTTTACCAACGTGTTTGAAGAAGGTCTGAAAGAGAGTGGTGTGTTTCCATTCGTCCCCTTCCGATGGGGCAGCTAAAACATGCATGACCTGGAGATATGACGGATCATAATCATAGTTATAATCAGCGTCATCATCAGAAGGTTCAGAGGCAGGAAAAACATCTTCATATTCAATGTCATCCTCAAGGGTGGTATCAGGAGAGTCAGAGGACACAAAGAGCATGGCAAGGGCATTGGGCAGCTAGGTGGGTCGTGCTATAACAATAAAAGCATTCACGACCTCGTGGAGGAGGTCGGACTGAAGTTGTGACTTCATCCGTTGCCATCTCCAACCCCACCTGCTGCCGCCGTCGCTGCCTGTTGCTGCCACCTCCATGTCCGTTGTTACTGCCGCCGTCGCCGCTATCCGCCACTGCCTACCGCCGCCGCCGACACTGTCCCTGTCTGCTGCTGCCACTGTAGTCGTTGCCTTCTGCAGTCGTTGCCCCTGTCGCTACCTGCTGCTGCCTCCGCCCGCTGCCAACCACTACCTCGTCCACAACTGGACCCCGGACCCCTAGTAAGCAACCCCCCGAATTTTTTTTCGGAGACTCTCGCCCCCGAACCCCCAAGCAAGGGGCCGCTAGCCCCCTACAACCCCCAAACAACTCATCGCCGAGTTGGATCGGCGTCGGGTCAGGGCACAAATCTCTTATCTCCTCCCGAGGTAATTCTCTCCATCCATATCAAAGGCAAGGAAGCAATGATTGTCATCACTTTGGGTAAAATTTTTTCATTGTTTATTGTGCTTTTGCTCATCTTTAGCAATTTTAGTACATTCGCAAACGGTCCATAGGGTTTTGATTCCTCCACTGAAAATTTGCCAAGTCCTGATTTTGGAAAGGTTTTCCCTTGTTCGGTGCATTACTTTTCTATCATATATTTGTCTGCCTTGTTTTCTTGAATTGTTTTGCGTTGTCCATTACAGAACTAAGTTTTCATTTGGCGCTATAATTTTTTGGCTATTTCGTTGCAAATCATAATGTCTAGTCATAGGTCTACTAGCCCGGTTTTAGAACCCACGTCGGAAGCAACCCCTACATCTTCCCAACCCCTATTTACCCTTGAGACTCTTAGTCAGTCAATCAATTCCATCATGGCTGAGCTTCGCACTATTCTCCAAACCCATACACTACAGGCCGGTCAGAACTCGACACCTTTTATGGGGTATGGGATGCCGCCAAATCCTGGACATGCACCACAAAGCCCCCTGAACCCTACTCTGCTGCAATTCTACCCACCACAACTCCATGAGCCCCCTTGCTTACCACCCCTATGGAGAAGTTGATCCTTTTGCCGAACCTGATCCTTATTCACAACACCCATATGTAGAACCACACCCCTATCAATCACCCTACCATCACTCACCCCAAACTGCTACTCCACAAGCACACTATGCACCACCACCACATCCCCCTCCACGTGCTCGTCGTGCTCCTGCACCTCATCACCAACCATGGGCTCCGCCTCAGGGCCAACATCCTCCCATGACACCTCATCCTCAAGCCCCTAGACATGATGTTTTTCATAACCCCCCTCGTGGACTTGTTTCCCCCCGCAACCTATACGGTCAATATCACTCGGGACCTCATCCACCACATCACAATGATATCACTCGTTGAGTTAAAATAGATGCCCCCACTTTTGATGGTAAACTTGACCCCAAAGTTTTTCTCAACTGGATGCTAGTTTGGAAGATAATTTCAACTGGTATGACATGACTGATGCTCAGCGGATTAGGTTTGCTAAGATGAAACTTGGAAGGGTCAGCCAAGCGATATTGGCAAGGTGTGCAGCGTGACATGGAGCGTACTAGTCAACCTCCCATCCTCTTTTGGGATGAGATGAAGACTAAGCTACGCGAGCGCTATGTTCCCGCCCAATACCAAAGACAATTTCTTTCTGACTGGATGACCCTTAGCCAAGGGTCATCATCTGTTCAAGAGTACATGGAACGATTTGAGGAGGCTAAGAACCGTTGTATTGACAATGACTCTGATTGGCAATTGGCCGCTCGTTTTGTGCACCGTTTACATCCTGACATTAAACGAGAAATGGAGTTACAACAGTATGATTCCTTGGATGATGCTTTTCACCGTGCCCAAAAGGTAGAGAGTAACCTTCAGCCCGTTTTTCGTGGTCCTTCCTTTTCTCGTTTTGGACAATGTACTCGCTCAACCAATAATCCTTCCATTACCCCAAATCGCTCTGCCTATCCCCTACCCCAACCACCTCCCCAGAGTTCTTCAGCCCCCTCTTCCAGTAAGGAAGGACCTAACCCTAATGTTTTTAGGATTAGGCTCTAATACCACTTAATACCTATCTACGAAATTAAAGAAGAAATATGGCTAAAGACTAAAAGGGAATAATTCTCATTCATCAACTGTCTCTCTACATGGACGCAGATAGAGCCTTTATATAGGCTTCTAAAAGAAAGACTAAATGGGCGGTAGCCAATGTGGGACTAAACCACTTGACTTTACAAGAGCCCAAAAACGAGAAAAAGGACATAATAAAATAAAGCATGCTAATAAAGCCTAACTAATAACATGTCGACGCCTACGCTCATAAGTGCGTAAAGGTGGGGCTTGTCCTACATCACTACTTTTATAGTGCATTTTTTCTATTCAAATGTGGATGACAGCAATCATCAGTTATATATAACTTTATCATTCATTCCTAATTGTTTTTATGCAGATATTGTATAGCCCGCTATCATTCTTATTCTCATTCATTTGATCTAGCGGCATATATATGGGGCATATACGTGTAGCATGTGCACGCAGAGGTGAAAAGGGCAATCTGAAGCCATGGTATTAAGCTAACTCTATAGTCACATAGCGAGAGCATATATAGGTTTTGTGTCAGCTTGCATCTACCTACACTTGAATCATCTTTCTAGTAAAATTACCAAGAAGAGCCTTAGGAAATCTGATAGGTTGCTACTTTGCTAAAATCGATAGCGGTGCTATTAGGGCCCACCAAATTCTAGAATATTTGAATAGTTGTACTCAATAGTCACAAATTTGGTATTCGTGAGACGTACATTCGAGCTGAAAATTTCAGAATTCGGGAATTATGCGGAAAGTTCGGATAAAAATCGGTCAATGTACCATAAAAATATGCTCAACTATTCGGGAAAAAGTCAAAAAAAATGGGTGTGTGTGTGTGTGTTGTGTGTGTATACATATATATATACACATGTGTTTTTTGGCCGGTTATATATACACACATGTTATACACACATATATAATGATTGAATTGATGACGAAACGGCATATCTATTACCCTAATATTGAAAGATCAATTAATACATAAATGTATCATAGATTTCAGGAAAATCACCCGAGGGACTAATAAATGATTGCAAATTGCAATCGCAAATAAGAAAAAAAAATGGAAAAAGGGTTACCTGGTCAGTGGCTGATGTGGAGGACTAACAAGCATATCAATCTTCTTGAGCTTGAATGTTGTGTAACTTGTGTCAAATTCACACAATCAATGATCCCAGCTTCCTTGAGCCAAAAAAAGAATGGAAGTTAAAAAAAAAAGCTAGGGAGAGAAAACAAGGGATTAGAATGTTGGATGGCGGATGAAGGGGAAGAAGTTGGAGGGGAATGGGAGGAACGGGAACAAGGATGTTAGAGAATATCTGGAAACAAAAAAAAGGGGGAAGGAGGAGGATATAGAAGAAAATGGATAATAGGAGGATGATAAAGTATAAAGCAAAACAGACACATAAGTGTCTAACACGGACGAAGTAGAAGAAAGCAGAGCGATAGGAGAATTGAGTGAAATGAGAGGAGGAAGGAAGGGAAAAAAGGAAGTAGGAGGATGATAAAGCAGAGAGGAGGAAGAAGAGGTGGAAAAAGGAAGTGGAAGCAGCAGAAAAAGGAAAAAAAATTGGGAGGGAGAGGGAACGATGGAGGAAGAATGGGAAGAAGTAGAAGTTGTTGCATCATGAAGAACTAGGGGAGGAAGAGGAGACAATGGCTGAGGAAGAAGTGGAAAAAATTGGGGAGGAAGAGGGAATGGCGGAGGAGGAAGAAGGGGAAGCAGAAAGCATCAGGGAGAAATCAGGGAGGAGGAGGGGATGGTGGAGGAAGAAGTGGGAGCAGCAAGCAGCAAGTACAAATTGGGGAAGAAGGGGGAGAATGGAAGAGGAAGATGGAGAAGTACTTGTAGAAGAAACCTGTCACCAAGAGGAGTGACCACTATCGCCAAGATGGAAGCTACTGCAGCTCCTCCATGCTTTGCCAGACGGGGTTTCTCCTCCTGGCTCAAGGTGTGTAGGAGAAAGAGGAAGAAGGTTGGAGGGTTTAGTGGGACCTTGCTGCAAATAAAAAAGGACGTAGAAAAACCAAGTATGAAGTAGACTTACAGAACAGTGTAAAACGGCAAGAAAACATATTGAACGCGTTTAAAACACAATACGGGAATAAAAAGCGTTTAAAACGTATTATTTAGTCTTGAGTTTAAAACGGATGTCACATACGGAAGGTGAATAAAACGCGTTTTAAGCGTGTTTTTTTCAACAACAAAAATACGATAAATATTGTGACTACAGTTGTACTATGGAATGAAACATGATGGTAAACCTTGTCGTAGGTTTTCTTCACACCAGATTTTACTAGTGCGACATCATTGTTATTTATTAATTATAGCATCAACAAACCTCAAATTTAAATTCTCCATAATCATTACTATATTAGTTATAGAAATAATTCTGTCCTTCTAAGATACGACCCCGCATACTAATTATAAGTTGAGCACTGGAGTTTAGTGTGTTCGAGTGTAAATGAAAGTTGATTGTGTCCATCAACCATTTCCATGCATCTCATCTACATTTTATCACTCCATAAGCCACCGAATAAAAGAATTATTTGTTGGAACACATATCACATAGGAGTACTCAAGGTGATGATATTACTCATAAACTTTCTATACGTCATTCGCTATATAAACACACACTACATGATGAACATCAAAGGCACCATCATAAAGACGAAAGGGTCTCAATAGAGCTTGAGAGAGGGTCAAATAAAAGTAGAAATAATAACGAAGCAAAAGAAGACTCTATCATACGTTACATTGCTCGTTGAGAAATTTCTTTAGGTTTATGCATGGTAAAAAAAGGTGCGCCTTGAGACGCCTGAGGCGTACGCCTGGAGATAAGGCGGCCCTCTGAGCACCCCGAGGCATGCGCCTAGAAAAAGAGCAAAGCCGCAAGGGTACCTTTGTTGTTGTTTGGAACAGTGTAGCAGTTGCTATTCCTCCTCCCATGATGCAGTAGGCTAGTAGCAACAGCTGATCCTGTTTGCAATGGCATCAACGGAGTTTGTTGCTCCACATCGTGGCGGCATTTGTTGTTCCATATTATGGCGGCAACAGTGATGGATGCCATTGCTGCTACACCTAGTTGTAGCCGCACTTACAGCTGCTCTTGGTTACAACAGCAACTACAGTTAGTCATAGAGGAGGTGGGGGGAGACGTCGGGGTCGAGGGTAGAGTTTGGGGCAATGTTTTCACAACCGAACCGGTGGTCGGACCGATACTGACTCAGACCGGATTGAGTTGGGTTCAACCGGAGTGGTTGAACCAGTTGGACCGGAAATGACGTCAGCATGACATAAAAAAAAATTGAACCGGAAAAACCGAACCGGTCACCATGATAAAAGGCAATTAGCGGTTGGACCGGTCAAACCGGTTGAACCGGGCATATTATATATATATACATTTATATATATTGTTTGTATATATAGACATATATATTGTATCAATATATATATATATATAGATATAGATATATATTTGAATATATATACATTGTATATATATGTATATATATAAATATATATGTATACATATATATTGTTGTATAGATGAATACATTCATACATATATATATTATATCAATATATATATATATACATATATATATATTTGAATATATATACATTGTATATATATGTATATATATATTTTATCAATATATATATTTGAATATATATACATTGTATATATATGTATATATATAAATATATATGTATACATATATATTATTATGTAGATGTACACATACATACAGACGTATATATGCATATATACAAATATACATATATTTCACATATATACATATACATATATATGTATTCTACCTTATATGTATATTTTCTATGTAAATACATACATACATATATATATGCCATATGTATATATACATATATATACATATATGTAAATTCTTACATGTATTCTACCTTCTGTTTTCTCTTCTCTTTGAACCACTGGTTCAATCCGGTTTGGTCCGACCGGGTGATTGGACCGGTTGGACCGTATTTCTGACCGGTTGGACCGGAAAAAGACACAACCAGTATTTTAGGCTTCCGGACCGGTCAGCTACCGGTTCACCGGTCTGACCGGTCGGACCGGTTCAGTTTTTAAAACACTGGTTTGTGGTATGGGTACACAGGGGTTGTGTTACTTGTGTACGACCTGTGTGGGAATTGGGTTAAAATTAGTGAATGTGCCAGAACCAGTAGTAGTACATGGGCTGACTAAATTGATCTGGGCCTCAATCTAAATATCAGATATAAATTTTATTCTTGTATTTAATTGTATATCTAGATATAAGTCTATAGATGTTTAAATATATATACGCCTCTTACGTTTCGAAGGATTATGCCCCTGAGACAAAATGTCTCGTTATGCCTCGGGCATTATAAAACTTTTATGTAATCTATTAGTATATATATTTTACTGTGTTATGGCTTTAGACTTCTCTAGTCTATTAGCCTCTTTTCTTTTATCCCATATTGCATGTCTCTACTTTATGTCTTACTCTCTTGTCTTATAAAAGAGAGAGCATTGTATTTATTTTATTCATCTAATAAGAAGCCTTTTATTATTTTAGATGGTACCTAGCAGCCTCATCATCCGTAAACCCCTCCCACCCTAACCCTATCCATGCCTCCCTAAACCCTACCCAGCCGCCACCCACCCTTCCTCCCTTTTTTTTCCCTACTGCCCCCCCCCAGCCACTGGAGCCGCCCTCCCCACCTGCCCCCCCCCCCCTTCTCCACTCCCCCTAGACCCGCCGCCAACCCCCCCTTCCTTCCCCTGTCCCAATCCGCCGCCACCTTCCACACACCCCAGCCACCACCCCACACTGCTCCCTTCCGCCGCCGCCATCACTACCAAACTACCACCCCATCTCCACCTCTCCTCACAGCCTTCTTCCTCCTTCCCTTATCCCCCCTCATCTACCACCATTCTCACCGCCACCTAGTCTCCTATTCTCCATCTCTCCCTTCTTTCTTCTCCTTCGGCAGGTCTCCGGTAACTTTCTAATGGAGACACGTTGACGTGCTAATCAACGCTCGTTCGTTGCCTGCTTGCGCCTCATGGTGGAGTAAGTCTTTCCCCATGTTGGCGTAGGTCTTTTCTTTACTTCTGCCCCTAAGCAGGTTGTTGATGATTTGTGTCGGATCCATTCTACTGCCCCATTGCGAGTTCTGTTGGACATGTTGATCCTGTTATTATTCTGCCTTGGCACTACGTCATTTGTGATTGTTGTACCGACTTCTGCAACCTACTACATGGCTTTCTGAGATGCCCCAGATCTTCTATTATTGGTTTTTGCCCATGTGTTGGGTTTCGTCTGCTATCCTTTTCTGCTGACTGCTACGTGCCTGTTGTTCCTGCCTATTGTTCCTGCCTGCTACCTGCCTACTGCTCCTGCCTGCTTTGGCATTATAGAGAGAATAGGAATTATATATTCGATGATCAAAAAGGTGTACAATACAGTTTCTTATATAGGAGAAGAGAGGAGAGACTAAAATAGAGAGGAGCAATATGGGACTAAACTACTGAAGTAAAAACATAAGTGAGGCACATGCTAGGCACGTGACACTCGGTGAAATATAACATATCTCTATACTCCCCCTCAAGCTGGAGCGTAGATGTCGAACATGCCCAGCTTGTCCACTAGAGTCTGAAAACGAGCTTTTGGAAGAATTTTGGTGAAGATATCCGCTACTTGCTTTTCAGTGCTGAGATATGGAGTGCAAATGTGGCCAGAAAGAACTGTCTCACGAACAAAGTGACAGTCGACCTCAATATGTTTTGTCCTTTCATGAAATGTTGGGTTGCTCGCAATAAAAATGGAGGCCTTGTTGTCACAAAACATCGGTATAGGGCTAGAATAGGATATGTCAAACTCCTGGAGGAGACTCTGGACCCACAGAAGTTCACATGCAGTATGAGCCATGGGTCGATATTCTGCCTCTGCACTGGATCTGGCTACGACAGTCTGCTTTTTGCTTCGCCAAGTAGCTAGATTTCCGCCCACAAATATACAATAGCCCGGATGTTGATTTACAATCAGAGTGACTTCCTACATAGTCAGAGTCTGAAAAACCAGAGAGATTACAGTAGTCGTGCTTCTTATATAACAAGCCTTTGTCTGGAGAGCTTTTGAGATAGCGCAGGATGTGACATATAGCATCCCAATGACACTGCCGTGGTTTATCAAGATACATGTTGATGAATCCTACAGCGGCAGTGAGTTTAGCTCTTGTGACCGTAAGATAAATAAGCTTGCCAACTAGCCTTCTGAACTGGTGGTGATCAGCATAAGGAGAGGAGTTTTCATCGTCCCAATCCATATTTGGGTCAAGAGGGGTGTTGGCTGGTTTACAGCCAAGCATACCAGTCCTGCAAGAGATCAAGTACATATTTTCGTTGAGAGAGACACAGCCCTGCAGATGATCTGGACACCTCGATGCCTAAGAAATATCTCAACTTTCCGAGATCTTTGGTGACAAAATGATTTTCTAAGTAGGTTTTAGTTGCCTGAATGCCCAAGGTATCACTGCCAGATAAAATAATATCGTAAACATAGACAATAAAAATGACTAGCTCAGCCATTGTTTTGCGGATAAAAATCGAATGATCTGAGTGGGAATGACGAAAGCCAAAAATAACTAATATCTGACTGAGTTTGTCGAACCAAGCATGCGGGCTCTGTTTGAGACCGTAGATGGCTTTTTTTAGCTTACAGACCTTTGAGGCAGACTCCCCCTGAGCAACAAATCCTGGTGGTTGCTCCATGTAAACTTCCTCCTGTAGATCTCCATAAAGAAACGCATTTTTAACATCCAACTGAAATAGGGGCCATTCTTTGTTTACAGCAACATAAATCAGAATGCAAACAGAATTTAACCGTGCTATTGGAGAAAAAGTTTCAAAATAGTCCACACCATATGTTTCTGTATACCACTTTGCCACAAGACGAGCTTTCAAAAGCTCAATTGTACCGTCAGGTTGATACTTAATTGTGAAGACCCATCGGCATCCAACAGTAGGACAGGAAGGAGGACGATCCACAAGTTCCCACGTCTTGCAATCACATGGTGCCTACATTTCATGGTCCATCGCCTGTTTCCATGCAGGAATAAGAAGAGCTTCTACAGCAGTCTTTGGAATAGTTACGGCAGAAATTGTAGAAGTGAAGCATGCAAAATTGTTATACAGGTTAGCAGATGAGCAGAAATGACTAATAGGATGTTTGGTGCAGGAACGAACACCTTTGCGCTGACTGATAGGGAGGTGTGAGTCAGAAGTTACCTCAGTGGTTGTATGATCATCCGCAGAGAGAGGAATTGGTTGTAGAGGGGCCATGGAAGGAGTGCTTGTCTTGGTCCTTCGTTTGTATACTTGCAAAGGGCGACCTTCAGGCAAGTGAGAAGATGGCAAAACCTCAACAACATCTGGCAGTGGAGTCGGTGCCAACATATCACTGGAGAGGGACGCCCCATCATCAGAGAAATATGGCAATGCTCAAAAAAGATCACATCCGCACTGACAAACTATTGCGTTAGAACCGGATCAAAGCAGTGATAACCTTTATGGGTTCTAGAATATCCCAAAAAGATGCATTTAGTGGAGCGAGGATCAAGCTTTGTTAGCCCTAGGCGTAGATTTTTGACAAAACATGTACACCCAAAAATACAAGGGGGAACA
Organism: Alisma plantago-aquatica; assembly: GCA_963693085.1. Lineage (NCBI taxonomy): Eukaryota > Viridiplantae > Streptophyta > Magnoliopsida > Alismatales > Alismataceae > Alisma > Alisma plantago-aquatica. Next base: position 248,846,360 of record OY856411.1, read on the forward strand.
GAGAACAGTTGAGCATCAGGGAAGAGAATGGTGTAAGGTATGCGATTGTGTAAAACAGAGGATGGCATGCAATTGATAAGATAGCATGCCGTAGAAACAGCTTCAGGCCAGAATTGGTGAGGTACTTTATAATGAAGAAGTAAAGTGTGAGCAACCTCTATCAAGTGACGATTTTTACGTTCAGCAACGCCATTCTGTTGTGGAGTGTAGGGGCAAGTAGTTTGATGGATGGTGCCACGAACAGAACAAAAAGATGTGACATATTTTTGCATAAACTCAAGAGCATTATCGGTACAAAAAATGTTAATGGGTTTTGAAATGAGTCTGTATTTCAGAAAAAGAAAACACTGATTTTATCCAAAACTGTGCTACGATCCTTCAGTAAAAATAGCCAAGTAGCACGGGAATAATCATCAATAAAAGTCAGAAAATATTTAACTCCAGAGTGACTAGGAACAAAACACAACCCCCAGATGTCCACATGAACAATATCAAAAAGTGTTTTAGAACCAATTTCTTTTTTAGCGGGAAATACAGACCGCATTTGTTTACCCAACAGACAACATGCACAAGAAAAAGTTTTTTCAGATAATGTTGGAAATAAATGTTTCAGCTTTGTTGCAGAAGGATGACCAAGCCAGTAGTACCACTAGAGTCCTTTGACTGATGTAGACAGAAGAGCAGACGCATGGCCCGAACCAATCCTCATCTTCGTGCGGAGATCCTTCAAAACACAACCAGAAGGATCAAATTTAATGGAGCACTGAAGTTGTTTAACAGTCTTACTGACAGAAAGTAAATTAAAAGGAAATTGCGGGATGTATAAAACAGATTGCAGGTACAGCTTCCGAGACAAAGGAATAGTGTCGATGTCATGAACAGGAATCTTAGAGCCATTAGCAACAGTAACAGACGGAATAGTTGTGGTTTTAGTCAGAGCAGAAAATAAGTTGATGTAACAAACTGAATATCTGGAAACAACTTCTCTAAAGAGGAAAAACTCAAATGCCTTAAGCGAACAATGCCATAACTGAATCTCCTGCCTCTTGCTCTGAAGCGCTACCTGAAGCGCAGAAGTAACTCTACCTGGTACCTTGTAAAGGCCTTCAGACTCCAAACCAATCCCAATCTTCTTCCCCAAACCTAGATCCTGTAGAACACATCGATCAGAGAAGAACTCAAGACTGCAATCTAGTGCTTTGGTGATTTTACTAACAGATAGTATACTCAAAGATAGGTCAGGAACATGTAAAGCATCAGATAAAACCAAGTTTTTCCTGATATTGATGTCACCTTTTCCAGCAACAATAGCAAAAGAACCATTTGCCATTACAATTTTATCGAGACCAGACGCAAGTTTATACTTAGAAAACCATTTTGGATGAGATGTCATGTGGTTCGTAGCACCACTATCAATAACCCAATCATCATCACAGGACGTACCTCGTTTTGCTTGGGTGGAGAGAGCATGGTTGATTGAAGGCTCAGATTGGCTAGACTTAGAGATCATAGTCTGGGACAAAATTTCTTGGAGTTGCTCCACCTGTCCTGTAGAGAAACAATCTGATTGTCGTTCTTGATGTAATTCTGTAGCAGATGTTGTAGTTCCTTGTGTTCTGTAACGATCATTTCTCCCTATATTTCTTCTTTTCTCGAGGTGGAGCTTCCAGCAAAAATCTACGGTGTGTCCAGGCTTGTAACAGTGAGTACACTTGAGGGTACCTCATGTGGCTCTAGAAGAAGTTTGGCTGAGAAAGGCTGTGTTTTCATTTGAGTCACTAGAATCAATCATAATGGCTCTACGAGCCTCCTCTGCTTCAATCTGAAAATATACCTCTTCCAGACTAGGAATGGAAGTCCCATTCAGAATTTGGCTGTGAAAATTTTCAAACTCCGCATTAAGACCACCCAAGAAGGTAAATGTATGCATCTTCCATTCACGTTCCCAATATAGCTTTTGATCAGTAGTGCAAGTCCATGTATCTTCATTGTAGTAATCCATATCCTGCCACTTTGACTTCAAGTGGCTGTAAAAATCAGTTACACTCAGTTTCCCTTGTTGAAGAGTACAAATCTCCTTATTAAGTTGATATATACGGATGTCTTTTTTCTTCTGCCCAAACATATTCTTCAAAACATCCCACATTTCATAAACAGATTTCTTTTGCATAATCAGGGGCTGAATATCAGGAGCAACAGAATTGATTATCCAAGATTTCACTTGGCTGTCTTCTAAGTACCATTGATCCCATCCCTTGTCTTCATTTGCAGGGGCTTCCTTTTTCCCATTAACATACCCAATTCTTCCCCGGCCCGCTATTGTCATCTCAGCAGCAGCTACCCATAGAAGATAATTGTTACGATTCAGCTTTGTAGTAGTGATTTGCATGGCTGACATATCATTGTACCTAGAGGAGTCCATGAACAAGAATTGGAACTCGAACAACACAGCGTGGCAGCAAAAGATTTAGGCTGCAAAGCCGCAAAAAGGGAAAAATTCCTACTGTAAACAGACTCTACATCAGCAATCGATGATCAACAGAAGGTCTGCCCGTGATAGTTGTAGCACAAGTAGGATTGGGATTGAAAGTCCGGTCAGCCGAGCAAAAGACGACGTAACCGAAACAGACGAACAAGGAAGCACCAACTGTAGGAAGACAGCCCGCTGAACGATTGTACTGTAGCCGTAGTAGAAATTCCAAATCGGCCAGCAACCGAAGAAGGCACTAACAAATTCGTTGATAGGTAAAGACTGTAGGGCGTTGTTACTGTAGCGTCACCGTGTTGTAGCACCAGTACAAAATCTGTCGTTACTGTAGCGTCGTTGTTACTGTAGCACTACGGGAAAAACACACGTACAACAGTTGTTGCAAGGTGTGACGGCCAAATAGCAGAAAGAGAGTCCCTGATCTTCAAAGCTCTGATACCATGAAGAAGAAAAAGAGACGAGATGTAACGTGGAAAAATCCTCCAAGGAGGAGGCAGAAAACTACGAGAAGGCCCTAGCCGTCACACCGGCCTAGACTTGTTACAATATATAGAGCAGCAAAGGCTATATGGATCCAAGCCCAAGATCCATTTAGCACCATACATAAAAGCATAAACTTAACACCAGTCATATGGACAGACGTACCAGAATCAATACACCATTTATTGTTACCAGCAGAAGGAGAGGCAAGCAGGGCGGAGGAACCAGCAGTAGACGTAGAGGGAAGTTGTCATGTGTTCTTAAAAAAAATTCAAACTCTAAACGAAGCCACTCGGTAGATAGCGTAGCAGATGGCTGGTCAGATGCAGTATTAGTGGAGGTTTCTGTAGAAGCTTGGTTTGCCCATACCGGTTTACCGTGCTTGATCCAGCACCTACCTTCGTTGTGATTATCGCGACTACACCAGTTGCAGAAGCGGGGGTCGGCAACTTGGCCTCGACCAGGAGTAGTAGAAGATGTGTGTCCACCATTAAGAGGCAGACGTCCTCCAGGACCACGGCCAGACTCAGTAGTACGAACGGACAGAGCAGGATGCTCAATGGCAGGAGTGGAGGTCATCGACGGAAGTCTTTGAACTCGTTTAAGGACGTCACGGAGAGTAGGCAGGGGGTCACTGGACAGAATCTGATCGATCACGCCAGAGAAAGAAGTAGGAAGAGCAATCAGAAATTGGACCAATTGTAGTTCATTGCGCTGCTTCTGAGCTTCTTTGATGTCGGTCGTCAGGGGTGATAAATTTCGTACTCATTCCAGAGAGCATAGCACTAGTTGTAGAAATCATCCATAGAAGTGTCAGAGGAAAATTCCTTCTTGGTAAGATTTTGAAATTTTCAAAAACGCGCTTGGGATTCTGCTGATGAGAATAGACGTAAGATATCTAGTACCACATGGCCTTAACATCATGAAGACACAACAAGGATTGACTGATCCGCGGCTCGGTGCTATTAAGAAGCCAGGACATAACACCAGAATCGTCTTTGGACCACTGGGCATAGGTTTGCTTGCTTTTTTCATCCGTAGTAGCGGCAGGGGCAGCAGGAGGATCAGTAGTGAGATGTGAATAACGGCCTTGTGCTTTGACGTATAGAGCAAAGGACGCCGACCAGAGATGATAGTCGGAGCCATCGAGTTTGACTGTGGTAACACACAAAGAACGAGGCGGCTCAACAGAGGCCATAGTGAACAGAGATGAAGCAGCAAGAGATGGTCGGCACAGCAGCAGCAGTAGTCAGCAGATAAGGAACCCGCTATGGGGCAGTAGAGCAGCACCGTAGATTTGAAGCATCAGATCTGAAGGTACCGCTACGGGCAGATTGACCGATAAAGGAACCTACGCCGTCATGAGGAAGATCAAGATTCCATCATGAGGCGCAGGCAGAAGAACCCAAAGAGCCGGAGAGACTCTCAACGTGCAATAGTTATGGTTGTCCGGAAAAGTCAAACATGTAGAGAAGTGGAGATATGGGGAAAGGGGTTAGAGGAGCAGAGGAATGGTAGTTGGGGAGGTGGAAGGGGCAATGGTGTAGCGGAGGCGACTGGGTGGGCAAAGTGCTGGCAGAGGCGACTGGGTGAGCAGGGTGCTGGCGGCGGTGGCGGCTGGGTGGGCAGGGTGCTGGCGGCGGCGAGGGGGCTGCGGCCGGGGGGAGGTTTAGGTCATGGAGGTAGGGTGGGAATTTGCCCGGAAAAAAAGGGACCTGCTCTTGTAACCATATAAAGAGTATAGGAATTGTATATTCGATGATCAAAAAGGTGTACAATATAGTTTCTTATATAGGAGAAGAGAGGAGAGACTACAACAGAGATGAGCAATATGGGACTAAACTACTGAAGTAAAAACATAAGTGAAGCACATGCTAGGCACATGACACTCAGTGAAACATAACATATCTCTACATGCATCATCCGTGACTCATGGCGTCCACCGATCTCCCCCGGAACATGTGCGTCACTACTGTCAAATTAGATGGCTCTAACTATCACATGTAGGCCACCTCTTTCGAGCTTTATGTCAAGGCTCAAGGACGCTACTCCCATCTCTCTACCAAAGGCCCTGATGCTCCTACTACGACTGTTGATGGAAAGACAAAGAAGACCTATAATCTATGGTCCAAAGAAGATTCTGGTGTTATGGCCTGGATGCTCAACAGTGTTGAACCTAAAATCATCCAATGCAGACGGCTAAGGACATGTGAGATAAACTTTCCCATGTGTACTCTCATCAGCAAACTCCGAAGAAAGTGTTTGAAATTTTCAAACACTTGGCCAAGAAGGAGCACACTCAGACCGACTCCGTGGAGGACTACTACAATCAGTGTTGCGCTCTCTAGGATGAATTCGAGGTCTACCATCCACTCTCATCTGATATTAAAGAAACACAACGGCAGCGCAATGAGTTGTGGCTTGTTCAGTTCCTCGCTGGTTTACCATCATCCTTTGCGGGCATTGTTGATCAGATCCTCTCAGTGACCCTCTACCTACCTTGCAAGATGTCTAGAAACGCGTGCAGCGACTACCCTCTATATCTCAAGTTCTTCCTGATTTCGTTGATGGTCGATGGCAGCCCTTATTGTTAGGTCTAGTGATTCGTTCCATGGTCGTGGCCAAGGTCGAAGGAGCGGTCACGAATGCTCTACTACAAGCCATGGTCGTGGTTTGTACTCTGGTTCTGACACTACTGAACATCGCTACTGCAACTTCTGCAAAAGAACTTGTCATAATGAAGTCCGTTGTTGGATCAAACATGGAAAACCTACTTGGGCAAATCAAGTTACATCCGACCAGCCCGATACAGCTGCATCTTCATCTGCCCCACCATCTGTTGACTAGATTCGATTTGAATTTGAAAAGCTACTCCAAGCCCAATTGGCTTCCTCTGTTGAGACTTCTCGTGATGGCAGTTCTGCTCTCCTAACACAGTCTGGTAAAAATACATGGGTGATCGACTCCGTTGCGGCCTCCCATATTACTGGATAAAACGTCTACTATTCCCCCTGTTACTCTTGTCGATGGTTTGCAAACACCTGTCTCCAGATTTGGGAATATATGTACTTCTGGTCGACTTTCTCTATGTTCAGCATTATGCGTCCCTAAATTCCCAATAAACTTATTATCTGTCAGTAAAACTGTTAAGAGCCTACAGTGCTCCATAACGTTTGACCCGGATGGTGTTATCTTTCAGGATCTGCGCACGAGGATGAAGATTGGTTCGGGCCATGAGGGACCAGACGCTTATACTATCTGAACACACCGAAGATTGTTGCATTTCTGACTACTTCTGTGACTGGCATCCAATGGCACTATCAGTTAGGGCGTCGCCGGCTAAGTTGAAGCACCTACTACCTTATATTTCCGATTCTGTCTTTCAGTGTAAAACTTGTCAGTTGGGCAAACAGAGTAGATCTACTTCTGCTAAGAAAACTTGTATTGGGCTCAAAACAATCGTTTGATATAGTACATGCTGACATTTGGGGCCCATGTTCTATTTTCAGCATTTTTGGTTTCCGGTATTTCATGAGTTTAATTGACGATTTCTCTAGAACAACCTGGATATTTTCGTTAAAAGATAAGTCTAATATTCTTGATACTATCACATTCTTTTTTGTTGAAATAAAAACCCAATTTGGGAAAACTATAAAAGTATTTCGCACTGACAATGCCCTTCAGTTCATGCAAACATCAGTTAGTCTTTTTTGTCGGAAACTGGGAACCATTCATCCAACCTCGTGTGCTTACACATCTCAACAGAATGGGGTCGCCGAACACAAGAATAGGTATCTTCTTGAAGTTGCCTGCATTCTCCTGTACCACTACCATGTCCCCCAATATTTTTGGCCAGAAGTTATTTCCACCGCATGCTATCTCATTAACTGCATGTCTTCTTCTGTCCTTGGCAATCAAGTGCCATATTAGATTCTATTTCCTGAAGCTTCTCTTTTTACTGTACCTCCTTGGATTTTCGGCAGTACCTGTTTTGTCAAAAATTTGTGCCCTGGCCTATCCAAATTGGATCCACATGCTATCAAGTGTGTATTCTTGGGGTACTCTACGACACAAAAAGGGTACGCTGTTATGATCCAATTACTAAAAAGTGGATGGTTTCGGCCAATGTAGTCTTTTTTGAACATATGTCGTTCTATTTTTCGGCTGGCTCTGCCCTGACGTCTGAATTTCTTGCGGATACACCTTTACCATTGATTGATGATGCCACTTTATCAGATACAAACACTGCTCCTGCTCCATTGAAGGTTTAACAACAAAGACCGAAGGTTCCAACTCCCTCCATGGCCCCTCCAAGTCCTCCATCCTCGTCGGCAGATCCACCCCCACCTTCAACTCAGGAATTTCTGACTTGGATATTCCTATAAGTTTACGTAAAGGCACTCGGACTTGCACTCAACATCACACTGGGAATTTTTGCACTATTGCTCACTTGGTATCTAATTTTGCAAACTTCAAGCTCTCACTGAACGAAATACTTGGGAGTTAGTTGATGTGCTATTGATTGTTCCCCTATTGGTTGACGATGGATTTTTACAATCAAATATCATCCTGATGGGACTATTGAATGCCTCAAAGCTCGTCTTCTCGCCAAAGGCTACACTCAGACATATGGCGTGGATTACTTTGAGACTCTCTCTTGTCACTCACCTGAACTCGGTTCGTGTACTTATTTCTGTGACAGTTAACTCTGACTGACCTTCAGTTCAGCTTGATGTCAAAAATGCCTTTCTATATGGCGACCAGCATGAGGAGGTATACATGGAGCAACCTCCCAGATTTGTGCTCTAGGGAGAGTCATCAAAAGTTTGTCGCCTATGCAAAGCCATTTATGGCCTGAAACAAAGTCTTTGTGCCTGGTTTGATAAACTGAGCTCCAATCTTCACAAGTTCCAGTTTTGTCACTCTTAGTCTGATCATTTTGTATTTGTCAAGCAAACTACTTATGGTCTTGTTATCTTGATTGTCTACGTTGATGATATCATATTATCTGGTAGTGGCCCTGCAAGAATCCAGGCCACTAAAAGCTACCTAGAGAAACACTTTGTCACCAAAGATTTAGGCACATTAAGATATTTTCTTGGCATTGAAGTTTCTCGGTCATCTTCTGGTCTGCTTGTCTCAGCATAAATATGTTCTTCTATCTGAAACATGTATGCTTGGGGCCAAGCTTGCTAGTACTCCCTTGGATCCAAACACTAATTGGGATGACGAGAATTCTCCTTCTTACCCTGATCATCATCAGTATCGCCGCATGGTCGGGAAACTTATATATCTCACTGTCACTAGAGTTGATATCACATTTGTTGTTGGGTTGGTTAGTAGGTATCTAGATAAGCGCAGACAGTGTCACTGGGACATTGTCTGTCATATTCAGAAATATCTGAAAAGCTCTCCTTGAAAAGGCTTTCTTTATAAGAAACACGGGCACTGTAATCTTGTTGGTTATTCTGATTCTGACTATGCTGGAAGCAAGATAGATCGCAAATCTACTTCTGGATACTGCACATTTGTCGGCGGTAAGTCAGTAACCTAGTTACATGGCGCAACAAGAAGCAAACAGTCGTTGCTCGTTCTAGTGTTGAAGCGGAGTATCGAGCGATGGCTCATACTACATGTGAACTCTTCCGAGTACGCAGCCTTCTGAAAGATTTTGGTATCTCTGCTTCTACACCTATCCCCATCCACTGTGACAACAAAGCAGCCATCTTTATTGCCAGCAATCCTACTTTCCATGAACGCACGAAGCACATTGAGGTTGGCTGTCACTTTGTACGAGAAGCAGCCATATCTGGTCAGATTTCTACACCGTATACACATACTTCATATCAAGTTGCAGATATCTTCACCAAAATCTACCAAAGACCAGATTCACTACTCTGATGGACAAGCTGGGCATGATTGATATCTATGTTCCAGCTTGAGGGGGGGTATTAGTATATATATTTTACTGTGTTATTTTCTTATTGTGTTATGGCTTTAGACTTCTCTAGTCTATCAGCCTCTTTTCTTTTATCCCATATTGTGTGTCTCTACTTTATGTCTTACTCTCTTGTCTTATAAAAGAGAGAGCCTTGTACTTGTTTTATTCATCTAATAAGAAGCCTTTTATTATTTTAGATAATCAAAAGCTAGGAGTATGCTTATCATAAAGTGTTTAATCTTATGAGAGAGACACATATCAAATGTGAGTAATTTCCAACTCAATTTAGCATCCTAAATTCCTAATCTTTAAGTTGTTTCTAACAGAACTTTCCAGAAATAGATGCTCGACCTAGAATTTTTCTAGAATTAATGTGCAAACTTTCTACAAGCAGATCTTGATCGCCAATTCCCAAATAAAAGTTTGACCAAGGACTCTCTAGGTCAAGGTTGAAGTTCAACTGAATGTTTTACTTGCCTAGAATCTGAAGAGACATATGCTTATCGATTTACTATACTTATGCTCTAAATGCTCAAGATTAAACCTAGCTTTATTAAATTAAAGCATTGTTTTTCCCGTTCAACATGGAATCTATCTCCTAAATGCCACTAACTACTACTTCGATCTCATTTGGAGGCGTTAAAACACTTTTTTCATATCCACAAGCTCCACATTCAAGAACTTACGCAATAATCTGCATGTTTGTAGTTGCAAGATAAAAGGCAAGATTCGTGTACTTGAGCTCTACGATGTACTTTGTTGTTACTCTATCGAACGCCGTCTCTCTCTTACTTTCACAAGTTATTATTGTTGCCTCTTTCTTCCTACATAGGAGGTGGTTCTTCCTCGATGTTCTAGCTATGCATAGTGAGATGTGTTCTTTAAGAGTGGAACGCTTAACATTGTCCTAGGATAAAAAAATGAGGTAAACCCTTGCTCCTACAATACAAAAAGGAGAGGTTGGCGCCTTGATCATACAGCCAAAAGAACAATAGTAAAGTTGCTCTTGATCTCATTAGAAAGGGAGAACCATAAAGGGGGTTGTGTAGGTGGTGGCATAGGATTAGTTAAGGATTTGAGCTAGATCCTAATTCTTCATGTTTGTGCCATGCTTGCTTATATAGTTTGCATATGTAGTTACTTTCAAATTCTATAGTTAATCACTTGATTATTACAAATTTTGATTTACAAAACTAACTTCCTTGATTTATTTGTGAATCAATGTTTTATTAAGTACGGCTCTGTCCCCCCCCCCCACACACACAACTATAAGCCATCTAAACATGTACCTAGCTCAAGTTTAAATAAAATCGTAACCATTTCTGAAGATATATACAACACTCCTAGAAAGAGAACATTCTGATTAACAAATTGAGATGCAACAAATTATAAAGAAAAAGTGTAAATATTTTATTGTGAAAATTTTCAACTAACTTACCACATATTTTGAAGCATTTGCAGATCTAAGGAGAAACAACAAAGGCTTAACAACCCTCATGACATTTTCCCTGGGAGACATGATCCAGTGAACTCCAGCAGCAGCAAGAACAACAGCACTATTTTGACTCCATAACAAAGGAGAAGTACACTGTAGAAGTAATTTCATATCTGCATTTTGACTGGATGCGGTGACCGGGAGTTCCAGGTTATCACAAGCATTCTCTAAATAACTGGAGCAGGAAAGAGAATCCTTCGTTCCTCCTACATAGCTCCTTAACAATTGGCTTTGTAACTCCCTGCCGCATGACTCCATGTGAAGAGGACCAGTAAAATCATTTGCATATATTGGTTTAGAATCTTCCATACAGCACATAATGGACCCTTCAGTCAAACCATGCTTGGCAACAACAAACCGCAACAGTATCTCAATTAATATAATTTGGCCCCATTCCTCGACATCAGGTAGTATCTCACATAACCTCTTGAAGTTTTTCTCAATTAGTGAAAGGTTATGAGGACAAACAGAAGTGAAAGAAGCCGCTGCAGCACCGACTACTTCATGAGATGTGTCGCATAATAAGAGGGCGACAAGCTGCAAAAGTATTTCAGATTTTGGAAGCAAAGTGAAAACTTCTTTAAGAAAAAATCAGCACAGAACGGAAAATGGACAAAATAAAGTCAGTGAACCTGTTCTAGAGTAGACACGTTCTCTTCCTGGCGTAGATCACACAACTTGGGAAGTGCATTAGCAGCACACTTCCTAACATATGCAGAAGGATCTCTAGCACATTTATTTAGAGCAACTAAGACGATAGGCGCGACTGCATGTAAGCGAATTCCGGCCATCGTACGCAAAGCCCAAGCACGTACTAAGGGATTAGGATCCGATAAATCTTTCTGGAAACAATTGATTGACAGTAAAGCTTCATCTGGACGCCTGAAATACAGATAAAAAAGTTAGAGCCATGAATACCAATTTTCGGTCATTGAATTAGATTCAAGGTGATTCCCCTTGATCAAATTATTCACATGGTCTGAAGGAATTTCCTTTGCTTCTCAATTGAAGAATACACTTGGTTTGAGTATCCTAAGAGTGATAAAATCCTTAGATTAAAAAAAAATCTTCAAGTATGAAGTTCTAGCGTTTGGTTTTAAAAAAAAATTAATCATGAAGTTCTAGGCTTTCATTTTCTGTAGCTCTTTTCCAATTTCAAATATCATCATCTATTTATAGGTTTACTCAAATTACCACAGGATGCAGGTTATAACTTCTACCCTTCCTTCTGTTGACTGATATTTAAATTCTTTTTATGTAGGAACCTGGGAAGCACGGACACTTCAAAACAGGTGCCATACCCGTGTCCGACACGTATTCGACACATGTATTCTGTGGACACATCTAAATACGTATTGGACGCTTCTCCAGCCGCGTTCAACATTTTTTTTTTTTTTATAGGTGGACACGGCTTGGACACAACCAGGCCCATTTACAGCCCACAAAAAAAGAACAGACTTGCCTCTCCACTAATCCTAGTCAGATAACTACGCAGCCAAACAACATGTCTTACGTAGATCAAATATATATCTTTTTGCAAGAGGGCAACATTTGTATTTTTGCTATTCTTATAGCATATCTAAGTTTAGAGCAACAGCAACTGTTTTCCTATTCATGTTTTTATTTAATCTCTCGGCTCATTCATCTATTATTGAGCATGGGGCCTTCCTCTATTACTGGCAAACTCATTAACTGAAGTAAACTATCAACCTATATCCATTGTTACCTTGTTGTATTAATGTTTCTCACTTACTTGAATATCCAGTTTTGCATTTAAATTAATTGTTGTTGTGTATCTAAATAAATTCCTTATGAACAGTCTTAGAATTAATAAGACATCTGCAATTACTGAGTATTGACTACTGACTTAGAGACTCTATGCATGTCTAATGGTCAATATTCCGAAATTCAGCAGCTGAGTACATTATTGGAAGTGAATTTGTTTTCATTCTTAGACTAGGCTACTGCAACTGGAAAAATTGCTTGCTGTTATAAAAGTCCCCAATCTTTTTGTCTTTTGATTCTTTTAGACTTCAAAATGCACACAACTTCAGCTCTTGGGGTTTTTTTACATCATTTCATGTGAGTCCATGTTTTCATCTTTCAATCTCTCTTATCTAATCTAGTGGTCTCTCCTCTCCTTTTTAATCTTTATCTCTCGTCATGTTTGGGTTTTATATACATGGAATATGAATGGAAGTCAAATTGTCTTTTTTGGAACTTATATTTCACATAAAATGAAAAGGCCTCTTTTATGGATATTCTGCTTCAATGTTACAATGTTGTGATTATACAATTGCTAATTGGTTTCATTTTTTTGAGATTTATCTTAAATGAAGTAAGATTTTCTAATCGTCTTATTTTGTGTTTCATACATACATACATACATACATACATACATACATACATACATACATATATATATATATAGAGTCAGGCTAGAATACACTCGAGTGTACGGATCGCACGAATACACTCAAGTGTGTTTGCATATCAAGACTGTTTTTAGCAAAATGTAAACCATTGATCTTCACCGTCATACTATAACTAGGCTACATAAAAATTTTGAGCCCATTTGGATGATTGTAAGTCACTCATCCAAGGGCAACAAAATCGACGCGCGAAAGTAATTTGAAATGCATAATTTTTGCAGTCTTTATAACATGACCTATAAATGTCCAAATGTGCTCAAATTTTGCGTATGAGCTATTCACAAGATGTTTAAGAAGATCAACGGATTAGATTTTTGAAAAAAATATTGCATCATGAAAAATTACTTGAGTGTATTCTGTTCTGAATACACTCGAGTGTATTCTAGCCTGACTATATATATATATATATATATATATATATATATATATATATATATATAATATAACATAATATATATACAATTTAATTTTAAAAATATTAAAAAATTGTCGTCTCCATCGCTGTGTCCGTGTTCTATATTTTCCAAAATCGATGTGTCACATGTCCATGTCTACAGTCGTGTCTGTATTCGTGTCCGTGTATGTGCTTCCTAGGTAGGAACCTGTGTAACTTTTCTTCATCTCTCTCTACAAAGGAGATCGGTAGAAAATATTGACTAATGAACTATGGAAATTACTCGTTAACATAGTACTGGAGCATGTTTCGCATACGCCCTTGCCATTGCCACTCTCTCCATCTGACTTCCAGTTGATGCTTTCTATGTCACGAAGGAAGCACACATTCATCGAGGTATGCTCCTCCCCCTCCATCACATCCAACTCAAGTAGTCAGCGCATTCACTTCTAGTACCTACATCCTTCACCTCCCACAATGATTGTTATTGCATCCATCCCTCACTACTAACACAAGTCCAACTGACTAGCATCACCACCTTTTCTCTTCCCTTTGCTTCTAAGACTGGCACTGCCTTCATCAAATTGTGCTGAAAACAAATACTTCAATAATGATTAATAAAACTTCTTTATCAGCATTGCAGTTAGGGAACATGTGGTCTCCTTCATGACTGGTTAATCAACTATCCGTCAGTTGCCACAAACATCCTAATTGTACAAGATCTAGCTAGAGCGGGCAGCGAGCATGGATGTCCTAGGGTTACCTTCGTGGGTCTGTTGGTTGTATGCCCTAAAAGCTATCATGTGATGATTGTAACAGGGATACATTGTATATGATTTGATTATTAATGAAGGCAATTCCATATTATTATGTTTGTTTTAGTCTTGAAACAATGAACAAATGTAATAATATCCTAAGAATGTTTTATAGTATGGTTTGGGTTGAGGACCTAAACATGAGATCATATGTATAACTAAGAGTATTTATTCTTGTTATGGCCCTCGTCAGTTATTATTGTGGATATTATAGGACAACAATAATACATACGACTAGTGTGTATGTCGAGTGATGACTATGTCTCTTTAGTCATGATATTAGATATCAACTCAGATACATGGGTACTTGTTAGAAAACAAAGTTGGACAGGACAGACTGACTTTGAGAATGACACATGGAAGCTATGTTAGAAATTTCAACAAAATTGGGGAAATTTTGCCAATCATTTCGATGTCGACAGCCATCGGACATAGAAATGGCCTTACCTGTCTGAATGTAGGGAATATCACTAGAAAAAATTAAATTTGACGGCTTTTTCAAAATTCGATGAAATTAGGTAAATTTTGATGACAAAATGCCCATTTTGTCTGCATTTCGACAAAATTTCGAGAAACACATGTATTATATCGAGAAATGGGGTACGATGTCCGATGTCTACATATTTTACTATACAATTCCTTGGGCTTTTAGGGGCAATCTAACTTATGCTTCTTCTCTTCCTAGCCTAATTCTAACTCTCTCCTATTCCTCCCACTTATATAAAGATCTATGAAGGATAATTTTATAAATAGGTGTGGGAGCTATATCTATGGCTACGATAACCTGTTAGCTTTCATTTATGAGGTCACATGATTTGTAATGATAGTGCGCAGAATTACAATGACCGCCACGATATTTTGTATGTATGCCATTATCAATCACACTTCTAACTACATGGTTGCCACTTATAGGCTCTAGCTACAAAAGCAAATAGCCAAGAACAAAGCTTGAGTTAATCCATGAGTGTGCATTTTATCACTAGTAGGCATGTAGAGATTAACATTGAGACACATCTATGCTTGTAAAAATAAAATAAACCGGAACCAATATGTTGATAGGTAAAATCAACAAGGAGGATGACAACCATCATGGCTCAACTAGATATAGAAACCATAGTTGTCTCATGCTTCATCAATACTCACTCACATACCACTGCAACATTGTTTATGTACTACGTCATGTCCATAGAATTAAATGTCCGATTTCGATGTCATGTCCGATGGCCCAAAACAGAAATTTTTCGAAATTTCGATATTTACGGCCCTAACGATTTCGACGACCAAATAAGCGAATTAAATCATGAAAATTTACCAGGACGATCTAAACGCCAAGATCTACTCAAATATGCAATAATATTTCAATTGGATATGTGGGGTGGGGGGTCTCCCACATTTGTAAGTTAAGGAAGCTGAACAATTTCGACAGAATTTCAATGGCAATTTTGATGGCAAAATTAACTTATGAAATTTTGCAAACACAATGTTGAGACATAAGCACACTAGACTATATAATACATTTATATGTGTAGAGGTTATGGTTGGATACATGTCTTGATGAGTGAGTGCATAAATGAACTGATTTGTCAAGTCTGCTAGACAGTTAGTCTGTTAAAAGCTTCAAGTTACAGATTAGAACTTAAAATTTACACTTACAAGTTCCAAACTTACCAACTACAATTTACAAGTCTAGTATTAGCATTTAACTAAGTTACATGGGACATTTATGCATAGATTCAAGAAAGAACTTTGTTATTTTTGGAGTATTTCTACATATCTCTATAGAAGAGTGTAGAAATTGATCAAGGTAATGTATACGGCCTAGGGATAGGGGAAACATACCTTAGGATTGAGAAAGATAGCCTTTAGAAGCGAAAGATTAAAAAAAAATGTCAAAATACCCAAGATGTAGCATTATTAGCTTTTGGAACAAATATCTCAAAATTTAATTTGTGTTTCTGTACCATTTCGTGAAATTACGGCCCAAACTGGGCTTTTTGGTGCGAAATTTCCCCATTTTTGTCGAAATTTCGCACCTAAGGTCGAAATTTTCGCAAAATTACATCCCATTCCCTGCATTTGTGTGTTTTGCACGTCCAATCGTAGGTTTCGATGTCCGATTGCAAAAAAAATGAAATTTCAAACTGGGCTTTTTGGTGCGAAATTTCCCCATTTTTGTCGAAATTTCGCACCTAAGGTCGAAATTTTCGCGAAATTACATCCCATTCCCTGCATTTGTGTATTCCGCATGTCCGATCGTAGATTTCGATGTCCGGTTGCAAAAAAAATGAAATTTCGACCGAAATTTCGCATTTTCAATCGAAATTTTGTTCCATGGTCATGTCATCCTACCTAGAGGTCCTACCATCCTAGATCATGTTATGTTTCCATAAATTTGTCTTTCAAGTTTATATATTGTGCTTACAAACTATAATGACTTAATTCATTCACTTCTCCATTTAATTTGATCTTAAAATCCCCCAACAAAACAGTTCGGCTTCCTTCACTCACACATGAAGAGCCCCTCCCACCCCCCGCGCATATCCAATATGGAATATTATTGCATATTTGAGTAGATCTACATTATTAGATCGTCTCGATAAAATTTCATTAAATAATTTGATCATTTGGTCGTCGAAATGTCAAGAATGCATCTGTCGCCATCATAATATTTGTTTCTGTAGCCACCGAAACAGCGTTGAATCTTCCTTGCATGGAAGCCATGTCATGGCAAGTCAGAATCATACCTCAATGTAATAGTGGTAATTGTGATCCTTAGACCTGAAGCCACTACATTAATCACATGTTGTTTTGTATACTTTAAATCCCACGTGACTGAATAAGGGTTGTCATACAAGTGGTGATTGGGTGCATTGTGACACTTGTGAATTATCGTGAGTGGTGTAAATGGAATTTGTTCCTCCGTTGAAGTGATATCGCAACCACTTGATAAGTCAAACTATGAAATGCATGGCCATGCTCATGTGAGTCTATATGTAGTATTGAGCTCACACAATCTCATAAATTTGCTCTAGTGCAAGAAACATAGATTGAATGTTATGAGGATGACAACTCCATGCCTCAGCTTCAATCTGGATATCTGTGACAAAAGGATTATACGGTCATGGTAGCATTGGTCGTGTTATGGGTTCAAGTTGTTCTCCAACGCATTCCAATTACTTGGGTAGCAATGATGAGTTGCTACACACCAATCTTTGCTTGTGAGGTTATGAAAATCACTACCAACGTAATGCGGAACCTACGGGGTTACACGCATAAGGATGCATAAGGGAAGTGAAGTTCGCAATCAAACAAATGATCAAAATGGTTCTAAATCATGCATAGGCTAATTTCATGTCCAATCAGTCAAGTAGGAGAGCCAGTCAGTCGACTGGATGGTTTGGATCAACTGGCTGATTGTTTGTCAATAGATTGACTAATTACTATTTTGGGAAACTGGCATGTCCAGTCGGTCGACCGGATTGAATTCAGGAAATCACAAGGATGTGTGGACTGTTCGGTTTGGAATCCAATTGGCCAATTGAAATCAGAACAGGACTAGTCAGTCGGTCGACTAGATGATCTAGTCGGTTGACTGGCATTTCTAGCAGTATTCTGAGCTTGGTTCTATTTTGAGTTGTGATTAGGAACGGATGGGATTTTGGAAATTCAAGATCATGATTCTTCTATATAAAGGGGTGGATGCCTACAGGGGAGACGGATAACATTGTGAGACAAGCGATCTAAGAGTTCTTTCTCTTGGAGAAAGAAAAACTCACCCCAAGGACAACAGCCCATAATAGGAAGAGAAGAATAGCGAACGATGCTAGCATGTTGACAACTTTGTGTTCTGCTTCCTTTTGGTGACCAAGGTGGTGCACCAACAGTTCACCCATCAGCGTGAACGACATAGACATCGAGGCCCTTGGGCGGAGGCTTGAGAGCAGGCAGCTTCTTCAAGAAGACGACAAGGAATTGCTACGATAACAAGGCAGCAACAACAACTACTTTGGATTTGGAAATTGGAAGTGCAAGTTCTACACCGACATAGATGTGTCTAGTTGTTGCACAACAAGTGTGTACTAAGGTATATTTGATATCCCTCTATGCATTTAATATATTGACATTTTATGACTATGGCGGATATGTTGCCTAAGAGTTTTACTGGGTGAAAATTTTGTATTTTAGATGTGCCCCCTCTGTAACCAAAACCCAGTAGGGCCACTGTGAGATGAGCCGAGGGAAAGCCATTCAGCATATCTACAACTTTCCAGTCTGATGCAAAAGTTTGTGAGATGAGTTGAGGGCAAGCCGTTTAGGGATGAGGAGAAGAGTTAAGGTGCAGAGTTTAGAGATCAGAAAAGGAAAGAGGAAGAAGAGCATTGTCTACGTATGGAATTTTGTGTACCCAACATGTTGTTCAAATTTTACTGTCGAGATCGAGGTCAATGTCCATCCTTGCCATTCAAATCTTGAGTTGCCAAGCATTGATCTGTCATTCAAAATGCATCTTCTCGCATCGTCGTAAGCTGAAGAAGATGATTCCTCAGATCAATTGGATGTCATCGGTGCTCTACATTAAGCGAATATGTTTCTTCATCGCCCATATCTTGGTCATTCTACTCTAGCTACACTTCAGCCTTCTAGTATTGGAGCATCTTGGATTGTTTGCACATTTGGTGTCTGCCAGTCCGACACACCTATCTTTTGCAGAAGATCATTCAATTGGATATGTCAACAATGTTTCCTTATTCGTCAGTGTCCTATCAAGCATGTTGATGTTCGTTCATGCCCTGTCAAGCACGTTGATATTCGTTCTTGTCTTGTGAAACATGTTGATGTTTGTCTGTGTCTTGTCAAACATGTTGATGTTCATCCATGCCTTGTCAAGCATGTTGTTGTTTTTCCATGCCATGTCAAACATGATGTTCATCCATGTCGCGTCAAGCACGTTGACAGTCTGCTATAACCTAGTCTTCCTGTAGCACATATCCTGAAAACTACTTCAATGACAGTAGCAACTGAGTTCGTGACTCCGATGATCTTTACATGTTCCTTTAGCATACTCCAAGATACAACCTCCAACCTAGTTAAAGCTCCAGATGTGTCAAAGATCCGGTGTTTATCAATCTCAGGGGAAGCTTCCAAGTCAAAGATGCCAAAGATATTAAAGTACAGGGGAGTGCACATGCCGTGTTAAATCAAGGGGATATCATGTTTTAGTCATAACCTTTTTTCTATATATCTTGTTTATGTCAGTCATCCAAAGTTGGGCATGTGATTCTCCCATACTCTAGCTTGCGAGGGAGTATTAGAAGTATAAGTCATATCATATATGGGTCGGAGTCTATAGGCCCATATAGAGTCTAGTCAAGTCTAGTCAAGTCTAGAAGTTTCTAGAGTCATGTCCACCTTCTCCTAGATAAAGGAGAGGGGTCTCTCTTGTATCATAACATTGTGAATATATCGTCTCTTCATTATTCTCAACATATACAAACATAAAATCACATATTGAGTCTAAAAAGGCTATACAAATATAAATGCAAGCATATCAATATATATGTATTATATATTTATATATGTGTGTATATATATAGCTTGTGTGTAATATATGTAAATGAATCAAAATGTATGCATAAATAAAAAAAATATGTGTTGAATTTGTGTGTATGTGTCGATATAGTGTACATGTAAGTATATGTATACATAAATAAAGGTATACATACAAATATGAGTATGGTAATTTGTTTTATATATATTAAACTGTGAACATATAAAAAATATGACATTATATCTCATCATCATCTAAGCCTTAATCCCAACCATGTAAATGACTTTCTAAGTATTATAAATGTTTCTATCCAATATATGGTGGTGGCCATATGTGTGTATGTATTTATGGGCGTCACCAGTGGTCTATTCAAAAATCAGAGTATGATCGGCTGCTTAATCTGCATAGGTATAAGCGGTAGTATATGCGGCCGCACGGATTGTTTTTTTAAATAGTGATTGAGAGTGCTCTCCTTTGCATATTCATTACCAATATTGACATCCCTCCTTAGATAAAATAAAGAACAAGCTCATCTTCCCTTAAAATTCTAGATTGTGTAACTCCCCAGTTGAGCAAGCATCACATGGTTTCATTTCCTTCTTGTGTTGTGAAACATTCAACTTTAGTTCACAGTGATGTTTGGTTCCTTTTAGAAGTTATGGGTATAAAGGCCTTCAATCTTTCATATTCTTGTTGACGGCTATTCTCCCATGATTTGAGGCATGGCAGTTGATGAGGTTTAAATTGAGCAAACTATGAAGTATCTGGGCTGTTTAGACTTCCATTTCCAACTGGGATAGCATTGAAGAAGTTGGAGATGTCTAGTGTGAAGTTCAAGACTATATCTTATTTAGATACACAGAATTCGTTTTTTGTCCTTCAAACATGCACGTTGTGCTTGCACCAATCATAATCTAGTTACAAAAAAATGAAAATTTAAATTAATTGTGTTGATGTTAAAGTAAGAACATGTCACATCAAATAGTAGTATATGGGATGCCAAGGTAGAAAAAAACAGTCCATTGAGATTTTTGTTTTACTTCAAAATAAGGTAAAGTTCAATGAGATGGATCAGTAACAGACTAAGTGAGAGAGAAGATGATCATACTTCTCAGCATAATGCAGAAGGTAGAGATACACAAGTTTTTTCACTTCCAGTGACTGAGATGCCACGTTTTTCACAACCTACACAAAATGGAAACAAGTAGTGAGATGACTGTAAGGATCATTGGAATGCAAGTTGAGGGCTATTGAGATATGCGACTGATATTGTTCAGCACCAAAATTCTATTTTATGGTTAAGGAATTTGGGAAATGTATAAACAGCAATTCTAAACAAATTGATTCTGAATCAGATGCCCCCTCTCCCTCTGTAAATGATACAGAGAACAGATTCCTTTAATAAATCGGCGTTGTATAGATCAAGTAGACAGCTCTATTTCTCAGACTCCTCCAAGAAATACGTTTTCATGGCATAGAGCTCTCTTTGGGCGTTTCATCATGGAATTTGCGGGAGACTTTGTTTGACCAAAAAAAAGAATAACTGAATCGGAGATCCCGTGGCAACTTGAAACTAACCTGCGGAAAGAAGTTGGAGACATCGGAGCCCTGAGCAATGAGGGCGAGGAGACGCTTAAGGGCCTCGACCTTCTCGGAGTCGAACTTACTGTCTAGTAGTGGGGCGATGCTAACGTCGTCTGGATCGTCGTACAGGTGCGCGTCGGTGCCGATGCGGAACACCAGGCTCGACGCCTTACTCAGCCCACCCCCCGTCGTCCCCCCAAGCTGCTGGAGCATGTTCGCTAATTTCAGATTCCTGAAATTTGCGCACCCCCCCCCCCTGTCGGTTAACCTTGAGGCGGGACGGAGCTTCAGGCGGCAGAAGGAGTTCGGAGGTGGAGCAGGGGCCAGGGGACTGCCGGAGCTAGCACTGGGAGGGACAATTGTGCAACTGCAGCAGGAAAACGGTTTAGTGTGCAAAGGTCCTAACAATGAATTCCATATTTGATGGAAGTAGGGAACAAATATGTGTATTTGCACGTGTATGCTTTATAGATGTCTCATTTATATTAGGTAATAATCATAAAAAAAAATAGAGAGCTCTGCTTGGCATTGTTAAAATATAGTTCTATTTGTATTTTCTAAAAATCTGTCTTTTGTGTCAATAAAACTATTGCGACAAGGAAAAGGTAATATTATGTTGGGCCTGGATTATTTCTAGCCCAAAGAGTATAAGCCCATTAGGGCATTGCTGCTGCGGCTCCATGGGATTATAAATCCCAGCCGTTGCAATTGCAGCCGGCAAACGACACAAAGCTAACATCCACGTAGCCGTCGATTGGCTTTGTAGCCAAGCAAAAAGAAAAAAATAGTCGCCAAGCCAAGGCAGAAAAAGGTAGTGTTTTGGAGACGGAGAACAAAGGCAAAAAAATAAGAAGGAAGAAGAAAAAAAGTAAGCGGGACAGGACTATTTCAAGCAGGAGTAGATTATGACAGGAATGATAGAGGTACATCAAAGAAGATAGGATTTGAAGGACCATCCATGGAAGCTAAGGCTTTAGAAAATATAACCGCCCAAATCCAAAAAATAACAAATAACGTCAAACAACTGAAAGATATTGAAAGATACTGGGGGCAACGGAAAGAAGCACACCAAAAAGGTGATGAAGTGTGTCACCTGTGGTGAAGGAGGACACGGAGTCGATAATTGTATCTACACCAGACCTGAAGAGAGTGAAGACAGTGAAAGTGAAGAAGAGTCTACGCAGAATGTTTCCTATGCCAACTTTAAGAGGCCAGATCACCCTAGTTTCAACTATGGAAACAAGGATGCGGCCGAGAATTCACATCAACTAGGGAATTCGCAAAAGCCACCACCAAGATTCAAAAAGAGGAGTGGACAAGTGCCGTATACTCGAACAACTAATTATCAGACAAATAAGAATAACTACTCAGCACAAGATAGGAACCAAACTCGCCAAAGGGCATGACCGAGCCAAGGAACAAGTCAAGTTCAAGGATAGGGGCAAGGAAAAGATAACAGCCAGCCAGACTTTAACTCAATTGTTCGATTTCGCTAAGAGGCAAGCTACTGTGAACGACCAACTGGCACAAAGTGCCCTTGCAAATTCTGGCATCCTAACTACTATGCAAGTCCAGATGACAGATATGCAATTGCATCAACGCCAGATCAACCAACAGCTCATGCAATTGGCTGAGTTAGTGAAGAATCCCTCAGGAAAGATCCCGTCAAACACAGAAACTACAAAAATAGCTACCCTCCGATCAGGGAGGACGTTGATCAATCCTGGAATGGGAAACGATAGAGAGGAAGAAAAAGTTGAGGAACCCCAACATGACAAGGAAGTTTCTTCCGAAAAGTTTGTTGATAGGGAGAGGCTTATTGAAGAAAGCCATGAGAAAAGTGGAGGAGCTAGGGATCCTGATCCCGTTGAAGAAATATTCATGAAGAAAAGCCCATATGCACCAAGAATCCCATTTTTATACAAGCTTATCAAGGCCCACCTAAAGACAAGATATGAAAAGTTCATGGAGGCAGTAAGGAAACTGCATATAGATGTCCCATTTCTGGATGCTTTGGAGGAGATGTCGACATACGCTAAGTTTTTCAAGGACCTTATCACAAAGAGAAGGAGAGGAAACCATGTCAAAATGTTATACCTAGCAAACATGTCCAGTGCGTTTGTTTAGGATAAACTACCTAGATACCAAGAAGAAAGACCCAGGGGGTTTTAACATCCCTTTTTGCGTTGGAGACAATGTCGAAAGGAAGTGACTGAAAGATTTGGGATCCAGGATAAGCCTGATGCCCCTGAGTTTAGCAAAAAGATTGGGATTGACCAATATGGTAAAGACAAGTATGCGGATAGAACTAGCTGATCACACTTTCAAGAGACCAGTGGGTATAGTGGAAGACGTCCCGATCAGTATGGGACAGTTCTTCATACCTTGTGATATAGTTGTGATAGATACTATGGAGGATCTAAAGTGTCGAATAATCTTTGGATGACCTTTTCTAGATATTGGAAGAGCCCTGATTGATGTCGCAGAAGGAGTCATAACCCTCTGAGTCAGAAGTGACCACATTGACTTCAAAGTGAAGGATGTTATGAAGGGGCCATCTTTTTCTGAGTCAGTCTACTTCATGGACAACTATAACAAGTATTGTGAAGAGATTCAAGAATTGAAAGTCATTATGGACCCACTTATGAGGGCCTTAAACAACCCAAATCCTTTGATAGAAGACCCAGAAGTGGTTGAGATACTAGATTATTTTAACCAAGGTGAAGAAAGTCTCAGCGATGATGAAGAAGTGATAGAGACTGTCACGCCCCGATCTCACACTAACCACAACCCACGAGATTACGGCGCGACAGATGGGATTACACACAAGCCAACCCACTTTGAGATTTTAAAACATTTTAAAGACATTAAAAAGATAATCTGATTTATGCTGTAAACTAAATCTAAACAAACTGCAGAAGTATTTTTATTAAACTGACTAGCAATATAAACAGAGTCTACAACATATTACATTGATCAACATAAAATAAAGCATGAAAGTTATTTTACATCTTTATACACATTCTTTCTCACCCACACCATGTCCCAAAGATCGAGGGGAAAGGACTAAGAGACCTCTAACTACTAACTACGTATACCTTATACAGACTAAGCGTTAGGATGAAAGGATCCTTCAGATTCCTGTTGCTGATGATGACCTGAAAATGTTTTGAGTAGATGTATGAGCCTACTCGCTCAGTGAATAGCCTTTCATTTAGCTATCACTAAACAACTCATCAATCATATAAAGTTGAAATAAATCATAAATGCAATATTAAACAGGGCAGTTCAAATGTCACAGCAGATTTACAGATAACTATCTCATTTCTACGCTACATCAGATGTCTTAAACAATTAAACAATTATAGAGAATTGGCATAGAAGTTTCAATCTCTTAACATATTAAATTTACTGCGATCCTATGTGATTCATATTTATATTTTTATTATGCCCTAATCATATGCAGTGTACTCTACATATGAAGATCCGTAGCAAACTACGATCCCACCGTACAAGACTTAGCGACACACCCGGGAAATGCTAAGTCTGACTGCCAGCCCTGGTCTGCTGCAGGACTCTCAGGCTCACAAGGCCTCACTACACTCTCAAAAGAGTGAACTCTAGACTCCTCCTCAAACCTGAGCACACAGGCGGGGAGTCTTACCGGGTTATCACCGTGACACAAGCACAGATTAATGTTGAATAACCCCTATTTTCCACAGTGCTACCGTGACACAAGCACAGTTCTTGTTGCAATACTGTCTCTCTCTATCCTCGTGCCACCGTGACACAAGCACAGTTATTGTTGCAACACGAGTTTCACCCCCCCTGGATGCAGACCTCTCAAAAGGGGTTCTACGGTGTTAGGGCACCTAAGTCTATTAACTGATTAACATATAACCATATAAACAGGAATATCACATTTCATGCATATTGCACATTCTGAATATTCACTTGAAACACATGTATATCCTTTGTCATCCTTAAACATGATTCAGTATCATTTATCCAGTTTCAATGCTAAACATCTACTTTTAAATCAGCAAATACATTGCAACTATAATACAGGAAATTTTATCATTTTCATTAAGCATATCAAGTATTTCAAGTTCCAATGAATCTAACATACTCTATTGTATGTACTACACTGTTTAAAATTTATACTAACTGATACAGAAGTAATTAAGCATTTAAATTGAGTTAAATAATGATTTCTAAATGAACTACTACTCACCCACTTCGGTGTGTTCGTAACCACCGAAAACATCCACAAACACGCCTAATTCTGCTTTTCTGCAACTTTGCACCCCGTGCAACCGATCTGCACCCCGTGCAACGGATCTGCACCCCGTGCAACTGATCTGCACGCCGTGCAAACTGGCCAACTTTCTATCCTATTTTTTCTGTAACTTTGCACGCCGTGCAACCTGTGTAGAAACGGAAAACTCATTGAAGATGAACTCGATCAAAAACTAAGTCTTGGCTTAAGCTACAGATTCTAGTTCTATTCTCAAAACTGAGCCCCATGCCAGTCTTACCTTGCTCTATTGTGTGTCAATCGATCTCCAATTTAAACTAGTTGCTAACAACTTCCTCTATCTTCACGAACAGGTTGAAGCTGATGTCTGTTCTTGGTGCTAGACGCAGCTAGGCTCTCAAATGCGGCTGGGAGCTACGGAAGCTCACCGGGACCTCAAGGTCGGATCTAAAGGGCGCCGTTGAAAGTGCTAGTTGTGCCCAACATGGTGCCTAGCTGCTGCCGTAGGCGCAGGTTATCGGCCGCCCTAGCTGCAGGGCCGCAGGTGACTGCTAGCCGGAAGGGAAAGAGGAAGGTGGTAGGTTTTAGGTGGTCGGACTTGGTGGCGGTGACAGGAGATGCTGCTCCTCGCGCCCAATGCTCCAGGCCGGCGAACTACTGCTAGCCAGCCACTGCTGTAGGGAGGCCTGCTGCTGCTCATGCTGGGCGGCGCCCTAGCAGGTGGTCATGGCCATGAATTAGGGCAAGGAAAGAGAAGAAGAGAAGAGGATGGAGGCAGGGCTACTGCTTGGAGGTGAAGAGTACAAGGAAAATCGCCCTCTGCTGCTGCTATATTGGGCTGGTTGGGCACCGCTTGCGGTGTCCTGTTCTATTGAGTATCGGCTGAGAAGGAAGAAGATAAGGGAATAGCCGACCTACTAAAGGGGTGAATAATTGGAAAAATTGCATCTAAGTCCAAGAAAACTAAAAATAGCATAAGTATTGCCTCGGAGGTCCAAATTGGATGATTTCTTTTGCATCCACTCAAGCACAAACTCCTCTACCAACTCAAAGCATGAAAACATAATGATTAGACTGTTTCACTAAATCAAAGCTCTAAATGCGACTGTGATTACTTGATTCAACTTAATGAACTAAATAATCAACATTGATATCATTAATTGCCTCAAGTGATTCAAACTCAACTATTGATTCACATATTAACTTATTTGATTAACCATGATATTTAATTTGATATTCAACACTAATTGAGGTGTTTCACGTAATTCGAGGTATTTATTGACTAACCCTGATATGGGTCGTAACAATCTCCCTCCCTTATAAGAATTTCGTCCCGAAATTCCTAAAAGAGAAAAGGAAACTTGTTACGCACATCTAACCCAAAACTCCCATGTGGCTTCCCCTAAGTTGTGGTTTCTCCACAAAACCTTCTCTAAAGGTATCTCACGATTTTTGAGTTTCTTGATCCTCAGATCAGCTATTTGTATTGGTCCCTCAACATAGGACACATCTGATCTAATTCCAGATCAAACCACAAAACATTGTCTTTGTAGAACTGTTATAACAGTATCTCAATTTATGGTAATTACTGAGAAATTATCATACTATACATGCAGACAAACTAAAATTCTTAAATAAACAAAATGCATGTCAATTTGGTACTAAAATAAAATCATGCAATTTAACTGTTAAACATCATCACATCTCATAATGAAAATTGATATCAAAATACTTGATTCATCGTACACCCTATCCTTAGGGTTTCATTTGCCTTATTCATTCATCGCATGCCAACACCCTACTCTTAGGGTTATCTCATTCACTAGTCATATGGCAACACCCTACTCTTAGGGTTTCCGTTATCTCATCTGTTTGATTGCAGTTCAAATCACAATACGATATCATTCTAGAACTGGCAGAGCAGTGTATTCAAAATCATTGTAATTACTGAGTAATCTTTATATCATGCATGCAGGCAGATTAAAAATTCATAAATATTCCAAACTCAAATCAATTTTGGCGCATACATACTGAATTCATGTAATTGAACATCTTATTACATCAATAAGAGTAATTTACTTCACCTATAAGAAACCATCTGTAATATTTTTCAATTATCTGAAATTTTTCGAAGAACGTGCATATTAACCAAATTCCTGGTTTGTGCATCACATAACTCAATTAAGAGTTGCTTACAAATCATAACACAAATAATTAATAGTACTTGAGAATTTCTAATAATATCTCAGAAAAACGTGCCAATTCATAAAAATGTTAAGTCATACCCATTAACATAACAGGAAGCATGCAACTAGGTTTATTTGCATATTTTAATGCTATCTTACTATCTTGAAATCATGCACCTAATGGTTTACCAAATTTGTATTGCCTGGGTTTATAATCAAACTGTACCATTATCAGTTGTGTATTTCTAATCTCAACATTCACATTAGGCAAACTCTATAAGACTTAAATGTTCTTCCCAACTTCCACTGAGATGCATAACACATGCTCTCAGCATGTCCTCAAGAGTCTGAATGGTTCTCTCAGACTGACCATCCGTATGCGGGTAAAAAGGTTGTATTGAATCTTAACTTTGTGCCCGAAGCACGATGCAACTGTTTCTACAATCCTAAATGTGAACTTAGAATCTCAATATGATATGATTGAAACTGGATTACCAGGCAACCTAATTATTTCATCCATGTATATCATAGTCAAGTTTCGAGACATCAAAGGTTGACTTAATATGAAGAAAGCGAGCAGACTAAATTAGTCTATCCACAATCATTCATATCGAGTCATAACCTCTAGGTGTCCTGGGTAGCCTTACCACAAAATCCATTGTGATATATTCTCATTTCTATTCAGGCACAGAAAAAGATTACAAGGTAGATGTAGATTTCTAGGGTTCAGTCTTAACCTACTGGCACACACTACTTCTAACCACGTACTCAGCTACATCCTTCTGCATATCTGACCATCCATTTCAACTTCTTGAAATTCATATACATCTTAGTGTTTCCTGAAAGCATAGCATACATCAATACATACACTTCCATAAGAATCTTTTCTTTTGATTCACTATCTCAAGGTACACACAACATGTCATGCTAATACAACACCTTATCATCTTAAAAACTTAAACTCTGGTCTCTCTTCCTCCTATCGTGTCATGCATGGTCTGGTTTAACTCACTATCACCCTATTGTAGTTCCTTGATCTGATCATAAGAAGTAGGCTTAACTTACATCTGTACAATTAAATCACTCTGTGTTGTCACCCCTAAGCCTAAGTCCAACTTCCACATTTCTACTAACAGGTCTCTATTGAAACCTGCCATAGAGAATGCATTAGTTGTTGAACTTGACTTTCTGCTGAAAGCATCAGCCACCACATTCTCTTTACCAGGGTGATAATCTATTGTCACATCATAAAGATAGTGACGCCATGTCTTAAAAACATGAACTACATCAGCTATCTTTAGATCATATATCGGATAATACTCCGCATTCTATGCTACTTTCTTATTGTTACATTTCAAGTTTATGTCTTACTCTTTTCTCTAAGTCATTACATGTTGCTAATGTACCGTTCAGATTATATACCTCAAAACCCTAGATCACTATCAAAGCCAGCTTACTTTTCATAGATCAAATCTCAAGGTCTTATTTTACAGAGATACTAGTATTCAGGGTTAAACCACTAGTGATATCCCTTGAACTATTTCAACTCTAATCATTCTAGGGTTTGGTCCTTATCAGTAACATAGAATTATTGTGTGTGGGTGTGTTCGATTATATAAATCAATTTGAGTTGCTTGGGTCGATAGCATATTAACCCAACACTCAACTTTAATTATCTTGGCTGAAAATTCAGTTTTCACAATAGTTTCTGTAATTCGTTTATTAAAAAGCTAACAGAAGCTCAAAAAATTCTGGAAATTTTATATGTTATACCTAATGAAGTTTTAGACCTCCAGTAAAAATTTGAGATCATTTCTAATTACCAATAAATAATTTAAAATCAAACAGTGCAACGTTATATTGCAGTCTGCAGCAGATTCGGTCGAGTTGTAAACTCGGCCGATAAACATGTCAGAACATTCTTCAAAAATTCTGATATTTTCCAATGTTGTTTAAATTTTATATATCCAAATCATATCCAAATTTGAGCTAAATAATAGCTACACATAAAATACTAAAAATCATTTAGTGAGACATTCTATTCATCAAATTCTGTATTCATATGTCATTAAAACCCTAATTTGGGCCAATTAGGGTCTATGCTTCTCAAACCCTAAATCTCAAGACAAAAGAACGTTTAGACTTCTTATCATAGTTAAAACATCCTAGTGTATATACATTCTCACTATGTTACGGGTCTAATTCATCCAGAATCTATTCTTATTTTACTGTTAATAGGAGTCATTAGATCCCAGTAACGCATCCTGCCAGCCGGACCAGGCCGAACCTGTAGTCCTGAAGCCAAGAGCTACTCGAGATTAATCAACCCCTATTAATCTTAAACATGTGGAAAGAATATCCACTTAGGACAAACTCATTTAAACATAATTTCGGGTCTACATTAGTACAAAGAAAACAAACACTAAACAATTCACTTCATGACACAACAATATAAAAGAATCTTATTCGCATTACAAACTGAAAATTCTAATATTATGCATATAAAAGCATTTCTAGTGATCTTTAAATCAAATAAGAAATAATAGACAAGAGTTGAATCGCATCTTATATGTAATCTCTTATTTCTACATTAATTTCTTATCTCACAACCCTAAGATTTCTAGGGTTTCTCTCTAGCCCATCCTTCCTCTGCATACCTGGCCAGGGCATCCAGAGAAGAATAGACAGAGTAGCTTGATACTGGTAAATCTAAGTATTCAGACACCTGGCCAGGGTATCTAAACACTCAGACCTTCCAGAGCTAAATCTCATCATTTATTATTCATCTCACTCATAACTTTATCTTTTGACCTTAATGATTCTTAACGACTCAACTTAAACTCTTTACTTGGTTCTCGTGACCACATCCTTTTCCTGCCATCTATAATAGTATAACAGAACACTTCCTGTTAGAAAATTACATACAGAAGAAAAACTCTTAAACCTTAATCCTATTGGTCTCTTATCGTCCCCTGACATTGACTTAGAATAACCATTTACTCAACCTATGCTCTGATACCAAGATGTCACGCCCCGATCTCACACTAACCACAACCCACGAGATTAGGGCGCGACAGATGGGATTACACACAAGACAACCCACTTTGAGATTTTAAAACATTTTAAAGACATTAAAAAGATAATCTGATTTATGCTGTAAACTAAATCTAAACAAACTGCGGAAGCATTTTTATTAAACTGACTAGCAATATAAACAGAGTCTACAACATATTACATTGATCAACATAAAATAAAGCATGAAAGTTATTTTACATCTTTATACACATTCTTTCTCACCCACACCATGTCCCAAAGATCGAGGGGAAAGGACTAAGAGACCTCTAACTACTAACTACGTATACCTTATACAGACTAAGCGTTAGGATGAAAGGATCCTTCAGATTCCTGTTGCTGATGATGACCTGAAAATGTTTTGAGTAGAGGTATGAGCCTACTCGCTCAGTGAATAGCCTTTCATTTAGCTATCACTAAACAACTCATCAATCATATAAAGTTGAAATAAAGCATAAATGCAATATTAAACAGGGCAGTTCAAATGTCACAGCAGATTTACAGATAACTATCTCATTTCTACACTACATCAGATGTCTTAAACAATTAAACAATTATAGAGAATTGGCATAGAAGTTTCAATCTCTTAACATATTAAATTTACTGCGATCCTATGTGATTCATATTTATATTTTTATTATGCCCTAATCATATGCAGTGTACTCTGCATATGAAGATCCGTAGCGAACTACGATCCCACCGTACAAGACTTAGCGACACACCCGGGAAATGCTAAGTCTGACTGCCAGCCCTGGTCTGCTGCAGGACTCTTAGGCTCACAAGGCCTCACTACACTCTCAAAAGAGTGAACTCTAGACTCCTCCTCAAACCTGAGCACACAGGCGGAGAGTCTTACCGGGTTATCACCGTGACACAAGCACGGATTAATGTTGAATAACCCCTATTTTCCACAGTGCCACCGTGACACAAGCACGGTTCTTGTTGCAACACTGTCTCTCTCTATCCTCATGCCACCGTGACACAAGCACAGTTATTGTTGCAACACGAGTTTCACCCCCCTGGATGCAGACCTCTCAAAAGGGGTTCTACGGTGTTAGGGCACCTAAGTCTATTAACTGATTAACATATAACCATATAAACAGGAATATCACATTTCATGCATATTGCACATTCTGAATATTCACTTGAAATACATGTATATCCTTTGTCATCCTTAAACATGATTCAGTATCATTTATCCAGTTTCAATGCTAAACATCTACTTTTAAATCAGCAAATACATTGCAACTATAATACAGGAAATTTTATCATTTTCATTAAGCATATCAAGTATTTCAAGTTCCAATGAATCTAACATACTCTATTGTATGTACTACACTGTTTAAAAGTTATACTAACTGATACAGAAGTAATTAAGCATTTAAATTGAGTTAAATAATGATTTCTAAATGAACTACTACTCACCCACTTCGGTGTGTTCGTAACCACCGAAAACATCCACAAACACGCCTAATTCTGCTTTTCTGCAACTTTGCACCCCGTGCAACCGATCTGCACCCCGTGCAACTGATCTACACCCCGTGCAACTGATCTGCACGCCGTGTAAACTGACCAACTTTCTATCCTATTTTTTCTGTAACTTTGCACGCCGTGCAAACTGATTTGCACGTCGTGCAACCTGTGCAGAAACGGAAAACTCATTGAAGATGAACTCGATCAAAAACTAAGTCTTGGCTTAAGCTACGGATTCTAGTTCTATTCTCAAAACTGAGCCGTGTGCCAGTCTTACCTTGCTCTATTGTGTGTCAATCGATATCCAATTTAAACCAGTTGCTAACAGCTTCCTCTATCTTCACGAACAGGTTGAAGCTGATGTCTGTTCTTGGTGCTAGACGCAGCTAGGCTCTCAAACGCGGCTGGGAGCTACGGAAGCTCACCGGGACCTCAAGGTCGGATCTAAAGGGCGCCGTTGAAAGTGCTAGTTGCGCCCAACATGGTGCCTAGCTGCTGCCGTAGGCGCAGGTTGTCGGCCGCCCTAGCTGCAGGGCCGCAGGTGACTGCTAGCCGGAAGGGAAAGAGGAAGGTGGTAGGTTTTAGGTGGTCGGACTTGGTGGCGGTGACAGGAGATGCTGCTCCTCGCGCCCAATGCTCCAGGTCGGCGAACTACTGCTGGCCAGCCACTGCTGTAGGGCGGCCTGCTGCTGCTCATGCTGGGTGGCGCCCTAGCAGGTGGTCATGGCCATGAATTAGGGCAAGGAAAGAGAAGAAGAGAAGAGGATGGAGGCAGGGCTACTGCTCGGAGGTGAAGAGTACAAGGAAAACCGCCCTCTGCTGCTGCTATATCGGGCTGGTTGGGCACCGCTTGTGGTGTCCTATTCTATTGAGTATCGGCTGAGAAGGAAGAAGATAAGGGAATAACCGACCTACTAAAGGGGTGAATAATTGGAAAAATTGCATCTAAGTCCAAGAAAACTAAAAATAGCATAAGTATTGCCTCGGAGGTCCAAATTGGATGATTTCTTTTGCATCCACTCAAGCACAAACTCCTCTACCAACTCAAAGCATGAAAACATACTGATTAGACTGTTTCACTAGATCAAAGCTCTAAATGTGACTGTGATTACTTGATTCAACTTAATGAACTAAATAATCAACATTGATATCATTAATTGCCTCAGGTGATTCAAACTCAACTATTGATTCACATATTAACTTATTTGATTAACTATGATATTTAATTTGATATTCAACACTAATTGAGGTGTTTCACGTAATTCGAGGTATTTATTGACTAACCCTGATATGGGTCGTAACAGAGACAGTGAAGTACGCTTCTTTGGAACAGTCAAACGAAGAGTTAGAAGCTCCAAAGCCAAGGCCAGAACCAAAGCCACTACCAGAAGGGCTGAAGTACGAGTTCCTGGATGAGGAAAGAAGGAATCTCGTCATCATCAATGCTAACCTCACAGAAGAACAAAGGGAAAGACTCCTGGAAGAGTTGATAGAGCATAAAAGAGCTATTAAATATTTTGTTGAGGATATCAAGGGACTGAATCCAACTTTGTGCATGCATAGGATAAACTTAGAAGAACCGGCAAGACCATTGGTGCAACCTCAAAGGAAATTGAACCAAAAGTTGAAGGAAGTAGTCAAGAAGGAGATATTGAAGCTACGTGATGTGGGAATCATATACCCAATAAGTGACAACAACTGGGTGAGCCCCATCCACATAGTACCTAAGAAGGGTGGAATGACAGTGGTGAAGGGAGATAATGGTAACGAAGTCGCCACGAGGACTATCACAGGCTGGAGAATGTGTATTGATTATAGAAAGCTAAATTCGACCACGAAGAAAGACCATTTTCCCTTGCCATTTATTGATCAAGTTCTTGAAAGACTTGCCCACCATGATTACTTATGCTTCT
Organism: Alisma plantago-aquatica; assembly: GCA_963693085.1. NCBI lineage: Eukaryota > Viridiplantae > Streptophyta > Magnoliopsida > Alismatales > Alismataceae > Alisma > Alisma plantago-aquatica. The sequence continues at coordinate 248,880,439 of OY856411.1, forward strand.
TAGATGGATATTCTGGATTCTATCAAGTCCTGATACACCCGGACGATCAGGAGAAAATGATGTTTACATGCATTTATGGCACGTACGCCTTCAGAAGAATGCCCTTCAGCCTATGCAATGCTCCTGCAACCTTCCGGCATTGCATGATTTCCATGTTTTCTGACTTCTTGGAAGATATAGTTGAAGTGTTTATGGATGACTTATCTATTTATGCAAAAGATTTCGATGCTTGCCTAAGAAATTTGTCCCTGGTTCTACAAATATGTGAAGAGGACCATTTGGTCATGAACTGGGAGAAGTGCCACTTTATGGTTCAAAGTGGCATTGTCCTAGGACACAATGTCTCCAAGAAGGGCATCGAGGTGGACCTTAGCAAGATCGAAGCCATCTCCAAACTCCCGCCACCAAAATCTATGACAGGTGTAAGAAGTTTTTTGGGCCATGCTAGATATTATAGGAGGTTCATTAAGGACTTCTCAAAGATATCGAAACCCCTTTCAAAATTTCTGATTAAGGACGCGGTGTTCGAGTTCTATGACGAGTGTTCAAAATCCTTCGAGACCCTAAAAGTGGCTTTGACTTCTGCACCAATCTTACAAGCTCTAGATTGGGAGCTACCTTTTGAAATAATGTGTGATGCATGTGACTATGCCATAGGTGCAGTCCTAGGGAAGAAGAAAGATTGGAAGCAGCGTGTCATATGTTATGCCAGTCGTACGCTGGACAAAGCCCAAGTGAACTACACTACTACTGAGAAGGAGATGTTAGCGATTGTTTTCACATTTGATAAATTTCAATCATACCTTATAGGATCTAAGGTTAAGGTTTATATTGACCACGGGGCTATACGCTATCTCATGCCAAAGAAGGACACAAAGCCAAGACTGCTAAGGTGGGCCCTGTTGTTACAAGAATTTGATCATGAAATCATTGATAAGAAAGAAAAAGAAAATGTGGTCGCAGACCACTTGTCTAGAATAGTTTTCGATGAGGTAAATTAGTTATCGGTGAACAACTACTATGCTGATGAAACCTTGTTGATGGCTCAGTCTGATGAGCCAAGTCTGCCATTGTAAAGAGTGGGACCCAAAAGGGTATCCACTCACATGATATAATACAAGAGCCATGTAATTATAAAGCAACGGAAACAAAACTATTACAAAGTTACTTCGTGATTCATTTATACAATTGTTCCTCACCATAATAGGTGATTTTCAAAAACTTGAACTAAGTACAACTAAAGCCAGTAGCAGAGGGTAACCCAGCCATTCCAAGCTATCCTTCAGTCCATGTCATGTTGGTGATCTTTTTGAGCTCTTATCTTCCAATGTACCTAAACCTGGGTGGAAAGGAACATCACCCAGAACATAGGAAACAAATAAAGATGTCAGCAAAAGCTGAGTATGTACATATATAAAACATTCTGGGCATTATATAGGGTTACAAGTACAAAAGGAGATGTTCCCACAAGAAAAAGGGGGCTATTTGCAATTAGGTATGTTCAAGAGAAAAGTAACAAAAGAAATGAAGCAAAAAAATGAGGCATGTTAAATTTCATATTACAAGCATGATAATAAAGAGTGTCTTGCCATATCAATCAACACAGATTCACATTAAATCAACAAATATTTGCATGCATAACAATGTAGACTAAATATACCTAAAATAGGGCCATAACACCATAGGATCATGGCCTAAAAATAAATAAGGGTGGAAACGCACACCTCGGGCGGAATACACACGCCCTATATAAGTATGGTTGTACATAAGTACCACTATTCTAGATAATCTAGTCAAACACACAGCATGCTATAATAGAGTTGCAAGACTATCATTTTAGTCAATATCAAACCAAAAAGGCAACAAGGCAGGAGGGGCCTAAAGACCCATAATCATGTCAAATTAATAATTACAGCAGTAAAAGAGATTCATAACAGGAGTTATAAATGTCCAAGAATAATAGATTTCCAAGAGAAATAACAGTTCAAGAGATGCCTCATTAAAATGTATATGGATTTAGTCAAATAATGCCCAAAATAAAATAGAGAATGTACATACCTTGTATCTTTGCCTAACAAGTCCATGGTCACAACCCTAGGTTCATGCTTGAGTTCAAAACACCTATTACCAATACATATCAGGGTTAGTGTTTAATCCCACTGAATGTCCAAACCCTAAAATTTACTTTTACCTCTTAACTTAATGTTCTCTCTGTAATACCATAGGACCACTTATTATTCCTAGCATCATGTTTATCATGCTTATTAGTATGTGTGGACGTTTTATTACTGAATTCTTGAATATATTATAAATGTAAGTGGGTAATATATGGATAACTGGGATGAGTATAATCCATTCCAACATACTGCTCAAAATAGGTCAATCCATATAAAGATACTCTCTTAATCTAATTTGTATCTGTCAACTATATAGGTGTGATATGTAAATTTATATGTTTGCATGTATGTACATATACATATTTAGGTCTCTGTTCTCTTGGGATTCACATTCAAATAGCTGGTTAACTAGGTTAGGTTGTCATTATAACTAAGTATGTTAAGATTAATACATAATGTCTTAACCATTATCAATTCTATTTCAAGATATACATGTCAACATTAATATTCTAACTCAAAGATATTTTCCTTGATTCCCCTATAGTATATTCCTTGGGTTATAAAAGGAACTTAGAGCTTATTTAATGTCTATGTTCATATATTTCCTTTACTGTGTTATTATTAGAACATATATGCTCAATATTATGTTTAAGATGCCTTTTAGTGGTCTAATGGTTCCATGTATTAACACTATCAGGATTTGTGGCATTGATATTAATCTAGTATATAACTTTATGTGTACATGAATTAAGATGATGGTATTAGGATATTACATCAAATTGATTGTTATCTTAAGGATGCATCAATCGTTATCATCTCTAATATGTCATTTAGTCTATCCTCATGAATGAGTTTCTAAAATGCAATGTACATAAAATAATTTACTGACCTGCATTACTTGACACTTCCTGATCTTTGATGATCATTCGAGTACAACCACCACCAGATTGAGGTGTTTTGCTTCATGGCTATCAAGCAACCCAACGATCTAGGTGACAACTTGGTCAAAGGTCGAGGCTGGATAGACACCCGTCAAGGAGGAGGACAACTCATTATTGACTAGTGGTCAGGATTGTAGGTCTTGTAACTTCAGTTGACAACTCAGTAGTCGGAGACTTGGGCTATAGATTTCTACTGTTAGTGACTGATGGGGCCTTGGTGATGGAGGGATGAACGGGCTAGAGGAATATTCATGGGCATATCATGGATTACACCATGGATTTAGACTGCAATGGAGGTAACAAATTGGTATGCAAGGTGTAATGAGATCCATGGACTATCTACAGGTCTGAAGTTCTCGCTCAAGAACGTTAGAGGGCAAAGCTAGTAGCTTTGTATTGCAAGTCATGGTGATGTGATGACGGGTTCGCCAGGCTACTACCTTGTTGTAGGGCTCCGTGGAGAGGGTGGTAGGGTTTGTTGAGTAGGCTGCAATATGGGGAAGGAGAAGAGGAGAAGGGGAGATGGAGGAATGGTCGTCACTGGCAAGGTTTCTGTGATGCAGGCTACCTGTGCAGAGAGCCAGGCAACGGCAACTAGTGGCAGCCATGTATGCATGAAGGAGTGTGGATGGAGTGAGTTGGCTTTAGATGGTGAACACTGGAGTTAGCTACGTGGGTAGACAAGGTAAGGTCGGAGGAAGAAGAATATCAGAGATGTCACTGTTCTGTGCGGTACCAGATCTTGTATTGCAGGTTGACGATGAAGCTGTAGATCGATCTTGATGGCACCATGGTGTTGTTGGCACAGCCTGGCATTGCTCGGCGCTTCCTGTCATCGTTTTTCTCTACTGGGAACATGGTGGTGGGTAATGGTGGTTCTTTGCTGCAGCGGCGGCGTTTCTCAGAAGTTGGATTGGGGCCCAACCTTGGTTACTCTTGGCTCTGTCTGGCGTTGCAGAGCACAGCTAGCATGGGGTGAAGAAGTGGCATGATGGTTAGGGTGAAGGTGAAGACAGGGAACAAGGAATTTGTGCGCTACCGGAAGAGAGGAAGATCTGATCGTCTTACAGATTGTCGAGGTCGGCGAGGGGGATCATGGACGAGGACCATAGCGACGGCGGCGCTCCAGGTGGTAGACCATGGTGTCTACAGTGCCGTGTTCAGGGAGGTGAACGATGTTCAGACTCCTCCGCAGGCGGTGACGCTGGAACTTGAGCGGCCACTAGAGACAGGAGAGGAAGTGGCAGTGATTAGGACATGAAAGGTAGGTGAAGAGGGAGAGGAGAAGGCAGGCGTTGATAAGCTGGAGGCTTCACTGCCATTGAACTTGGCGGCAGCACAGCCCTGCTGCTAGGTTGGTGTCGTCGGGATGTAGGGATATAGTCATATGGAGAGGCTTTATCTATAGAGGAGAGGGTGAGGGAAATAAGAAGTGGGAGAGGGAGAGGAAGGAAGGAATTGTGGGATAAGAAGAAGTGGAGGCAGAGAAGAAGAACCCTGGTCGCAGAAGTCACGCGATCCACAGGGCCTGGGCGCATTGACCGCATCAAGGGGGAGCGGTTCTCATAGATAAGAAAGACGGTGGCATATTAATGTAATTATAATTAATACAATGGTGTATACTAAGTTAGGAACTCAAACTAGTAATTGGTTGGGCAATTGAAGTCTGATTGATATCAAAATTGATAAGTAGACCAATTAACATGTGAGAAATACCATGGTGCCATCAATTTTACATGTTGAAGATGTTTAATTAAAAGATTTCATTACTTGTATATCATACATACATTTAATGTTTTACTCATTTTAACACTTATTACACTTTAATTTGATTTATTTCATCTTATACCCCTAAGAATATTTTAGGATGTCAAATTGGAGTCAAGCATGGTATTTGGTATATGTGTTCCTTAAGTCTTGTTATTGAGTGTATTATGATTATTTTACCTTTCATACCAAATACTAAGGGTATTTATATATCCTTAACACCAATTATTCTTAAAGTGCTTTGTATTGTCGGAAATATACGATATGTTAAGATAATAGAATATGACCTTAGAACAAGAGAGATTCAATACATATGTATAGATTCGAGTATGTTACAACACTCCACCCCTTAAAAGGGATTTCGTCCTCGAAATCCATCCACTTGTGGTATGGTAAATTGAGTTATAAACGTAACCAAGTTATACATTTCTAGTATACTTAATATAGGGGGTCATATCATACTATTCATGTCACACTTATGGTGTACTCTTAAGGTGAATCCATATGTCTCCATATATCATGCATCCATTAATCTAATTATGTTAGATGTTGGGCTAGAAAAGTTACAACAAGACCTTGGATTTGTTAACCAGTTTGTATCAATTAGGGCTAACCACAGTGTTATCATAGTTTCTCCATTCTTTGATCATGGTCCACATCATTTCCCTTATCATCATTATCATCGTCATCATCATTATCATCGTCATCATCATCAACATCTCATCATCATCAACAACAACATCATCATCTACTCATCATCAACATCGTCATCGTCATCATCATCATCATCACCTAGAAGGGCAAAAAGGGTGAATCTAGGTCTTATATATCCAAAGCTTCTTGTACTCTCTACACCACACTTAGTCCTAGGGTACCAGGTTGATCATTCCAGTCAAGTGCTTCTTCATTGAAGGATTTCTCTACAAACCAAACTTTCTTACAGTGGTGACTTGGTTTGAAAACCATCAATAAAATCTAAAAACTTTTCTTTAGTATATATAAATTAATATTGAAAATAAGTTTGACGAGGAAAATCTTGCGATGAAAAATCCAAAATTGGCGCCAAAAATCGACCTGAGAACCAAGTCAACCACTTTCCAATATGCCACACACTTGGTGTTACCCTACCATCAATTCATTCTAATAAAAGAGTCTATTCGCTAAAACAAATTAAGGAGGGAAATGTTTTACTATTACACATTGTATACTTCCACCAGACCTATTAGAATGCACCATACATTATTCTTCACTTTACCCTTATCATGATCTACACATTTTCATTCCACAAAAGGGTCTAACTCTATGGACACCTAAAAGGGCATACACCTACATATCCAATACTTAAGCATAAGAGGAGGAAGGGTCTTTTATTATGCACGGTCAACTTCTATTAAACCTTAATATAATAGGACATTAGAATTCCCCATGTCACCCTTAAATATGATTCACACTACCTCATCTCGATACCTAAGGAAGTCATAAGACTATTCAGTGTTATGGGGAGAGAAATAGGGGTTATATATCACTATCTGGTTTACATCCATAATTCTTCACATATAAAGGTACCCTACATAGTCAAGCTACTCATATTAATCACTACACCGAACAAGTATACTATTGGAGATGAGAAGGGTGAATACTATGGAAATCTACCAAAACTTATAGCTTTCTACAACTAATTCTCATGTATGAGGCGTAACAATCTCAGTGAAGATGGTACCCAACTCTTAGATGAATTTAGGTTGAGCTATGTGAACTATACTCCCATAAGGTTGGGAAAAAGAATCTAATGACCACAATTATAACCCCTGTGTAGGGAAATTATGTACTCCGTAAAGGGTGTAGGTCTAACTAGGGTTCCCAAAAATTGAGTCTCAACCACATGTGGTTTGGGGAGTGGAAATCACCAAATTAGATAGGGATTGAAGCCCTATTTGGTTTTCACTACTCAAGATTAGATATGTCAACTATATGTAAAGGGTCACCTATGTACCTAATGAAGGAACAATATAGGATAACTTGAAATAGTCAAGTTACCGACTGCTTTGGCTCTGATACTATTTTGTAAAGAGTGGGACCCGAAAGGGGATCCACTCACATGATATAATACAAGATGTAACATACCGAATCTTAAACCCTACCCTAGAACTTTGATCCTTTTGGTCTTAGCCAAACAAGGTTAAGGTTAGAGTGATCCTAATAATCTAATGCGTGAATAATGTAATCTAATATGTCATATAATTCATTTGGTGATAATATGATGATAAATAACTTAATTACATGCATAATATGGCTAATGGGCTTAGTGGAATAATCCATGTAATAAAGTCTCAAATTAAATAATAGACTTCAAATTCGTAATCTACACATTAAAATAAGCCTACATGTCAATTTTCATTTAATTTGGACAACCTTGAAATAATATGGTAATTTAAGAGAGAGAAATTGCCTAAAAGGTGTCATTAATAAATAAATATAATAATTGACTCCAAAAGGGGAAAATAATCTTAGATTCGTGATCTACATAATAAATATAGCCTTTGGGTAATTTTTCATCCAATTTGGAGAAAGTTTGCTTAAAAGGCATAATCAGGAGAGAGAAAGTATGAAGAACCTTCAAAATATTAATGAAATACTTAAACAACTCCAATATGTAAAATTTATGGCAAATTCGTATCTAACACATTAATTATGACTTGTGGGACAAGTTTCATGAAATTTGGATAATCCTAATGCCATAAATGAAGAAAGAAAGAGAATATATTGATTGATTTAATTGACACATTAAAAGTTTCCAAAAGCCAAAACTAATTTCATAATTGGAATCTAAATGCTTTAATTAACCTCTGTGAAAAATTTGGTTTTATTTGGGTAATGTTTGAACCCTCAAATCAAGAAAGAGAAAATAGGGAAATAATGATTTCCATCTTTGGTTTAATTGGTTTTGATTTTGGTTTATTTTGTCACGCGACATATTTCCTTTTTTTAGCATCATCGGATGGATGCTTTTTGTTGGGTCCATCTTAGGCCCAGATCTGAAGGCTCAGACCCCGTCTCCTACCTTGGGTAGGACAGGGACACCGTGAACTGTGAGTATGGCCCTGGTAATCCGTGATTTTCTTGGTCATTACTCCATTGCTTCTCGAAATTTCTTCGCCTATGGTTTCCTTTTTGGGTTTCACATCCAACGATCTATCGCATGTGATCTTTTGTGGAGTGTTTAGTATTTTCGCTAACTCTACTCTCGGAGCTTTTTGCTGCGCTTGCCTATTCTTCGTGTATCCCATCTACACCTATAAAAACTCTACCCGAGCCATCATCGGCTCCGCAGGAACTCCCTTCATCCCTCAATTTCTCTATTCCTTGTGTTTTTGGCTGGCAGTAGCCGAGTTTTCAATCAAAGCTTGCGGCGAGTCGTTCTCTCTCCATCGTGCTTCTCTGGTCTAATTGTTAGCCTGGGTGAGTTCGACCTATCCTCTTCTTTCTTCTCCTTCTCTCGCTTTTTGGATTCGTCGAGTGTAGCAGAATCACCCAAATCCCTGTGTTCGGCCCTGCTACTCCGCAGCCATGGCGCGCGAGCCTGCTGAGGAAGATGAGCAGTAGCGATTTCCCGATTCTACCCCTTCACTTCTCCTTTGTTTTGTTTTTTCGATCGGGGGTATTGTCGTAGTTTCCCTCGCTTTCCTTTTCTTGCTTTACGCCTGATTTGGTTGAGTTGGATGAGAGGCCGGCTGAGTTGTCCATCCCTGATTGGGCCAACTTAGAGCCACGACCCTCTCCCTCTCTCTCTTTTCCTCTCCCAATGAATTTGCAAACGTGTAATTATTTGATTGATTGATTTTTGAAAATCAATAACTAATTATTGGAACATCATAAAATTATGCAAAAATATTCGTTGGATTTAGAAAAATGCAAGCTTTCTTATGGTGTTGGTTTTATCGCCTGAATCTAATGTTTTAAACAGGTGTTTTTAATGGATCTAATTAATGATGAATTAACTTGTAAAAATCATAACTAAATATATGTAAGTCAGAAAAATATAATAAAATATGTTTTGAGCTCAGGAAAATATAATCTAAAATATGGAATCGTTTTGGAAACCTAATTCATATATTAATAAAAAGGTGTTTTTCGGGTTTATGAAATCGATATAAAACCTAACCCTAATTCCATATATATGCTCATAGGTGCTTTGGAAACCTAGGTCTGGACCTAGAAGTGACTTTGGATCTGTTTGACTCTAAAGTTGAGGTATGATTGCATCCCACATTAATTATGTATTGAGCAATTTCTTATTCTTTTCTCTTGATGTATGATTGCATCTCCGATTATTCGTATTGAGCAATTCTTGTCTCTTGATGTATGATTGCATCTCCAATTATTCGTATTGAGCAATTCTTGTCTCTTGATGTATGATTGCATCTCCTATTATTTCTATATTGAGCAATAGCCTATCTTTATTATTCTTTTGGTCCTATGGACAATAGTCTATACACATTGCTCTTATCTTTTGGTTCTTGTGAACTATCTATTTGTTATTGATCTTATGATCATGGATATTCTCTTAGAATCTTATCTTGTTGCCTTGGTGCAAGTTGGACTTTTGATATTATATGCCCACTGAGATGTGGAAGTTTACTTAATGATATGTGCCCACTTTGAAGTGGATTTATTTATATGTTTGTGTTGTCCATTGTGTGATGGCAAACTTTGTATCATCTTCTGACTATACTTTTCTACTTGCCTCTACATTAACATGCTATGTGATTCAGTAGCACTAGAGTAGTATAATTTCATTGGTTTTGTCTCATTATGCAACATGGCAACATTGTGATATCTTTGGGATGGAGGATGTGTGATTCCCCATACCTGAGCAGGATGTGTGATTCCTGGCCCATGTTATATATATTTGGATGGTGGATGTGTGATTCCCCATGCCAGGGCAGGATGTGTGATTCCTGGCCCATGTACCATCAGGGCAAGATGTGTGATTCTTGGCCCATGTCCCACCAGGTTCAAGATGTGTGATTCTTGACCACCATTGTTATTTATATTGTTCTAGGGCTATGCTTATCTCACATGCATGCAGGGTGAATAATGATATGTGCTTTGTTTATCACCATGGTAGTGGATGTTTATATTGATAGCACATTCTTATTATTTGTTGGTTATGGCAAGTATTCCTTTTTGTTGTGATCTTTCACTTGATACCCGTTTGGGTGATACTTATTTCTTTCATGGGAAGCCTTGTATATTTTGATGTCCCTATATCCTTATATTGCTCAAATTGTTTTTAGTATGCACATACCAGCCTTTGCTGATGTTTCCTTTTGTTTCTCTTTTGTTGGGGTATGCTTCTAACCCTAGGTGGAGGACATGGATGACAAGACGTGTTGACCTAAACTTAGATGTTGAAGCTTGGAGACAAACTTGAGGTGGTTTAGATTTCCTCTACATGGATCCTTGTGATGTAAGTTTGTAACCCTTTGCTTTATAATTGAATAGTCAAATATTTTCTTCCGCTGCTATACATTGGTCTTTTGATTACCATTATATAAAGATTTGAAAATTTTACACCCACTCCATCACACCTTTTGAGTGTGTTTGGAATTGGAGGTTCTATTGTTCAAATTTTTAGTAAGGAAGTGATTTCGCTTCTTTACACAAGAGCCATGTAATAATAAAGCAGCGGAAACAAAACTGTTACAAAGTTACGTCGTGATTCATTTATACAATTGTTCCTCACCATAATAGGTGATTTTAAAAAACTTGAACTAAGTACAACTAAAGCCAGTAGCAGAGGGTAACCCAGCCATTCCAAGCTATCCTTCAGTCCATGTCATGTTGGTGATCTTTTTGAGCTCTTATCTTCCAATGTACCTAAACCTGGGTGGAAAGGAACATCACCCAGAACATAGGAAACAAATAAAGAGGTCAGCAAAAGCTGAGTATGTACATATATAAAACATTCTGGGCATTATATAGGGTTACAAGTATAAAAGGAGATGTTCCCACAAGAAAAAGGGGGCTATTTGCAATTAGGTATGTTCAAGAGAAAAGTAACAAAATAAATGAAGCAAAAGAAATGAGGCATGTTAAATTTCAGATTATAAGCATGATAATAAAGAGTGTCTTGCCATATCAATCAACCACAGATTCACATTAAATCAAGAAATATTTGCATGCATAACAATGTAGACTAAATATACCTAAAACAGGGCCATAACACCATAGGATCATGGCCTAAAAATAAACAAGGGTGGAAACGCACACCCCGGGCGGAATACACACGCCCTATATAAGTATGGATGTACATAAGTACCACTATTCTAGATAATCTAGTCAAACATGTAGCATGCTATAATAGAGTGGCAAGACTATCATTTTAGTCAATATCAAACCAAAAAGGCAACAAGGCAGGAGGGGCCTAAAAACCCATAATCATGTCAAATTAATAATTACAACAGTAAAAGAGATTCATAACATGAGTTATAAATGCCCAAGAATAATAGATTTCCAAGAGAAATAACATTTCAATAGATGCCTCATTAAAATGTATATGGATTTAGTCAAATAATGCCCAAAATAAAATAGAGGATGTGCATACCTTGTATCTTTGCCTAACAAGTCCATGGTCACAACCCTAGGTTCATGCTTGAGTTCAAAACACCTATTACCAATACATATCAGGGCTAGTGTTTAATCCCAATGAATGTCCAAACCCTAAAATTTACTTTTAACTCTTAACTTAATGTTCTCTCTGTAATACCATAGGATCACTTATTATTCCTAGCATCATGTTTATCATGCTTATTAGTATGTGTGGACGTTTTATTACTGAATTCTTGAATATATTCTAAATGTAAGTGGGTATAATATGGATAATTGGGATGAGTATAATCCATTCCAACATACTGCTCAAAATAGGTCAATCCATATAAAGATACTCTCTTAATCTAATTTGTATCCGTCAACTATATATGTCACACCCCGATCTCGCATTACCCACTAATCACGAGATTAGGGCGCGACGGAGGGATTATCACCTAAACAAATCACTGAGAACTTTTCCTTTTTTTTTTAAAACCTCGTAATGATATCCGGATTATTGCTGTAAACTAAAACATAATAAACTATTGCGGAAGCATTTCAACTAAACTGGCTAGAGTACGTAAACAGAGTTTACAACATGTAACATTGTTTAACAGAAAGTAAACATAACAATTAATTTACATCTTTATACACATACCACATACACACTCTCTCTCACCCACACCATGTCCCAAGGATCGAGGGGAAAGGACTAAGAGACCTCTAACTAAACTAACTACATATACCTTCTACAGACTAAGCGTTAGGATGAAAGGATCCTTCAGATTCCTGCTGCTGGTGATGACCTGAAAATGTTTTGAGTAGAGGTATGAGCCTACTCGCTCAGTGAATAGCATTTCACTTAGCTATCACTAAACAACTCATCAGGTTTATAAATTGAAATAAAACATAAGTACAGTACTAAGCAGGGCAGTTCTAATAACATAACAGATTTGCAGAATATAATCACATTTCCATGCAATAACAGATAATTTGAACAGATAAACAGATATAAAGAAATAGCACAAAAGTTCGAATACTTTAATTTACTGTGATCCTATATGAGTACCAATTTATATTATTATTATGCCCTAATCATATGCAGTGTACCCTGCATATAAAGATCCGTAGCGAACTACGATCCCACCGTACAAGACTTAGTGACACACCCGGGAAATGCTAAGTCTGACGCCAGCCCTGCTCTGCCACAGGACCCACAGGCTCATCGGCCTCACTGCACTACATCGAGTGCTCTGAACTCCTCCTCTAACCTGAGTACACAGGCTCAGGAGGTCTGGGTTATCACCGTGACATCGCACGCGCTGTTGTTAAATAACCCCCATTTACTCCAGTGCCACCGTGACATCGCACACGTTGTTGTTGAACACCATCTTTCCATCCTCGTGCCACCGTGACATCGCACGCGTTGATGTTGGACACAAGTTTCACCCCTAAGAAGCAGACCTGCCAAAGGGGTTCTACGGTGTTAGGGCACCTAAGTCTATTAACTGATTAACATATAAACATTTAAACAGGAAAATCACATTTACTGATTTCATATCAGATCACAATACACTGTCATTCTAAACTGACAGAGCAATATATTTCAAATCATTGTAATTTCTGAGAAATTCTCATACCATGCATTCAGGTAAATTAGAAATGCATAAATAACCCAACTTATTTCAATTTGGCACATACATAGCGAATTTACGCAATTGAACATCTTATTGCAAAAATTAAAGAAATTTACTTCACATATGAGAATCATACTCAACAATTATCAATTCTCTAAAATTCTCGAAAAACATGCACATTAACCCAAATCCTGGTTCGTGCATCACTTAACTCAATTAAGAGTTAATTACATTTCACAATACAATTTAATAACAATACTTGAGAATTTCTGGTAATATTTCAGAGAAATGTACCATTTCATGTAAATATCAATTTACACATATTAACGTCAAAAGATATATGCAATTAGGGTTTTCATGCATATTTGATTTATTCATATCAACTTTGAAATCGTACATCTGATAATTTATCAAAAATCTTCATTGTCTGGGTTCATACCCAAATTATACCATTTTCAGACATGAATTTCTAATTTCAACATTCAAATGAGCAATTTAGGTTCCAATGAACCATATAAATCTACTGATTCAATCCATACTGTTCAAATGCTAAATTTAATCATATAACAGTGTCTAGAAGCATTTTATGAACTAAAAAGGTTGGGCGACGCCAAACGCTGCCCGACGCCTGATAACGCCTGTTATCAGCGTAATTTGCACACAAAACAGAAAATATTCAAACGCCTGAGTTTATTAATGATAAATAAATGAAACCCTACTCACCACGTTTCGAATTGTCCGGGTTCGTCCGGAATTGCGTCTAAGGTCGAATTCTGGACGATTTCGGATCGTCTTATTTGATTTACTGTTCTTGCTCACGGCCTGTTGCTTCACGCTCAACTGGAATCGGCTACTAGGCGTTGATTTGGGCCAAATTGATGGCAATTTCCAGCGTAAACCTCCTAGCCGAGGTCCAAGATGAAGATTGGAAGCTGTGGCCGCGTCAAGCTACCCCTTCCAGCCACGCACGGCCGTTGGCCTCAAGCTATAGCTTGCTGCAGCCAAGCTGCTGTGCGGCAGCTTGCTAAGAAAGTAGGAAGAGTGGGAAGCGTAGGTGGTAGGAAGAGTGGGAAGAAGAAAGAAGTAAGGAAGAAGAGGAGAAAAGAAGCAGAATCAAACTCTGGGAATCGACAACCTGATCGCCTCTGGCGATCGTCCTTGCGGCTGCTCCTGTGCGCCGCCTCCAGAGTTGAACAAATGAACGGATAATAAATCATGAAATGAAGGAAAGTTTATAAAGGCAAAAATTTGGACATTTTGCAAATTCGACCCTGGAATCGGAAAAGTTCATAACTTTTGACTCGAAAGTCCAAATAGTGTGATTTCTTTTCCATATTTTCAAGAATGAGGCCCACTACAAACCCAAGGCATGAAAACGTGCTAATTATATTGTTTTACTGATTCAAAATTCCAATTGCATCTAATTATTACTTTACTCAAATTGATCATCTTAATTATGCACTAATCATCACATGAGCACTTAGGTTAGCTCAATTAACTTAATTATGGACTAATCATGATACTTATTGGTTAACTTTGAAACGGGTCATAACAATCTCCCTCCCTTATAAGAATTTCGTCCCGAAATTCCTAAAAGAGAAAAGGAAACTTGTTACGCATCTCTGACTCAAGCTCCCACGTAGCTTCCTCTAGGTTATGATTCCTTCACAAAACTTTCACTAATGGTATCTCACGATTTTTGAGTTTCTTGATCCTTCGATCACTATCTGAATTGGTCCCTCAACATAGGACACATCTGATCTGAGCTGTGCAGGTTCTGGGTCAACTATCTCCTTTGTACAAGGGTAACATTTCTTCAACATCGATACATGAAACACATCAAGTAAATTAGCCAACTCAGATGGCAATTCCAACCTATAGGCTACAGGTCCAATCCTCTCAATGATAGGATATGGGCCCATAAACCTAGGAGTCAGTTTGTCTCTCTTACCAAACCTCAACACTCCTTTCCACGGTGAAACCCTCAGATACACTTCATCACCAACCTGAATCTCAAGTGGTCAACGCCTCTTCTCGGCATGACTCTTATGTCTATCATGTGCAACTTTCAATTGTACTTTGATCACAGTAATCTTTTCAGTGGTCAAATCCACTATCTCTAATCCATGAATCTGCCTTTCACCTACCTCATATCAACATATGGATAATCTACACTTTCTGCCAAACAGAGCTTCATACTGAGCCATAGCAAGACTAGAATGGTGACTATTATTGTATGCAAACTCTATAAGGCTCAAGTGTTCTTACCAACTTCCACTGAAATGCATGAGACATGCTCTCAGCATGTCTTTAAGAGTCTGAATGGTCCTCCCAGACTGATCATTCGTCTGTGCGTGGAAAGTTGTACAGAATCTCAACTTGTGCCCAAAGCATGATGCAACTGATTCCAAAACCTAGATGTGAACTTAGGATCCTTATTTGGTATAATTGAAACTGGGATACCATGCAACCTGACTATCTCATCCATATATATCTTAGTCAACTTCGGGACATCAAAGGTTGACTTAATATGAAGAAAGTGAGCAGACTAAATTAATCTATCCACAATCATTCATATAGAGTTACAACCTCTAGGTGTCCTGGGCAACCTTATCACAAAATCCATTGTGATATGTTCCCACTTCCACTCAGGTATAGGAAGAGATTGCAAGGTACCTGTAGGTTTCTGGTGCTCAGCCTTAACCTGTTGATACACATTGCACCTAGTCACATACTCAGCTACATCCTTTGTCATATCAGGTCACCAGTACAACTCCTTGAGATCCATGTACATCTTAGTGTTACCTAGAAGTATAGCGTACATCGATGCATGTGCTTCCTCAAGAATCTTTTCTTTCAATTCACTGTCTCGAGGTACACAACATATCATGCTAATACAACACACCATCATCTGAAAACCTAAACTTTGGTCTTTTCCCCCTGTCATGTCATGTACGATCTGCTGCAACCCATTGTCACCCTATTGTAGTTCCTTGATCTGATCATAAAAAGTAGGCTTGACTTGCATCTATGCAATCAAACCACTATGTTATGTCACCCTTAAGTCTAAGTTCAACTTTCACATTTCTACTAGCATGTCTCTCTCGAAACATGCCATAGAGAATGCATCAGTTGTTGAACTTAACTTCCTGCTGAGGGCATCAGCTACTACATTCACCTTTCCAGGATGATAATCTATCATTATATCATAATCCTTAATCAATCCTAATCATCTCCGCTGTCTAAGATTCAGATCCTTCTGGGTAAAGATATATATCAAGCTCTTATGATCTATAAACACCTGGCACACCTCACCATAAAGACAGTAACGTCATGTCTTATGAGCATGAACTACAACAACTAATTCCAGATAATGTATCGCGTAGTACTCCTCATTCTATGCTACTACTTATTATTACTACTGTAAGAATTTATTTCAAAATTATATCTTACTCTTTTCTCCGAGTCATTTTCATATTGTGTATCTACCTTCCAGATTAGCTAACTTTAAACCCTGGATTTTATTAGTGCTAGGTTACCTTTCATAGTGCAAATCGTATGATCTTGTTTTATAAAGATACTAGTATTCAAGGTCAAATCACTAGCGACATCCCTTGAACTACTTCAACTCTAAACATTCTAGGGTTTGGTCCTTATCAACAACATAGCATTATTGTGGTGTGACTTTGCTTCCTTAGTTTGAAATCAAACTTTAGATCTCATAAGTTCATCCATCCACTTGTAATGAATACAACAGATATGAATAATCATCAATGAACTATAGATATATAACAGAAATGTAACATCAACCAAGTTCTCTAGCATAACTTATTAACACAAAAGCTACAAATAAACATGATACTTGTTACCCAAGCATCACACATGACTCACAAGGCCATTCATATCTTGTCACCTCTCACTAGGCAACAACTTATTCACATGGCTCACAAGGCCATTCATATCTTGTCACCTCTCACTAGGCAACAACTTATTCACATGGTTCATAAAATCCGTACACATTATTACTTTTATTAAGCAACAACAACATCAACACACAAAAAGCCAATCAACATTTATTATATAAATGTCACATCCCAAACTTGACTATATTCATCATCTCATCATACCTGCATGGTTATTAGGCATGATAACAGTCATACAAGATATTCATCACATCATGTGATACAATAGTAACACCACCATTCCTTAACCAGGAATTAGGGTTCACTATCAAACAGGGCTTATCATTCCCTTTTCCCCAAATTAGGGTTAGGGTTCCCCGTTTCTCATTAATTCAGACCCTCTAGAGTTAACCAACTTTATCTTGTATTAAGGTATCTCCCCTCTTAATGCATTCCATCACAGAATACTCACCTTTAGCATATAATGCATAGGCCACACATTAGAATTGTCCAGCTATCTCACATGATATGGACTTATCTTAGTTTAAAGCATAACTTTATTATAAAGTTGCCTATAAACAATCGCAATGATACACCCTCAGCTAGGGTTTCACAAGGATACACCCTCAACCAGGGTTTACTAATCATGTATTGGATCCATGCATTTGTTATGCATTATAGATTAGTACCATTAAGGGTATTTCTCACCTAATCATTAAATTTTAATCTGAACCTTATTGTGTTCCTTTATTTCTAATTAAGGATTGCTCATATGAGGTCCCAATGTTGGGTCTCTGATGTCAGTTCCAACTAATTCTTAGTTGTTCTAATCTTTCCCTTATATCTTAACATCTTAGTGTATATACATTTTTCACCATGATTCGGGTCTAAATTATCCAGAATCTACTCTTATTATACTGTTAATAGGAGTCATTAGATCTCAGTAACGCATCCTGCCAGCCGAACCAGGCCGAACCTGTAGTCCTGAAGCCAAGAGCTACTCAAGATTAACCAACTCCTATTAATCTCAAACATGTGGAAAGAATATCCACTTAGGGCAAACTCATTTAAACATAACTTCTGGTATACTTAATACAAAGAATATAAACAATAAATAAATTACTTCATGACACACAACAATATAAAGGAATCATGTTTATTCTACTAACTGAAAATCTAAATTCATACATATAAGAGCATTTCTAGTGATTTCCAATCAAATAAGCAGTATAAGGCAAGAGTTGTATCACATTCTATGTTTAATCTCTTACTCCTACATTAATTTCCAGTTTCTTAACCCTAAGATTTCTAGGGTTTCTCTCTAGCCTATACTTCCTCTGCATACCTGGCCAGGGCATCCAGAGAAGAATAGACAGAGTAGCTTGATACTGGTCAATCTATGTATTCAGACACCTGGCCAGGGTATCTAAACACTCAGACCTCCCAGAGCTAAAGACACATCATTTCTTATCCATCTTAATTATAATTCTATCTTTTGATCTTAATGACCCTGATAACTCAACTTAAATTCTCAACTTGATCCTTGTGACCACATCATCTTCCTACCATCTGCAATAATATAACAGAACACTTCCTGTTATAAAATTGCAGTTAGAAGGAAGACACCTAAGTCCTAATCCTATTGGTCTCTTATCGTCCCCTGACCTTGACTTAGAATAACCATGTACTCAACCTATACTCTGATACCAAGATATCACACCCCGATCTCGCATTACCCACTAATCACGAGATTAGGGCACGACGGAGGGATTATCACCTAAACAAATCACTGAGAACTTTTCCTTTTTTTTTAAAAAACCTCGTAATGATATCCGGATTATTGCTGTAAACTAAAACATAATAAACTATTGCGGAAGCATTTCAACTAAACTGGCTAGAGTACGTAAACAGAGTTTACAACATGTAACATTGTTTAACAGAAAGTAAACATAACAATTAATTTACATCTTTATACACATACCACATACACACTCTCTCTCACCCACACCATGTCCCAAGGATCGAGGGGAAAGGACTAAGAGACCTCTAACTAAACTAACTACATATACCTTCTACATACTAAGCGTTAGGATGAAAGGATCCTTCAGATTCCTGCTGCTGGTGATGACCTGAAAATGTTTTGAGTAGAGGTATGAGCCTACTCGTTCAGTGAATAGCATTTCACTTAGCTATCACTAAACAACTCATCAGGTTTATAAATTGAAATAAAACATAAGTACATTACTAAGCAGGGCAGTTCTAATAACATAACAGATTTGTAGAATATAATCACATTTCCATGCAATAACAGATAATTTGAACAGATAAACAGATATAAAGAAATAGCACAAAAGTTTGAATACTTTAATTTACTGTGATCCTATATGAGTACCAATTTATATTATTATTATGCCCTAATCATATGCAGTGTACCCTGCATATAAAGATCCGTAGTGAACTACGATCCCACCGTACAAGACTTAGCGACACACCCGGGAAATGCTAAGTCTGACGCCAGCCCTGCTCTGCCACAGGACCCACAGGCTCATCGGCCTTCAGGCTCATCGGCCTCGAGGCTCATCGGCCTCACTGCACTACATCGAGTGCTCTGAACTCCTCCTCTAACCTGAGTACACAGGCTCAGGAGGTCTGGGTTATCACCGTGACATCGCACGCGTTGTTGTTGAATAACCCCTATTTACTCCAGTGCCACCGTGACATCGCACGCGTTGTTGTTGAACACTGTCTTTCCATCCTCGTTCCACCGTGACATCGCACGCGTTGATGTTGGACACGAGTTTCACCCCTAAGAAGCAGACATGTCAAAGGGGTTCTATGGTGTTAGGGCACCTAAGTCTATTAACTGATTAACATATAAACATTTAAACAGGAAAATCACATTTACTGATTTCATATCAGATCACAATACACTGTCATTCTAAACTGACAGAGCAATATATTTCAAATCATTGTAATTTCTGAGAAATTCTCATACCATGCATTCAGGTAAATTAGAAATGCATAAATAACCCAACTTATTTCAATTTGGCACATACATAGCGAATTTACGCAATTGAACATCTTATTGCACAAATTAAAGAAATTTACTTCACATATGAGAATCATACTCAACAATTATCAATTCTCTAAAATTCTCGAAAAACGTGCACATTAACCCAAATCCTGGTTCGTGCATCACTTAACTCAATTAAGAGTTAATTACATATCACAATACAATTTAATAACAATACTTGAGAATTTCTGGTAATATTTCAGAGAAATGTACCATTTCATGTAAATATCAATTTACACATATTAACGTCAAAAGATATATGCAATTAGGGTTTTCATGCATATTTTATTTATTCATATCAACTTTGAAATCGTACATCTGATAATTTATCAGAAATCTTCATTGTCTAGGTTCATACCCAAATTATACCATTTTCAGACATGAATTTCTAATTTCAACATTCAAATGAGCAATTTAGGTTCCAATGAACCATATAAATCTACTGATTCAATCCATACTGTTCAAATGCTAAATTTAATCATATAACAGTGTCTAGAAGCATTTTATGAACTAAAAAGGTCGGGCGACGCCAAACGCTGCCCGACGCCTGATAACGCCTGTTATCAGCGTAATTCGCGCACAAAACAGAAAATATTCAAACGCCTGAGTTTATTAATGATAAATAAATGAAACCCTACTCACCGCGTTTCGAATTGTCCGGGTTCGTCCGGAATTGCGTCTAAGGCCGGATTCTGGACGATTTCAGATCGTCTTATTTGATTTACTGTTCTTGCTCACGGCCTGTTGCTTCACGCTCAACTGGAATCGGCTACTAGGCGTTGATTTGGACCAAATTGATGGCAATTTCCAGCGTAAACCTCCTAGCCGAG
This sequence comes from Alisma plantago-aquatica, assembly GCA_963693085.1. Lineage (NCBI taxonomy): Eukaryota > Viridiplantae > Streptophyta > Magnoliopsida > Alismatales > Alismataceae > Alisma > Alisma plantago-aquatica. The sequence goes on from OY856411.1 coordinate 248,901,297, forward strand.
GTCCAAGATGAAGATTGGAAGCTGTGGCCGCGTCAAGCTACCCCTTCCAGCCACGCACGGCCGTTGGCCTCAAGCTATAGCTTGCCACAGCCAAGCTGCTGTGCGGCAGCTTGCTAAGAAAGTAGGAAGAGTGGGAAGCGTAGGTGGTAGGAAGAGTGGGAAGAAGAAAGAAGTAAGGAAGAAGAGGAGAAAAGAAGCGGAATCAAACTCTGGGAATCGACAACCTGATCGCCTCTGGCGATCGTCCTTGCGGCTGCTCCTGTGCGCCGCCTCCAGAGTTGAACAAATGAACGGATAATCAATCACAAAATGAAGGAAAGTTTATAAAGGCAAAAATTTGGACATTTTGCAAATTCGACCCTGGAATCGGAAAAGTTCATAACTTTTGACTCGAAAGTCCAAATAGTGTGATTTCTTTTACATATTTTCAAGAATGAGGCCCACTACAAACCCATGGCATGAAAACGTGCTAATTATACTGTTTTACTGATTCAAAATTCCAATTGCAGCTAATTATTACTTTACTCAAATTAATCATCTTAATTATGCACTAATCATCACATGAGCACTTAGGTTAGCTCAATTAACTTAATTATGGACTAATCATGATACTTATTGGTTAACTTTGAAACGGGTCATAACAATATAGGTGTGATATGTAAATGTATATGTTTGCATGTATGTACATATACATATTTAGGTCTCTATTCTCTTGGGATTCACATTCAAATAGCTGGTCAACTAGGTTAGGTTGTCATTATAACTAAGTATGTTAAGATTAATACATAATGTCTTAACCATTATCAATTCTATTTCAAGATATACATGTCAACATTAATATTCTAACTCAAAGATATTTTCCTTGATGCCCCTATAGTATATTCCTTGGGTTATAAAAGGAACTTAGAGCTTATTTAATGTCTATGTTCATATATTTCCTTTACTGTGTTATTATTAGAACATATATGCTCAATATTATGTTTAAGATGCCTTTTAGTGGTCTAATGGTTCCATGTATTAACACTATCAGGATTTGTGGCATTGATATTAATATAGTATATAACTTTATGTGTACATGAATTAAGATGATGGTATTAGGATATTACATCAAATTGATTGTTATCTTAAGGATGCATCAATCATTATCATCTCTAATATGTCATTTAGTCTATCCTCATGAATGAGTTTCTAAAATGCAATGTACATAAAATAATTTACTGACCTGCATTACTTGACACTTCCTGATCTTTGATGATCATTCAAGTACAACCACCACCAGATTGAGGTGTTTTGCTTCATGGCTATCAGGAAACCCTACGATCTAGGTGACAACTTGGTCAAAGGTCAAGGCTGGATAGACACCTGTCAAGGAGGAGGACAACTCATTATTGACTAGTCGTCGGGATTGTAGGTCTTATAACTTCAGTTGACACCTCAGTAGTCGGAGACTTGGGCTACAAATTTCTACTGTTAGTGACTGATGGGACCTTGGTGATGGAGGGATGAACGGGCTAGAGGAATATTCATGGGCATATCATGGATTACACCATGGATTTAGACTGCAATGGAGGTAACAAATTGGTATGCAAGGTGTAATGAGATCCATGGACTATCTACAGGTCTGAAGTTCTCGCTCAAGAACGTTAGAGGGCAAAGCTAGTAGCTTTGTATTGCAAGTCATGGTGATGTGATGACGGGTTCGCCAGGCTACTACCTTGTTGTAGGGCTCCGTGGAGAGGGTGGTAGGGTTTGTTGAGTAGGCTGCAATATGGGGAAGGAGAAGAGGAGAAGGGGAGATGGAGGAATGGTCGTCACTGGCAAGGTTTCTGTGATGCAGGCTACCTGTGCAGAGAGCCAGGCAACGGCAACTAGTGGCAGCCATGTATGCATGAAGGAGTGTGGATGGAGTGAGTTGGCTTTAGATGGTGAACACTGGAGTTAGCTACGTGGGTAGACAAGGTAAGGTCGGAGGAAGAAGAATATCAGAGATGTCACTGTTCTGTGCGGTACCAGATCTTGTATTGCAGGTTGACGATGAAGCTGTAGATCGATCTTGATGGCACCATGGTGTTGTTGGCACAGCCTGGCATTGCTCGGCGCTTCCTGTCATCGTTTTTCTCTACTGGGAACATGGTGGTGGGTAATGGTGGTTCTTTGCTGCAGCGGCGGCGTTTCTCAGAAGTTGGATTGGGGCCCGACCTTGGTTACTCTTGGCTCTGTCTGGCATTGCAGAGCACGACTAGCATGGGGTGAAGAAGTGGCATGATGGTTAGGGTGAAGGTGAAGACAGGGAACAAGGAATTTGTGCGCTACTGGAAGAGAGGAAGATATGATCGTCTTACATATGGTCGAGGTCGGTGAGGGGGATCATGGACGAGGACCATAGCGACGGCGGCGCTCCAGGTGGTAGACCATGTTGTCTACAGTGCCGCGTTTAGGGAGGTGAACGATGTTCGGCTTCCTCCGCAGGCGGTGACGCTGGAAGTTGAGCGGCCACTAGAGACAGGAGAGGAAGTGGCAGTGATCAGGACATGAAAGGTAGGTGAAGAGGGAGAGGAGAAGGCAGACATTGATAAGCTGGAGGCTTCACTGCCATTGAACTTGGCAGTAGCACAACCCTGCTGCTAGGTTGGTGTCGTCAGGATGTAGGGATATAGTCATATGGAGAGGCTTTATCTATAGAGGAGAGGGTGAGGGAAATAAGAAGTGGGAGAGGGAGAGGAAGGAAGGAATCGTGGGATAAGAAGAAGTGGAGGCGGAGAAGAAGAACCCTGGCCGCGGAAGTCGCGCGATCCGCAGGGCCTGGGCGCATTGACCGCATCAAGGGGGAGCGGGTCTCATAGACAAGAAAGACGGTGGCATATTAATGTAATTATAATTAATACAATGGTGTATACTAAGTTAGGAACTCAAACTAGTAATTGGTTGGGCAATTGAAGTCCGATTGATATCAAAATTGATAAGTAGACCAATTAACATGTGAGAAATACCATGGTGCCATCAATTTCACATTTTGAAGATGTTTAATTAAAAGATTTCATTACTTGTATATCATACATACATTTAATGTTTTACTCATTTTAACACTTATTACACTTAAATTTGATTTATTTCATCTTATACCCCTAAGAATATTTTAGGATGTCAAATTGGAGTCAAGCATGGTATTTGGTATATGTGTTCCTTAAGTCTTGTTATTGAGTGTATTATGATTATTTTACCTTGCATACCAAATATTAAGAGTATTTATATATCCTTAACACCAATTATTCTTAAAGTGCTTTGTATTGTCGGAAATATACAATATGATAAGATAATGGAATATGAACTTAGAATAAGAGAGATTCAATACATATGTCTGGATTCGAGTATGTTTTTTTTTTTTTGGATTCGAGTATGTTACCGCCATGGTTTGAAGATATCTATAACTATCTGGCTTGTGGCAAGATTCTACCATACATAACATACAACCAGAAAAAGAAGCTCTTCTCCGATGTTAAGAACTATTACTGGGATGACCCACTGCTGTTTAAGAGGTGTTCTGACAGTTTGTATCAAAGGTGTATACCAAAGGAGGAAGTCTCATTGATCCTAAAAGAATGTCATTCTTCGCCGTATGGAGGACATCACAGTGGAGAAAGGACTGTTGCAAAAGTGCTTCAATCTGGGTTTTACTGGCCCACCATGTTCAAAGACGTGACATCTTTTGTCAAAGCTTGAAAGGAATGCCAACTTACTGGAAATATCAGTAAGAGGAGTGAGATGTCGATGGCAAACTGGGGGGAAGTAGAAATCTTTGATGTTTGGGGAATAGACTACATGGGTCCTTCCCGTCGTCAAAAGGATATCAGTACATTTTAGTGTTTGTTGACTATGTGTCGAAATGGGTAGAGGTTGTAGCAACCCAAACTTGCAATTCTAAATCTGTGATCAAGATATTCGAGAAAACTATTTTTCCACGCATCGGAGTGCCCCACACTGTCATAAGCGATGGGGGATCACATTTTGGAGAAAAGTAGTTTGAGGCACTATTAAAGAAGTACGAGGTAAAGCACAAGGTTGCTACACCCTATCACCCTCAGACCTCGGGACAAGTAGAGGTATCCAACCGGAAGATTAAACAAAATCTAGAGAAAACGGTCAACCGCACTCAGAAGGACTGGTCCATGAAGCTTGATGATGCTCTTTGGGCCTATAGGACAACTTATAAGACACCAATAGGCACAACGTCATATTGATTAATCCATGGCAAGTCATGCCATCTACCTTTGGAGCTCAAACATAAATCCCTTTGGGTGATCAAGTTTCTGAATATGGACTTGGAGAAGGTAGGACAGAAAATATTCTTGCAACTACAGGAGCTCGAGGAGCTGAGATTGCATGCCTATGAAAATGCAAGAATTTACAAACAAAGGACCAAGGTGTGGCATGATGTCCACCTAAAAAACAAGGATGTTCGTGAAGGTGATAAAGTGATACTCTTCAATCTAAGCATTAGGCTCTTTCCTGGGAAGCTTAGAACAATATGGTCAGGCCCCTTCTCTGTGGTGAAGATTTACCCATCAGGAATGATGGAGATTCAAGGAGAGAAAACTGGGATTTTCAAGATCAATGGCCATAGGGTAAAAAGATTTTACAAAGATGAGGTTTTTGTACGAAGATTTGAGATCAATTTGGAGAAACTGGGTCAGGCACCTGATAAAAGGAATGAAGAGCTGCCACATTCAACCAAAGGACCCAAGGAGTGAAGAATTATGAAGTCTAGCTAGAGACTTTAAAGCAAGCTCTTCTTGGGAGGCAACCCAAGTTTTTTGCTATTTTCTTGAACTTTGTTTTCTCTCCCCTTTTTGTTTGATTAGTTTTCTTCTCTTTTAAGTGATGTACATATCTAACTTCTTTTGAAGTAGTTGGTGATTTAACTAAAAAATGAGCTTTGTTTTGATCTGATCGCGGTCTGGACCACGGTCGCGGTATAGCCTTGCATCACGCAAGACCGTGACCCGCAGTGTCCATAACCAGACACCTCGACCACAACTCGCGGTTACCCTTGGAATGGAGGATATCGCGATCGTGATCGTACTCCTAGTACACCGCGATCACGGTCATCCCCTCCGATTGTTAGGTCACAGTCACTCTAGTATATATATCCTTAAACCCTCATCTCTCAGACTCTTTTTGCCTCTAGCTTCCCCAAGTCTAAGATAAACCCTGATTCTCCACTCCGCCATGACTGACGAACCACCGCCACAACAAAGTAGATTGCCACACCCACCTTGTTCGATTCTAACATCACAACCACTGATAAGGTAACAAGAAAACCCCCCTCCTACTCTTCTAATCGTCGAAACATCGTGTCGCCACCGATTTAGACCACCGCCTGAACTGATTTTTCCCGATTCATCTCTCTTGACGGGTATTGGTCGCGCCGCCGACAGTTGTTTGTGGTTTCCCTGTTTTCCTTAAACTGCCTTAGAGGCAGAAGTTGCAACAAAAACTATTAAAACCCTAAAAACATCAATAATGGACAACTGCCCGCCGGTGTAGCAAAGAGCAGATGAACAGATAGAGATAGGAATCAGAACAGTTGGAAGAAGAAAGACCGTGGCTCACGGTCATCACCTCTACAACCACGACCGCGGTGTGCTCATAAACCCTAACCAAACCACGGTGTTCACTCCAGCTACCAGTTCCACCACGGGTCGTGGTGTAGGAGAGCACTACTCGAGGTCGCGGTCCCCTGAACCGTGACCTGGCCAAAGCAAGGAAGAAGACCGCACCCGCAATCTTAACCGCAACCGTGGTCCCTACTTAGAAGACCGCGACCAAGACCTCCTTCAGAGACTGCGAATGCGACCTCCTTTAGAGACCGCAATCGCAGTGTCCTCTGAGTTACTAACGAGACTGCAGGTCGCATCCCTATGAACACTCTTGAACTTGACACTAAATAATTTACTGAATACCTATCATGTGCATGAAATATCTTCCCCAGAAAATACCAATAATGGTAGTCTTTTTTAAAATTAACTAGAAACTAATTCATTGAAAATTTGTAGAATGTCTTTTCCAACAACCAGCGATTCGCTCTACTAAAAGGCTACTTCTTTGAAGGAGGTAGAGAAGATAGTCAAAGACCTAACATCACCACTAAAGAGGAATACTTCTCTACCAGTGGCCAAAGATGTGGCGATGCAGCTGAGACTAGAACAATATCAAAGGATACTAGGGGACCTACAACAAGGGGATTCCCTACAAGAAACAGAACAAACCCAGCATACTGAAACTTCTGAGTACTAACTAGGAGAATCAGAAAGATGAGTACAAGACAAGAAAAGAAAAGCCGCACCCAAAGAAGCCAAGGGTAGAAAGAAAGTGAAGCCAGTGGTTGATGAGAAACCAATTAAGGAGGAGGCAAGAAAGTCTAAGGAGGTCATGGGGGAGACATCTACACAATCTAGAGAACCCCCATTCATGCCCAAGAACGTCTTACACCAGTCTACCTACGACTGGATGTACCAAAACAAGGAGTTATTCCCTACCCGTTACTTGGACGTGGAAGATTTCAAAAAGATGGGAATCTACATCAGGCCGGTGAAATTCTTGGAAGGTGCAAACTTACGTACCTTATGCACACCAGAGGTGAAATCTTATAAGAAGATGACCACATAATTCATGTCTTCACTAAAGAAGGTCGCTACTACTAGTGAAACAAGAAGGCCAGGAGGATGAGACTATAAACTACATGTGAGGCTAGGAGGCGAGTCTCACATAATTACAGAAGCAATGCTGAACAACATATTTATGGAGACAGAGGAACAAGCAAAAGTATGCTCTGCTGCCCCGAGTGAAAAAGAAGCGGTAACCTATGAGAGCAACCAAATGTGGGAAGAGTTGACCGGGGAGGAGGAGCACAACTCAAAGAACTCCAAGGCCTTACTGATCACATCATGCTTTATTTGCACAGTGCAGAAAATCACTACCTACACGATCTACGTGAAGTTAGAAATAAGAAAAGTTAACAAAGGAGATCTGTTCCTCATCTGGTCAATGATCAATAGAAAGTCGGTTAATATCAGGAAGATACTAATCGAGTGTATATCAGCAGCAGTAGGCGGCGACACAAAGAGGAACTCTATGTACTGCATGGGAGGCTAGATAACACAAATTATCGAATACCTAATGGATGAAGGAGAGGTCTAGAAGTATAAAGAAATGGAGGGACAACAAAGAATAGACATCAAGTCCCTAATCAGCACGGGTATTCTGGCGTAGAAGGGGGAGAAGTTGTACTTCAAGCAAAGCAGATCAAAAAGACGACTTCCCCTTCCTGAAATGGCATTCTATGATGCCCACAAGCTATGACCAACCCACGACGACATCGAAAAGATGTGCTCTGGGACATTGCAGGACAACACGAGTACATATTCAATAGTTACAACTGGAGAAAGCCGTTCCCAAGCATTGAAAAAGGAAAAGAGCATAGAGCCTCAGAAGAAGTTGGCGGTGTAGAAAAAGAAAACGATAGATACAACTACACTGCCAACCGAAAGGCTGACAATTGTAGAACAACCCACCCCCACGGTTCCACCTCCAGAAGAACCAGTGGAAATTCCAGAACCCACACCTCTTGAGCCACACATAAAAGCAACTACTAAGGAGACAAAGGTAGAGAAAGAGGGAGACGCAGTAGCCGACCCGCAGCTCGACAAAGAACCGGAGGCAGAGCCAGAAGGATAAGGCTCCCAGGCCATACCAGATATAGAGTTTAGTAGAGAGGAGATGGGCCCACAAGACAAGACAAGGGAGAAAGAAAAAGGCCCACCGCCACCGTCTCCACAACCTACAGTACCAAGCTCGTCAACGACGCGCATGGAGCATCAGCTACACTGGCAACTTCAACACACACCTTCCCTTTAGAGGTACCTTAGGTACAAGATTTGATGCAATGTGAGAACACATGCTTCAAACCAACACAATAAATACCACCATTTCTTCTTCTTTGTCTACACTAATGATGCAGGTACAAGTCCTTGATGAAAGGATAAAAGCACTCCCTGACTTCATCCAAGAAGTTATAAACAACCAATAGATTATGATGGGAATGCTAAAGAACATAAAGGACGAGATGGAAGATCAGAAAAAAGAGAGGCATGCCATCTGGGCTGAAAATGAGCACATATATCGGGGCTACGATGCAGAAATGGCTAACTTCCAAGAAGAGCACCAACGCTTAGAAGAAGACCACTGGAACCTCGAGAAGGAACGTGAAGAACTCAAGAACTGGCAGAAGAAGAAAAAGACCAAGCTCTCAACAAGCCCGACACACTCCTCAACCATCCCCTCCAGCCACGGCGACAACGATGATGACAACGTGGGAGGAACAGGCTCGGGAGTGGGCGCACTAAAAGAAGGAAGTGCCAACACAAAAATGGCACCAGCAGCTGAGCCAAGGAAGAATGAGCCACTACAACAATCAAGCTCCCCCAACGACAAACACATAAGGAAAAATGCGACATTATCAAGGGAGCTTGACCTTAATTGCAATCTAGAAGAAGTTCAAGAAGAAGCTGCAGAAGACGGTGGGAAACTAGCAGAGCATCAATTCTCCCTGCCTACACATGCAATGATGCTAGAAGAGTAGATTGCCGCTGCACATCGTGAAGAAGTGGCCACCAAACTCAGTGCAATAGGAGCAGTAGAGCTCGACAGAATGTTAGCTGAGCTGGGGGCAGACTCGAGAAGAGCATCGAGTTCCTCCTATTCCAACCACATCATGAGCATAATGACTATCTCTACGATGGGAAGATGGAGGCAACCATGACAATGATGGAAGATGCCAAGCTAGGGAAAACTTGTGAGGAGAGCCATGTCTAAGACAACATAGCTACTGAAGCTTCCTCAAAAGTAGCCGAACCTGGGGCCACTACACAATTGTTGTACAAGGTGGCTGAATAATTGGCCAAGGCAATGCCGAAAATAGAGGAAACTTCGGCACCCTTGGCATAAGAAGGAACATCCGATGATGAGGATGGCGAGCTGGAAACTTTTTTCACAAATGAGCCCGCCAGGGAGCAGAGTGCACCAGCTAAAGCAGAAATGCTTGGAGAAGCCCCCCCTCTGCCTTGCAAGATGAAAGAAATGGACATGACTGCAGTGTCACAGATCACATGCAAAGATGTCCACATCTTGGCAGATGTCCTCAGTGACGATCTACCTGGGTCAGACATACTATATAACAACAAGGGTAGAAATTTGTCCAGAGACCACTTCCGAGGGATATTCATGAAGAAGGTGTGAGTACATAAAAGACTATTCAAGGTACTCTGTGCAACCCTCCTGGAAGAGTTCCTGCATCCGGACAAGCCGCAGCTGGTCTTCAAAGGGACCACACATCTAGCCATCCTCCTCTACAATGAAGACTACAAGGTAGTTTTCTAGTAGAAAGAAACAAAATGTGTGGTGCTACCCATAAGGAATGTAAAGCATTGGGCATTGATAGTCGTCAATCTTTACAAACAGAAAACGACAATGCTCAATTATTGTACAGCTGAACTGGATAACACCTCGTTGGTCTACAAGAGAAAGGACGCCAGAGACGCCTTAAAAATACCGCTGCGCCTACAATGAGCAATTAAGGATGCAAACAATACATTTCAAGGGTCCTAGAAGCTCTTCTCGGTCAAGAAGAAAGTCCCCCAAGAAGAGACTGGTTCGGGGGATTGCGCCTTAATTGTACTATGAATGATGGAGGCCATAAACAAGGGCATCCCCCCTAGAGTATTTAGACAATGAAGACATGCATGGACTGTGGGTATGTATGCTATGGAGGTCATCTATGATCATCGGTTCTTCAACGACCTGACGATGCCTGAAGCAGTTGTACCCCAGAGGCTTCACATGGATATCCCTCTACCTAAAAAGGTTACCTGGAGGGAGCAGCTAAAAACCATGTGGGTTGATCCAACTGAGCCAGCCAGAGCTTTGGCATGGACAGAAGGCTGGCATGAAAGCCCTAGAGAAGCTACGCAACAGACGTCATAATACAAAACAAAGCAACCTCTAATAGGAGAAGTCCTTGAAAATCAACCTCTAAGAGAACATCTCGAGGAAGGAGAGGTTGAAGAAGAAGATATGGGTGATGATAGACCAGACGGACCGACAGGAGAAATTACACCTTCTTTCAAGAATTTTGACATATGGATCTGCTTCAGTCTATCTCTAGAAGAACTGACTATAATTATGAGTTCTTTGAAAGAATTTGATTTACTGGGAGATGTCGTCTTTGAGAGAAATGGCATTTACGTGCTAAAAGATGACCTCTGAGAAATACTGAAAATAGGAGGATACCTTTCTGTGAGTATGATGTTAGCTTACCAGGCAATACTAGGTGATACCATGCCAAATGACCACATGGCATACTTCTTACTGGTGGATGACATCCTAAAAGACAAAAGATCAGGAGAAAAGGAATGGCTACAACAACACCTGACGACATCCCCACCTGACCACATTTTCATGCCAATTCTTCACAACAATCATTGGACTTTGTTGCATGTCAACATCCTCAGAAGGACTGCAGTCCTCTACAACACTTCAGATGCAACCTTCAGGCTTAATAAGAAGACTAATATGACAACAACAAAGACCCCCATAGAAGAAAAGGCAAACACATGCGCCGAGGCGATCGTCGACATGATAAAAAGTCATTGCAGAGGGTATGACCATACGACAGACAAATATTTCAAGAAAATACATTTCTTCCATAGGATCCCCCAACAGGTGCCCCTATCAAATGACTATGGCTTCTTCTATCTATCTTGGATGGTGGCCATAGCCACTATTGGATTCAAGGTGGAAAACTGATAACCTCCTATTTTAGTCGATTATCTTAGTCTTTTTCTTTAGTTTTCCATACTTTTCTTTTGCGTTTAAACTATACATTATCCTAATTTCACCCCTTTTTGTAAATACACCATCAGACTAACTTTTTCCTTTTATATATGCAGAAAAAGCATAAAAAATCATAAAAGAATAACCCAGCCTCAAGACCGAGTGGATTCAAACGGTCCCAAGACCGCATGAAGCCAAACGGTCCCAAGACCGCATGAAGCCAACCGGTCCCGAGACCGCATGGAGTCAAACGGTCTCAAGACCGCATGAAGCCAACCGGTCCCGAGACCGCATGGAGTCAAACGGTCTCAAGACCGCATGAAGCTAACCGGTCCCGAGACCGCATGGAGTTCAAACGGTCTCAAGACCGCATGAAGCCAACCGGTCCCGAGACCGCATGGAGTTCAAACGGTCCCAAGACCGCATGAAGCCAACCGGTCCCGAGACCGCATGAAGCCAACCGGTCCCGAGACCGCATGGAGTCAAACGGTCCCAAGACCGCATGAAGCCAACCGGTCCCGCGACCGCATGGAGTTCAAACGGTCCCGAGACCGCATGAAGCCAACCGGTCCCGAGACCGCATGGACTTCAAACGGTCTCAAGACCGCATGAAGCCAAACGGTCCCGAGACCGCATGGAGTTCATACGGTCTCAAGACCGTTTGAAGCCAAACGGTCTCACAGTCGAAATGGTCTTGAGGCCCCAAACGGTCTTGAGGTCCAAACGGTCTCCAAACCGTTTGGACTTCACTCAAAGCCTATAAATAAGACCCCAAGGGTCCTCCAAAAGGGGGATCTCAGACGCACAAAGGCTGCCTCTCCAGTTCCAGAGCAATTCCATCCTTCATCCATCGCCCTAAGGCTGCCGGTTTGAGGTCCACATCTCATCATCAAGCTACCTTCTCTCTCATCAACAAAGAAGGTGGGAGGAGAAGATCCATCATCAAGCAACCATGAAGTGTGAAGATCGTTGCTCTCTCCACCAAGGGTTCAACCTTCCCTCCTCTGTGGAGATGTCATTCTTTCTCTCTCTTCTCACCTCCTCCTTTGCTCTTGAGATGAGCGAGTAGTCCTTTTCACTAGGGTGCGGGGAGTAGCCCCGCTACCCATGTTTTCATTTCATGCAATGTAATTCAATCGTTTGCAATAGAAATACTCTCCTTTTTGGCTCAACATCAATCGTTTAATGAATGCTTGTTGCTTGATCACCAACTTGTGTTACTTATTGTCTCTTGGTATGAATTGTCTACGTTTATACCCTTAGATCTGAATATCGATTGAATGTTGGTTCTAGATATATGTAGTCACCATATGTCTGTTTCGGTATCTAGGAGTGCTTTCACGAGTGGAGTAAACTCACTCCCATCGTTGCACTTTCAAACTATGAAATGGAATCAGTTGACGTATGGAAGTGCAGCCTTGGTAAGGTCGAGGAACACACTTCATGAAGGAGTAATGCAAAGTAAGTGACCATTCGTTAGGGGATGGCTGGCATTGCAATACTCCACACTCCTCGTAGTTGGTTATCCGAAAGGAAGCTAAGTCTACAAAGATACTAGCTGATTAGTTTCTCTTTGCAAGTCTTTTTATTATGTTGCATGTTTATGATCCATGTGTAGTGGTGTGAAACCCGGAAACATCCTAGTGGTTTTTAATCATTGTTTACAACCTTAATTTCTACTTTCTTGCTTTACTTTCCTCGCACTTAGCTTAAAACCAAATCAAACCTTCGATCTAAATATCAACTGTTAAGTAGTTAAGTACGACTAAAACGTTTTCCATCTTGATTACATCAAGACCGTTGTCCCGAGGATTCGACCCTTAACTATACTACGATAAGACTTCCGCGTGTCTTAGCATACGTGGGTGGAGATCTTACCATAGTACTAGCAAGGCTAAAGTTAGGGATTCATTCATCTCTAGGATTTTTAGTGGCGTTGCAAAACTCCATCAAAAATTGGCGCCGTTGCCGGGGACAACGGAACGTTTTAGTTTTCACTTAACAACTTCTTGGTTGGTTAGGATTTTACACTTTTCTTTGATAACTACTCCAAATCTTCTTGACTTCTTGTTTCCGTTCATTATCTTAACGTGTGATTTTCTTTCTACTCAGGTAGAAAACGTGTATGCAAACCTCGCATAGCATCGGATTCTCCCATGAACCAGAGTACGACTCTGAGGTAGAAATAAGTTTCCACCAAAGGATTAGACTTAACCGCCAAAGAGCCAGACAGATGGCTGAAGAGCAACGCCTTGTTGCAGAAAGAGTTAACCCCGCCATAGCAGCACAACGAGCACAACTTATTGCAGACACTCGTGCTCAAGTGCAAGCTTAGATTCGAGCTGAGGAACAAGCCCGCATCCAAGCAGAGAATGCTGCTGCTCAACTTGCGCTAAGAAACAAGCAACTTCGGGACTACGCAGTCCCGAAGAATTATGAAGATGATCACCCAGTCCGACCACCGATTATTAACATACCAAACTTTAAAATCTGGACGCAATGGATCCAGATCATGCAAGGCATCTCTTTCTCTGGAGCACCCGGAGACGATTGCATGGATCACCTTAAGAGATTCAAGTCACTCTACCGACTTGTACCTCAAGCAGGAATCACCTTGGAAGCAATAATGTTACACCTTTTCCACTTCCCCTTATCTGGAAGAGCGCTAAGCTGGTACAATGCTTTAGATAGACACCCCATCATCACTACTTGGACTCCTTTAGAAGAAAAGTTTCTTGAGAAATTCTTTCCACCTTCACTAACCTATGAGATTAGGGGACAGATTAATCACTTCGCCCAACTACCTGGAGAAACACTTGCGGAAGCTTGGGAAAGATTCAAGGAACTCCTGAGAAAGTGTCCTCACCATGGCATATCTCAAAATCAACTAATAGAAACATTCTACAGAGGAGTAAGTGATGATATCAAGCAATTTCTAGATTCCTCATCTGGAGGAAATTTTATGAGAAAGAACTATGAAGATGCTTGGAATATAGTTACGCTAGGGGCCGAGAACCAATCCAATTGGGGAAGGTCGTCTAACCAACCCAAGGGAGTTCTTAAAGTCTACAAAGCTGAAGAATCTATGGAACTCAAGGCCATTGAAGAGGCCCTGAAGACTATTGCTAGCAAGCAACAAGCCCTCGAAACTTCTTTCAGGGAATATGACAAGAAGAAAAGCTCTCAAGTTCAACAAGTAAAAGCAGCTACTGGAACTTGTGAAGCCTGTCATGCATCTGATCATCCCACATTATCATGTGGTCTGTTGTACAATGTCATGATGGATTTACAACCACCCGTGTCGCAATATGAGCCCATTATTGAGCATCTCGAGGACCAAATGCTAGAGCAAGTCAACTCCATCCATTCAATACCTGGCCAGGTGTATTACAATCCAGACAAACCAAGAAATCACCCAGGTTTCCAATATGGAAATCTTGCAGGAACTGCCAATCCTCAACAACAGATACAAGGTGGATCTTTCAGCAAACAACCACCAGGATTTCAGAATAACTTCGCCCAAAATCAAGGGAATTATAGAAATGGGTTCCAACGATCCAATTATCCTAGGAATCCCTCCTATCAATACCCAGGACTGCACCCACAGCTGCAACAACCTCAGTTGCAGCAGCCACAACAACCGCAGTTGACAACACCTCCACAGCAACCCCAGGGGAAACAAGTCACTCAATATCAACAGAGGAGTGCTCCTTCCCAACCATCTGATGAAATATCTTTGATTAGACAGATGCTGCAATCTCAGCAGACCATGCTTGCGAATCAACAAGCTCAACAAAAGGCGGTGGAGGCCCAATTAGCACAGATTGCTGCTCAGTTGAAACCACCAGCAGGTACCTTCGCTGGGCAACCAGAGGCAAACCCAAGGCATGACCAAAATAGACCTGAGAAACTGAATGCTGTCACCACAAGGTCTGGTCATGTCCTTCCTGATACCATTAGAATCATCCATGATGATGATGATGTAGCTATTCTCTCACCAACAGAAAGCTCAACTCATGAAAAGGAAAAATCCACTAAAACTACTGAAAGGGAAAATGAAAAGGGACCTACGCCAGAAGCTCCGCTTAGAATTCCTTACCCGGACAGGCTGAAAGGAACCAAAATGGATACTAGGTTCCAGAAATTCAAAGAAGCTATGAAGAAACTGTATATCGATATCCCATTTCTAGATGCCCTTTCTGAAGTACCCGCTTGGGCCAAATACCTGAAAACCCTGCTGTCGAGAAAATATATGACAGAAAAGCATGAAACAGTGAAACTAGCTCAGACCACTTCAGATATTCTACTTAATAAAATTCCAAAGAAAAAGAAGGACCCAGGTTCCTTCGGTATTCAGTGTTCGATTGGAAATGGCTCTAGCAAAAAGGGATTAGCAGATCTAGGAGTAAGTATATCCATTATGCCCTATTCTAGGTGTAAAAGATTAGGCTTCACTGATTTGTTAACCACGTCAATGACAATTCAGTTAGTCGACTCTACCATAACTGCTCCCCTTGGAATTATTGAAGATATACCCGTCAGAATAGGAACAAATTCTTATGTCCCGTGCGATTTCATTATTATGGACATTCAAGAAGATCTAAGATACCCGATAATCTTCGGAAGACCTTTCCTAGCTACCGCCCGAGCACTCATCGATGTAGAAGCGGGAACGATTATACTAAGACTTGGAAAGGAAGCTTTCCAATTCAGAGTCCTTAACAGCATGAAAGGACCAAGCATTCAAGAGGAAGTTTTTCTCCTAGATGCTATATATCAAATGTCCTAGTTAGAAATGTCCGAACCCTCCAATGAGTTGGAAAGTGCCTTGACAAACCCGGAAGTAGAATTTTCGGCAAATGAACTAGTGCAACAATGTCTTCAATATTTAGAAAAAGCTGAAGAAGCCCCAACAGCCACCTTTGAAGAACTCAAGGCTGTCACCGTTATAGAAGCAACCGAGCCACCTAAGGCCCCTGAATTGAAGGCCTTACCCTAAGGACTCAAACATGTCTTCCTTGACAGCGAGAAACTTTGTCCAGTAATTATCAGCTCTACTCTGGAAGAAGACCAAGAAAACAAACTTCTTGACGAGCTAAAGAGACACAAGAAAGCTATCAGATATAAAATGACTGACTTAACTAGTATAAATCCAGCTTTATGCATGCACAGATTGCCTATGGTGGAAGAATTCAAACCATCGAGGTAACATCAAAGAAAGTTGAACCCTAATCTCAAGGAGGTAGTTCGCATCGAGGTTCTCAAAATTCTGAAGGCAGGTATCATCTACCCAATCTCAGATTCTCAATGGGTAAGCCCCGTGCAGGTGGTCCCTAAAAAAGGGGGTACCACTGTTGTTCTTAATGATAAGAATGAACTGGTACCTACTAGAACAGTAACTGGGTGGAGAATGTGCATAGATTACAGAAAACTTAATAAAGCAACAAGGAAAGATCATTTCCCCTTACCCTTCCTAGATGAGGTTCTCAAGCGCTTGGCTCATCAGAAGTTCTTCTGTTACCTAGATGGTTATTCTGGGTTTTACCAAATCCCTATACACCCGGAAGATCAAGAGAAAACTACTTTTACCTGTCCTTTTGGGACATATGCTTTCAAAAGAATGCCATTCGGGCTTTGTAACACACCAGCCACTTTCCAAAGATGCATGTCTGCTATCTTTGCAGGATTAACAGAATCTATAATGGAGGTATTCATGGACGATTTCTTAGTTTATGGAGACTCTTTCGACAAATGTCTGCTCAACCTGGTTCAAGTTTTACAAAGATGCGAGGAAACAAACCTCATCTTAAATTGGGAAAAGTGCCATTTTATGGTAACTGAAGGTATCGTTCTCAGACACAGAGTGAGCGACAGAGGGATCGAGGTGGATCAAGCAAAAGTTGAAGTTATCTCGAAATTGTTGCCACCAAAAGATGTAAAAGGGGTACGTGCTTTCTTAGGTCATGCTGGGTTTTACAGAAGATTTATTAAAGACTTCTCTAAAATAGCAAAACCCATGACACAACTGCTGACCAAGGGCATGGAGTTTAATTTTAACCAAGAATGTTTGCAAAGTTTCACAACTCTAAAAAATGCCTTGATTTCCGCACCCATACTAAGAGCTCCAGATTGGTCACAACCTTTTGAAATCATGCGTGACGCGAGCGATTATGCCATAGGGGCCGTATTAGGGCAAAGAATCGACAAGAAACCCTATGATATATACTACGCATCCAAAACGCTTGATGAAGCACAGAAAAATTACACCACTACAGAAAAGGAATTCTTAGCTGTCATCTACGCGTTCGAGAAATTCTGCTCATACCTGATTGGAGCTAAGGTCATTGTTTACACTGACCACTCCGCTATACGGTATCTAATTCAGAAGCAAGATGCAAAACCTAGACTTATCCGCTGGGTATTGATGCTTCAAGAATTTGATTTGGAAATCAAAGACAAAAGCGGAGTAGAAAACGTCGTCGTTGATCATCTCAGCCGTATTGAAGTCGAGGATGAAGACAAAGTACCTATCCGAGACTCCCTCCCGGACGACCAACTAATGAAAGTCGCTAATGGATTCCCCTGGTATGCCGACATTGTTAATTATTTGGCAACAGGAATCATTCATCCGTCTGCATCCTATCACGAAAAAAAGAAGTTCATTCATGATGCTAAGCAGTATTTCTGGGACGAGCCCTATCTATTTCGCTTATGCATAGATGGACTTTTTCGTCGATGCATTCCAGAGACGAAAATCACCTCGGTTCTAGAGCACTATCACTCAGGCCCCATTGGGGGCCACATGAGTTCTAAGAAGACAGCCCTCAAAGTCCTGCAATCTGGTTTTTACTGGCCAACCATCGCAAAAGATGCACATGAATACGTGCGATCATGCGACAAGTGCCAACTATCCGGTGGAATAACCAAAAGAAATGAAATGCCATTGAATATATGGCAAGAAATCGAACTCTTCGATGTATGGGGAATAGATTACATGGGTCCTTTCCCCCCATCTTACGGACTCATGTACATCTTGGTTGCTGTGGATTACGTTTCGAAATGGGTAGAAGCTCTACCAACCATTTCTTGTGATTCAAAACCGGTAATCAAGATGTTTAAAGAGATAATATTCCCCAGATTCGGCGTTCCAAGAACAATAATATCTGACGGTGGATCACATTTCTTGGAACGAAGCCTTGAAGCCTTTTTAAGAAAATATGGAGTTAATCATAAAGTTTCTACACCGTATCATCCACAGACATGTGGACAAGTTGAAGTCTCTAATAGGCAAATTAAAGCTATCCTGGAAAAAACTGTCAATCGGCACCACACCGATTGGTCCACCAAACTATCTAACGCTCTATGGGCCTACCGCACAGCTTTAAAAACACCAATCGGAACAACACCGTTTCGATTAGTGTATGGGAAGTCTTGCCATTTGCCAGTTGAATTAGAGCATAAGGCCTGGTGGGCCATTAAGCAACTAAACTTTGATCTCAAAGGAGCTGGTGAATTCAGACAACTTCAACTCCAAGAACTAGAAGAATTACGAATGACAGCCTACCACAATGCAAGAATCTACAAAGAACAAACCAAGATGTGGCACGATGGCCACATAAACAGAAAGGATATAATCGTCGGAGACAAAGTCCTCCTATTCAATTCCAGACTAAAAATGTTTCCAGGGAAACTGCGTACTAAATGGTCAGGGCCTTTCACAATCAAACATATATACCCGACAGGAGCTGTCATTATTCTCGATGATAATGGAGGAGAAATGACCGTTAATGGTCACAGATTAAAGAAATACCACACTCCGGCAGACAAATTATCAAGACAAACTATAGGGATCCATGATCCTATAACAACAACATAGCTGGAGCAAAATTTTGTCGAGCCAGAGACGTTAAACCAAGGCGCTACTTGGGAGGCAACCCAAGATTTCTACTTTTTCCTTTATGTTCTGCTCTTTTATTTTTCCTTTATCCTTATCTTAAGAAAATACAAAAAAATCTACATAACTAAAACTATCAAAAAAATATAATAAAAAACAAACAACATAAAAATGCATAAATAAAAAACAAACACAAAAATATAAAAACCTTTCTGCCTTTTGCCCTCCCAAGTGGTCTTGAAACCGTTTAGGACCAAACGGTCATCAAACCGTTTGGGACCAAACGGTCTTCAAACCGTTTGGGACCAAACGGTCCTGAAACCGTTTGGACTCCAAACGGTCCTCAAACCGTTTGGAGCCAAACGGTCCTCAAACCGTTTGGAGCCAAACGGTCCTCAAACCGTTTGGGACCAAACGGTCTTGAGACCGTTTGGAGCCTGACGGCATCGAAACCGCTTGGAATGCAAAGGGTCACCAACCGTTCCCTATAAATATTAAC
This sequence comes from Alisma plantago-aquatica, assembly GCA_963693085.1. Taxonomy (NCBI): domain Eukaryota; kingdom Viridiplantae; phylum Streptophyta; class Magnoliopsida; order Alismatales; family Alismataceae; genus Alisma; species Alisma plantago-aquatica. The sequence goes on from OY856411.1 coordinate 248,920,577, forward strand.
CCTACCCCTTCGTCTTTCTCTCTTCGAACTTTCGAACTCTCCAGAGCGCTTGTGCGAAGAACCTTCTTGCTGCTTCTATTGCTCCTGCGCGATCGCTCTTCCGTCCACCAACCACCTGCAAGGTAGTCTGGCGACCTCAACGCACGCCACTCATCTTCCTTGCCGCCTTCGTCGTCACCGTCTGTACCGCCATCGCCGCCTTCTCCGCCGATGGTTTTAATGACCATCCGCACGTCACCATCATTCTCACGACGCCATCATTCTATCTTCCACCATCTTCACCACAGTCATCACCTTTGATTCAGACCACTATCGTCTTCGACGATTTCTTCACCATCGTCTGCATCACCGTCATCATTGCCGTCTTCACCGTTGCCGTTTTCATCACATCACTGGTTTCACCGCTGTTTTCATCGCCGGCACACCCTCCGCCTCCACGCCGGTTCACCTTTGTCTTCACCTGCACCGGCAACCCTGCGGCTTTTCATTTTCCGAACGGTCCTCAAACCGTTTGGAACCAAACAGTTTTAAAAACGTTTGGAACCAAACGGTCTTGAAAGCGTTTGGGACCAAACGGTCCTCAAACCGTTTGGAACCAAGCGGTCTTGAAACCATTTGGAACCAAATGATCCTCAAACCGTTTGGAACCAAACGGTCTTGAAACCGTTTGGAACCAAATGGTCTTCAAACCGTTTGGAACCAAACGGTCCTCAAACCGTTTGGAACCAAACGGTCCTCAAACCGTTTGGAACCAAACGGTCCTCAAACCGTTTGGAACCAAATGGTCTTGAAACCGTTTGGTCTCCCACACCCATTAATACAAAAAGACATAAAAATCTAATTTGTTTCTAAAACTTTTCGCTCTAACTCATAAATTCCTATTTTTCAGATATGGCATCACCACCAAGCAAAGCCATCAGGTTCGAAGGTCCTGAAATCTAGACAAAAGAGGAAATGCTGGAAGAACAAGCCAGGCTTCAAAAGATAAGAACAGACTTCAATAGGACTGGGAAGGCACCCCCAAACGTCAAGATGATGGAAGTCCTGTGCGAACTTGATCGCCTAGAGAGGATATTCTCTGAGCCCCCTGAGGAGGAAACTGTCATCTCCTCTTCTGATGAATATTCAGAGTACAATCCTAACTCCGAAGAGGAGTCACCTGCCAAAGAGAAAAAGGGGAAGCGCAAGGTCCCGGAGACTGCATCTGGGCAGCCCTCTAAGAAGCGGGCAAGGAAACAAGTCCGACCCGTTTCTGCCATGGACCAACCTCTCGCCAAACCTTCCACCACCATCCCTGCAGCTACCATCCCTGCAACTACCATCATTGCTACTACCACCACTATCACCACCATTCCCACCACCACCATTCCTACAACTATTCCCGCCACTACCACCACTTTCATTCCCATCACCACCACAATACCACCACCAGAGAACCTCTTCATCCAAACCACCATCTCCACCGATAAAACCCTAAAACCTACCAAGTATGTCTGCTCCAGCATACTAATCAAGATGGGGATATATGATCGTATCTTCAACGTGCTAGACAAAGTCAACCTCACCAGGTTGTGTCTAGTACCTGAAGTATCCTACTATGAACCCACCGCAGAATTCTTCTCCTTTCTGACCAAGGAGCCCGTTGACAGCACGGATAAGTCTCGGGACGGGGGTGACAGAAGGCTTGTCACCCAAATTTTTGGCAGCAAGGTCGTCATAACAGAGAATATGCTGAACACCATCTTTATCGACGACCAGGAACAGCTGCGAAAGGCTAAAACAGTGGGAACCGGTCATCCAAAATTCAACAGACATACATTCTGGAAATCCTTAACCGGGATCCCCACTTACGATGCAAAGACGTGCAAGGCGTCAAACATACACTCTGGTTTTGTGCGCACTGTACACAAAATCATCGCTGGTGCACTCTTCCCTAGGACAGAAGGGGGGAACGTTATAACCTCCGATCTTTTTGTTCTCTGGTCTATTCTTAACGAACGACCAGTTAATATCGGCTGTCATCTGATCCAGAAATTCTCAATCTCCATCCTGGGGAAAGAGATTTGCATGGGGGGTCATGTCACATCTATCATCAAATATCTTAAGATGGACAAACCTTTACCCCGCTGCACGCAACTAAAGGGCGACATCCTCACCAACGAGCAAACTCTGAAGAACTCGTTCATAATCAAGGAAAAGGATGGAAAACTACACTATGTATTCTTCCCTATGGTCAAGTCATCAAGGACTCTCCTCCCGCTCCCGGAGTTAGCACACTATGATATGACACAACTCCTCTTCTCTGACGAGGAGCTTACTCATCTGCTAGCTTTGGTTAAAAAGCTTGAAAAGAAAGCAACAACGGGTCAAACAGAGATGAGTATCACAGCCCCGACAGCTCGACCTACAAAAATGCATGTCAAAAGGCCTTCTAGAAGGCAGTTGCAGGCCCAACAGCTGTCGGGGACACCAACATCTCGGCCAAATCCGGAGGCCGAGCAGTTCCACAAAGAAGTCTTAACAACATCCTCCATCGACTCTTTTATCCAGAGTCTCCACGAGCAGCTAACCACTGCCACCACCACTCCGCCTTCCACCATTACAACATCTACCACTCCCTTCCTCCCCACATCCACGCAACCATTCACATCCACTTCTTCACCCATTTTTACGTCGGACTTCCCTTTCTCCATCCCTATGCCCGACTTCACCACCCTTCCATTTACTCCCGCAGTTTCCACCCCATCATTGTCGCTACCACCACTTTCGCCTCAAATACCACCACTTTTCACATCCGCCACCACCCCGACACCACTGGTGACTACATCCACAGTCACTACGCAGCTCGGGGCATCATCAGTGTCTCTTCCGCAAGACACTAACACCGTTCCACGCAGACCCCAGTCATTTCACCCTTCCGCTCCTGGGGTCCCTTTTACTAACATCGGTGAGGAATTCGGCCGTCAATTTGACGCTGTCCGAAACCTCCTCACCGATCCTTCTAACATATTAAATTCTATTTTTTCTTGTGTACAGGATTTATCACGACAGGTGACCAAGATCGACAAACAACACTGAGCCTTGCCAACCTTCCTCCAAGGCCTCCAGCAACGACAGGATGAAGTGGCTAAGCAAGTTGAGCACATCAACAACCACACTAACAACCTGCCGGACCTGGTCCTTGGAGCGACGCGTCAGCAAGAAGCAACGACGCAAAAAGTCGATGAGATCTCCAAACAGACTCAACCTCTGCCAGAGAATCTCCGCAAGCTTGAGCAACATCAAGAGGCCCTGAGCACGCACTTGGCTACCATTGATGAAACACTTACGCAGCTACATCATCACCAAGAGGAGGCAAATAACGATGAAACCCAACAGCTACGTGCCCAAGTCACAGAACTGACAGCACGTCTCCTCTCCGCCGAGGGCAGATTCACAGACCTCAAAGAAGCCCACGATGCACTGCTCAAAAAACACGAGCATCTGCAAGTGGCTTTCGACGAGCTACAAGCCACTCATCGGCGGTTCAAAAAGTCTGCCAACAAAAAGCAAACAGACGAAGCTGCGGATGACAAAGATGACGATGATGAAGAAGACGATGACTCCGACTCATCTGCTGACTCCAACAAAGATACATCTTCGGACGACAAGCATGATGACGGAGAAGACCCCGGGCATGCAGCAGGACCCTCCCAAAAAGGGTCCGACAAAGGTCACCTGGACAATGACCATCACCCCAAGTCCCCACACAACGACAATGTCAACATGTCATATGGGGATCAATTCTTTGACTATTCAGCCATGGGGTCAATCGGGGAAGCTGCCAAGGACGCAGCCTACGCTGAGTTACAACAATGCATACTAGGAACCAGTGCCAGCCTGCCAAAAACCTCTGCTCTCTTCTCAGCACCTTCTCCCCCTTACCAAGACAAGGCAGACCGAGTAAGTCTAGACACGGACGAGGATCTTGACTCTGCCTCTGACTTGGACGATAATCTAGAGGGCCATGTAGAGGCCTTCGAACAACCTGCTTCTCCTCCACCACAAGAGCTTCCCCCGCCACCTCCTCTGCCGCACAAAATGCACGACCTAGATATGGCAACCATCTCTACTTTAGATGCTCAGGACATTTTTATACTGAACACTATAGTGGACGATGAAAAAGCGGGGGAAGACATAATCTATCATAACACCAAAACCAGGCGTAAGTTGACACGTGAAGATTTCCGTTGCATCCTACAACCTCGGTCCACAGTACCAATGGTGATCTTCCGTGTCCTCCTCGCCAATTGTATAGAAACATATAGAAGTCACAAGCGGCAACAACCGATTTTTAATGCTTCGCCCGCTTTGTCTTTTGGCCTTTTATACAAAGACATACGCGAAAAATCGGTTGAGCGGCTGCGTGTCGGTTTAGCAAGAAGGGCACGTTATCTTACAATGCCCTTCCAAGTCTCGGACCACTGGCTTTTTATGATAGTGGATACTGAGGCTCGGGATGCCAAAGTATACAATTTCTGTAGCGCCGAGCTACCAGCCGGCACAATAAATTTCATAGGAGAAGCAGCAGGAGAAGCCAGGTGTATACCCTTCCGGCTGCTTAAATTAATCTGGGTTGCACGCCCATCTCTTCGCCAAGACTGGAGCCAACCATGGTTCAAAATCATAAACCCTCCAGTCCAAGCCACCGAGGGATCTGGGGATAGCGCTTTCTGCACCATCCGTCACATTCAAGCGTTGAACCAGGAAATCCCATTCAACGACCTGGTAGCTGAAGACTTTCATTCCTTACGTGGACGTTACGCCATGGAACTCATATGTGATAGACGATTCTTCAACGACCCAACTATGTCACCAGATGATGTTCCTCGCTACCTTTTCTCAGCTGTCCAGCGATGACAACGGCGACCTTTCCGACAGGTTTTGAAGGAGTCAGAACAGACCAAGTCGCCAGAGCAAGATAAAAGTAAGAGCGATCCTGCTTACACCATCAACCCAACATTTTCTGATTTTGATCGCGATGCTTGCAAGGGTCTTAACGATCTTGAATTGCGTATCATTATGGCGCGACTCTCCGCAGACAAAGATGACCTGGTATTCATGTCTCGAGACATACTTGTGATGGCAGATTCACTGCGAGAGACTCTACAGGATAAGGGATCCCTTTCTGTCAGCCTCATGGCCGCCTACCAGTTTCTACTTGGCCAAACCAACCCAAACACATACATGGCGTCTCCATATATAAAAGATGATCTCCTAAAGCTCAAGAACTTCGGCACAACCGACGCACTGATCTCATATCTCCAACACACAACGCCGAAGTTCATCATGTTACCCATCCTGTATCATGAGCATTGGATTCTCCTGGCAACAAACCTCCCAGACGGAACAACCACAATATACAACAGTTCCGACAGCCAGTTCAATGCTCGACAGCGACACTACGTCGTGACGCCAAAGACGCCAACAGAAGTAGTGGCAAAGGAGTGCGCCGAGAAATTAATCGATTTTCTGAGTCAGCATACAAAGGCGTACGACAAAGAACATTTCCATCGCCCCGCCTTCTGCCACAAATGCCCCCAGCAAATACGACAATCGAACGATTGTGGCTTCCACGTCCTCTACTGGATGTACACCATCATTTTTCTTCAAAGATCAGTAGAGGAAATGATTGACGTGGACTACCACGCTTTACGAGGACAGTTCGCATCCAATCTACTTCGTTCTCCGGGGGCAAATGAAGATTTACCTTAACCCGCGACCCTTGTCCTAATGACTTCCCAACCTATCACTTCGCCACTCTGGGGATAGAGTGTGTGATAAGTTGGGGGGGGTACATTAGACAAGGGCGAGGTATCAATTTCTACACTCCTCTTTCTATCTAACACTCTATTCTTAAATTTTTTCTTAAACAATTCTTTTTACAATTCTTTTCACTTAATTTCTTTTTCAAAAATAGTCACCTCAACTAACTCTAGAATCATGTTAGTCCCTATAAGTAAATAGCACTTAGACATCAAATGGCGATTTATCAATTTCCACCCACTAGTGATTTCATATTTTTGCTTCAATTCTTTATCTGACTCTCCACAGGTCAAAATCAAGGCAGAAATAAGCCAAGATCTCGAGGATGAGAGGGAAATCAGGCAACTTCCAAATCAAAAAGTTCTGCAAGTGGACCACAAACCAAATAAGTGCACGTTGAAAAACTTTAAGAACATCTTTCCTATCTTCAAAATAAAAGAGGCTTGGCCGCCCAAAATAAATTCTCAAAAATCCCAAAACCCAAGCCTGTGAGTTATTGAATAAAAGCCAGAGAGACGAATAAAATTATGAGAGTTGTGCCACGCATAAGGATCTATACGAAGAACTGACGAAGGTCTCACCCGGCCGACACATTCCGCTGCCCTCACAAAGGCAGATGTGTCGTGCCCGGTAGTGAAACCCTAAAGTTTCCAAGTATATGAAAGGCTCATAAAGGACTCACCCGACCGGTACATTCAGCTGCCCTCATAAAGGCAGATGTGTCGTGCCCGGTAGTGAGATTCTAAAAAGCATAGACAACCCCTCCCCCACTTGAAGGGGGAGCTACACTTCAAAGCCTTTAGCCAACCCTCATACCCTCTCTAGCTTCCATTAGTTTTTTTTCAGAGAGGTATAAAGCTGATTACAGTCAACAACATGCACAAAATAAAGGTGGTCCCAATGCAAACTTTGAGATACGGAAAGGAACCTGAGATCCAAGCAACTCTCGAAATCCGAAAGAGTCAAGGCATGCAATAAGACTTGATATGACCCCAGGGGAACTCAGGTCAAGAATTGAAGCAAGAATGTGGAAATCCTAAATAAGATCGCCTCGCCATTACATGTCTCAGCTCTATCTAACTTGAGGACAAGCTAGACTCTAAGTTAGGGGGGGTGATAACCTCCTATTTTAGTCGATTATCTTAGTCTTTTTCTTTAGTTTTCCATACTTTTCTTTTGCGTTTAAACTATACATTATCCTAATTTCACCCCATTTTGTAAATACACCATCAGACTAACTTTTTCCTTTTATATATGCAGAAAAAGCACAAAAAAATCATAAAAGAATAACCCAACCTCAAGACCGAGTGGATTCAAACGGTCCCAAGACCGCATGAAGCCAAACGGTCCCAAGACCGCATGAAGCCAACCGGTCCCGAGACCGCATGGAGTCAAATGGTCTCAAGACCGCATGAAGCCAATCGGTCCCAAGACCGCATGGAGTCAAACGGTCTCAAGACCACATGAAGCCAACCGGTCCTGAGACCGCATGGAGTTCAAACGGTCTCAAGACCGCATGAAGCCAACCGGTCCCGAGACCGCATGGAGTTCAAACGGTCCCAAGACCGCATGAAGCCAACCGGTCCCGAGACCGCATGAAGCCAACCGGTCCCGAGACCGCATGGAGTCAAACGGTCCCAAGACCGCATGAAGCCAACCGGTCCCGTGACCGCATGGAGTTCAAATGGTCCCGAGACCGCATGAAGCCAACCGGTCCCGAGACCACATGGAGTTCAAACGGTCTCAAGACCGCATGAAGCCAAACGGTCCCGAGACCGCATGGAGTTCATACGGTCTCAAGACCGTTTGAAGCCAAACGGTCTCACAGTCCAAACGCTCTTGAGGCCCCAAACGGTATTGAGGTCCAAACGGTCTCCAAACCGTTTGGACTTCACTCAAAGCCTATAAATAAGACCCCAAGGGTCCTCCAAAAGGGGGATCTCAGACGCCCAAAGGTTGCCTCTCCAGTTCCAGAGCAATTCCATCCTTCATCCATCGCCCTAAGGCTGCCGGTTTGAGGTCCACATCTCATCATCAAACTACCTTCTCTCTCATCAACAAAGAAGGTGGGAGGATAAGATCCATCATCAAGCAACCACGAAGTGTGAAGATCGTTGCTCTCTCCACCAAGGGTTCAACCTTCCCTCCTCCATGGAGATGTCATTCTTTCTCTCTCTTCTCACCTCCTCCTTTGCTCTTGAGATGAGCGAGTAGTCCTTTTCACTAGGGTGCGGGGAGTAGCCCCGCTACCCATGTTTTCATTTCATGCAATGTAATTCAATCATTTGCAATAGAGATACTCTCCTTTTTGGCTCAACATCAATCGTTTAATGAATGCTTGTTGCTTGATCACCAACTTGTGTTACTTATTGTCTCTTGGTATGAATTGTCTACGTTTATACCCTTAGATTTGAATATTGATTGAATGTTGGTTCTGGATATATGTAGTCACCATATGTCTGTTTCGGTATCTAGGAGTACTTTCACGAGTGGAGTAAACTCACTCCCATCATTGCACTTTCATACTATGAAATGGAATCAGTTGACGTATGGAAGTGCAACCTTGGTAAGGTCGAGGAACACACTTCATGAAGGAGTAATGCAAAGTAAGTGACCATTCGTTAGGGGATGGCTGGCATTGCAATACTCCACACTCCTCGTAGTTGGTTATCCGAAAGGAAGCTAAGTCTACAAAGATACTAGCTGATTAGTTTCTCTTTGCAAGTCTTTTTATTATGTTGCATGTTTATGATCCATGTGTAGTGGTGTGAAACCCGGCAACATCCTAGTGGTTTTTAATCATTGTTTACAACCTTAATTTCTACTTTCTTGCTTTACTTTCCTCGCACTTAGCTTAAAACCAAATCAAACCTTCGATCTAAATATCAACTGTTAAGTAGTTAAGTACGACTAAAACGTTTTCCATCTTGATTACATCAAGACCGTTGTCCTGAGGATTCGACCCTTAACTATACTACGATAAGACTTTCGCATGTCTTAGCATACGTGGGTGGAGATCTTACCATAGTACTAGCAAGGCTAAACTTAGGGATTCATTCATCTCTAGGATTTTTAGTGGCGTTGCAAAGCTCCATCAAAAACATGCAAAATGAACAATACCACGCGCTAAGAGGTATATACACAAGCATGCTCCTCGAGTCCAAGTGGGCCTCCACCACCAGCAACAAAAACAAATAAAGAAAGCCCATTTATACATCTCGCTCAAATTTTGACACCCCAAAACGTGGTGTAGGATAAGTTTGGGGGAGGAGTCATAAACGGGCTACAGAGGTACATTTACCATCTTTTTACCTCTAAAATTTTTGATGAAATTTTTGAAAATTTGAATTTTTGCTAAAACTACCTTTTAATTTTAGAAGCTTGCCTCCTCTCTTGCTAAATTTTCTGATTGTAGTGTATCTGCCCTTTATATGAGAAACATATACATGTGTATACGAGTAAAACAAGTCATAGAAATACTTCTCTATCTCATTCTTGTAATAAGACATTGTACGTGTGACAACCTTAACTCATGAAACCCTCAGAGACTAGAAAACTTCACCTAGCCATTCTCTCGACCAACCACCCTCACTTGACGCTTTTGACCAGAAAATCCTTATCTTCGTAGAGAGGGAAACAACTGCCCTTTTCAAGGCATATCTAAAAAGAGGCTTCGCTGCCCAGAAGACCAAGTAAAAATCCCTCGCGCCCAATCCTGAAAGGAGATGTAAAAAGCCAAAAAGAAAGAAAAAAATAATGCGAGTTATGCCCAAAAGATGCCGAAAGTTTCCACACGGCTGGTATATTGCTGCACTCATGAATGAAGATATGTCGTGCCCGTAAGTGGAATCTCAAAGCCAAACTTACACACCTCCAACCCTGAATGAAAACTCATAAACCACCTGACCTAAAGTCAAAAGCCCAAAAAGGTCAACATTATTCTTACGATAGTTGTGGGTGAGGAGTTTAGAGGGAAGAGGAAAACACTTGAAGCCTTAAGCCTACCCGAACACATTAGCATAGGGCCAACTAAAAATAAGGAAATGATGTGAAAGCTACCCCTCAAAAAAGATCTTGTATTAGTATGGTTATTACCTAAGGGAAGGTGTGATAAGTTGAGAAGGAGGGACCTTTTATAATTGAAGGCAATGGAAAGAAAATGAAGTTATGCAACTCTAGTTGAGGGGGAGGAATGAGACCTAAGGGTTAGAAAACATGCTACAACAGTCTTGATGCAAGAATGAGATATTTTAGTCATGTTATAATTTTGTCTACTAAGATTGCTTTTTATCTCTCTGAGTTCTCGAACCTACCCTTAGCCTGAGGACAGGATTGATTCTAAGTTTGGGGAAGTTGATAAATCTCTATTTTATGTACTTTTTGTATATATTATGCACCACTTTTAGTATATCCTTTGTTAGTTTTTCACATAATTTTACTGCCTTCTTGACTAAAGCCTCACATGGTTTCAAGTACATTCACAACCCAGGTCAGGGTCCTCGACCACGACCACGACCACGACCCTCATTTCCCTCAACATTGACCATAGTCCACTTATATCTCAACCGCGATCGCGGTCTTATAATCTTCTAGAGATCGAGATCATCATGCGTCAAGGATGGATCGTGACTAGTTTACAGACCGTAGTCATCACTCAACCGCAACCTCAAGAATGGTCGTGGTATGGACACAGACCGTGATCGAGAAGGACCGTGATCAACTTGGAAACCACGGTCAGTGATGAGTTCTTATAAACTGCGACCGAGTGGGAAGACCTCGACCTCAACCGCCCGGACGCAATGAACAAGCAGACCTCAGTCGTGGTCATCACCAGGCCGCGACTAAGCTCAACCGTGGTGAAGGGTGAATAAAGAGCAGATCGCGACCACAGTATCACCCCTCACTTAACTAAGACCCCGACTGTGGTCCAGGCCTAAGTTGGTGGAATGTGCCTATAAATAGCACACCCACCTATCTTGTCAAATCATCATATCATAGATCAGATCCCGAGGACCACAAAGTGCTGCTGCGTTCCAGATTCCTCCCAGTCCATCCCATTCATGAGTCTTGGATCTCCAAAGGCAGAAGTTGAGGAGAGAGAAGACTGAAGACTCCTTCTTTGAGAGAAGAAGATCGTCCACGCCATCCATGTGTTAGATCTAGATTTGAACAAGTATTGTGTTGTATCACATCTCTTCTCTCTATATCTATCATTTTCCATCTCGCTGTACTTCTCTCCTCTCTTCGTGGGACTCCATGGGTCTATCTTTCTGTAACACCGTTATTCTGTCCGCAAACATGAGCGGCTAAACACCTTGACTTTGGTTGGGAGTAGCCAATAAGGCTCTCCAAACATGTATATTGTCTGCTTCTATTGAATATACATATTCTTATCAAGATTATCTCCATGCACCAGTTTTAATACTTCACTTGTATGCTTAGCTATCATCTTGTGATGTTTGATTGTTGATATCTCGAGAGAGTAATATCGCTTTTATCACGTTTCATGGAGTAGTATGAATGCACGAGAGTGTTGGAATGCTTAGGCTATAAAACCATATGTTCTGTTGTGAGGTTTATGTGTGGTCGTCTCGAGAGGGAGACTACCCTTTGACTTAGATCTATCCTCATCTTGAGAAAGAGTGGAATAGATGCTTTTGGTGGTTGCTTGTAATCTTGGTAAGAGTGTGCGAGAGAGAGATGATGTTGCATGTTGGTGAGATGCTTTAGTAGGTGAACCCCAACCCAGGTTTCCCCCATATACTTGTTTCATCTTATTTCTTTTGTTTCTTCTGTTCTTGTTTCTTTTGAACTACTTTAGTTTGCGTGCTACCATTCCTTAGGGAACACCTTTTATATACCCTCTTAGGCTGGAGTATACGAGTGTTGGATTCTGTGCGCTTAACACTACCAACCTTGTCCCTGTGTTTGACCCCGATCACTACATCGGACCCCATTTATCGTTGCGGGGGCCTGAGAGTCGGGTTATCTCTTTAAAAGTCCAACTACTCTGAATCCACTCCTTTTGGATGTGCGATTTAGGCCGGTCAGTAAGGTAAAGGGATAAGGAAATTGATGCATGTAATATATAGTGGGTAGGTAGTATAGATGGTATATGGCCATATGGGGAGTGTAAGATACCAAAACCTAGGAAAGTTATTCCTTTGATTAGGATATTAGGATGCTTGATTCCCTAATTTTGTCCAAACAAGAATAAATTTATACCTTAAGGAATATTGTTAATGCATTAATAACTCAATTGTAACCTATTACAAATTTAGGCTTGAAAAGAAATATGAAATATTATATGGTAATATGTTCTATAATCACCATCGCATATCACAACACACTCATATTAACATAATAAATTAATTAAGTGATAACATGTAACTAAATTAACTAAGCATGCCTCATAGATTTTCTTTGCTAACTAATATACACATAACAACTAAAATATGTTTAATAAGAAGTAAAATATCCTTAATAGACAATTTGAATAATTTTTGGTGTTTCCATATCCATAAATATGAATAATGCACCACTATCTAAATAAATATTGACCTAATTGACTAAATATGTTAAATAAGTAAAATACATAATTTCGTGCACAATAATGTAAGGAAACTCTTTAGGAAATGAATTAAAGATAATATGACTCAATTAGGTGAATGTAGATAATAAAGATATAATATTTAAATAATATAATGGTGTTGAGCATAAAATCCAAAATGTATTATATCTCACAAATGAAAACTTCAAAACCAAATCTAATGGAAAATTTGTGCTTCTTGGGTTCCAAGTTTTGCATTATTTGAATAATAATAATAACTATCTTAATTTTATTTAGAAAAGAAAGTACGAGATAAGACCAAAAATCTAAAATAAATCATTGAATGACTTCAAAAGTGGAAACAAATTCCAAAATCATTTTCACTTACCAAACTTTGTTTAAATGTGAAATTTCACATTAGTTGAATAATCTTATCAATCCTAATTTTATTTAGGAGGGATAATATAACTTAAGTTCCAAACTATCAAATAAAAGAGTAAACTATCCCAAAGGGGAAACTTAATGGCAAAATCAATTTCTACATGTCCTAATTAGTCTAGGTATCAAATTTGGTAATACTTGAACCATGTTTGTGCCCTCAAATACTCAAGGAAAGAATACATAAATTTAAATGTGAAATATTCTGCATTTAACTGATATCATTGCCAACCTAAGGTTTCATGAATAATAATATTCACATGATTTATTTTCTCCAGTTTCCCTATTATCCTCATATCACGCTTGGTTTTCCTAGTTTGGGTTTGACTCCATCTGTTTGGTCACGATTGTACAACTCCTCTTTTGTCTCCTACCTTTCACCTTTTTCTATTCATAAATTTAAACAGAGCTCTAAGATTCTCAATTGGTTTCTCACTCATGCATGCATGATATCATTATGATTTTTGTTCCTCTGAGTTTTTTCGTGTGATCCCAAGTGTTTTGATCTCTAATTTCCTCACATAAAAATCATCCAGTCAAAAACACCTACTTCTACTTCCTCTACTATTCTCCTCTATAACCCCTCCATCAAATTCTACCTATATAAGGATATCTCCCCAAGCATCCTTGAGTCCTTTGAGAGTGTTCCCTTATCTTATTTCTCTTAGAATTCATCCTACCTTTCTGTCGTAGCCACTTACCCTCCTCAATCCAAGTTTAGGATCTTCGTATCCACTACGAGATGGACTAATTCACTTTTCTTGTGCCATCTCCCTATCCTACTGGACCTACTTGCTTCTTATTCTACCTCTTTTCTTTTCCCCTTATTGTAAGGCCCCTAAATTTGCTCAATGAGTTGAATAAGCTTAATTATCATAATTGAATTCTTATAACCCTAATATAAACTTTTGATATGCTTTGAAATCATAATATAAGCTTAAGTTTCAATTTTGGTCCAATTTGGACATTGTTTGAGCAAGTTATGCAATTTTATGCACACTTTGGAATTTTATGCAATTTACCCAATTGAGAGATTTTATTTGCAATTTATCACTTGAATTATGTTCCTTGTATATTCTCTCATCATTCTTGATCTTTTTGATCCATGGTGAACCTATTTAATCATTAGTTTGAAGGTGTTTTCTCTAAGGGTATTTTAGGGTTTACCCGTTCATGGATGAGCGACCTTTAGTAGCTATCAACTAATGAATTATTTGTTTTTCTTGGAAATTAAAGAAACTAGGGATAAGCATATCTCTATAGATGGTGGGGGAGCTTCTTGTGTGTCTACTTGTATATTCTTAATAGTTTAAGGCCATGGACACTTGGAAAGATACTAGAACTTCAACTTTTCCTTTTCTTTATCTTAAAGTTTCATATACTTATCCCTAAGAACCAAAATGAGCCATTTTCTCTCCACCTCTTCCCTTCTTATACAAACCTCATCCTCCCTCTGTTATGCTACGAATTTCCTGTCCAATTAAGAAGAAAGAGGGGATCTTCTTGAAAAACGAATCTAGAGTTGCAATTGACTTCCTTTTAGGGTTTAAAAAGCTTCCTTCTAGTGATCTTGACCTAAAAGAGTAAGAATACCATTCTTTCCTCTGTTTATTTCTTTGTTATCATTCCTCCTACCTTTCCCCAGATTGTAACCTTTCTGTTCCATAGTAGAAATTTCTCTAAATCTCTAAAACCCTACCTTCCTTGCTCCTTATGTTTAGGATTTGCTCATTTGATGAAGAAAGGTGCTAGATGGATGAGTTCACAACTTATACTTGGATTTTCTACCCTACCTGCTCGAGTTTTCTTATATTTGGAGTTTCATATTCTAATTAGAGGCAAGTTTTATAACTTTCTCCACATTTATTGCTTACCATAAGCTTGCTAGCTCATGTTCTTGCTTGAAAATGATGATCCATGCACTAAAAAGCTATGCTTGACTTGGATTTCGATTTTTATAATGTTCACTATTCTGATTTCAGTTCTAGATGAACCTGTGATCATGTGTACATTATTCCTAAGGTATAATATGACTCGGATCAGGTTGTTTTGGAAACTTATGGTGCTAAGCACCTATCAACCAACGGTCAATTTTAGAGTTTAAAGTTGATTTCTTCTATAAACCCATGACCCGATGATGGTACCATTGCAACAACCCTATGGTGTTGTCTTCATGACAAATGATGGACGGGATCAAAGGTGTCATATTATGGTGACAATCTATGGTCACCCCCTTAGATCAGATTTTGGATCAATTATAAGTTTAATGCTCAACCATTAAGTACCCTACTAATGTTATCAATCAATGATGACATTAGCTTAATATTTGATGCTGATTAATGAATATAGTGTTGATCTAACAACCTATGGTTACTTAATGGTCACTAATGATGGTATATCAGGTCTCTAAAACCTATGGTGAGTTAATAATATAGTTGTAGCATCAATTAAGCCTTAGACCAATGGTTTCTTGAGTCACTTGATGCAATGGTTGGACCTATACAATAATGGATGGTTTTAACACATGAACTTGACCCAATAGTCAAGATCTAATGTGTATTCCTCCAATAAAGTGGAATTATGGCTAATGTAATATGTTGGTCCTAATAATGTGATTTATATGGATTCCTTTATATGATCAACTTAACGAGCTTACTTGTTGACAATGGATGGCTTGTTTTAAATGAACAGTCGATTGTGGGTTTTACCCTACTCTCAATGGAACTTTTTGTGTTGTTAATAAAGGGATGTCTAGGGTTATATGGTGACTCTTTCTAGAGCACAAATCAAGGACTTCATAGGTGGTTTATCCAAGGTGTTTACTTATGTAAACAACGAATGGTCTTACCTTTTAAACATCCAATGGTTTTGGGTGACATTGTGGTATGGTGATATGGGTTGAATGACGATGGAAAAAATGGAGGGTTACCCTTAATAGGGTATTCTTACCTATTCACTCATATGAATAGAAGGGATGATAACCATATTGTGTTGATATGTAACCCTAATGAGGTATAACTTGTTATACCTAGCTTTAATATAACTAAATGATGGTAATTGGGTATGAATAGTCCTTGAATGACTAATACAATCATGGAGTACTCTGATACTGTTGTTGAAACCCTAGTATGCTATAACCTGATGGTTACACCTTGATTTATGTGTGGGTTCATACTTGAGAATAGTATGGAATGTGATGGTGATGCTTCACCTTATGCATACATGATCTAATGGGGATGCCATGAGTTAGGGTTTGGGTATGAGTGATGATTAGTAACATTAATATAATTTATCTTGTTGAGCCTAACTCTAATGCAAATAGATAAAGATGAGTATTCATGTTTAACCTTCTTATATGATGGCATTATGGTGAAATAACCTCCTTCATATGATCATAAACATAATGTGTTAATTGGTGGTTAACATAGCCACATGGTTGATACTTTCTTATGCTAAACATGTGCATTATGAATATGATGAGGAGGTTAATCATATCTAGATTCTTTGCATGTTAATGTAATAAATGAATGTTCTTAATGTTAGTGTAACCCTGCTAGGATTGTTTATGAATATCTCCTAGCTCATTAATGCAACATTGTGCTGATCTGGTGTATTATATGTAAGTGATGTTGTTGAGCCTTGTTATAAGGCATGCAAAGATAATGATGATCTTAAAGGAAATAATATGATGGTCTTAATGACCTTTGTGCATGGTTGAGCCCTGAATGAGGTGTAATCCTCTTGTGTTGATAAGGGTTGATACCCTGTGATATTGTGAAATAGATTTATATCTTTTGATAGTATGATGACTAGTGTGGTCTCATGAATGGCAAGTGAAAAGTACAATGTGATGATGAGATGAGAAATTATGTTCCAAACATTTTATATCTTTTAAAAGCTGTGATATTTATATGCTTGCTAGAAGTGAATTAGGGTTTATATGTCCACTTGTTTGATGCAACCTTGATTCACCCAATTGGCATAACTAATCAAGTGCAACTCTAATCATGTAGTGCCCTGTGCCGTAGAGCCATCTTTTGTGTCAGAACTTGATGAATGGTGAAATGAATATTCTTAAGGGAAACTCAGAGTACATACTATTGAGTATGTGGGGGTGGCAGGCTGAGGATATATCCTTATCATCCTCAATGTAGATTATAGAGGATGGCTATGGTCATGCCTCATACATCTGATGTGATTGAGAACGGTTGCGGTCGTGTCTCGGTGATTATAACATGATGTGATTAGAGGACAATTACAGTTGTACCTTAGTGACTGGGTTTGAATACCCTAGATGCTAGCGTCGTGACCTGTACCAAGGTGGGCTAGTTACATGACTATATGTCGCTGTGGTGGTAGCTTTGACTGATATTTCACTGCCTTTTTACTCATACTGACCGAGGGGAAAAGATCTTAGGATACTAGCACTCCTAGATCTTGTATGGAACTGAATAGACATTCACAAGGGTCGGTTGGACTTTGAATGGTATGATTCCAATTCCCCAGGGTGTAATAAAAGATGTAATACAGCTGTGTAGCATATTTTTTTAGGGTTATACACGGTGTTTCACATTGGATGATAACCCTTGTTTGTTATCTTTACATAAAGATGATGCTTAGTGCAATTAAGAGATAGTAGATATACTTAGGTTGTGGATATGCTTAAGATTGTAGATGCGTACATATAGTAGCTATGCTTGTGTTGATAACTATATTGTGACTGTTGATTATAATCATGATGCTAGCTATCTTATGTTGTTAGTTATGTTTAGCATGCTAGCCATGCCTTTGTAACTATAGATGCATATACTACTGATCATGCTTATCCAGATAGTTGTGCTTATGTTGTTATCTCTTCTTATAATGTTGATATGTTCAACCAATTAGACATGCTCATGTTGTTAGCTATGAGATGTTACTAGACTTGCTCATGATGCTAGATATGCATATGCTACATAATTGCTTATATTGTCAACAAGATAAGGATGATATTCTGGCTAATGATGATAGTTATTATCTTCTCCTTTATGTATCTTGTTAATCATCAATACTGCTAAGCTTATTTGTTAAATCTAATTAAACTTCTTAACTATTTAATTACTTAAAAATGTTGTAATCAATAAATGTTGTTGGAGTTTATATCTCTTGCTGGGACATGAGTCTAACCCTTGTGGTTCGCCACATTTTTTTTAGGTAATCGGAAGTGACGAAAATAAACATGTGGTAGCAAAGAGAAGCTATAGTAATGAATCTTTGAGAAAGTTGATTAGATGTCTAGTGTGTCCTAGATTCGTCCATGTACTCTGAGGTCCGGGCAGGAAAAGTTTGTATATGGTGTTTCAAACAAATCGAACTTTTTTTAGCCTATTAATGCTTGTTTGTGTGGCATGTACAAATATTGTTCTCCGATGCATATATGTTGTGGCTAAGGCGATAGAACAATTTGTATCAAATTATTGGCATAGTATGGATAAAAGAAAGATGTTAGGCTCTTATGAAAATGTTTTTGAGCAGGTGCTGATGTTGAAATCAGTTTTATTTTACCCATATTTTTGGGCATGTGATTAATTAGTGATCGATTGCATTTTATGTTTTGAGTAATATCGTTTACTGTAATGGGTTCTCACAAGTTGGTATCAAAGCTTTAGTTTTATTGAGTCTACAGGGACACTAGGACTTAGGACTAGGATGATGTCAAAATTAGGAATATGACATAGAAATAAGGTGCATACTGTCTAATCTAAGTATTTGGATGCCCTGACCAGGTATTCAATTATTGAAGAAAGGTAAGTATGGAACTTTTAGATTTTTATCTTTCTGATTACTCTGATCAAGTAGTCATTTTGAGACAATCTAAAGAGCATAATGAATAAGAAATCATGGTGTGAATATCTCAATCCTACCTTAAAGAAGATGAAAATTGCATCATAATCTATCAAAACTTGAATGTTTGGTAGCTAAAGAGAAAGACACAACACCATGAAATCTAAATCTGAATACAAATAAGGAAAAGAGGAGTTCTTGAAGATGTGATTCAAGAAGATAATAAAGTAAAAGACAGACAAGTCTATGCTTATAAAGTGAATTAAGGTATGAAATCCACATAAGATGGAAAGAACTCCTATAACAAGTACAAAATGAGAAGATAAATGGGAAAAATGAAAAAGGAATAAGGTGGAACTTGAATTAATCCCATACTAACTTATATGTGTAAGAAAGTGTTAATGTAAAATCAGCATGGCGTTTGAAAGAAATTAAGGTCGATGATCCATGTTTAATGAAGAAAATGTGGAATATGATGATTTACATGTTGATAACTGGCTAAAAAACATATATAAAATAAGAGAACATACCCAAGTGTGATGAATAGTCATCAAGGAAGGAGTAATGAGATATGTTAATCATGATGATTCCTATACTAATGGCAAGGAACCCAAAATGAAAAAGGTAAAATGATACATAAGAAGTTGTAACCTGCATAATGAAAAATAGAATTGGTTACCTTTCTGCTAGTGACCCTTGAAAAATACTATTATATTATGGGAAGTGTGTTTCCCTTTATGTCTTTCCTTTCTATGGCACATATTTCATCAAGTGGATCATTGCCACTTGGTACGTGTGGATTTGCTACAAACATGTGGGTGGATAACTTATTATAGCATAAGGTTGCTTGGACTATGGTTCCAAGCAGTGTTCAAAAAAGCGGTAATCGGTGTACGGGCGGATAGGGTACCGATTAGAGTATATACGGTATGCGGGAGTATAAGCGGGAGTATATTCGGTTTTAATCGGTTTTGAATTTTTTTTTAAAATTAATTATATATTCACATAAATTTAAAACTTGGCCCTATATAATTGTATATATTAATTAAACTATAACAAATGAGGATGTAACAAGAAACATAGATCCATTAAGAATGTTAATTAAGCAACATACATCACAAACATGAAGATAGTTTAACGCACGTCAAAAGGTTCAAAATAAGGAGTCACCCTTCCGTTTGTAATGACACTTCTACAAAAAGTCCATACCTTGATGTTGTCTTAAAAAAGCCACTAAGGATTACTGTTGGGAATGACAGAAGCAACAAAAGAAACTCTTTTCAAGAGGCTCAAAATAACCCCTCCATCCCCAGCTCTGTTTCCATTGCAAGATCTGTTACAAACCCAAATCAAAAACTGCTTGCTACTACTTCTGGATATTGTGATAAGGCTAAAGGGGTGGATGGTGCCGTTGACCTATACTATGAAGAGTTCCAGGTGTCGTCCTTAATAGAAAAAATGAGGCAAGACACTGTAGGATGAGATGCTTCAGAAGTGCTTGATGAAATTAAGAAACTCATAGGCGATGTGCATTTGGAGATGAACAACCTTCATTTCAGCATATCCACATATATGACATTCATTCAGCGTGATATGCAACACTTACTCTTAGGATTGTTGGATGGTTGGAATTGGGTGATTCATAAATCTGGAGATCCAGGTTTCTTATTGACCAAAGAAGCCGATAAGCGAATAACTAAGCTTTCTGAAGGCTGGGTTGGGGTCATTGGTAGATATTTTAAAGAAGGTTTAGGTCCGGATTATTCAAAAAAGTATTCTAGAAGAACAAGTGGGCGATGGAAGATGAAGCAGTAGCTAGGAAGGTGAAGCAATGGAAGGAGTTAGCTATCAGAATTGAAAGGGAGATACGGGAGAGGCTTGTTGCTTTTTCTTTCAAAGCATTTCTGACTCACGCTGCTTGTGAAACTGGTTTTCAGACTGACGTTTGGCTCCCTTCTGGAATCGCCCAGATGGAGCAGTGGGTACTTGAGTAGTGGGAAATTGAGGAGAAATTGAGGAGTGAAGAAGACCTACCTGGTGGAGAACTCAAGTCGGCGCCGCCAGCCTGCTATGAAGAGCCGCCGCCACCGCTAGGTTGGTCAGGAACACCGAGGGAGAACTCAAGCCGCCGCCGCCGTTAGGTTGGCGCCCAGAAAGGAGGAGATGGAAATAGAGGCGGCCGGCCAGACCTAGAGAGCGTCGGGGAAGGAGATACTGGAGGAGGAGATCGCCGTCGAAGAACTGAGGGAGAGTCGCGCCCTAGCACTGCTGTTGCGACCGCTTGCGGTTTCACGAGGGAGAGAGTCAAGAGAAGGGGGGGTATCGGGATTGAGGGTGGGGAGTCGGGTTAGAGTCTTAGGACCAGTGGTTTTTTTTCATTTGTTGGGCCGGGTTTAGAAAATCGCCAAATAATCGGCCGTTTAAGCGCCCAGGCGGCCGAGTAATCGGTCCATGGCCGAATATAGCTCCGATTTGGCTTATGCGGTTCGGTCCACCTACGAAACCGAATATTCGGCCGATTAGGCCGATTTTCTGAACACTGGTTCCAAGATCATAAAGTTTGTGATGAGTTTTCTTTTGATCCTTCCAATAATTTGGGAGACTCCTCATATGTTTTGAAATTTATTATGTTGGTAAAAGTAGACGAGATATGGATGTGAGTTCCTTATAGCACATGAGGTGGATACCAAGGTAATGAATCCTAGTATCCAAGATGTATCAATAGTATGGGAATTATGTGAAGGTTGGAGATGTTTATTAAATGAACATTCCAAGTGTTCCTATACCTTAGAGAGAGAGAGTTGATGATGACACTCTAAATGTTGTTTGGAAGAAAAAAAAGGTGATTCTATAATGTTGTGTATGATTTAGTGTTAGTTGGGCAAGACCACTATCAAGGATAGATGGTTTGTAGGTTAATAGATATGTGATACCATGTTCCTTTAAGATAAATCTATGATCAAATATCAATGCATAAGAGTTAGATTGGATGACATAATTCACATGACCATGATAAGTTTAGAGTTATGTCCTTTAGACTAACCAATGTACAAATAGAATTTATGAATAGGAGGAACAGAGTGTTCCAGTCATGTCATACAAGTTATATCAAACTTTGAATGATGACATGTCGAAGTATTTCAAATATGGTCAAAAATATGATCAATATTTATTCAAAGACCTTAGGGCTGCCGAAGCAGTAATAGCTATGAGACAAGTTGAAACAAGAGTGAGATGGGGTTAATTAAATGTCTTTATGGGATTATGATATGTCTTCTAATTAGGTTGTGTAAATCCTAGTAAGGTGAAGATAGTGTTGTTGTTTCACCCCTAACAAGGTTGATTAGGAATGATGTTTCCTTGTATGGAATGACAGGTGTCAGCGTCAGCATTTCTTTTGATGCTGAAAAAGAACTGACAAGTGTTCCAGTGTCAGTGTATCTAAAAAAAAGGGCAGGATACATTGCCTTTTTTATGTTTCAAGGAATGGTATGGGACACATGCCATGATTGGTAAAAAGCTAGCAAGTGTGACTTTTGAGTAATGTTTTGATATAATAGATATAATTTTAGGATGATAGCTAGAATTTAAAGTTGAAAGTTACTATTAGATTTGTACATGTGGCACAATAGGTTTCTATGTTCCATATTTGTGAATGTCTTCATAGGTGGGGGTTTTGTTGTAACATCCCTGACCTGGGTTGTGCCTAAACCCTGGGAGTTTTTCTTAAGCAAGTTAATTAGATCCTTAAATTTATCTTGTGAAAAGTAATTAAGGCTTAAGAGGAACTTATGTTTCAATTTTGGTCCTGTTTGAATAATGTTGAAGCAATGTTTGCTTATTTTGGACTAATGTGCAAATTACCCAAGTTGAGGGGTTAACTTGCAAATGTTACATGACTAAATATTCCTCATGTGTTAAAGCATCATGAGAATGAGTATGATGTAGTGGTATGGCTTGGGAGAAGCCTGAGTACCAAGAAAGAGCTGATAAAGCAATATTTGTGCATTAAAACCTAGTTTTGGTGTAATGTGCAATTTCCCCAAAACCTAGGGTTCAATATGCAAATTACCTCTTCTAGAGAGTCCCTAATGTTTCTTGTCATCATGTAGAGCAAATAAAACCAGAGGGTCATCTCATTTGAATCACTTTGGAGGAGAGAGAATCTTGATATTAAAATAATCAAGATTTAAGCATAATTGAAACCCTAATTCAATTTAATGCAAGAATAAATAAAAATAATTGAAGGGCCTTCATCCAAAAACGAGATGGTTGAGTTTTCTCAAGTGTGAACGTTCTTATGCCTTGCAAAGGCAACGAAAATATCCAAAGGAATGGATAACTCACTCACATTATTAAAAGAAAAAGTAATCCACTAACTTATGGATATTACTATTATATGATTAAGGTGCTTAAATTGCATTTTCTTAATTCATGGATAATGAAGAACAATTCGGAGGTGAGGAATATATATTTTCATGCAAGGAATTCAGGGGGGAGAGGCGGCACCAATTTTGGAATTAAAAGATTTTATAAAGCATTTTCTCTCTCATTGATTTCTTTATAAAACACCTTTCTCAACTCAATTGAGAGGCTTTTTTAAATCCACTTATTCTCCTTGCTTTCAAAAACGACCAAGGGAGCTTGGAGCAACAGGAGGACGACCTCCAACCTGTTGGTAAGCTTCTTGACTCCCTTTCACCTTGATTTCATGGTGGAAATCACAAATCAATACATGATTTCTTCTTATCTCGATCCCATCTTCATTTCTAACCATTCCTTTTCACTCAAAGCTTGAGGACGAGCCTTGGGATAGTGAAATGAGTTGCATACACCATTGTTGACGTGAGCTTGGAGCTTTGAATCTCAATTGGAGGCGGGTTATATAACTTGAACCCCTTTACATTATTATTCAACTATCAATCTTGCAATTTCGATGATTCCATCATCTTCTTGATTAATTGTTGGTTGAAATTGGTAATTCCATGAAATCAGAGGTACTAAGATCTACAGGGACGAAGGTAGATGATGATGACATAATCTTGGACTCATTTCCCAAAGAAATTGTATTTCATTCGGTTTCAACAAACTTCTCATTTGGTTTCAACTAAACCGTTTGAAAGCAAACGGTTTCATCAAACCGTTTGAGGCTAAATGGTTTCAAACCATTTGGGAGAGTTGAACATGGTTGACCGTTTGGAAAATATGATTCTAATATTGATGGTTAATGACCCATCAAAATTTTATTGATTAATTCCAAAGGGTTCATCAGTTGAAGGTTAATCAATTAGCAAACCCTAATCGGGTTAAGTGCTGAAATTCAATTTGGTTAATTTAGATTTTTGGGTGTTTGAGCCCAAACGGTCTCAAGACCGTTTGGAGGTCACACAAACGGTCTCAAGACCGTTTGGAGGTCACCCAAGATCGTTTGTAGGTCTAGGGTTAAGTATGGTTGAGCAATTGAAGGCCCAAAGATACCAAATTGAAATGCAATCAAGTGCTGATTTGATGATCAATCCAATGATCTAAACCCTAATGGAATTTTACAAAATACAAGGATAGGATGAGGCAAACGGTCTCAAGACCGTTTGGAGGTCATCCAAATGACCTCAAGACCGTTTGGGGTCAGGTCATATCAAGAATTTAATGATGATTCATTAGTTGTAATGGAATCAATTCCACAATGTTGATCATTGATGGCTACTCGATTCAAAGCCCTAATTGAAGGTTTCTTGAGTAGAAATTCTAGATCAATTAGGTTTAAAACCTTAATTTATGGTCTAATTGAAGGTTGATTCAATAGTTCAAGTAACAAAGAAATCAAGGCTTCAATTGATAATCGATTCATCCATTGAAATCATGAATCGTGTAAGTGTTGAAAGGACTTTTTGGTCCATTCGGTTTTGAGAGGGTTTGGACCAAATGGTCTTAAGACCATTTGAATCCAAACGGTTTCAAGACCGTTTGGGTCCAAATGGTCTCAAGACCTTTTGAGACAAAACGGTCCCAAACCGTTTGAAGAACCAAGACCATTCAGTTTCAAAACCGTTTGGTGATGAAACCCCAAAACTGAATGAAGGTCAAATGTGATCCAATCATTTGGAAATTGAAGGTGATGATTGTTCCATTGATCCAATGATTGATAGCAATGATAATCAATGATAGATACAAAGTTTGAATCCCTAAAGTACCTATATGATTAGTACCTTTAAAGGGATAAACCCTAATTGCTTATAATAGCAATAACTCAGTACACTATGTTAATCATAGTTGTATATACTTGATCGTATGATTGATGTAACCAAATCAAGTGGATAGAATGATAGAATGGAATTCATACTTGAGTATGATTCATGTGGTGATAAAGGGTATGATCCTTAGTAAATAGATCATACAACCCTAATCATGAGCATAAAACCCTAATTGTTAAGGTTATTGAACCCTAACCCTAACTCAGGGCAATTTTGAGTAAAACCTTAATATAGGGTAAGGATGTAACCCTAATCCAGGGTGATGATATGTGTAAACCTAATTCAAGGTAATTTGATGTAAAACCCTAAATTGGGATGAATAATAAACCCTAATTGTGGGTAATTAAGGTGGAAACCCTAATTGAGGATGATTCCATGTGAAATCCTAATTGAGGATGATTCCATGTGAAACCCTAATTGAGGATGATTCCATGTGAAACCCTAAATGAGAAGGATGTGATGTGAAATTACCATCCGGGGTGATGCCATGTAATGAGATATGAAACCCTAATGAGGGTATAATGGCCAATACACTAAAGTAAAGTGTGGCTGACATAATCAAGTAAGATGAGAATGTTACACCATGAAGGGTGAAATTGATAAACCATATGAATGGTAATATTGATACTTTAATATGTAAGGGTATAAGGGACAATGTGATGCTTAGATTATTATACATCCAACTCTATACATGTGATTAACTTGACATACATGTATCAACCCTATACACCTTACAAAGATGAGGACATGACACTCTTAGGAGTGATGTATGCAACACTAAATAATGGTGTGGATAGTATTTTGAGAGTTGAGATACCTAAAGTGGTTGATAATGATATCAACGATGCCTAACCATTAGACAAGTCCATATCATTAAAGATAGCTGGACAAATCTAGTGTGTGACCTATGCACTATATGACAAAGGTGGTAGGTTAGTGGTTAAAAGTATTAAGAGGGAAATACCTTAATACAAGATAAGTTGGTAAATTCAAGTGAGTTAGAAGTGATGAGAAAAGTGATACATCAAGAAATGATAGATATCACATTCAGCACTTCAGGATTGATACACCTTGTTACACTTTAAATCCAATTTAGTTCGATAAGAAACACATGAAATGTGTTATATAAACTGATACAATGAAATGTAAGGAGTTTGATACATTTCAATAAGTATAGGCTAACATACCTTGAGAAAGGGGTTAAGCCAAACTAATGAGTATGATGTAATCATACCCTGGCAAGGATGAGAAATAAACTCATACATTGCATTGATAATATTTAATGATATGTGATGAAAGCAATAAGCATGTGTGAATGCTTGTGATATTAATAGAGGCTCTTAGAGGAGTGGAGCAATAAATTAGGGTTGGATTCATAAAATGAACATAAACCCTAATTATTGTGTAATGGGAAATCCTAACCCTAATTTTAGGTAATAGGATGAAAAACCCTATTTGATGGTAAACCCTAACCCTGGTGAGGGTATGGTGGTATTACTATTGTATTGCATGTTGTGATATGCTTTTGTTGCTTATTGAAAAGTAACAACATGTGCTTTGACCTGGTGTACCAATATGACATTGTTTCTCATTGATAAATAATAAAATGTATTGTGGCATTGTAAGCCATGTGAACAAGTTGTTGCCTAGTGAAGGGTGACAAGACAATTAATGGCCTGGTGAGCCATATGTGATGCTTGTGTAACAAGTATCATGTATACATTGGTCTGAGGACCTAGAGGTAATAGTTACCTAATAAATGGTAACAGAGATTAGTGATGAATTGAGGGTATGAATACCCATTTTTGATAAGTAAGATAATGATGTTGCTATGAGATGTGAACTTTCAAGTAATAAGATAAGGGACTGAGATCCCAATGCCTCATAAAGAATGAGAAGTGAATGGTGCAAATAGTACATGTTTCTTTGTAGCATTTGTCTTAATAAGTTATGGTTGAGAACTTGGCTGATGCTAAAAGAATATGATAATTTACTTAATTAAGAAAGTGATATCATATCATGTAGAGCCCTCACCATAGATCCATCAATGTCAGAATTTGCTGAATGGGCAAAAATCGGAACACATATTTTGAATATGCGGGGGTAAATGGGCAAAAATATCCTTATGTCCTGGTGAAGAGATTGATAGAAGGTAAACATTAAACCTCTCAATCCTTCATGTGTCGGGATGGATGTATCAAAAATCTCCTGATGATTGGGATAGATGCCGTACACATCTCCCAATAATATTAATGTCAGGTCGATGGAGATAAACATTAATTCTCTCGATTGCCGATGAGAGTGCAGTTGACACTGTAACTCTATAGCGAAGTTGCCAGTATACCCTGGAAAGCTATCTAGCAGAGACACAAGATGTCCTACATGTTGTCTCGTACTGACCGAGATGTGGGAGGTCATGGGAATCCGAATCTTCCATTGACCTATGTATGGTACCGATTTCAACTTCGCAGTGGTCGGTTGGAGTATGAGCAGTATACCTCATCTCCTCAGGGTATAAGTGTGATTGTAAAATATAATCAGCCATATATCATGTTTGCTTAGGGATTGAATACAGAAATTCATTGGCTGATGTTACATTTCTTTTATGCATCTTAATTGATAGATGTGAATTATGTCTCTTTACATTCCTTGCAAGGTGGATAGATGATTTACAACTCTACCATGAGTATATGCAATGTTCTCCTTAGGAAAGGAGATTACTTGATTCTGTTCATACAACAATTTACCTGTTGTTAAATATATAAGATTCCTCTGCTCAGTTTTAATTTAATAAACTGCAATAATGATGTTTCTGGTGGAGAGTTATATCTCTCGCTGGGGCAATTTACAATTGTCTCACCCCCGTGGGAACCAACATTTTTAGGTGGACGCAGATGAAGAGTCAGAAATCCCATAGCAGAGAAAGAACAACAGCAGCATCAGGGACAACAGTAATATCTCAGGTGGAGATACTGTCTGTCGAGTCTTTTAGTCAAGAGTCCTATGTGTCGTCTCTATACTCTCAGGTCCTCGGAGTCAGTAGATAGTGCTTTTAATGAATCGATCTGAGATTTTTGTTTGACGCCTCAAGGTTTTTATGCTGTCTATATATAATGTTAATAGGACAGCTGTTGTATGTAATCCTCGAGGAGAGATGATAGAAGTTATGTACTTTTGAACCAGGATGTATATGAAATACTTTGGTTCTTGTTGAAAGAGTTTTCCTGAGAATGGATCTCTTTGCAAATGGTTTTAATTTTTAGTGATTTTCAGTAATCCGCTGCAAATGATTCGCTTCCGCTTAAGTAAATCATGTTGTTGTGAGTTGTATGCCACATTTGTGCTGACCCAAGATGAGATATGTATAAATTATGTGACATCATCATGATATGAAAGTAACCATGTGAAGGTAATAGGATGAGGTTCAAAGGAAGTACCCATCTTTGTTTACCTTGGATTTCAGAGGCGAAATCCCTGTTAGGGATTTATAGTTGTAAGGCCCCTAAATTTGCTTAATGAGTTGAATAAGCATAATTATCATAATCGAATTATTATAACCCTAATGTAACATTTTTATATGCTTTGAAATCATAAGATAAGCTTAAGTTTCAAATTTGGCCCAATTTGGACATTGTTTGAGCAAGTTATGCAATTTTATGCACATTTTGGACTTTTCTACAATTTACCCATTTGAGAGGTTTTCTTTGCAATATATCACTTGCATTATGTTCCTTGGATATTATCTCATCATTATAGAGCTTTTTGAGCCACGGGGAACCTATTTAATCCTTAGTTTGAAGGTATTTTCTCCAAGGGTATTTTAGGGTTTACCCCTTCATGGATGAGCTACCTTTAGTAGCTATCAACTAATGAATTATTTGTTTTGCTTGGAAATTCAAGAAACAAGGGATAAGCATGTCTCAATGGACGGTGGGTGAGCTTCTTGTGTGTGTGATTGTATATTCTTAATAGTTTAAGGCCATGGACACTTGGAAAGATACTAGAACTTCAACTTTTTCTTTTTCTTTATCTTAACGTTTCATATACTTATCCCTAAGCACCAAAACGAGCCATTTGATCTCCACCACTTCCCTCCTTTTGCAAACCTCATCCTTCCTCTGTGCTTTTGGGAATTTTCTATCCAAGGAAGAAGAAAGAGGGGATCTTCTTGGAAAAAGAATCTAGGGTTGCAATTGACTTCCTTTTAGGGTTTAAAAAGCTTCCTTCTAGTGATCTTGACCTAAAAGAGTAAGAATCCCCTTATTTCCTATGTTTATTTATTTTTTATCCTTACTCCTACCTTTCTCAAGTTTGGAACCTTTCTGTTCCATAATAAAAATGTCTCTAAAGCTCTAAAACCCTACCTTCATTGCTCCTTATGCTTAGGGTTTGCTCATTTGATTACGAAAGATGCTAGATGGACGAGTTCACAACTTATGCTTGGATTTTTCAACCCTACTTGCTTGAGTTTTCTTCTATTTGGAGTTTCATCTTCTAATTAGAGGCAAGTTTTATAACTTGCTCCACGTTTATTGCTTACCATAAGCTTGCTAGCTCATGTTCTTGCTTGAAAATGAAGATCCATGCACTAAAAAGCTATGCTTGACTTGGATTTCGATTTTTATAATGTTCCTTGTTCTGATTTCATTTCTAGATGAACCTGTGATCATATTCTTAAGGCATAATATGACCTAGATCAGGTTGGTTTGGCAATGTATGGTGCTAAGCACCTATCAACGAATGGTCAATTTTAGGGTTTAAAGCTGATTTCTTCTATAAACCCATGACCCGATGATGGTGCCATTGCAATAACCCTATGGTGTTGTCTTCATGACAACTGATGGACTGGATCAAAGGTTTCATATGATAGTGACAACCTATGGTGACCCCCTTAGGTCAGGTTTTGTATCAATTAGAAGTTTAATGATCAATCATTAAGTACCCTATTGATAACACCAAATTTTGTGACGTTTTTGCCTTTTATTCTGTTATCAAAACTACCCTTTTCTGCTATTTTCCTCTATTTTATTAGCATTTTCGCAATAATTGGCCAAGCAACGCTCTTATTCCAATTTTTCCTATCTTCTACAGAGTTTTACTCATTTTTGTGCAATAAGGCCGGCTCTGGCCCACAATAAGTCTAAGCCCGCCTCGACCTTCCTGACGCCCGATACAACCCAGCCCGACAGGGGCTGGGCGACACAAGAATGATCGATGGAGGAGGGCACCTTGCGAAAGGGACGTGCCGGCCGACACACCTTCTACCCGACAGGGAGCCAAAGCCGCTCAATGACCCAGCTCGACGAGCGACACGACCACCCACCGGCAGGCGTACCGCCCATCACGTGACCAATAGCCAGCACCTCGCGCCAAGATATGCCTGTATCGGCCATCCACATCCATCGACCGACGTATAAGGGAGCTACGTGGCGCTTCGAGCACCATGTTTTCTCACCAACCAGCTGACTATAAATAACAGCTACAGGAAGCCGAAAAGGAGGTTGGAGAGGTCGGGACGGCTGGCCAGTTCACCGTTCGGACAGTTGGGGACTTGAGCTATCTGCGAGAGAAGTGCGAGAGCAACCATATCGTGCCCGAGTGCTCGTACCGGGCGACACTAGGTGAGCTCTTCCTCATCCCGAGAGGGAGGGGATCGGTTCACCTAGGACTGTACCGGACGACACTGAGGGCCGATATCGGCCGATGTAGATACGCGACACGAGTGCCTGACAGCAATGCCCGACAGTAGTATATGTAAATCCTTGGCCGACACGATACCGAAACTGATACGCTCTCCCCGTCAGGCGTGCCGCCTGAGAGGGCGTGCCGCCCGACATGAGCGTATCAGCCAGGGTCTTCGAACGATATAGTCGTCCGTCAGGCGTGCCGTTCGAGAGTTCGTGCCGCCCGACACGGCTGTACCGGGATAGGTCCCTGGACGGTATCGGGCTGGGAGCAGTAGTAGTCTGTCGCCCTTCTACATCAAGAAGGCGACACCTATCTTTAATTCTGTTATTTAAATTCTTTACTTCAGCATTGTATTAAGACCCTTAATTTCTTATGGAAATAGAAATGCTTAATTGCAATTTGTTTAATGCTTGATGCCTTATGATTGGGTAACTGCTGTGTTGGATATCTGAACTCTAGCTTGCATGTTTTGGATCGCGTTTCGCCTAGCTACCGAATCGTCTTTCCCGTCGCAACTACTTTGAGAGTTGGGTTGTGGCTTTAGTGTTCGGTCCGATTCTGGAGTACGAGAGTGCCCGGAACGGAGTTGTTACAGTATCATTCCACTCTAACTTGAGAACAGCAACCTCGAGAGGGGTGTTGAAGCTTGGTTAGAGGTACCCTCTCTGAGAGGAGGGGTGCCGGGTGTTACTGCTACCACTTGTCTTACTGAAGTCTTATCCCTTGCATTACGCCTTAAACTGCAGTCTATCTTTCTATTTTCTGTTGCATGAAAATTCCTAAAAACTGCTAAATGAGAAAAATCTTAATCTTTCTTGTAGCTCCAGTTGGAGATAGTTTTCTTTGATTTAATCGTGACATCTTGTTGTTCCCTTAGGGGAATTTTAATATCTCTTTATACCTACCGGAGTGTAGAGTGTCGATTCAGAGTCGTCAACACAACCCACCTTGTCCCTGTGTTCGACCCCGTATGACTACTTCGACCCCGTAAACAAAGTTGTGGGGGCCTAGAAGGATTCGGGTTATAAATGCGAAGGCTCGACTACCTCAAATACACCTCCAATTTTAGGACGCGCGATTTAGGCCGGTCACCTATTGATGTTATCAATCAATGATGACATTAGCTTAATAGTTGATGTTGATTAATGAATATAGTGCTGATCTAACAACCTATGGTGACTTAATGGTCACTAATGATGGTAGATAAGGTCTCCAAAACCTATGGTGAGTTAATCATATAGTTGTAGCATCAATTAAGCCTTAGACCAATGGTTTCTTGGGTCACTTGATGCAATGGTCGGACCTATACTGTAATGGATGGTTTTAACACATGAACTTGACCCAATAGTCAAGATCTAATGTTTATTTCTCCAATAAAGTGGAATTATGGCTAATATAATATGTTGGTCCTAATAATGTGATTTAGATGGTTTATTTTATATGATCAACTTAAGGAGCTTACTTGTTGACAATGGATGGCTTGTTTTAAATGAACAGTCGATTGTGGGTTTTACCCTACTCTCAATGGAACTTTTTGTGTTGTTAATAAAGGGATGTCTAGGGTTAGATGGTGACTCTTTCTAGAGAACAAATCAAGGACTTCATATGTGGTTTATCCAAGGTGTTTACTTATGTAAACAATCAATGGTCTTACCTTTTAAACATCCAATGGTTTTGGGTGACATTGTGGTATGATGATATGGGTTGAATGATGATGGAACAAAGGGAGGGTTACCCATAATAAGGTAGTTTTACCTATTCACTCATATGAATAGAAGGGATTATAACCATATTGTGTTGATATGTAACCCTAATGAGGTATAGCTTGTTATACCTAGTTTTAATATAACCAAATGATGGTAATTGGGTATGAATAGTCCTTGAATGACTAATACAATCATGGAGTACTCTATTACTATTGTTGAAACCCTAGTATGCTATAACCCAATGGTTACAACTTGATTTATGTGTGGGTTCATACTTGAGAATAGTATGGAATGTGATGGTGATGCTTCTCCTTATGCATCCATGATCTAATGGGGATGCCATGAGTTAGGGTTTGGGTATGAGTGTTGATTAGTAACATTAATATAATTTATCTTATTGAACCTAACTCTAATGCAAATAGATAAATATGTGTATTCATGTTTAACCTTCTTATATGATGGCATTATGGTGAAATAACCTCCTTAATATGATCATAACCTTAATGTGTTAATTGATGGTTAACATAGCCACATGGTTGATACTTTCTTATGCTAAACATGTGCATTATGAATATGATGAGGGTTAATCATATCTATATTCTTTGCATGTTAATGTAATAAAAGAATGTTCTTAATGTTAGTAAAATCCTACTATGATTGTTTATGAATATCTCCTAGCTCATTAATGCAACATTGTGCTGATCCGGTGTATTATATGTAAGTGATGTTGTTGGGCCTTGTTATAAGGCATGCAAAGAGAATGATTATCTTATAGGGAATAATATGATGGTCTTAATGACCTTTGGGCATGGTTGAGCCCTGAATGAGGTGCAATCCTCTTGCATTGATAAGGGTTGACACCATGTGATATTGTGAAAAGGATTTATATCTTGTGATAGTATGATGAATAGTGTGGTCTCATGAATGGCAAGTGAATAATACCGTGTGATGATGAGATGATAAATTATATTCCACACATTTTATATCTTTTAAAAGTTGTAATATTTATATGCTTGCTAGAAGTGAATTAGGGTTTGTATGTCTACTTGTTTGATGCAACCTTAATTCACCCAATTGGCATAACTAATCAAGTGCAACTATAATCATGTAGTGCCCTGTGCCGTAGAGCCATCTTTAGTGTAAGAACTTGCTGGATGGTGAAATGAGTATTCCTAAGGGAAACTCAGAGCACATACTATTG
The DNA here is from genome assembly GCA_963693085.1 of Alisma plantago-aquatica. Classification (NCBI taxonomy): domain Eukaryota; kingdom Viridiplantae; phylum Streptophyta; class Magnoliopsida; order Alismatales; family Alismataceae; genus Alisma; species Alisma plantago-aquatica. The sequence continues at coordinate 248,954,039 of OY856411.1, forward strand.
AGTATGTGGGGGGGGAGGTTGAGGATATATCTTTGTCATCCACAATGCAGATTGTGGAGGATGGCTATGGTCATGCCTTATACATTTGATGTGATTGAGAATGGTTGCGGTCGTGTCTTAGTGATTATAACATGATGTGATTAGAGGACAACTGTGGATGTACCTCAGTGATTTGGTTTGAATACCCTTGATGCTAGTGCCATGACCTGTACCAAGGTGGGATAGTTATATGACTATATGTTGTTGTGGTGGCAGCTTTGACTGATATGTCACTGCCTTTTTATTCGTACTGACCGAGGGGAAGAGATCTTAGGATACCGACACTCCTATATCTTATACGGAACCAAATAGCCCTTCATAGGGGTTGGTTAGACTTTGAATGGTATGATTCAAATTCCCCAGGGCATAATAAAAGATGTAATGCAGTCGTGTAGAATATTTGTTTAGGGTTATACACGACGTTTCACATTGGATGATAACCATTATTTGTTATCTTTACATAAAGATGATTCTTAGTGCAATTAAGAGATAGTAGAATAAATTAGGTTGTGGATATGCTTAAGATTGTAGATTCATACATACAATAGCTATGCTTGTGTTGACAACTGTACTGCTACTACTGATTATAATCATGATGCTAGCTATCTTATGTTGTTATTTATGTTTAGCATGCTAGCCATGCCTTTGTAACTAGAGATGCATATACTGTTGATCATGCTTATCCAGATAGTTGTGCTTATGTTGTTATGTTGTTAGCTCTTCTTATGATGTTGATATGTTCAACCAATTAGACATGCTCATGTTGTTAGCTATGCTATGTTACTAGACTTGCTCATGATGCTAGATATGCATATGTTACAGAATTGCTTATATTGTCAACAAGATAAAGGATGATAGTTATTATCTGCTCCTTTATGTATCTTGTTAATCATCAATACTACTGAGCTTATTTGTTAAATCTGATTAAACTACTTAACTATTTAAGTACTTAAAAATGTTGTAATCAATAAACGTTGTTGGAGGTTATATCTCTTGCTGGGACATGGGTCTTACCCTTGTGGTTCGCCACATTTTTTTAGGTAATTAGAACTGACAAAAACAAACATGTGGTAGAAAAGATGAGCTATAGTAATGAATCTTTGAGAAAGTTGATTATATGTCTAGTGTGTCCTAGAGTCATCCTTGTACTCTCAGGTCGGGGCAGGAAAAGTTTGTATATGGTGTTTCAAATGAATCGAACTTTTTTTAGCATATTAATGCTTGTTTGTGTGGCATATACGAATATTGTTCTCCTATGCATATATGTTGTGGCTAATCCGATAGAACAATTTGTATCAAATTCTTGGCATAGTATGGATAAAAGAAAGATGTTGGGCTCTTATGCAAATGTTTATGTGTAGGAGCTAACGTTGAAATCAGTTTTAATTTACCCATATTTTTGGGTATGTGATTAATTAGTAATCGATTGTGTTTTATGTTTTGAGTAATCTCATTTAGTGTAACAGGTTCTCACACTTATCTTCCCCCAACCTTGGTTTCAGGAGGTGGTAGAGCTGGCTGGGCAGCTTAACTCAGACCACCAAAACTCTCAACTGGTGTTCGTGATTTAGTAATGAGTCTTGGAAGCTTCAAACTGAGTCGAGCTCCTATAGTAGAAGGGAAATCCATGATTTTTTTTCTTTTAGCCATTCTTCACTATTGTTTGTCATTGCGTGCAGGTTTTCCCCACAGTTTTTGCTCTGGTTTGGTTCTCTGACCTTGCGAGGAGTTCCTAAATTGACTATGATCTCTTCTGTGTATTTCTTCTCTCCTGATTTTTGACTTTACTTCTCGTCAGGCTTGAGAAGCAATGATGCTTCTTTGTGGGGTTCCTGATGATTAGGAAGAAGATCCCAAGTGAAACTTTTACAGTTATGCCCTTGCCATTTTATTTTCTTGTCACACTGATGTGGGCTTTTTAGTCCTTTCGTCATTTTCATTTCTGGCATGATCGTGTGATATTAATGGTGGAAACATACTAATATGCCCCTATCACACCATATGATGTTGGATCATAGGTGACCGCATATCAGTATTTGCTCAATGTGATTATTTTTTTTCATAAATATAAGTACATTAATCTTTGAAAATTCATAACGAAATATTGGTAACTCAAAATAATATAATAAAATATGTTTTGAGATCCTATAATTTTTCCCTAAAAGGAGATATAAGTTTTATAACCCATTTGTAATGTATATAAAGTGTGAATTTAAATGTATATGTCTAATTTGTTAGATTTTCTAAAATTTATAACTAATATTCTATAAGTCAGACAAATAAAGTAAAATATTCTACGATCTCATATAAAAATAATATATATGATCACATAGTTTTAATAACAAAATTCAATTACAATAGAAGGTCAACTTTTACGATTTATATAAATACTATAAATGTAACCCTAATTTCATATGTGCTTTTAAAACCTTGGACATATGTAGACTCAATCTAAGGTATTTTGCATCCCTATTCATCATATTGATCAATACCCTATATTCTCTCTCTATTTCTTGGTCCTATGGACAAATTAGCCTACAAAATTCCTCTCACTTCTTAGAATTTATTTCATGTAAAAGATTCCATGTTGATTCTGATATTGTGATCATATTACTTTGTTGGATATTCTTATTGAACTCTTATATATAACTTGTTCATTTTATTCCATCTGTAAATCTTAATTGGAGTACTTGATACCCTAATCTTCTTTTGGTAAACTTTATTATCTATGCTGCACCTTATTTTTTAGAAATGGTTATATATTTGTGTATGGGTCTTCTAATACCACTTGATAAAGTTCGGGTGATCCCATCCCTTGTGTATCTTAACTGAACTTATTCTTGCCTCTACATTGTGCATGACTTGCAATAATTTTATTTTTGTTAGTGGTTTTATCTATACAACTATATTTTTGGATGTGTGTAATCCATCCCAAGTATGGGATTCCACTCATATATATAAAAGGGCGTGTGTATTCTCCCAAAGTGTGTGTATACCACCCAATACTTTTTGACTTAGATCCTATGGTGTCCCTTTCTAGCTCAAAATAACCTTAGTCTACGTTGTTTACATGCACTGTTTATGAATTACTATATTATTACTATGACATTTTTAAGGCAAGAAATCTCTTATTATTGACTATCATTTTATTGAAATTCATATTGTTTTGATATCCACTTGGATAGCTATTTTAATTTTCTATGGGAATGTTTGTTATTTGCTATACCCTATTCCTTAATGTTTCTCAATTCCTTATTAACATGCACATACCAACTTTTATGCTGGAAATTTCCATTTTTCTCTTCTTTTGTGGGTATGATTCCAACCACATGTGTAGGACGCAATGGACATGACAAGTAGATATGGACCTAAATTATGGAGTTGACTCTCGGGAAGATGGACTTGAGATAGTTTAAATATCCCTCTATGTAGATTCTAAAGTTATGCTTTCATGTAAACCCCGTATGGGAGATGACAATGTACTTTTGTAAAATTGAAAATAGTCATGATTATTATTCCACTACTATGCTTTGGTTTTCTATACCACTATTTGAGAAATGAAAATTTTACACCTATTCTAGCATATTTTTTAGTATATTTGATTTAGACGGTATTTGTTCCTCAAATTTAGTAGGGAGTGGATCCCCTATCAGGCCTGACTCCTTATAGGGAGGATATAGAAGGGGTGACATAACCTTTAAGTGGTGCTTATTAGGTGGAAAATCATGCATGTGAAGAGGATACAAAGTGGTGGGTGGCTTGTTTTGTGTATCATTATGGCATTAAAGAATGTATAAGGGGTTGTGTTTAAATAAAGAGGTTATTGTGTCATAGTTGTTTTGATTGGTTGTGGAAGAGAATCACCCTTTTTGCTTTCTACAAAGTTTTATTTATTAATTATGTGATTAAATGTGATTCATTGGTGTATTCTTGTAAATATCAGATTTGTTCAAATTCTCAACACATCTTTCAGAAGTTGGTCGAGACCAAGGGTTGTTGCATGTGTAACAGAAGTGACACACACCTTTTCATGCATACTAAGATTTCGAAGATCCAAAATTATGATGGGAATGAACTATGAAGTTTCATATCTCGCATATAAGAATTTTTTGAGGTGGTTTTCATCTCTTGGTAACCAAGGTCCATCTGGAATATGGGGTGGGAGTAAAAAAATGTCACTGAGAGGGAAAAAGAGGAACAAGGAAGGTGAGAAGAGGATTAGGGTGGGAAGAAGGATAAAGGAAAAAGTATGGTCTCTGAGATGATGAAGATCCATATTCATCCAATGCACTAATAATGGAATTTATAAGCTTATAGTTTAAACTATCAAATTGTGAAGGAAACAGAGATTGTATAAAATAGGAAGTATTGGATTCAAAATACTTGTCTTTGCCTAAGTGGTGAATCCCAGTAGTGCCTGTGGTAGGACTGTGTGATTGGAAGTTGATGTATCAGCAAGGAATCTTATTATGTAATAGTATATGAGTCAATCAATATAAGAATGATGTATATCCTAGTTGGTGCTTAGTAAATGTCTCAGATGAATAGGTGATCATCGGATGAATCATATTGAATTTGTTGTTCCTCATTAGGGTCAAAGTAGTAGGAGAGTAGATTAGACAAACTCTCTAAGATCTTATTAGATATCCATAGAAGGATAGTATTGTTATTATCCAACCTTGGAGTAAACCCAGTTCCTCTACCATCTCAACCCATCCAAGGTTGGATGTAAGACTTTTTTCTGATCATCAACAAAATATATTCTAAAGTTTATTTTTCCAGTGGTGATGTTGATTTGTCTTATTTTCATACTCACTTGAAGGTGACGCCACACCCTGGACAATGAGATCTCTTGATAGGTTTTGTTATTTATCATGATTTTGAGTGTTCAAGAGAACAAATCCATTAGGTGTTTCTGTACAATGATGTTGGGGTTGTGGAAGTTGTATCAATATGTGTTGGTTTTTATATCACCATTGTTCTTGTTGCATTGTCAAAAAGTGATGAGTCTCATGTGGTGGGAGGCGGTAGGTCGGCGAGCTGCAAGTGATAGGTGTTGTGAGAGAAGATCTCATGTGAATATTAACACTCAACACTCAATGATGAAGTAGGGATGTCAACCATCATAGAAATCATTTAGGGGAAACAAGAGTATGAGCGCCTATGAAGGTGCATCGGGTATCCATCCAAGGCATTGTACTAAGTTTGGATTGTGGTATAAATGCCCTAAGTATGCGTGGATCGAGGTATTCCATAGAGGGAGATGATTTATTTGGATAGAATCCAAAATCCACACTATAGTGATGTTGAGATTTGTAAATCCTATATGTTGTTGTAATCCCTACAAAGGGTAATAGAAGAAGTAAGAATCCATGTTGAAGATGGAGTGGATGTCACCTACATTTTTTCCAAAGAGAGGGAAGATTATCTCTATCTATCTAGCACTTGTGTGAACCGTGAAGCTCATAAATGAGTGAAGATTCTCTGGCTTTTGAATCATTCTTTGAGGATCTATGTGATGTAAAATTTCCTCTAGGCTTATTAAAATATTTGATTGATATGGTGATGATATTGGTTATGGATATCCGGTGTAAGATAATTGTAACGACAGTCACCAAACTGACAAACAAATCATTACTAATTAAGCAGAATAAACATAAACAACAGATTAACAAAAATCACTAAAATTTAAAACCATTTTGCAAGGAGATCCTTGTACAGAAAACTTTTATTGAAAGATCCAAAACTCATACATATCATGATTTACATTGTACAACATTGTTTCATCTAATCTCAAGGACAACATATAACAGTTTCTCTATCAAAACACATACTGGAGAAAAATAAAACCTTGAGGCATTCAAACCAAAATCTCATATTATTCTTGAAACCACTACGAACCAACTCCAAGGACCTGAGAGTACAGATACGACACATAGGACTACTATCTACAAGACCTGACAGACAGTACACTCAACCTGAGCTATCACTACTGTCCCTGCTGCTGTTGTTCTTTCTCTGTAGTACGGTCTCAACCCCCCTCGTGCACGTCCACCTAAAAAAAATGTGGATCCCACAGGGTGAGACAATTGTAATTGTCCCAACAAGAGATATAACTCTCTGCCAACAATGTTATTATCACAGTTAAATAGTATTAAACTGAGCAGAGGATAAGTAGTTTAGAATATTCTCATATTTTAAAGCATTGCAACTATCTATGATAGAGCAGTAAATCATCTATTCTCTTTATAAGGAATAGGAAGAACATGTATATCATTTACCCATCATACTATATAAACATCTCAAACTTATCCTGTGATACTCATCATCATGGTATGTCATCCATGAATCGTTCTCATTTCTATCTGTTGGCCTCAGCCAATATGCTAACCAAATATTGAATTGTACCAGTCATGTGAGTATGCATCATCATATTCTATCCAGGCATTGGACTATGCCAATCCTGTGCAACCATTCCAAGCATTGGACTATGCCAATCCTGTGTTATTATTCTAGGCATTAGGATATTACCAATCATGTGCAATTATTCCAGGTATTGGGTTATGACCAATCCTGTGTTATTATTCCAGGCATTGGGATTTAACCAATCCTGTGTTATTATTCCAGGCATTGGGATTTAACCAATCTTGTGTTATTATAGGCTTCATGACTCTGCCAGGTATTGGACTTTAACCAATCCTGATTACACCGCCAGGCAGTGGACTCTAACCACTCCTGATTACAAGCTTCATGCGTCAGCCATGCATTGGTTCGTAACTAATCCTGATTACACCACCAAGTAGTGGACTCTAACCACTCCTGATTACATGATTCATGCCTCTGCCAGGTATTGGGCCACAACCAATCCTGATTACACAACCAGGCAGTGGACTCTAACCACTCCTGATTACAGGCTTCACGCCTCTGCCAGGTATTGGTCTGCAACCAATCCTGATTACACAGCTAGGCAGTGGACTCTAACCACTCCTGATTACAGGCTTCACACCTCTGCCAGGTATTGGTTCGCAACCAATCCTGATTACACAACCAGGCATTGGACTCTAACCACTCCTGATTACAGGCTTCACGCCTCTGCCAGGTATTGGTTTGCAACCAATCCTGATTACATAGCCAGGCAGTGGACTCTAACCACTCCTGATTACAGGCTTCACGCCTCTGCCAGGTATTGGTCCGTAACCAATCCTGATTACAGGCTTTATGCCTCTGCCAGGTATTGGACTTTAACCAATCCTGATTACAGGCTTCATGCCTCTGCCAGGTATTGGTCCGTAACCATTCCTGATTACATAGGCAGGCAGTGGACTCTAACCACTCCTGATTACACATTCGTTATGGGATATCAATCCCTTAAATTCATCATTGGTTATCACATCCTTTTACTAGGCATTATACCCTGGGGCAAGCCATCATATCAATTCACATTCTTTATATAACAAGTATTCCTCATGTCTCATTTTAACATATTCAAAGCACCATAGCCCTTATTTTGGCTATGACTATAATGCATGTATGACCAAGATTTCATTATTATCTTTGTAACCATTTATTATTATTATTATGTTACAGGGTTCCCATTTACCTGGTTTATTTTAAACATTACCAATTCTTACATCAATCTCTAGATCAATATCTTGTCACCTCTCATTAGGCAACAACTAATCATATGGCTCACAAGGCCATTAAACATCTTGTCACCTCTCACTAGGCAACAACTATTCACATGGCTCACAAGGCCATTAAACATCTTGTCACCTCTCACTAGGCAACAACTATTAGGGTTAGGGTTTCCCCTTTATTTCCGGATAGGGTTTCAAGTTCATATTATTAATTCAAACCCTAATTCATTGCTCCACACATCTAGGAGCATACATTGATATCATAAGTATTCAATTATACTTATTTATTCTCATCATTTATCATTGAATGAATCATCAATACAAGGTATGAATTCATCTCTCATCCTTACCAGGGTATGATTACATCATACTTTATTAACTTGGCTTAACCCTTTCTCAAGGTATGTTAGCCCACACTTATCAAAGTGTATTAAACTTATTACATCTCAATGTAACAATTGACATAACACACTTCATGTGTTAATCATCCAAGTATATTGGATTTAAGGTGCATCAAGGTACATCAACCTTGAAATGCTGGATGTGATATCTATCATGTCTTGATGTATCACTTCCCTCATCACTTTTAACTTACTTAAGTTCATCAGCTTATCTTGTATTAGGGTATTTCCCATCCTAATACTTTATGCACTAGCCCATCACATTCATTCTGTAGTGTATTGATCATAAGTCATACATTTGAATTGTCCAACCATCATCAATTGATATGGACTCATCTCAGGTTGAGACATTATTGATATAAGGTTCTCCATTATCAACCACTCTAGGTTTTTCACCTATCAAAGTATTAGCCACACCATTACTTGGTGTTTCACTCAGCACTCCTAAGAGTATCTTGCCCTCACCTTTACAAGGTGTCTCGGGTTAAAGGTGTGCATATGTTCACCATATCGAGTTATATGTGTATAGGCACCACCATATCGGTCTAGAAGTATATACACACCATTCATATCGGGCTAGAGGGGTTTATTTGTGTTACCCATGTTGGGCTATACATCAACTAGGGTTGTGTATCGGGCTACCATATCGTGCAATAGCACTTGCTATTCTTTACTCATATCGGGTTACCCAAGTTAGGGTTTCATGTCAACTTACAAGTATTCATTTAAACTTGTATCATGCATGCAGTCTATACTGGACTCCCTATCGTGCAAGAGGTGTATACTACACCTCCATATCGTGCCAGAAGGTATACAATCATGTCCATATCATTTTAGTGAAGTAGGTACATCATCATATCGGGTTAGATCTATTTGTATATATGCTTGAGCTCGATATCACTTTTACAAAGTGACACCATCTTCTTCAAGCTCTAGACTTTTGTTTTAACTGATATAATTCATGTAAAAAGGTCTAAGAAACTACTAAAACTCATAATTTCATCAACTATTTCATGAAATTTTGGAATTAAAAGTAGATCATTAAATACAACAATTAAGGTGATGAATAATAACATGGTTGAGTTCAAGTTATATAACCCGCCTTAAGAACCACTTCAAAGCTTCAAGATCCAAAGCTCCATGTTCCTAAGATTGAAGATGATTTTATCAAAGGTCCAAGGCTCGTTCACAACTCCTTCATATACAAGGAATCACCATGGATAAGCAATTGGCGAAGAAGAAAAGAAAGGTAGATCATAACCCTAATTCCATGCTTCAATTCAAGCTTGAAGACAACTATAGCTTACCTTAGGGTTAAGTTTTGAGTTCCTTATCTCCTTGGCCGAGACCCTACAACTCTTAGGCTATATGGACTTCCTCTTGGCTGACACAACTTTGCTTGTGGCCGATACCCCCTCACTTGTGGCCAAAATCACTTCAATTGGTCGATATCAACTTCCTATGGGCAATATCAACATGTTATGGCCGATACCCAAGGCCTATGCACGATACGCTTGTTCTCTTTCACGACATTCCACCCCTCTTGCATGATATGATACTCACTTGCACGATATGGCACTCACTTGGTGTCAAAACACTTCACTCTATGGCCGATATCACCCTATATGGCCGATATCACCTACTTGGGTGATATGGTCTTGCCATGGGCGATACCCCAAGGCCCATGCATGATACCACAGCATCCCTTCACGATATGGGAGCTCTATGCACGATAACTTAGGGTATGAGGGTGGTAAGGGTCGCAAAATTGCACCAAGGGGTGAAACTAGGGGTATATATACTTGTTGCTCATGAAGGAAGGTGAAAATGAGGTGTCATCATTTTGAACTAGTAGGTGCCACATGTCCATGCATGGGTGACACGTGTACATGCATGCATCAACATTTATCTTGACATGCAAAAAGATTGAGGATCATCTAGAGATGCAAATCGTCCATTGCTTATCCATTTGGATAAGTCATCTAGGTTTAATCACTATTTTAAGTCAAGCTGATACACTTTTTCTGAGGAAACTTGTTGGCCGTCACACCTCACCTCCTTGAGGTGATTTGCACGATATGGATTTTTCCAAGAGTTCACAAAACGATATGGGACACCTCCTTGGGCTCCATGGCCGATAGGCACTCGTATATAAGCTTTTCAACTTGATACAACTCAAGTTAAGCTTCCAAATTCAACCCTTTTTCTTGGTCATTTCATCATCAAGATTACCATCACTCATAAGTGATTCAAACATGGTGTCTCATTCATTATATCTCCTCTAAATGATACATAGAGGAATTAGGAACACTATAGAGGTGGTAATTTGCATATCAACCCCACATTTTGGGTAAATTACATCTTGTACCAAAATTAGTGCACAATGCTCCAGCATTGTTCAAACAAGTTCAAACATGGAATTTAGGCTTTCCAAAAGCCATAACTTAACATAATTCTCTCTCTTATGATGCTTAAACACATGGGGTACATTCAACATGTGCATTTTGCAATATAACCCCTCAACTTGGGTAAATTGCACTTTGGTCCAAAACAAAGGAACATTGCTCAAACAACATTCAATTGGGACCAAACTTGATACATAAGTGTGTCACATGATAACAAAACACCTTATAGGATTATATGATAGTTCTAAGAAACTTACTTAACCCAAAAAAATAGGGTTACCTCATAACCCAGGTCAGGGTCGTTACAAGTTATAAACCCCTAACAAGGATTTCGCCCCCGAAATCCCAGGTAAAGGGAGACATATATTATTCATTCATCATATCATCAAGTCTCCGCATAACATCTTAATATTATGGAGATACTATAGAACTTTGATCAACACAAAGTTCTTCCACATAGGGTTATCATAGAACCTATCACACAGGACACATACTCCACTATCCTTTTCATTATTGACTGTAGAGTCAACTGTGTCAGGTAACATTTTTCTTAGTCAGAGAATCATTATACATACCTTATTTAACTCAGGTTACCTCATTGATTTGTCACCTTTTCCACTTACATCTTTGTTGATGTCATGTTTATGCAGGGCATAAACCCCTAACATATGGTATCCATACTACAATATGTGACTAGACTAATTTCAAAGTTGGCCCTTCTAGGTAACCAAACATTACTCCTTGTGAGGAATCATGTTCTCATTTTCTCATATCATTGAAAGTTCTTGGATACTAGGATTCTTTACCTTGGTATCCATTATATGTGCCATAAACACATCACATCATCATCATGATTACTAGATCTGGGTATTCAAACCCTCAGTCCATCACTGAACATTGTTACCTCTCATCAGGTAACTGTTACCTCTAGGTCTGAGGACCAGGGTTTACATTATACTAAACATCTTCTTTTGTTTATCAGTTGATCTATGATTAACTCAGATTTCTCCATATATCAATTAGGATGTGGTAGAAATATCCATGCCACATCTTTGACTTCATTATACTCTTTAGATTGTCTCAAAATGACTACTTGATCAGAGTAATCAGAAAGATAGCAATCTAAGAGTGTCATACTTACCTTACCTTCAATAGATGAATACCTGGACATGGTATTTAAGAACTAAAATTAGGTAGTATGCATTTGTTTTATATTATGCTTCATTTCTTCAAAATTTTACTACTTTGTATCTCAGATCTTCTCTAGGTGTTTCTTTTACGTCTCTTCCTTTTCTACATGAAGAGAGAAATTTCGAAACATATAAGAGAATATTAATCTGAATATAGGTTTTTATCCTTCTTATCTCTTCCTCATGTCCTCATAGGACTAATTACAAGAAGCTCAACAACAACTACCTTCTTATGATTACCAGATAAAATCAAGAGAAGACATATCAGATGTCACCCCTCACAATCATTCACCACTTCAGGTTGACTCCAACATAGAGTCTAGCTGTTTCATGTTGTTTCTTTTGCCTTTTTACACTATTAGGTTGTAACTTTCGTAAGCCCTGCCGAGTCTAACTCGGTTGTTGGGTCATTTACTCCCTTCTTTTTGAGTAAAAGGGTTTCGTATGCTTAACATGTCCATGTCTTATCCTCATACCATAGTCGTATCTGTCTCATTACCGATGTAGAGACTAAGCCAGGGTTCTTACAGGTGGAAAGTTAGGACCTTTGCCTTTACTTCGTGGCTACTGCCCTAGTACACTAGGCATTTATTGCACTGGTGGTACCAAAAACATTGGCTTTTTAGAAAAACTAGGCAAATGTCTCTCAAATTGTAGAGACTTTTCCTTAATTCTCGGCTTATTGACCCTCCTTGGGCATTACCATCACAGATATACTATCTGTCTAAACTTATCGCAGAGTCCATTTTCTCACCATATGTTAATTTTCCCACAATTTCCATTGTTCCAACATGACTATGTCGTTCAGGAACCCCTTCCAAAGCCGAAAGTTTCTGCAGTGAGGACTGGTAACCTAGGTTGTAATGTTAGTATCCAATCTACTATATGTATCACTGTTGTCCTAACCTACCCAACAAGAGCATAAACATAGGATTCTTTATCCTGATCGGGTTATGATGGGAATTCTCAGGCATTCATTCTTCTCTTACATGATCCCTTGCACCCTTTCTTGGTGCAATAACATTGTTCTCAGCAATGTGTTCCTCATGTTCTCCAGTCAGTTTTAAACTTTACCCTTTCTTCTACATAAGCAGAAGTCACTATAGGGTATACTGGAGGACACTAACACAGACTCAACACCTTAGTCCTATGTCTCTGTAGACTCAGCGAACCTTAAGCTCTGATACCAAACTTGTAATGACAGTCGCCCAACTGACAAACAAATCGAGATACCATGCTTTGGTCATTTCGTGTATTGAGATTGATGAGGCGCACGTGCATGACATCTTATGGAACAACGGGAGGGAGCCATGGAAGACGTCACCGTTCGTTAGGGAGCTGCGAGAGGAGCTTGATTCTGCTATGATATATGGGTCCTTGGTTCACAAGGTCATCAACTCAATACCTCATGAACTAGGGAAATGGGGCAGCAGGTTGAATGAGCCATTCATTGCTTCAGATACACTGAATATACCACAGAGAGTAAGAGGTATGGCGGCTTTAGAGAAACATAGAGTCCCTTACATTGTTTTGCAGAGTGTTGTTGGTTAGGTTGTTATGATGTGTCTGGTTTTTATTGCTTTTTACCTGCACTGTTATAAGTAGGAGCTGTAATTTCTGGATGATTGTGCCCACTAGAGGGGTGTGGGATGAATAAAAGCGACCCCTAGCTTAACAAAAAAAAAACTGACAAACAAATCGTTACTAATTAAGAAGAATAAACATAAACAACGGATTAACAAAAATCACTAAATTTTAAACCATTTTGCAAGGAGATCCTTGTATAGAAAATTTTTACTGAAAGATCCAAAACTCATACATATCATGATTTACATTGTACAACATTGTTTCATCTCATCTCGAGGACAACATATAACAGTTGCTCTATCAAAACACATACTGGAGCAACATAAAACCTCGAGGCATTCAAACCAAAATCTCATATTATTCTTGAAACCAGTACGAACCAACTCCAAGGACCTGAGAGTACAGAGACGACACATAGGACTTCTATCTACAAGACCTGACAAACAGTACACTCAACCTGAGCTGTCACTGCTGTCCCTGCTGTTGTTGTTCTTTCTCTGTAGTACGGTCTCACCCCCCCTCATGCACGTCCACCTAAAAAAATGTGGATCCCACAGGGTGAGACAATTGTAATTGTCCCAACGAGAGATATAACTCTCTGCCAACAATGTTATTATCACAGTTAAATAGTATTAAACTGAGCAGAGGATAATCAGTTTAGAATATTCTCATATTTTAAAGCATTGCAACTATCTATGATAGACCAGTAAATCATCTATTCTCTTTATAAGGAATAGGAAGAACATGTATATCGTTTACCCATCATACTATATCAACATCTCAAACTTATCCTGTGATACTCATCATCATGGTATGTCATCCATGAATCGTTCTCATTTCTATCTGTTGGCCTCAGCCAATATGCTAACCATATATTGAATTGTACCAGTCATGTGAGTATACATCATCATATTCTGTCCATGCATTGGATTATGCCAATCCTGTGCAACCATTCCAGGCATTGGACTATGCCAATCCTATTTTATTATTCTAGGCATTGGGATATTACCAATAATGTGCAATTATTCCAGGTATTGGGTTATGACCAATCCTGTGTTATTATTCTAGGCATTGGGATTTAACCAATCCTGTGTTATTATTCCAGGCATTGGGATTTAACCAATCCTGTGTTATTATAGGCTTCATGCCTCTGCCAGGTATTGGACTTTCACTAATCCTGATTACACCGCCAGGCAGTGGACTCTAACCACTCCTGATTACAGGCTTCATGCCTTTGCCAGGTATTGGTCCGTAACCAATCCTGATTACACCGCCAGGCAGTGGACTCTAACCACTCCTGATTACAGGCTTCATGCCTGTGCCAGGTATTGGTCCACAACCAATCCTAATTACACAGCCAGGCAGTGGACTCTAACCACTCCTGATTACAGGCTTCATGCCTCTGCCAGGTATTGGTCTATAACCAATCCTGATTACACAACCAGGCAGTGGACTCTAACCACTCTTTATTACAATCTTCATGCCTCTGCCAGGTATTGGTCCACAACCAATCCTGATTACACAACCAAGCAGTGGACTCTAACCACTCCTGATTACAGGCTTCACACCTCTACTAGGTATTGGTCCGTAACCAATCTTGATTACACAACCAGGCATTGGACTCTAACCACTCCTGATTACAGGCTTAACACCTCTGCCAGGTATTAGTCCGCAACCAATCCTGATTACACAACCAGGAAGTGGACTCTAACCACTCCTGATTACAGGCTTCATGCCTCTTCCAGGTATTGGTCCGCAACCAATCCTGATTATAGGCTTTACGCCTCTGCCAGGTATTGGACTTTAACCAATCCTGATTACAGGCTTCATGCCTCTGCCAGGTATTGGTCCGTAACCAATCCTGATTACACAGCCAGGCAGTGGACTCTAACCACTCCTGATTACACATTCGTTATGGGATATCAATCCCTTAAATTCATCATTGGTTATCACATCCATTTACTAGGCATTATAACCTGGGGCAAGCCATCATATCAATTCACATTCTTTATATAATATAAGTATTCCTCATGTCTCATTTTAACATATTCAAAGCACCATAGCCCTTATTTTTGCTATGACTATAATGCATGTATGACCAAGATTTCATTATTATCTTTGTAACCATTTATTATTATTATTATGTTATAGGGTTCCCATTTACATGGTTTATTTTAAACATTACCAATTCTTACATCAATCTCTAGATCAATATCTTGTCACCTCTCATTAGGCAACAACTAATCATATGGCTCACAAGGCCATTAAACATCTTGTCACCTCTCACTAGGCAACAACTATTCACATGGCTCACAAGGCCATTAAACATCGTGTCACCTCTCACTAGGCAACAACTATTAGGGTTAGGGTTTCCCCTTTATTTCCGGATAGGGTTTCAAGTTCATATTATTAATTCAAACACTAATTCATTTCTCCACACATCTAGGAGCATACATTGATATCATAAGTATTCAATTATACTTATTTATTCTCATCATTTATCATTAAATGAATCATCAACACAAGGTATGAGTTTGTCTCTCATCCTTACCATGGTATGATTACATCATACTTTATTAACTTGGCTTAAACCTTTCTCAAGGTATGTTAGCCCACACTTATCAAAGTGTATTAAACTTATTACATCTCAATGTAACAATTTACATAACACACTTCATGTGTTACTCATCAAAGTATATTGGATTTAAGGTGCATCAAGGTACATCAACCTTGAAATGCTGGATGTGATATCTATCATGTCTTGATGTATCACTTCCCTCATCACTTTTAACTTACTTAAGTTCATCCTCTTATCTTGTATTAGGGTATTTCCCATCCTAATACTTTATGCACTAGCCCATCACATTCATTCTGTAGTGTATTGATCATAAGTCATACATTTGAATTGTCCAACCATCATTAATTGATATGGACTCATCTCAGGTTGAGACATTATTGATATAAGGTTCTCCATTATCAACCACTCTAGGTGTTTCTCCTATCAAAGTATTATCCACACCATTACTTGGTGTTTCACTCATCACTCCTAAGAGTATCTTGCCCTCACCTTTACAAGGTGTCTCGGGTTAAAGGTGTGCATATGTTCACCATATCGGGTTATAGGTGTATAGGCACCACCATATCGGGCTAGAAGTATATACACACCATTCATATCGGGCTAGAGGGGTTTATATGTGTTACCCATGTTGGGCTATACATCAACTAGGGTTGTGTATCGGGCTACCATATCGTGCAATAGCACTTGCGATTCCTTACTCATATCGGGTTACCCAAGTTAGGGTTTCATGTCAACTTACAAGTATTCATTTAACCTTGTATCATGCATGGAGTATATACTTGACTCCCTATCATGCAAGAGGTGTATACTACACCTCCATATCGTTCAAGAAGGTATACAATAATGTCCATATCATTTTAGTGAATTAGGTACATCATCATATCGGGTTAGAGCTATTTGTATATATGCTTGAGCCCGATATCACTTTTACAAAGTGACACCAACTTCTTCAAGCTCTAGACCTTAGTTTTAACTGATATAATTCATGTAAAATGGTCTAAGAAACTACTAGAACTCATAATTTCATCAACTATTTCAGGAAAGTTTGGAATTAAAAGTAGATCATTAAATACAACAATTAAGGTGACGAATAATAACATGGTTGAGTTCAAGTTATATAACCCGCCTTAAGAACCACTTCAAGGCTTCAAGATCCAAAGCTACATGTTCCTAAGGTTGAATATGACTTTATCAAAGGTCCAAGGCTCGTTCCCAACTCCTTCATATACAAGGAATCACCATGGATAAGCAATTGGTGAAGAAGAAAAGAAAGGTAGATCATAACCCTAATTCCATGTTTCAATTCAAGCTTGAAGACAACTATAGCTTACCTTAGGGTTAAGTTTTGAGTTCCTTGGATCCTTGGCCGACAACCTAAAAATATTGGTAGATATGGAATTCCTCTTGGCCGACACAACTTTGCTTGTGGCCGATACCCCCTCACTTGTGGCCAAAATCACTGCAATTGGCCGATATCAACTTGCTATGGGCAATATCAACATGCTATGGACGATATACTTGCTATGGCTGATACCCAAGGCCTATGCATGATACCCTTGTGCTCTTTAACGACATGCCACCCCTATTGCACGATATGATACTCACTTGCATGATATGGCACTCACTTGGAGTCAAAACACTTCACTCTATGGCCGATATCACCCTATATGGCCGATATCACCTACTTGGGCGATATGGTCTTGCCATGGGCGATACCCCAAGGCCCATGCACGATACCACAGAATCCCTTCACGATATGGGAGATCTATTCACGATACCTTAGGGTAGGAGGGTGGTAAGGGTCGCAAAATTGCACCAAGGGGTGAAACTAGGGGTATATATACTTGTTGCTCATGAAGGAAGGTGAAAATGAGGTGTCATCATTTTGAATTAGTAGGTGCCACGTCCATGCATGGGTGACACGTGTACATGCATGAATCAGCATTTATCTTTACATTCAAAAAGGTTGAGGATCATCTAGAGATGCAAATTCATCCATTGCTTATCCATTTGGTTAAGTCATCTAGGTTTAATCACTATTTTAAGTCAAGCCGATACACTTTTTCTAAGGAAACTTGTTGGCTGTCACACCTCACCTCCTTGAGGTGCTTTGCACGATATGGACTTTTCCAAGAGTTCAAAAAACGATATGGGACACCTCCTTGGTCTCCATGGCCGATAGGCACTCGTATATAAGCTTTTCAACTTGATACAACTCAAGTTAAGCTTCCAAATTCAACCCTTTTTCTTGGTCATTTCATCACCAAGATTACCATCACTCATAAGTGATTCAAACATGGTGTCTCATTCATTATCTCTCCTCTAAATTATACATAGAGGAAGTAGGAACACTTTATAGGTGGTAATTTGCATATCAACCCCACATTTTGGGTAAATTACATCTTGTACCAAAATTAGTGCACAATGCTCCAACATTGTTCAAACAAGTTCAAACATGGAATTTAGGCTTTCCACAAGCCATCAATTAACATCATTCTCTCTCTTATGATTCTTAAACACATGGGGTACATTCAACATGTGACATTTTGCAATATAACCCCTCAACTTGGGTAAATTTCACTTTGGTCCAAAACAAAGGAACATTGCTCAAACAACATTCAATCGGGACCAAACTTGAAACATAAGTGTGTCAAATGATAACAAAATACCTTAGAGGATTATATTATAGTTATAAGAAACTTACTTAACCCAAACAAATAGGGTTACCTCATAACCCAAGTCATGGTCGTTACAATAATCTTCCGTATGCATCTTTTATCTATAGGATTCTTTTCCCAGCCAAAATTTTCTCATATGAAAGTGTTGGTTTTCTTAGAGAAGAGAAACTTTTAAATCATTATTGTTTTGTTTGGGAACACTTAATATGTAGTGCAATTTATTAATGAACTAATATCTCTATAACAATTATAATTTTTACAAAAAGATTTAAACATTTAGAAGGAGAGGATATAGCAAAGTAGTTTGAAATGGGCAACATCTTACAAATACATAGGGTAAATCCTTCAAAACTGTTTCTAAAAAATATTTAGTCATAGTGCAACATTGTTATTGTGCATTTCAAATCATTTCTAGTTGAATGAGATGCTTAAGCCTTTGGGACTTTTGATATGTGGTAAATGGAGAAGAAAGGAAGGGAGGAAAATAATGCCATGTTGTTTGGTTGAACAAAGTAACAGTGAAGTGAGGAAAATGAAGGGGAATGCAAAGAGATGGAGTGAAAACAACAAAATATATTTTATGAACTCCTCAACACCAAATTGGACTGGAGACAAGGAGAAGGGGAAGGAGTTGGTGGGAAATTAATTAAAAAGGTTGGATAAAAATATGAAGTGTAGGAGGAAAATGTAAATATATGTTGAAAAGTATCTGTATAGCTTACAACCAATGAAAATAGATAAGAAGTGGTCTTTCACATATATTATACATCACTTGGAGGGGAGAAAATTTTGCAAAAATATGAAGCAAAGATATTGATGATACAAATTAAATAAAGAAGCTTGAATAAACTTAAACTTAATTTTTTTTAGATTTTTTAGGAAATTTGGAAAATTAAAATAACTAAAATTAGAAATATAAAAAATTAGAAAAGATAAATATTTGGAGGTGCGCTAGGATTCTGAGAAAGGTATTGAACCGTGAAGGGCACTTGTATATGTGGAAATAAAGTTTGTATTAAAAAAAAGTAATAACATAAAGGGAACCACTTGTAAAAACATAATGCATACAAAAAGGATAAAACAATCTCACTTTTACATCACTGATGTCCTACATCAATATATACTAGGACAAGACCTATACCAAATATTAATAACATGATAAAATTTAGAGTGTCTCAATGATGCTAGACATGATTTTTTTATCATTTTCATTAATCATGGACAATTATATGAATACATTTTTGTCATGAGATGCATAAGTTGAATTAATCTTGATTTTTAATATACTTATATGAGTGTGGTATATGAAACCTTTTAAATATTATGGATTATTAAATAAAGGCCATTTTAAATTTACATTGTTTTTCATATTCTCCTCCCATTCTCCTTTCCATGCTAACCAAACAGAGTAAGATAAGTGCCTCGTACTCTCCCTTCTCCTTCCCCCCTATCAGTCATCATGTACCAAATGTATACTAAGGTTATATGAAACTAGGTTGGGCTACCAAGTAGTTCATACTGGGAAAATTCCCTAAAAGTTTAAAATATTTTATAATTTAAGCATTTATACATGTTTTTAGATGCATTATTAATATTTTTCTCACATAAATATTTTGTTACATTGATAAAGTAATGATAGCTATAAATAGACATGGAACCCATTCTCTTTCCAAAATATTATACTCGGACTTATTCTAAATAAAAGAATTTGATCCTATAGTCACATATATGACATTAAGACAATGATAATAAGTCACATACCTACTCATGTTGTTAGTATTATTGGACATACAATATAAATTTCCTTTCTGCATGAGATATCCTTGAACTCTCATATATTCAAGTTTATACTCCAAAAGAAAGCTTATCATCCTCCCACAACATTTACGACCACTCCTCGATCATTTCAACAAGGTATACCTCTAGGCCTCTTTTTTTTACATCATCCAAACCATGTTTGATAACTATAATAGTCTATTTATTCTATTCATCCATAAAAATGGGTAAAGAAGACAATTGCCATGTCCCATTTGTGACATGTTTGAGCACTTTAAGTTGGGTCTTGTACAATGTGCTACAAAATTTACCTTGTATGATAACCAAAGACCCCTTTGTGATTTATCATTTGCCACCAACAAAGTCTAGATGACATCCTTCTCTATTAAAGAAAGAACTAGATACCAGACTCAGCCAAAAATCTAGTACATGACAAACATCATTCAGTGCGTGCGTGCAACTAAAACTTATATGTACACAAATGTCTCCAATCCCAATAATTCTAGAGAAGTTGGAATTCCCATATTCACCCTCCCGAAGCCTCTCTTCTTGTATGAAGTGAAGAACTCCTTACCAGGTGAAACATGATAAGAAGTTGCAATATCCACGACCCACTCAGAATCATCCTCATCATCATACAAATACTACTCCTAGACTATTAAGACCATATCTTCATCATTGTTCCTATCATATGAAATTTTGTTATAGTGTTGTTGTCGTCATCCTTAAACCTTGCAATGTTTTTTAGAATGACTTGGTTTACTATAATGGAATCACGCTCTACTATTTGATTTGGATCTATGATGAGCCTTCCTTTGTTCATTAGACTCACCGTCGCTATGAGATCACCCATGATGTCTTGCTCTATCAGTGCTCCTCCTCTCAAGAAGTGTGCCTAAGACCCACTATTGTCTAAGGCCCATCGTTGAGTCTCTTCATTTAGTTGACTACTCTTCACTTGGTCTAGTGTCAACTTTCCTTCTTGTACAAGTTACTAACTATCACAACGATCATCTCCCAATTATCAGGTAATGATTATAGAATAAGTAGAGCCTAGAGTTCATCATCAAGAATCATCTTCATGAACCGTAGTTGATTTAAAATACCTTAGAATCCATTCATGTTATTGATGATGTTTGTACCATCTCAATACTTCAGGTTCACCAACTCCATAATCAAGGAAACTTTGTTTGTGACATTCTTATTCTCATAAAAATTTCTTAAGCCTTTCCTACAAATCTTTGGCATTGGTCTCCTCCAAGATGTGATAGAACATGAAATATCAATCCACTTTTATATTGTTCCCACACATTTCCTAATTAGTTTCTTCCAATCCAAATCACACATACTCCCTGGCTTTTATCACTCTATGGTCATGCAATTCCCTACAATATAGAATGACCTACATCTTGGGTTTCAAGATCTACCAATTTGTGCTTATCTACATCTGTGCAACTTGCCCCATGATACCACTTGTTGTTGTCAGGGAGTATGTGCATGTATATTATGAAACCATGATGCTATAAAAAAGACATTATTTGTGGAAGCATTCGAAAGTGAGTGTGTAAATATAAGATAATACCACATGCATATAGAGGAAGAAGACCTAATTTTTAATGTGGAATTCCCTCATGGTGTGTGGCAGAAAAATCACAGGCCAACCGATGAGCAAATCTACTAAGAAGCAAAGACACATTTTTTTGTTCTAGGGTTTTAACTCCAAACTTGAGATCATATATCTAGAATAATATGTGAAAGACATCACTATAGGAAGAAATCTTTACAATCTACTACCCTAGAGCTTTCCAAGAAGATACCCTCTTTCACAAAGTGCACAACAGTAGATGGTTTGAAAAAGAACATTTTATAACCTGACAGTTCTAATGGGATTCCTTTCTTCTTCTATTTATTTTTTGTTTTCTTCTTCCTTTTATTTTCCTCTTATCATCGTAGAAAACTCATGATGACTGTCATTTTTCTTTTCTCTTCCTCTTGTTGCATTGGTAATTGGAAACTTGATGGATATTAGGATTTATAGTCCCATGGGCAACAATGGCAACACAAACGAGCCCTAATCATCCTTTCTCACTTTGGAATGGACGAAATATTGACCCAACATATCTATTTTTCTAGAGAAAGTTAGACATTTATAAGTATTCACCTAGAAATTTGGCTCTAGTTATCCAAACTTCTGGTATTTACATGTAGATAACATGCCTAATTCTAGAACGACTACTGACCGAGCAGAGAATTCCTAATGTCCAGGGCAATTGGTTGTCAAGCGGATCACTGGACACCAGTACGTATGTGGTATTTATTAATTTTGTTATACATGTGGTGATTTATAAGCTCACATAATCTATATTTGTATGGTATAAAAACATAAATAACATGTTTTGGTATTTTTATTACCTATATAACATGATTTCCATTTCAATTCTTAAAATAACATGTTTTTGAGAGCATGTGTTCATCCTCAAGGAGAATGTGTTGCCCCACAAAGAGTTTCACATGTCGGGATACATTACCCCATGGTGGGGCCAATGCATCCTAGCAGAGTATGCATTGCCTTAACACAGATGCAATGTGTCCCTAGTTAGGATACATTGTTACAACATCGTACCTGACCATATAACCGTTGGGGGAAATGACTGTGCACAAAATGGAGGCAATGCATCCCCAACAAGGATGCATTACTATCCTATATAATGGGACTAAGAGCAGACCCTCCATTCACACAATTCACTCATTTCTTCTTATTACTATTCTTCACTTGCAATTGATTGTGAGCTTCTCTAGAGTCTACTATACTATGGTCTGGTTTTCTACTGGGCAAATTTTTCTTCTCTATTCATCCGACAAGATAATTTTTTTCTCTTTTATTCTCTCTCTGGCAAGTTTCATCTCTTCTTTCTCTATACTTCTATTGACACAGAGTTCTCTCCACTTCAGGTATGTTTTTACTAAATTTTATTTAAAATTACCATGAAGTAATCCATTCCTCAGTTTCAAATTGTATGTCTGTGACAAATGGATTATGCAATTATGGTAATAATGTTCACTTTATAGGTTCAAGTTGTTCCACTTATTGCAATTACTTGGGTAGCAATCATGATGTATTTCTAGAAACCAAACTTTTCTCATAAAGTTATGAACATCACTACCAATGTAGTGGAACCTATAAGGTCACACACATAATGATGCATAATCAAAATTAAAGTTCACAATAAAAATATAACTATAATGGTTTTGAGTCATGTACATGCTGATTTCTAACCCAATCGAGTGTCTAAAGGGTCTAGTTTGGTTACTGAATGGTTTGGTTCAGTGAAACTATTCATTGCCAATTGATCAGTTGATCATCACTTTAAAAAACTACAAGTCAGGCGAATGGACCAGGTCAGGGGTTTCCTTGTTGATCAGTAATTGAATTAGAAAACTGTATTAGAGTTGCGCTAATGAGTACTCAATAAGTGAGTCGGACGACTAGGATTGATGTCTGATTTTTCCTTGTTTGACTCTATTTTTAAGTTGTGATTAGGAACATGATTGGATTTTGGAAATTCCAAGCCCATGACTTTTCCATATTAAGGGGTGTAAGTCCATGGAGTTGAAACACACATGAGAGACATTGTGAGACAAGTTATCTAAGAGTTCTTCCTCTTGGAGAAAGAAAATCTTACCCCAAGGACAACAACCCGTAATAGGAGGAGGAGAGAGAGTGATGCTAGAAGGTTAACAAATCTAAGTTCCTCTTCTACTTATTGAATAATAGTTCACATATCTACATGGATAACATAGAGGCCATGACCTTGGGAAGAGGGTTGAGAATAAGCAGATTCTTCAAGAAGAAGACAAGGATTGGACAACAATGCGAAAAAATGAAAAATACTTCAGATCCTAAAGTATCAGTTTTACATAAACATAAGACATGTCTACTTATTGGACAATTAGAGTGTATCAATTTATATATGATATCCCTTCTATGTCTTTAAAATACCAATATTTTATCGTTATGATATATGTATTGGCTTGAATTTCCATCACAAGACAATTTTGTATTTCCGCTTCACCCTCTCCCCAAAACCCTACAAAATGTCGGTGTATCATCTTTCATTTATGAATATTCTAGTTTTCATAGATGAGTGCAGTACATTTTTAATGCAATGCACAATCTTTCCAAAAACTACAATTACTTTCATGATTTGGGGTAATAACTTTAATGTATATTGATGCACGTAGCTAGGAGTCTAGTAAGTTGATGTTAAAATATATAAAAATTAGTATCACTATATTTGAAAATGAGTGGTGCCATAATTTAAATTTGGTCTATGTATATCTTACGTTAATGTATTCATATATGAAATCTATTACAAAAATGTATTCAAAACATAATGCACTCATATGTAAAACTTAGTGCCTTAAAATAGATGTTGTTGTTCCCACAAATAGAAATGAAGTATATAATCTCTTCATATGTAGAAAATGAAGTTGTAAGTATTAATAAATTCATTAGTGAACTTGGAGTTTTTCTTAGCATTGCTAATGTGGTCAAGATATACTATGACAATATGGGGTGGCATGCATTACAAGGAACCTATATTGCATCAACATCCCAAAGGATACTACTTGGTGCTTTGATCTCATACAAGAGACCATTCTACTGTAGAATTTGAATATTTGTAGGTTTCCAACAAAGAGAAATATTATTGATCTCTAATTAAAGCATTATGCTCATGTTAGGCACTTGGTACTATATAAAGGAGTTATTAAATTTTGTGCACATGTGAATTTATTGGTGAATGTGATATGAAACTTAAATCATATGATGGTGTTTAGGGATAATTTGTACTTTTCAATAACTTTCAATTATCTATGCTCATTTGATTCTATGACTTCGGTGAAAACAATAGAACTCCATGGAATGATACATTTAAACCCATTGGGGAGTTCAGTATGGGACTTGAAAGTGATATCTTGATGGATGCCAAGGACAATACTGTAAATATCCCAAATGAGGTATTATCATAGGATAGAGAAGAGTAATCCCATTTGGACTAGTCAATTTGCTGACTAATGACCACATCTAATATGCCATATGTATTGGATAAGAAATTAGACACATAGGTATATGTTACTAGATTGGGCCATCTTGAATGTGACTCATAGACCATTACATGTTTGTCACAACCATCTCTCAGTATGATACTAGTTTTATTTTCCTTCAATCTCAAATCACTACAATGATCACATGATGATCATCATATTTATACATGACTAAAGATAGTACTTGGATGTGATCTACATCATTGTGAACATTATAAGCTATGTTGATGGGATTTTTCTCTCCTATATTATAGTTTGATATCCTTGGCATCTTGATATGCGATACTATAGAAATGCACAACCTTTCTCATGTGAATTACTATGCGATATTGATCTCATAAGAATCTTGCTAATATACTAGGAGATTAGGGAACTTGTGTTGAACGTCATGAGGATGATTTGTCTATGCCTCTAGTTTAATGCATATATTCATGGAAAAGGGATTATACAATAAAATAACATTGGTATTTGTGGTTTATTCATGTCTAATCAATCCTACTTCTTGGAAGAAATGATGAGTTGGTAGACATTGCTCATTGCTAGTGAATTGTAAAATAAAACTCATTTTTCATTCCCAACACAATTGGTGCCTTTAGGGGCACCCACAAAGAGCATATTGAATAAAGGTTGACAAGGACGTAATTATAAATCTTACAATAAATGAGTGTCACACAATTTAGTATTAAGGGAATATTTAAGTCTCGGCCTTGGTCCCTTGGATGGGAATAATTTGAAATATTTAACCATTCCTAAAGAAACCAAGGACTCTTCTACTAATCAGGACTTATGGAACAAAGAACTTTGTAAAGTCTCATCAAGCAACAGGCCATGTAGTAAAAGGCACTCCTAATCTGGTTAGAATAGGATGTTTGGAAACCATGTCCTCTACCATTGTATATATATAGATATGAAGGGTTATTGTGATGACAGACACTTACTATTTTTACATTTTCCTCTAAGGTTTGAGAAATCATAGAATCCTAGAAAGATAATAAGGAAGGAGGAGAGTAGAATCTATAGAATTGCTTTTAGGCACACATGTGGATATTGTAGATATGTATGTTACCTATAAACATTTTCAAATGTTTGATATCCACTAGTGATGCTATACTCAAGGTATATGACGTCATTAAAAATTGTCCAATATGCGATATACACTCTTGTGAAATGACTAGTTCCACGATTGATGACTAGCTAGTGAGGAAGTTTACAATAGAAGTTAACGCTTATGCATATGCTAGTCCCAATGGAACATATATATGCAAAATATTGTCTCATACAATGTAATGATGTGTGACTGCATACAAGACTGGGAGCATAATCTGCTACTGGCACCCATTAATGTTGCATCCAGATGTATAACAGTCAAGGGAATATTTGATAAATTTAAATTCTTGTTGGGTTTCACTTCAAGAAACTCAAAACTTTAGAACTTAGTTCCTCTTTAATTGGTAAGAACCCTGACATGGTTTTATTCTTAAACATGTTTGATTAATTTAATTGAGTGTTTAGTTTCTTAAGTAAACATTAATTTATGTTTTGATATCATTGGGCATAGCTATGTTTTCAATTTTGGTCCAGTTTGGACTTTGTTTGCTTAAGTTTTGCAAATTCATGTGCTTTTTTGGACCTTTATGCAATTTTCCATTTACTAGGGATATATCTATAATTTTAACACATGCATGTTGCACTTCATAAATTCTCTTCATATGTTTGATGTGGTTGCGCCTTTGGATGCTAGGGTGCACCATCGAATGTTTGCTTTTCCCCTTCAAGGTTGAGAACCAATGATTTCTCACCCTAGGCCCTGAACCAATGGTTTCACCATGTATGATGAGAATCTAATCGTTTCACCATGTGGGTTAAGGATCTGGTGGTTTCTTCATGTAGTTGAGTAATTAATGGTTTTCCCTTGTGACTCTAGAATCGACGATTCTCCTTGTAGAGTACACAAACTGATGGTGGTTCTGGGTTTGCAAAATGGTGAAGTATAACATGTAAATCGATGGCCTTTCTGAGGATACAACTTGATGGTTTCAGAAATGGACAAATAGATGGATGTTTTGAGAGTGCATGGAAGAGGAAATCTCTAGTTTTTGACACATGACGAGACAATTTTCAACTTTACCACATTTCTCTCTCATTATATCTATATATACCACTCTCCTCACTTCTAAATGAACCTTTTCATTCTCCACACCTGTTCTTTCTAGTAAGAGAGGTCCAATACCCATCGATTGGTGAAGGAAGGGATTCTTTAGGATAAAGCTTGGCTTTATCTTGGGTGCATGTTTCTTTTAGTTTTGGATCAAACTTCTCTAGAACTCATTGGAGCCTTCTAACCTAGTTTCTTGCATTTTACATGGAAGATCATCATCATCATCATCATCATCATCATCATCATCATCATCATCATCATCATCAT
This sequence comes from Alisma plantago-aquatica, assembly GCA_963693085.1. Classification (NCBI taxonomy): domain Eukaryota; kingdom Viridiplantae; phylum Streptophyta; class Magnoliopsida; order Alismatales; family Alismataceae; genus Alisma; species Alisma plantago-aquatica. Next base: position 248,981,861 of record OY856411.1, read on the forward strand.
CATCATCATCATCATCATCATCATCATCATCATCATCATCATCATCATCATCATCATCATCATCATCATCATCATCATCATCATCATCATCATCATCATCATCATCATCATCATCATCATCATCATCATCATCATCATCATCATCATCATCATCATCATCATCATCATCATCATCATCATCATCATCATCATCATCATCATCATCATCATCATCATCATCATCATCATCATCATCATCATCATCATCATCATCATCATCATCATCATCATCATCATCATCATCATCATCATCATCATCATCATCATCATCATCATCATCATCAACTAAGCCTCAATCCCAACTATGTTGGGGTCGAATACATGGATCCTTCTTCTCCATTCAGCTCTATCAAGGGTCATATTCTGGTTGAGATGTAGAGATTCAAAATCTCTATTTAAAAGATACTCCCATGTTAATTTAGGCCGTCCCCTTCTTCTATTAATAGTTCTTGCCTCAATAGTATTGCTTCGTATAGGCGCATCAGTCAGTCTCTATTGCACATGTCCATACCATCTGAGTTGGCCCTCGCTCAACTTGTCCCCAATGCTCGCCACCCCCACTTTATTCCTGATATAATAATTTCTCAAGCGATCTTTTCTTGTCTTCCCACACATCCATCTCAACATACACATTTCAACCACGTTCATCTTGTTGAGTCCTTGTTTCTTCACCGCCTAAAATTCACTCCCATAGAGCATGGCTGGACGTATAGCAATTTTATAAAACTTGCTTTTTACATGTAAGATCTCCTTCCCTAATCTAAGTTTCTTACTATTCTCATTTTCTCATCATCTATGGGTGGAACCCTACTGTTCTTCCTAGAAACACGTCCATGTGGTTGAAGAACCCCTTTTCTTCTCTCTTTTTCCCTAGATCTACCCCATTCTTGAAGATAGGAGCTACCTTGGAGCTTTATAAGTGCAAAGCTAGGCTTTCACCTTCTCTTCTTTGAGATATCTTGCTGTTTGGAATTTCCTTCCCACCCCAACATTTTTTATAACAATTTTTCCAACCTTTTCTAGGATCGTTCATGATTTCACGTCATGTTGTGAGACCAATTTTCTCACAGACAAGAAAAACAATTATACATCCTCTCTATTACTCTTACATTAGTCATAAAGAAGATCCATCCATATCCATTAATGGTGTTTGATTTAGAAGGCCATGGGTCTCATGGGTGTTGCAACCAATATATATATTTTTTCCTTTGTTGCTTCGACAACCAAGACCTTAATAGTACAATTAATGTTACACACAAATACAAAGTCACATATATGTACATGTTAATGGAATACACCCCACTTACAACCCTTTTTACTTTTATCAAGCCCATTACAATATTGCCAAATTCCAGTGTCGCCTCCGTGTGTCTTACATGACCCTTTACAACCATCATCATTTCTTATCATTCCCCAAAATAAATCTTACTCTAGTTCCCATTCTAAATCTCCTCCATGTATATATTCATCACCTATATTTAATACGTTTTAACTCCAACTATTTTATAAGAATATGCCAACTAATAAACCATACATATTTATCTAAGTTTTACGCATTGAGGTAAGTTATATAACTTTCAACATGTTTCTTGCTTACTTTTAACTTGTTCTATATAGATCTTACCCTAGAAACTTGGTATTATGAAGAAAGATGATCTTTTGTACACTATTTTGCATATATGTGTAATAGTTGTGTGTTGGTAAACTATCTTTAGATCATATGGGCATCCTTATTCTATAATTAACCACCATGGATTTAGAGGTATGAAATGATGTTTCTTTACTTGGTGTAAAGAACTAGTTTCCTAAGTGTAGGAACCAACGATTTTACATAGTGTAAGAATGTACGGTTGTACTTAGTCTGAGAACCAAATGGTCTCATTTGGTGAATAAATCGATGGCTATGCTTGGTGTCTAAAATGATGGATTCACTTAATGTAGAAATTGATGGTTTTACTTAGTAGAAGAACTGATGGTTTTTCTATCCATGAACTAATGGTTTTTTCTAAGTCCATAGAATGCACTGTTGGTTTGCCTATGTGTACTGTTTTGAGTGATACAAACCCAACCCACACCTTAAAAACTTCTTATAATGGTTAACTAATGAAGGTTCAGTACTTGTATCTTCTATTAATATTGAAATGATGAATGGATACATTCATAATGCTAAAGGCAACTCTAGTATGTTACTCTTGAAAATGTCATAGCTCCTATGATAGATGATAGGGGTGAGCAAATAACGGTCCAGACCGCAAAATCGGACCGGACCGCTCAATTCGGTCCGGTCCATTTCGATTTCGGTCCGGTCCGCGGTCCGAAAATTTCAATAAATTCGGTCTTCGGTCCGGTCCGGACCGCAGACTAACTTTTATATAAAATCCATATATATTTGAAGGTGCATTCTATAATAACTACAAATAAAGTACATATATAAGCACTACTAGTATAAATGTTTGATACTAAAGTTATATAATTGTTAGAAGTGACTAAGATTATCAACTTTGTACAATTAAATAAGTTGTAAAACATGTAAAAAAGGCTGATTGCGGTCCAAACGGTCCGGTCTGGTCCGGTCCGCGGTCAAAACGGTCCGGTCCCGGTCCGGTCTGACCACTAAACGGTCCGGTCTACGGTCCAAAAATTATTGATATTCGGTCCTCGGTCCGGTCCGGTCCGGTTTTGGACCGATGCTCACCCCTAATAGATGAATTTACTTAGTCTAGAAGTAACAAGTTTGTTTATGACATGTTGAACCTTCTACAAACAATTATATGATAATGATGTTCTTACAAGAAGCATTATTGTTTTGTTCTGAATGGCTTTGTGGGCTATTTTGAACCCTAATAAAAGTTTAGCCCTCTTCATTGATGACAATGGACTAGTATACTATGATGTTATGATAAGGAATATGTTTCAAACATTTTATATCTTCTGGAGTGGTTATGTACCACTAATTTCATAGAAAAATATAGTAGTTTGTATGTAACTTGGTTGATGGAGTCTAAAAACACTAAACTGGCTTAATTAATCAAGTAAAATCCTAACCATGTAGTGTCATGCTTCTGTAGAAATATTCTAGTGTCAGGACTTGCTAGATAGTATAATGAGTATTCCAGAAGGGGAACTCAGAGTCATATATCGTTCAATATATGAGGGTGTAGGGAGGGTATATACATGTCATCATGGTCCCAAGGTTTTGGAGAGCATTCGATTCCATGCCTCGTATGTACACATATATGATTGAGTACGTCAACAGTCATAACTCAAATTTTAGGTTGGATGCCCTAGTTTATAGTGTTGCAGCATGTGTACCTAGGGTGGACTAGGCTATTTTGTAGTTAGTTTGTTATGTCACTACAACAGACCTATACTGACCTAGGGGAAGAAATATTAGGATTATAGTTCTCCTAGATCTTGTACGAGGTTGATTGCAACTTTATAGTGGTCATCTAGTAGTTTGAGAGGTATGCATCAAATGACCTAGCGCTTAATAAAATATGTAATTCAGCTGTGTAGCATATCTTTTATTATTACTTGGCGACTCACATTGGATGATGGCCCTTGATTTGTCTCTTTTAATATGTAGACGTTATATAACATAATAAGAGAAATCAATTGTACCTATGGCTTTAGCATTGTCTAATCCTTTATTAATTATATAATCTTGCAACTCTGTAATAATATTTGCTTTGTCTATTTAATTACAAATCTTTTGTAAGCATAAATGTTGTTGAGAGTTATATCTTTCACTGGGGCATGGGTCTCACCTCATGGGGCACCACATCTTCTTAGGTGAGTGTCAGAAACACTGTCAGACTCGTGGTAGAGAGGAGGAGAAATTTGGAGAACTGTAGAGGAAGAAGGTTGATGGGTTGTCTAATTAGTCCTAGAGTCATTCCTATACTCTCAGGTTCGGGCATGGCAGTTTTTTAGATGATGTACATTGACTCAAGTTTTTGGTAGTGTACTGATGTTTGTACATGATGTAAATATGTGGATAATATCTTTTGTTTTCCGATTGTGGTTGAGACCACATAATAGTTTTATAGATAACTAATACAATATATACTTTATGCAAAATGTTTGACCTCTATATAAATGTTCTTCGACATGTTTTAAAAAGTTTAATTTAGTTTTAATTATGGACCTTTTTAGTAATATGGTCAATTAGTGATCGATCATGTTTTTGTCTTGAGAAATCTCATTTAGTGTGGCGGGTTGCCACACTAATATGCATGGTCAAAAGGCCTACCGCATAATGCCAAATCTAGAGCTACATATGTCATCTCATAGGGAGCTCATAAACAAAGGTACCATTTGTGTGTTGTTAGGAATAAATTTTGAATATTCATCAAACAATGGATATATCAACTCAATGTCGTTAGTGGTTTCAGAAAACAACAACTATAAGGGGTATTTGTAAAACTACTTTTGATTTGTATGATTTAGAATTTTGTTCTTACTACCTTCATCAAATGGACTTCCTTGGAATGTGATAAAAATAATTTGTGTATTTCATCTCAATGGTTAGATTCTCTATATGTGAGGGTGAAGTATCATGTACCTACTTTAAAGTTTTGAATGGCCTTAGAAAGTGAGACTCATAATTCACCAATTATTTATTTTTGTGACAAGAAGTGTATGTTTAGTATAGGTGTTATCTTGCAAGAAAGCACACTTGAAGGCCTTGATGTTGCAAAATCATCCTTTGTATTTGCTTTGCATGAGAGAATTAGTAGTTATTCAAATGCTATGCCACAATTTTCATTGTGCCTATAAAATTGGTAGAATTTTCCTACTATGCTCAAGATCATACAAGTTTTTTGAAACATGATACTATCATACAACATCAACGGATCATTTTCTATATTAGAAGAACTTCAATCCTTAGATAAGTATCTCAGGAATCAAAATTTTCTTCTTCTTCTTCTCTCTCTCTCTCTAGAAACAACCTTTATGTTTCTATGTAGAACCTAACAATTAAGTGTATGACTAGTATTATTATGATTTGAAATTTCCTCCTTTTATATGATATTTGTCCCCTAATATGTCCCTTTCATGGATGCCAATTTAAGTGTGGTTCTCTCCCATAAGAATTATAAAAAATAGTTAAAATCATACTATCGTAGTTCCTAGTACAAGACACTTGGAGTTAAAGACAAAATGTCACCATATGAATTGAGATTGAACCTATAGGCCCATGGACTTAGTATGTCAAAACATTACATACCTAAATGAGCTAGGGGTAAGGTTAGTTCTTAAAGTATTAGAGAAATCTTACTTAAAGAAACACAAAGTGTTTTGGTTGAGATGATGCTTCCTATTTACCAACCTAGGAACCCTTTATATACCTCCCTATCACATGCTATCCTCACCTATATAGAGGAAAACAATAATAACATTCCCACTTCTTAATGTTCTATTTTGATTTTGGATACATGAGATAAGAAAAACCTAGATATATTTCAATATGGGAAGAAAGAGTCTAATACACATACTCCTTATATCAAACCCCACTCTATACTAGTATTCATTATGTTCCATCACATAATCCAAGTAACATGCACTTATATTCACAATTGTGTTCTTTGGGTCATCTACTACTATTGTATTTTGTGGAAGTTTATATCTTTTTAAAAAGTTCTAGAGTGGTAAAAATGTATATATCTCTCCCTACGGTGTGGTATCTTCTTATTTCTCCTTCTTGATATATTGTCTCAGATTTTGGTCAAAATCCAAGTGGTAAAAAAATATATTTTTTCTTCTTATAATGGATTTGTCCATGGTTGGCCCCATTGTAAGGAGTGAGACCCGAGAGGGTATCTACTCTCTATTAATTCAAATAAAAAGGAAACATCACATATATCAAACATCATTATAAATTTTCTATAAAAGGGATGATAACCAATTTATTCAAAATATATGTATCATGATACCAAATGTAGCAGCAGAAATAAAATATCCAACTATTACGTTGCTTGTTATCATCATTATCCTTCACCACGCAGGGTGAGTCATAAAAAATCTAACTATACTAAACGATCAGCGGAGGGTCATCTAACCACATTGAGAAAGTCTCTCTGACGATTCTATTAAACTTGATGACGTCCTGGTCCAACTTGCTTATATTCTCCTTGACCTACACCTGGGGTTGGTAGTGTGTCCCAGAAAGAGGAGAAAAAAGTAGATACATCAGCAAAACGTTGGTGTGTACATGCTAAATCGAGTATTAAGCAACATTATGAAATAAAGAACGTCAAATAAGCAAGGCTTTCAAAGGAAAAGGAAAGGACTACCTAATTGGCATAAAAGGATATGAATTTTAAAAACTATTAATATGGAGAATAATTGCCATTAAACCAACATAATAGTTGTCCCACACAAGGACATATAATTTTTTAGCACAAACTCATCAACATAATATCAACTTACATGCATGTGAGATAGACATAGTTATAGAACAATATAAATAACAATAATTGCCAAGGTTCACAACTTTGAAATGTGATAGAGAATGATGTACTGTCAAACGCCCAATATAATATTGTGTAGAATGGCGCACCCTGGGCGGAAAGACGCGCCCCTCTATAAAATAAGAGTAGAAAGGCACACTCAGTTAGGAATAAAACCCAAAAAAATCAAAGTAATTACACTACTCTAGGGCTACTGAATCACAGGGCATGCATAATGTAGAGGCAAGTATAAAGTTTAGTCATATATAACAGAATCGATAAAGTTGCCACCACAAAAATTAACAAATTAAACATCAACCACATAAGTGGGAAAAATTAGAGTTTCATCAAGAATAAAGGAAAGAGTCAAAATAAAGTCCAACAAAATAGGATGATCATTAGATCACAATCTAAGTTGAATGTTTCACGTAAATAAATTATCAGAAGAGAGAGATTGTGTGGGCTAGTATGTCAAGAGAGTGAGAAACTAGGTTTATTACTCAAAGAGAATAGTATGAGATGCAAACATACTTTGACTTCAGTGTTAAGTCAGCGATCAAGTCCTAATATTCCAAGTCTAAAGTCAACTCAAACCTACATATAATATTTGATCCATCAATTAGTGTTTAATGATTTATATTAGGTGAGTCTTAGAAATCTAAACCTTCAGAAAAATCCTAGATTAATTCATGATTTTAGTCTAGAAAGTGGGTACAAGTTTACTGATCATAAGTTTGATCCAAGATTTAATTTTTACCCATTAAAATCTTTCTTCAACTATTATTAAGTGAATATGGATGAATAGAAATCATGTTTTTAAAACTTTGGAATAATGCGATGAAAACTAGACCAAAAGATAGATAAAATTCTAAGGATTCTAAAACATATTTTTTTATAGTTTTTAAGCTTCCAATAAAAAGATATGATTTTTACAAGATTCACATTAGTTATTGATTTATTCGAGAAATTACATTTCAAAAAGACCAAAATGCCCTTAGATTTGAAATGAAAACTATATGAAGAGACAAGGGTATTATTGTCAAAAAATAATGCAATCAAAATTGTGGTTGTTATTAAAAATAAGAGGTGAGTTTACCAAACTACCCCTAGCGAGGAAACAAAAATATGAGGACAAGTGAGGGCAGTATCAGGAAATCACCAGGGGTTCATCCCCTTCCTTGCTCTCGCGGGCCATGGCTATGAGGCCAAGCAACAGTAGTTGTGGAAACAATTTAGGGAAAGCTCAATCGGCGTATCTCGTACCAAAATAACGAATCGAAAAGGGCAAGAACGTCATGAACTATCCTACCCTCTAGTCAATTTTGGGAGAAAATGATCTTTCAACCGTCAGCGTGAAGGTTAGCAACTAGAATAAGAATGGCTTGGCAGCAACGAAGGACTTTCTCTTGGAAAAAATTGATGCAATAGAAGAGTTGTGTGATGTCCAACGACGTTAGGGATATAGGTATATATAGGTGTGGTTTGGTTCTAGGACTCTGGGAGTAGGAGCTTCAAGAAAACATGGGAGGAGATTTGGGCGATTTGTAAACAATGGAAACTAGGGATAGAATTAGGTACAGATTAATGTGCAATCTTCTAATGAATTCAATGCGCAAAAAATCTCAAAGAGTGATCAAGAAATGACCAAGAAATCTGTGATTTACTTGGACATCGGCCCGACACACTATTCATGTGTGGCTCCCCCTACCTGAGGTAGGAGATGATGTCGACATCAGATCAAGATCCAACAGCCCACATCATGCACAAAAAAGGTGAAGGTGCGTGACACATTAAATGATCAAAAACCTTTCCAAATCAGAATTTGAATAAAGTGATACATTAACTATTTCCCTTTCTTTCTCAAATTAAGGGTGCAAATATTGTCCAATTAAGCCCGAAATTGGTAGGTTAGGTAATTGAGTGGTGAGGAATCTGATTTTGAAATTAGTTTTTACTTTTGGGAACTTTTAGTATTGTATCTAATTCTTTTAGATTATCTCATATATTATCTTTCCTCGATAAATTTGAGGCATCTAGCTCCTAAAAGATGTGAAATGGCCCATAAGCAAAGGAAAACATTTAAAAATATGATTTTGCAATTACTTTTCTCTTCTAGGATTATTTAACATGTTATTTAATATTTTGGGCTTAAATGTACATTCTATCTCCTAAACTACACTAGGATAGGCAAGTTTGTCTAAATAAGATGAAAATTCATACATAGGCTAATTTTGGTATGTAGATTTTGAATTTAGGGTTTAATTCCACTTTTTGAGACTTTTAGTAATTTATTTAACACTTTTGGCTTGTATCCTATTTTCTTTTTCAAATAGAATTGAAATAATTATTATTATAAAAATAATGTGAAACTTGACTCCCAAGACAATTGGGACCCAAAGAACACAATTTCACTATCATATTTTTATTTTGAGATTTCTTTTTATGAGTTATGACACCATTAGGAATTTGACACATTTTCATTGTATTTATCAAAATATTATATCAACACTTACTTATTTTTATTAAGTCCTATTAATGTCACATTGTTACAAAAAGAGTTATATATTTTTATTATGAAAGAAAATTCACCTTTTACTCAATTAACAAATTTAATTTATTTATTCCACTTTAATTTATATGATTGCACGTGAAAATTCCAATTGTCATTATAACACACTCATTAATCATATTTTCCTCCATTAAGTGAGTATTAGAGAGCAAAGGAAATGTATGTAATATATTTCATGAATTGATTTTCATGTTAGCATAAATTTAAATTATTATGCAAGTGTCTTTTAATTTTATCCTTGTTTGGTCACATCTAAAGAACAAACCTAACTAGCTTTCAAATCATGGGATAGGGTAGGATTCTAGATTCTAGTTTGTCACAACACTCCACCCCTTTAAATGATTTCGTCCTTGAAATCTAATCATCCCAACATAATCAATCAGCTATACTCCACCCCTTTAAAAGGTTTTACCTAATAAGTCAAACAACCCTATAGGTTCAAATAATAGTCTTTACCAAAACTCATGTTCTTCATCACTTTCATCTTCAAGGTACTATGCAAAATAGAAAACATATTTTTAAAGTCTAACTAAGAGATTATGGGTTACTTTCAACATGATCTTCCTCATTAATTTCTTGGCCATCCAAAGCAAAGACTCTTCCAGCACGTCTATCAACAAGTCTTCCTCTAGTATTATTGCCATTATTCTAAGGAGGTGCATGAGGTTGTTGTTGAGCTAGTGCGTGTCCATAACGAAGTTGGGGGCAACTAGTGTGGGGGCATGAACATGATAACCCAAAACAAAGCACACGATCAACTACTAATTTGCCACATAGCCAGAAAATAGGGTAAATTAAAACCATTTTAAACGTTACTATTACATTCACAAACATTACATAAAGGCCCATCAACATGTATCACATCATATACCATATCAGGTATTTACATAACTGTTTAGTGGTTGAGGCCACAACCTGTATACAAAAATATCATGTTTCTCATATACATGGCATATACAAAACATAGGCACACTGCCAAAACCACGTCTCGATATACATTGATGCATGGGTTTTGAGTCACTTTTATAGGCTTATTTTATATCTGTTTTATGCATGTATTTGTCATTTTCTTGATTATATTTGCATAATTCACTATAGTTGACCTTTAAACTCTTTTTGCATCAAATTATACTTCTTTTATAGTATTTATATGATTTTATATAATCCCCGGACTTATACACATGTTTCGGCACTTTTTCAGGCACTTTTGCATTGTCCGGAGTCGATACTATCGACCCCCAGGTCGATAGTATCGACATTTCATCAAAAAGCAACCCCAAAACGCGATCTTGGAAGGAATAACCTGTGCCATGGTCGATACCATCGACTTTGGGGTCGATACTATCGACAGCATCGGGATCTGGCGATTTTCAGCACTAAAACGGAGCGTTTTAATCCGACGGTTGAGCTTTTTCGGAGCCGTAAAGTGGTCTTATGACCTAAGAAGAGCACGGACGGCCCGGGGGGAGAGGACATTGTGTTGAACAACATCCAAGAAGGAGAGAGAGAGATAGGAGACGAGAGATGAAGGCCGTCAACCGAGCGATCCGGGCACCTCCGACGGGCAATTTTGCTGCCGAAAGACTGCAAAACGCACGTTTCTCGAGGAGGATCTCCAGGAACACCTTTGTATCAGAGGTTACACGAGTTTGCTCCATGTTTCCCATGTTTTTCTTCTCTACTCCTCTGTCATTCATTGAGATGACCATGCGAGGCTAATCCCCTTTGTCTTTAGGACCGGGAGTAGCCCGGGGATTCATTGTATGATAATTTTATAATAGTAATTCATATTTTATCTCTTAAATCCGTGGTATAGTTTCGTTTTCTCCATATATTGTTATGCTTGATCACCATAATAAAAACCTAATGCCCTTAATCACTTTGAAAGAAGAATTAACGGCTGAAAAGAGACGAAATCTACATTAATCGATAAATCCCTTGACCAAGGTGGTGTAAAATTAATGGTGGATACTGAGAGATCGTTCATAATGCACTGAGTTTAGGGTATAGGTTACTACGACGGTGGAACCGACCTAGACCTAGGTAGTGAATTGCACCACGACAGTGGGCAATTCTGTTTTCAGGCCACTACCCGGAAAGAGAGATAAAATTGAGTAGCTATATAGAATTTCATATAATGAAAACCCGCGGTGAAACCACAATCCTAAAGATATCCTTTTGAATTGATTAAATTAACCTTTAATCGATTGTTTGCTTTGTTTTATTTTTAGTTTCTTTTAATTTTATTCGACAAACCCAATTTGTTATTCGGCTTAGCTGATCGCAAATAGTTAGTAGGAGTCTCCAACATTTCCGAGTATCCCTGTGTTTGACTCGGGCCTCACAAAGCCTGTACTACTCGACGCGTACACTTGCGTTTTTAGCGCGTAGTAAAATACATGTTAAGTTTTTGGCGCCGTTGCCGGGGATACGACGAACTGTTGGCACTTTGAGTGCTACGAGCGGCCATTCTAGGCCACATTTTATTATTATTATTTTGAAACAACTTCAAATATTTTTAAATTGTTCTATAAATTTTTAATAATTGTTCAAGCACTGTACTAAATTTGATTTTCCTATTTTTCAGATACTGTGTATGGTGCAGACACGTAGTACCAACTACGCGTGGCATGCACCGGAGGTTCCACTGGCAGGTTCAGAAGACGAGGGTGACCACAGTCAAGACCATCAAGAGGAATTACTTTCTGAATCCGAACACGAAGAGATGGCCGACGAACCAACGATTTGGGCGAAGATCAAAGCTTCTTTCGCATCTGCTTCTAAAGGGCCGATAAAGAAACAAGAAATCAATATACCGACATATAAGATTGATCCGGCTCTAATTAATTTGGTGAAGTCTAACGCTTTCCATGGTTTGAAAAATGAGGATCCCGTCGCGCACTTGAGTCAATTCGTGGAGAACTGCGATATGGTGAAAATTGACAGATTTCCGCAGACTGCGCTCTACTTGAAGCTCTTCCCGAGTTCACTAGCGGGAATTGCGCGAGAATGGCTACACAACCTAGATGACGAATTTGTGGAGTCCTGGGACCATATGGTGGAGGTCTTCTTTGAGAGGTTCTTCCCTCCTGAGAAGACTAACGACATGATCAGGAAGATTCACAATTTCACTCAGCAGGCCGGTGAGACATATTCGGAGACCTGGGAGAGATTTCAGGTCATGCTGAGGAGGTGCCCGCATCATGGACTGGATAAGGAAACACATGTGAAAATCTTTTATTTTGCTCTCTCCGAGCACGATAGGAGCAACCTTGATTCAGCTGGGTCAGGATTCTTTTTGAATAATACGGACACCAGATGTTGGGAGATTTTAAAGAACATGGCTAGCAAACAGTCATGGGGTGACAGAGGCGCTGTGGAGTAGGTCAGAGTTGCAGGAGAATCCAAAGTAATTAAGGAGCTGAACAATAAGTTAGATCTTCTAGCCAAGAAGCTGCTATCTAAGGAAGATGCATCTGAGGATGAGGAAGCCCAAGTGAAATTCATGCAACAACAGGACTACAGAAACAATGACTATGCATGGAGGAAGGATAAAAAGTTCTCCTGGAAGGATCCTAACAATTTTTTGCAGGATCCGGAGGCGAAGCCATAGCCAAGAGATGAAGACAAGAACACAGAATTACTTAGTCAAATGGTGCAGCAAAATCAGGAGATGATGGCTATGTTTGGTAAATAACTACAATCTCAAGGTGATATTCTAACCAAATTTGGGCAGATGCTACAAAGCCATGGAGCACAGATGCGAGCATTAGAAACCACCGTGGCTCAGATTTCAAGTGAAGTGGCGGCCATCAAGCACGCCAACCAGCAGAAACCGACCGAGAGTGCAAATGTGGCCCAAGCACACCATCAAGTGAAGTACATGTCTGTGGTAAGCAATGAGGAGGAATCTCAGGTGCAAGAAGCTAAAGAAGAAAGAAAAATGACTTTTAATACGCATGCGACACCGGCGATACCGTATCCACGCACTTACTATGGACTGCCGGGCGGAAACCCTTTCTTCAGAAAATCACAGCGAGTTATGAATATTGCATCTCCATCTAGGAAAGAAGAACAATTGAAGGTTGTTTGTGCACGTGTGGAAACATCGAATGCGAGAGAGGAACCACAACAAGCTATTACTGTTGATGATGTCTCGCCAAAGCCCATGTCAGAGGGAGTGATTGAAGCAAGCTTAGGGGAGTTGACCCCGAAAAGCTCATATGTGCCACCTCACAGGTGTGTTAATGCAGAAGATGTGTCAAATCTGGTCAATCCGAAGTCAAAGAAAGAGCATCGTCATTTTAGGAAATTCTTGGAAATATTCCGAAAACTCCACATCAATATTCCATTAGTAGAGATGATCGAGAAGGTTCCCGCCTATGGGAGGTTCATCAAAGAAATCATCAATAAGAAGAGGCGGATAAAAGACGATGATATTTGTCGGATGAATGAGACAGTGAGTTCTATGATTCACGGGAGTTCTCCAAAGAAGAGAAAAGACCCAGGAGGTTTCTACATTCCATGCTCAATAGGTGGTCGACATTTTCCTAAAGCGCAATGTGATTCCGGCGCCAGCATAAATCTCATGCCTCTGGTGACATTTCATAAGCTTGGGTTGAAGGAGATAAAGAAATCGGTGGCAACGATTGAGTTGGCGGATGGGTCCATTGTAAGGCCATATGGAGTGTGCGAGGATGTACTCGTCAAGGTAGACATGTTCATCTTCCCGATAGATTTTGTTGTTATGGACATGCCACAGCTCCAAAGTTGCGAGATGCTATTGGGAAGGCCGTTCCAAGCTACGGCTGATGTCATCATTGCCATTGGGAGAGGTACATTGACCTTGGGGATTGGACAGGATCGAGTTCAATTCAAATTTCCACATGACTCATTGGAGAAATCTCTTGACAATCCAGGTTAAAGGTATCTTTATGTCAAGCCTAGGACATTAAACAAGGGCGCTTGTTGGGAGGCAACCCAACTTTAGGTTCAATTTTATGTTTGGTTATGTTCTTTTATGTTTATGTACTTAGTTTTTGCTTAGGTTTTGATAATTTTTGTAAAAATGGTACCCTAAATCGTGTTTTGAAGTGTGCAGAATGTTAAGGTCGATACTATCGACACCCATGTCGATAGTATCGAGTTTGGAGAAGTAAACGCTGAAGAAAAGTCGATACCATCGACCCTAGGGTCGATAGTATCGAGATTCCTGAAGATTTACAAAAAAATTGGTGCCAGTAAAGTCGATACCATCGACCCTAGGGTCGATACTATCGACACTTTTGAGTTCCCAGGCTTTTAGATGCGTCGATTCAACAAAATTGCTGAGTCTGGGTCGATACCATCGACCTTGGTCGATGGTATCGACACCTGCAGGACAGCTACATAAAACAGGCCGTAAAAGGTATCGAAACGAGATTTTTTCGAACCATTTTTTGTAGAGGAAAGATGGATGAAGAAAGTCACGTCTTAGAACCACTAAGACACAAAAATGGGCCACAAAAAGGAGGGAGATAGCAAGCATCACTTGGTCTACTTGAGCATCTAACCATCCTTCTTCACCACACTTCAAAGCGAATGGTACCGTTGTTCCACCTCTTAAGTGAGAATGTTGACTATGAGGCCATAGTCATATTCAAGCTTAGGGGGGGTGTTGGAACAACCCTATATCTTAGTTTTTACTTACTTATTCATGTTTCTTTTTCTTTTGAAATATTCGTTATTTTTATTTCTAGGTTTACCGCTTTTGTAGGATCCACATCTATCTAGTGTAATCTGTGGAGCAATAAATGCATGGTTTCAATTGGGAGTTTTACTCTTGGGTTGTGGGCACATGAAAATATGAGCATATTGAAAACTTTTTGAGCTTATTCTTGTGAGTAATTGAGTGGCATAACTGAGGAAGTGCTTGGGTGAGTCAGCTTCAGGACACGGGGACATGAATGACCATCTTTATTGTCCAAGGAAAAGTGATTGACAAGGATGTTTGAGCCCAAACTGACCAAACGCTAACGTGACCTTAGACTAAAGTTTAAGAGAGAAATCCTTCAGTTACCCTGTACACAGGTCTTTAGAGAGGGACATATGATATTTTCGGAAGGTTCTATCATTTAGTCTTGTGATCTGATCCACTACAATTTCATTCACACTCCACCATAAGAAATGGGAGCACATTACTGTCTTTCACTCTTTGATTGCATACCATGTAGATAGGTCTTGCATTACAACTTTTTTCACATTTTTTTCATGAGAATGAAAAAAAAAGATAGAGTAGTTATACATGCACATTATCCTTAGGTGAATGTCATAGTAGTTGCATAACTGTCATTATGTAGTTGCATTTACATCTTTTGAGCATATTGTACACCATGTATCTTATGTTACTCTGAAAACATTAAAGGTGATGAACTTGTTCCATACCCTCCAAATAGAATGCTTCAGATGCACAAGTATGTAACTAAAAGTGAGCCTGACAAATAATTCATTGTCATCTATGAAAATAAGGGCTTGAAAAAAAATTAAAGAAAATTTGAAAAAAAAAAGAAAAAAAAAAGAATTGAGAAGTAATAAAGAAGAAAAGGGAGAAAGGAACATGTTCTCACTTACATACTAAGAAGAATAAGCACATGGTGTAGTTTTCTTAGATATTCCATCTCACCTTGAGACGGAATGATAGTGCATGCATCATTCCACCAAAAATGTAACATTAGGACATTTTCACTTGCATTTTGCATCATGATAGGTCATTAATTTTTGTATTGCATGATTGACTATTATGTGCTTTCATCTCTTCCACAACCACCTATCCCATCCACACGTTGCTCTAATCGGTAGGCCACCCATGATATTCTCCTCATTCATTAATATCAGGAGATCTGCTTCCATTTATATGGTAGTTAGAAAATGAGCAACGTAGATAGGAGATCACAAGATGCATCAAGTATGGACCAAATGAGTTTATCATATTAACTGCTTTAATTGATAGTGTTTCACTAATTGGGGGATAGACATCTTTTACATAGGTCTTTGGTCGCCTGGATGGCAGTTGGTGTTCAGTGGTCAATGAGGGTCGGTTTGTGGAAAGAAAGTGGGGATGATGTAGATTCATTTCATGTATTTATGTCCTGTTGCTGACTTATCTCAACCAAATCCAAAGTTTTGTTTCTCGAGGACGAGCAAGGTTTAAGCTTAGGGGAGTTTGATGCATGGGTTTTGAGTCACTTTTATAGGCTTATTTTATATCTGTTTTATGCATGTATTTGTCATTTTCTTGATTATATTTGCATAATTCAATATATTTGGCCTTTAAACTCTTTTTGCATCAAATTATACTTCTTTTATAGTATTTATATGATTTTATATAATCCCCGGACTTATACACATGTTTCGGCACTTTTTCAGGCACTTTTGCATTGTCCGGAGTCGATACTATCGACCCCCAGGTCGATAGTATCGAAATTTCATCAAAAAGCAACCCCAAAACGCGATCTTGGAAGGAATAACCTGTGCCATGGTCGATACCATCGACTTTGGGGTCGATACTATCGACAGCGTCGGGATCTGGCGATTTTCAGCACTAAAACGGAGCGTTTTAATCCGACGGTTGAGCTTTTTCGGAGCCGTAAAGTGGTCTTATGACCTAAAAAGAGCACAGACAGCCCGGGGGGGAGAGGACATTGTGTTGAACAACATACAAGAAGGAGAGAGAGAGATAGGAGACGAGAGACGAATGCCGTCAACCGAGCGATCCGGGCACCTCCGACGGGCAATTTTGCTACCGAAAGACTGCAAAACGCACGTTTCTCGAGGAGGATCTCTAGGAACACCTTTGTATCAGGGGTTACACGAGTTTGCTCCACGTTTCCCATGTTTTTCTTCTCTACTCCTCTATCTTTCATTGAGATGACCATGCGGGGCTAATCCCCTTTGTCTTTAGGACCGGGAGTAGCCCGGGGATTCATTGTATGATAATTTTATAATAGTAATTCATATTTATCTCTTAAATCCGTGGTATAGTTTCGTTTTCTCCATATATTGTTATGCTTGATCACCATAATAATAACCTAATGCCCTTAATCACTTTGAAAGAAGAATTAACGGCTGAAAAGAGATGAAATCTACATTAATCGATAAATCCCTTGACCAAGGTGGTGTAAAATTAATGGTAGATACTGAGAGATCATTCATAATGCACTGAGTTTAGGGTATAGGTTACTATGACGGTGGAACCGACCTAGACCTAGGTAGTGAATTGCACCACGACAGTGGGCAATTATGTTTTCAGGCCACTACCCGGAAAGAGAGATAAAATTGAGTAGCTATATAGAATTTAATACAATGAAAACCCGCGGTGAAACCGCAATCCTAAAGATATCCTTTTGAATTGATTAAATTAACCTTTAATCGATTGTTTGCTTTGTTTTATTTTTAGTTTCTTTTAATTTTATTCGACAAACCCAATTTGTTATTCGGCTTAGCTGATCGCAAATAGTTAGTAGGAGTCTCCAACATTTCCGAGTATCCCTGTGTTTGACTCGGGCCTCACAAGGCCTGTACTACTCGACGCGTACACTTGCGTTTTTAGCGCGTAGTAAAATACACGTCATACATCATCTATAAAACATCCCCTGCATGGACCTGAGAGTACATGGACGATACTAGGACTCTACTACAACAACTAGCAGCTATCCAACCTTCCACGTCTACTAATCTCCAAGCTTTTCTTCCTCAATAGCATGATCCTGACCACGTCGCTAATGACCACATAAAAAGTTGTAGTGGCCCACGAGGAGAGGCCCATGTACCAGAGAGAGATATAACTCTCAACCAATAGTTATTGTTTACATCAGGTATCATTATTAAATAGGATGAACAGATTCATCTAAATAAGTAGGCTAAACAGATTAAGCAGTTACAACATATTAAACTATTCCAATAGGTTAGGTAAATTAAGCAAACTAATCAGATAGGCATAAAAACATATATGACTAGAAGGAATATGAAGAAAATGTAAGTTTGTCACCTACTAAATAGTTGATTTCCTTACCACATCATATAACAACTAAGAAGTATAAGAAATAAGGGAAGGGTTAATCATTCAATGTGAAGCGTATTTAGCCCTAAACAGATATAATACACGATTGTGTTACATATTTTATTAATGTCCTGAGGAATTGAGGTATACCACTCAATTCCAACTGACCATTGCTAAGTCAAAATCAGTACCATACAAGATATGTAGGACAATTGAATTCCTAAGTTCTCATCCACCCTCAGTCAGTATGAGTCTGTCGCAGTGACACATAAGGTTAAACTGCAAAAAAAACCTCATCCGCCCTTGGTATATAGGTCACGACACTAGTGAACAGTCTAGTGTGTCCTTAAAGGTCACGATACTAGTGAAACCAAGATATACAACTCAACCTCTAAGGTACAATTGCAACTATCCCCAATCACATCATATATATTGAACATCATCTGAGATATGGCCTCAACTATTCCCCTGCGAAGGCATGACCTCAACCATCCTTGTGAACATGCATATACTCAAGACTATACAACTCCGAGCATCCATAGGAGGAGACTCATTTCACCATCCTACAAATCCTGACACTAGAATGGATCTATGTCACATGGAAACTACATGATTAGAGATTCACTTAATTAGTTGAAGATAATTGGGTATCTTTTAACTGTGTCAGTCAAGTTAGATACAAACCCTAGAAAGGTTCTACAAATATAAGGGTAGATTGCAACTTCAGAAGGTATAAAATGTATAAAATATAAACTTGTCACATCATCACATGGTAATTGTTTCACTGCCATACATGAGACCCTCTCCATCATCACACCACCATGGGATATCAATCTCTTGTTAGATCATATAAAGGATATCACCTCAGTTAGGGTAATCAACCATGTCCAAGGTCATAAGACCATTCACATTGTTCCCTACAAGAACATCATCATCTCTACATGTCTCATTAAGGCTCATCATCATCACCATACATTGTGATACATAAGTTCGACATAACATTGTGATTAAGAACTATGATGTTCATAAGATAATAATTTTGGGTTACAACAATTTAGAGAGAGAAAGTATCCCATCTTCATGCTAATTACTTAAGAAGTCTTAAGCAACATCATCATGTACTTGAATTAGGGTTAAGTTCAAAAAGGTAACCAAATTAGGGTTTAAAATTAGCAATCTAAGATAAACAATAATTACCATCATCTCCAACAATCATGGAAGCAAGTAGGTCAAGTATCATCAATTTAGATTCAACAAAACAAAATGACCACATAGACCAGAAATCTTCATCGTCCACTTAGGATTAGTGGCGTCATTGACTTCTAAAAACTAGGTTACACCACCTCACCATTTAGGTCAAAATATATCATGGACATCTAAAAATGGAGCAAGGTCGGCGACCCCTAAGACTAGGTCTACCGCCCTCACCAACTGTTGAGGGTCAGCCATATTGGCGACAACTAAAAACACAAAGTTGGCTACCGTAGAAAACTTGAAGCCATAGAAACCATTTAGGGGTCATCACCTACATCGAGCACATATAATTCAAGACCCAAACAACCACTAAGGTCCAACATTCAATGACCACATAGGTGAAAGCTTAGCGACCAAGAATATGGGAAAGCACATTGACAACTAAGAAGGAAATCCTTGGCAACCAAATCATGTAGTCAAATCTTGGAGACCACTAAACATCAATATCCTTGGCGACCTCAATAGAAGATAAAGAGAAACTTGGCGATCATAAACTCATCCTCCATAAAGGAACATATGTTTATCGCCATCATGAAACTGAAAACTATCAAGGTGTAAATTGTAAGAAGAAAGTTCAACTCCAAAACTCGAATGGATAATCATCCTAAGAGAAAGAAAAACCAAGATTTAAGATAAATAAAACTAATGTTTCTACCAACATGCATTCATCAAAACCTCCATCACAAAAGATATATTTCATGTACCAAGATTAGGGTTCATCCAAGAAGCGATATCTACTCAAGATCACCATGGAAACACAAACCCTAGATCAAAGATATTGCCTTCTACTAGGAACCACGTTTTAAGGGTAGATTATTTGCACACAAGGAAAGTGTAATCAATAACAATGGAAAAATTTATATAACTCACCTTAGAGTTAATGTAGAAAACTTCAAACAAAAATATAGTACAAAGGAAAGTGAGAGAAAACCCTAGCTTGATCACCACTCTTGGCCAAGATAACTCCACCACTAAAAGAGAACAAATCGTAGGTCAATGGAGTAAGAAAAGGGATGATCTTCAATCTCTAACTCAAGCACTACCTTGGAGAACCATGGATTCATCCAAAAAGAGAAAGAAGAAAGGTAGGAGAGAAAGAAAATAAATATCAAGAGGGAGATCACTTACTAAGATAAAAGAAAAGAGCTAGGGTTGCACCGAACGATCACAAGGAGGGTTGCTCCAAACCCCAGCTCAACATGCCAGAGGGATCAACCACCTTCTCCAAGCTTGAGCCCCTTCACCACCAAGCAAAAGGGTCGAGCTCCAAGGGAAAGAAAAGAGAAAGAGGGTGCAAGGGTTTAGTTGCATGCAAAGATGGTTATATAACATGAGGTTGGAGAGAGAGAAAGAAGGTTAGGTGTCATGCTAATACATGCCATGTTTCCACCAGTTCTTGTCTATGCAAGCACTACATTCACACATAAAACTAGGGCACTAAAACCAAGAAAAACTAGTGAACAAATTGGTCCAATAAAAAACCATAGACAACTGAGATTCTCAACAAACAACTCGACCAAAAACTCAAACGATCGCTGAAAATTAGAAAACCAATCATTCGCTTAAACCAACACTAAAGTTTCTTGGCGACCTAGAGGGACCGTGGGTCTCATCGACTGCCAAGACCAGAGGTACACTACAAATATCATCGAACACTAAGTAAATGGAAAAAAACAAAGCTTGGCTATCTCTAAAACATAAGCTCATCGATGAAACGCATATCAAGGTCAACCATCCACTTAGAGCATCCAAGCAAACCCTAATCCTCAACACAAGATGTCATCACTCAAACCAAGGTGTGACAAGGCTACATAGCACAAATTTCTCCAAAATGATGTATAAACACAC
This sequence comes from Alisma plantago-aquatica, assembly GCA_963693085.1. Classification (NCBI taxonomy): domain Eukaryota; kingdom Viridiplantae; phylum Streptophyta; class Magnoliopsida; order Alismatales; family Alismataceae; genus Alisma; species Alisma plantago-aquatica. Next base: position 249,003,060 of record OY856411.1, read on the forward strand.
AGCAAGCATGTGGAAAATTGCATGAAAGCCCTAAATATGGGTAAATTGCAATTTGGTCCAAAACAAGAGCATATATGCATAACTAACTCAAATAGCATCCAAATCGGACCAAACTTGAAACATAAGCTCATCTCATGTTATATAAGAAGGTCAAAAGGTTTGATTAAGTTTTTAAGCATCTAATTATGCTAAGAAAGCAAGATCAACCAAAAATCTAGGTCGGGGGTCTTACAACCATAAACCTCTAACAAGGATTTCACCCCTGAAATCCTACACGAACAAAGACAGGTACTTCCTACGCATCTCGTCCTCTAGCTCCCACGTGGCTTCCTACACACAACAATGATGCCAAAAAACCTTAACTACGACTATATCCTTCTTCTTCAACTTCTTCACTCTCCTATTTAGGACCAACACATGACCCTCAACATAAGACACATCCTCATCCAAATCAACCTCTAATGGTTGTAACACCTGCTCAATATCTAGGTGACACTTCCTCAACATGGAAACATGGAAGACATCATGCAATTTGAACAACTCAGGCGGTAGATCCAACTTGTATGACAGCTTCCCAATACATGCTACAATAGGGTAAGGTCTCATAAACCTGGGAACCAATTTACCCTTCTTACCAAACCTCAACACACCCTTCCAAGGAGAGACCTTCAGATACACCTTGTCTTTCATTTGGAACTAAAGGGGTTTGTGATGGTTATCAACATAAGACTTATGTCTGTCATGGGATGCCTTCAGCTACTGTTGTATCACTTTGATCTTCTTTGTAGTCTACTACACTAGCTCAGGACCCAAAAGCTGATACTCACATGTCTCATACCAACAAAGTGGTGACCGAAAACATCTCCCATACAAGGCTTCATACAGTGTCATATCTGTACTCCTATAATAACTATTATTGTAGGCAAACTGTATCAAACTCAGATGCACATCCCAACTGCCAAGAAACTATAGAACACAAGCTATAAACAGATCCTCTAAGATCTGAATGGTCCTCTCAAACTGACCATCTATTTGTGGATGAAAAGTTGTACTAAACCTCATTTACGTCCCATCACTGTATGCAAATGCTCCCAAAAGCAGCTCATAAACTGAGGATTTCTATCAAATACTATGGTAATTGTGATGCCATGCAGATGAACTATCTCATCAACATATATATGTGCCAACTTCTCTGATGTGTACATTGATTTGACTAGCAAGAAGTGAGCTGACTTGGTCAACCTGTCAACTATCACCCAAATGGAATCATGACCTTTGGCTGTCCTAGGAAGACCAACCACAAAGTCTGTGATAATATTATCTCATTTCCACTACGGTATTGGCAAAGGTTGCAACATCCCTACAAGCTTTGATGATCTACCTTGACTTGCTGACACACTGGATATCTAGCAATAAAATCTGCCACATCATGCTTCAGACCAGGCCACCAATACATGCCCTTTAGATTGTGGTACATCTTGGTACTTCCAAGATGCATCACGTACATCCATGAATGAGTTTCCTCAAGAACCATCTTCCTCAGACCATCAACATCTGGAACCACTAGACTATTGTGGAAACAAACGGTCCTAACATCTGTCTCATGGAAACCATCATACTTCTTGCTGCCAAACTCTGCCCTGATATTATGTATCATGTGTCATCCCAATGTGCACCTCTAATCTGTTGCATCAATGTAGGCTTCACCTGTAACTGTGTTAAAAGGCCTCCCAACAAGGAAACCTCGAGTTGTACATTCGTCTGGTGAAGCGATACTGACATATCCTGCTTATGACACACTATGGCATGTAATTGTGCCTTATCAACAGATGATGACGAAGATGACTTCCTGCTCAATGCATTAGCCACCGCATTCACCTTCCTTGGATGGTAGTCTATTGTGCATTCATAATCCTTGATCAACTCCATCCATCTATGTTGCATGTTTAACTCCTGCTTCAAGAAGATATACTGAAGATTCTTATGGTCGGTGTAGATCTAGCACTTCTCCCAATACAAATAGTTCCTCTAGATCTTCAAGGCATGGACCACCACTGAAAGCTCCAGATCATGCGTTGGGTAGTTCTCCTTGTATTTCTCAAGCTATCTCAAAATAAAAGAAATCATGTTCTTATCATGCATCAGTACAGATCCCAAGCCATTCTTTGACATATCACAGAAGACGATGTAGGCTTTTCCTTTCTCTAGCAGAACTAACATTGGAGCACTGTCAACTTCTCCTTTAACAATAGGAAAGAATGTTGACACTTGTCATTCTAGATAAAAGGAACACCTTTCCTTATCAACTTGGCTAGGGGTAACGTCACAACACTGAAGTTCTCAATGAACCTCATGTATTAGCTTGCCAAGCCTAGGAAACTCTGGACCTCCGTCAGTGTCTTGGTTATTCCCACTCCAGAACTGACTATACCTTCTTTGGGTCTATGCAAACACATTTAGCATATATGATGTGGCCCAGGAAAGATACCTCTGTCAACCAGAACTTGCACTTGCTGAACTTAGCATACAACATGTGCTGCCTCAACAACGTCAACGCCTGGAAAAGGTGCTGCTCATGTTGCTGACATCTATGGATTATATCAAGATGTCGTCTATGAACACTACCACAAACCGATCTATAAACGGTCTAAACACCTTGTTCATCAGATCCATAAAAGCTACTAGTGTGTTGGTTAACCCAAACGACATAACCATAAATTTGTAGTGACCATACCTAGTCTTGAAAGCTGACTTGGGTATGTCATCTGCCTTGATTCTTAGTTAGTGATATCCATACCTCAGATCTATCTTTGAGAACACTATGGCACCTCTTAACTGGTCAAACAAATCATCTATTCCCGATAATGGGTACTTGTTCTTGATTATGACCTTGTTCAATTGTCATTAATCTAATCATAGACTCATAGATCTATCCTTCTTCTTCACGAACAACATGGGGGCACCCCAAGGGGAAGTTCTCGGCTTGATAAATCCCTTCTTTAAAAACTCTTGCAATTGTTTCTTTGACTCTTGCATCTCTACCGGCATCATCCTGTAGGGTGACTGTGTTATGGGATGTGTTCTAGGGACAAGATTGATTTCAAAATCAATATGTCTAGGATGGTGAACATTGGGAAACTCCTCAAGAAAGACTTCCTCAAACTCTCACATTATAGTAACCTCCTGGATACTAGGACTCATCACCTTGATATCCACAACATGTGCCAAGAAAGCCTCATGCCCATGTCTCATCAACCTCTCCGCTGTCATAGATGATACCAAACACGTAGGCAGAATCTTCCTATCTCCTTGGAAGATCCATAAGACATCCCCATCATGAAATGTCTCCACCTTGTAACCACATTCCAAGACCACCCTATACTTCTCTCCAAGGTATCCATCCTAAGGATCACATCGAATCCATGCATATCAAGTGGCATAAGGTCCACTCAAATGTTGTGTCCCAAGAAAAAAAGAACACAAGATGGACACACCTCCTACAACTCAGTGGAACCAACAAGAGGGGTTTCTAATAGAAGACTATCAGGTCTACTACAAACAACCAGATTACAACTACTTATCACCTCTCTGGTGATAAAAGAGTGTGTCGCACCTAAGTTAACCAAAATAGATAGAAAAGAAGAAGTAGAAAAACCAGAATGAAAAATTTTCATCTGACATGTCACGACCCGTGGATTGACCATTCCCTCCGACTGACTCATAACGTAGAATCTAGTTGTTTCCTGTTGTCATCCATGTCCTTTGTGAGCTGGTCTAGAAGACCCTACCTATGATGCTTGATTGCATCCTCTTACTCCACCACTATTGAACTGTTTCTATTGAGAACCCCACTGAATCTACCTCGAATATTGTGTCACCTCCTCATCCTTCATAGGGAAAGACCATCTGATATGCCTTACTTTTCCACACTTGTGATAAGTCCTCATATCATACTAGGACTTAGAAGGCCCAGTCACTAACACATACACTGCACTACATGCTCATGCTGATGGAAAATTATGACCTCTGCCTTGCTCGGGGACCACTATGACGACACACCTGGTCTCAACTCAGAAAAAGATGGTCTATGATGTGATTATGGTGATGAAAACCTCGGCTTCTTAAAGCCTTTAGACAATTGTCCCTAAAACTGAGCTAGTCTCTTCCTAGTGTTGGCTTCACGTTTCTCGATAGCATACCGCTCTATGCTTCTCATCGAATCCACAAAGGTAGAGAACCTCTCACTATTCTCCAAAGCATATGTCATTGTTGACAACTCTGTACTCAAGCCTTCCTAAACCGTCAGATCCACTCCTTATCTGTTTCCTCCATGTGAGAATAAAATCTCAACAACTCCATAAACTTCACCTCATACTCATTGATTGACATCAATCACTGACAAATTTTCTCAAAACGGTCTATCTTCTCATCCAGATATGTCTTCGCAAAGTGTCAGTCTACAAACTCTCGCCAAAACTCCTCCCAACTGATAACAACTCTAGGTCTCTTCTTTTCCTCAATGTCCCATCAATGACAAGCACAACCTTTCAGTAGGTACACCACATGCTTCAACTTGTCCTCTTTTGGGATATTGAGGATCTTGGATGCCTTCTCAAGCTCCTTTAGCCACATATTTGCATCCCCCAGGTCTGTTGTACCCACATACTTGATATCTCTAACACGCCACAACTGCTCAAACGTCTTCCCAAAACTATGGTATTCCGCATTAGGGACAACTGCCTTTGCTTGAGATACAAGCATTCTATCTGCCATATGCAAAATCATGGCTATTATCTGTCCAAACATGGATTGGAATGCTAGGTTGGACATGGTTGTTGGGTCAAACTGAGGCACCACAGGCTGCTCTAGCCTCGTCTCTAGCACTATGTGCTCATGTACCTAGCTCCTCACACCACCTTCTGGCATGATCTCAACATATTCTTCACATTCTTTAGACATATATGCATAAGCAAAAGCTATGATCATATATGTTAGATTTTGTAAAAATAGACACAAACCCTAGTCCTATGTCCCTATAGACTCAGCAAACCTAAAGGTCTAATACCAACCTATAGTGTGGGGCCCGAACGTGATAACCCAAAACAAAGCACACAATCAACTACTAATTAACCACATAGCCAGAAAGCATGATACATTAAAACTGATTATGTTAGAAACATTACATAAAAGGCCCATCAACATGTATCACATCATATACCATTTCAGGTATTTACAAACTATTTCATGGTTGAGGCCACAACATGTATACAAAACGATCATGTTATGCATATACATGCCATATACAAAATGCAGACACACTGCCAAAACCATGTTTCGATATACATCATCTACAAAACATCCTCTGCCCAGACTTGAGAGTACCAGGACGACACTAGGACTCTACTACAACAACTAGCATCTACCCAAATTCCGTGTTTACTGATCTACAAGTTGCTCTTCCTCAAGAGCACTATCCTTACCATGTCATTGAAGACCACATAAAAAGATGTGGTGACCCACAAGGTGAAACCCATGTCCCAGTGAGAGATATAACTCTCAATTAATAGTTGTTGTTTACAACATATATCATTACTACACATGATGAGTAGATTTAGCTAAATAAGTAGGTTAAATAGATTAAGTAGTTACAACATATTAAACTATTCCAACATGTTAGGTAGATTAAGAAAACTAATCAGATAGGCATATCAACATATATGACTAGAAGGAATTTGAAGAACATGTAAGTATATCACCTACTAAACAGTTAACTTCTCTTACCACATCATATAACAACTAAGGAGTATAAGAAACAAGGAAAGGGTTAATCATCAAATATGAAGCATGTTTAACCCTAAATAGATATACGACACAGACGTGTTATATCTTTTATTAATGCCATGAGGAATTGAGTTATACCAGTCAATTCCAACTGACCACTGCTAAGTCAAAATCAGTGCCATATAAGATCTGTAGGAGAGTCAAATTCCTAAGATCTCATCTACCCTTAGTCAGTATGAGTCCACCGCAATGAAACATAAGATCAAGTTGCAAAAAAACAACCTAGTTTGCCCTTGGTATATAGGTCATGACACTACTGAACAACCTAGTCTGTCCTTAAAGGTCATGATACTAGTGAAACCAGGGTATACAACTCAACATTGGAGGAATAACCACATTTGTCCTCAATCACATCATATATATTAAATATCATCTGAGATACGACCTCAGTCGTTGCCTTTCCAAGGCATGACCACAACCATCCTTGTAAACATGCATATACTCAACAATATATGACTTTGAGCATCCATAAGAGGAGTACTCATTTCACCATCTAGAAAATCATGACACTGGAATGCATATATCACATAGGGCAACTACATGAATAGGGTTTCACTTGATTAGTTAAAGCTATTTGGGTATCTTTTAACTGCATCAATCAAGTTACATACAAACCCTAGAAAGGTTATACAAAGATAAGGGTAGATTGCAACTTTGGAAGGTATAAAACGTACTGAATATAAACTTGTCACATAATCACATGGTACTTGTTTCACTGCCATACATGAGACCCTCACCATCATCACACCACAATGGGATATCAATCCCTTGTTACATCATATAGAGGATATCACCTCAATTAGGGTAATCAACCATGTCCAAGGTCATTGAAGACCATTCACATTATTCCATGCAAGAACATCATCATCTTTCCATGTCTCATTATGGCTTATCATCATCACCATACATAGTGATACATAAGTTCATCATAAAATTGTAATTAAGAACTATGGTGTTCGTAAGATGACAATTTAGGTTTATAATAGTTTAGAGAGAGAGTATTCCATCATCATGCTAATTACTCAAGCAGGCTTGAGAAACATCATCATATACTTGAATTAAGGTTAAGTTCAACACGGTAACCAAATTAGGGTTTCAAATCAACAATATAAGATAAACCCTAATCACCATCATCTCCAACAATAATGGAAGCAAGTAGGTCAAGCATCATCAATTTAGTTTCGACAAAACATAATGATCACATAGACCAGAAATCTTCATAGACCACATAGGATTAGTGGGGTCATCGATCACTGAAAACTAGGTTACACCACCTTGGCAACCACTTAGGTCAAAACATATCATCAATTTCTAAAAATGGAGCAAGGTTGGCGACCACTGGGGCTAGAGATACACCTTCATTGATCGTTGAGGGTCATCCATATTAGCGACTACTGAAAACACAAAGTTGGCGACCAAAGAAAAGTTGAAACCATAGAAACCACTTAGGGTTTCATCACCTTCATTGACCACATAGAATCCAAGGCCCAAACGACCACTAAGGTCCAACATTTAGTGACCACATAGGTGAAAGCCTAGAGACCAAGAAGATGGAAAAACTCATCAACCAATAAGAAGGAAATTCTCAGCGACCAAACCGTGTAGTCAAATCTTAGTGACCACTAAACATCAACATCCTTGGCAACCTCAACATAAGAGATAGAAAAACTTAACGACTATAAACTCATCCTCCACAAAGGCACACATGTTGATTGTCATCATGAAACCAAAAATCACCAAGGTGTAAATCATAAGAAGAAAGTTAAACTCCAAAACCTTAATGGATAATCATCTTGACAGAAAGCAAAACCAAGATTTGAGAGAGAGAAAACTAGCATTTCCACCAACATGCATTCATCAAAACCTCTTTCACCAAAGATAGATTTCGTGCACCAAGATTAGGGTTCATCCAAGAAGAGATATCTAATCAATATCACCATGGAAACACAAACCCTAGATCAAAGATATTACTTTTTACTAGGAACCACGTTTTAAGGGTAGATTATTTGCATGTAAGGTAAGTGTAATCAATAACAGTGGAGAAAGTTATATAACCCACCTTAGAGTTGATGTAGAAAAATCCAAACAACAAGATAGTCTAAAGGAAAGGGAGAGAAAACCCTAGCTTGATCACCACTCTTGACCAAGCTAGTCCCACCATTAAAGAGAGAAAACCCTAAGTCAAAGGAGAAAGAAAAGAGATGATCTTCAAGCTCGAACTCAAGCACTACCATGGAAAACCATGGATTCGGCCAAGAAGAGAAATAAGAAAGCTAGGATAATAAGAAAATGAAGATCAAGAGGGATATCACTTGCCAAGACAAAAGAAAAGATCAAGGGTTGCACCAAATGATCATAAGGAAGGTTGCTCCAAACCCTAGCTCAACATGCAAGAGGGATCATCCACCTTCTCCAAGCTTGAGTTCCTTCACCACCAAGCACAAAGGGATGAGATCCAAGGGAAAAAAGGGAGAAAGAGAGTGCAAAGGGTTTAGTTGCATGCAAAGAGAGAGGGTTATATATCATGGGGTTGGAGAGAGAATAAGAAAGTTAGGTGTCATGCTAACACATGCCATGTGCCCACTAGATCTCGTCCAGGGAAGCAATACATTCACACATGCAACTAGGGTGTTAAAACTAAGAAAAACTACCAACCAACTTGGTCTAGAAAAAATACATAGACTACTGATATTCTCATCGACCAAGCTAGCCAAAAACACAAATGATCGCTAAAGATCAGTAAAGCAATCAGTCACTTAAACCATCCCTAGAGTTTCTTGGCGACCTAGAGGGGTCGTGGGCCTCATCGACCGCCAAGACTAGAGGGTACACTCCAAAAATCATCGACCACTAATAACATGGATAAAAGAAAGTTTGGTGATCGCCAAAACATAAGCTCATCGATCAAACACATATTAAAGTTAACCATCCACTTAGAGCATCCAAGCAAACCCTAATCCTCAACACAAGATGTCATCACTCAAACCAAGGTGTGACAAGGCACCCCATTGGACCACTTTTTTCTCCAACATGATGTATAAACATGTGAGGCACAACAAGCATGCAACAAATTGAAAGAAAATCCCTAAAGATGGGTAAATTGCAATTTGGTCCAAAACAAGCACATATATGCATAACTAACTCAAACAACATCCAAATTGGACCAAACTTGAAACATAAGCTCATCCCATGTTATAAAAGAATGTAACAAGTTTGATTGAGGTTTTAAGAATCTAATTATGCTAAGAAAGCAAGATCAACCAAAAGCTAGTCTAGGGGTCTTACAACTAGGTGGATATGTTTAGGATCCTTGTAATGATGACATATAATTTGAGAGTCAGGTTGAGGTCTTTCTTGATTTATAGCATGAGAACACTTATTTGGAGGATGATAACCATTACACTTAGCACACATGTCCCTATTCTAATCCTCACTTGAGAACTTCCCCTTCTTGTCATGTTCTTTAGGTTGATATCTCATATAAGACTCAACAGCTAAAAAAGCTTTATCAACCATTTGTTGAGAAGTCAGGGGAAGTTGTGAGACAAGAGCACGACTGACATTGTAGTTGAGTCCTTGAAAAAATAGTCCAACCCTACGATATTCACTTAGACCAAAATCATAATGTTCAAGCAAACAAGAACCTTTGCACATAAGCGGAAACAGACATGGAACCTTGCTTCAGACTGTAAAATTTTGCTTCCTTCTTTGTTAGGGCAGCAATGCATATATACTTCCCACAAAATAGTACCAAAAATTGTTCTCAAGTCAAACTAGAGATGTATCGAGTCCTCATAATTCCATTCCACCAGACATGAGCTATTCTACAATGATAAGGGTAGATTGCAACTTTGGAAGGTATAAAACATATAAAATATAAACTTGTCACATCATCACATGGTACTTGTTTCATTGCCATACATGAGACCCTCATCATCATCACACCACAATGGGATATCAATCATCATATAGAAGATATCACCTCAATAAGGGTAATCAACCTTGTCTAAGGTCATAATACCATTCACATTGTTCCCTACAAGAACACCATCATCTCTCCATGTCTCATTATGGCTCCATCATCACCATACATTATGATACATAAGTTCGGCATAACAATGTAATTAAGAATTATGATGTTCATAAGATAACAATTTAGGGTTACAAGAGTTTAGAGAGAGAAAGTAT